>CM038677.1:306022890-306622890 GCA_021605205.1 Aegilops longissima
TATACTGTCCCCATAGGTTAGTGCCACTTTGGGTTCACGACTAGTCATGTCGGCCGGGTTCTCTGTCATATGGATGCTAGCGACACTATCATATCGTGAGCCAAAAGCATAAGCGGTCCCGGGCCATGGTAAGCGACACCGTGGGAATACCGTGCGTGAGGCATAAAGTGATATGATGTGTTACATGCTAGATCGGTGTGACTTAGGATCGGGGTCCCGACACCCGGAGTTCTGATAACCATCGCTCTTCAGGTCCTTGTCCTCGGTGTAGAATGTGTAGCCGTTGATATCGTACGTCTCATAGGTCATCGAGGTTGTGCTCGGCGCCTGTGACAAGGTGAATATGAGTTGTTCTTCCCAGAATAATCTTCATGTAAAGTGCGGTGAAGCTTCAGCAGAACCAGCGATGAAACATGAGTTGTGCTCTTTGAGTATATCTCCGTCATCCTCTGTTGGCCTCGGTCATTATCGCCTTCTCAATAAAGGTTTGTGCTCTACCACCCAGGATCAACCCGTCTATGTGTTGTAAGCGCGACTCGTTTGCTCTTTCAAAGTCGTGATGTCGACCCTCGAAGTCGACATGCATTTCATGGCGACCCTCACGGTGACCCCATCCGGCGAGCCTGCCGGGGTGCCTATTAACCAGGCGGACCAGCGGGTTCTCGATGCCTAGATAATTAGTGCAGTAGGAGATGCACTCTTACATCGAGCTTGTCGGCTATACTTCCCTCTGGGCGTGACATGTTCGAGCGTATCCTTTGATGACACCATTCATCCTTTCGAGCGGCATCATGTTGTGCGAGCGTCGGCCGAGTTGGATGATATCCTCCACGAGATGGACCAGCGGATGCACCATAGCGTCGAAGAATGCGGTAGGAAGTACATCTCAAGCTCGCATAGTATCTTACGATCTCTTTACGTAGCCTTACAGGTTGCCTCCGTAATCGACTTCAAGAGATGGCGTCGAAAAAAGTTGCATAGGCCAAATAGCGTTTCGCGGACGTGCTGGCGTCCATGATCCTGATTACTGGCGGAAATGTCTGCGTCATCGACACATGACGGTCGTGAGACTTCATCCATTGAACTTCGCCTTGTTGGGTCTGGTATCTGCTTATCTTCCCCGCGTAACCGTAAGGAAGTTTTACTCCTAGGAGGCAGGTGAAAAACTTCTCGATCTGTCACATCCCATTTAGACCATGCATTAGGTTGTGCATCATGTTTAAATTCCATTTGAATTTGAAATGGGGAAGGCGAAACCCTAGAACACCCCCCTTAACTCAACTAGGGTTTACTAAAATTATTTCAATGAATCGAAATGCCCTTCAAAATGCTCATCCTCTTTGTTTTGGTTCGAGAACCTATGTCAAAGGAGGTGTATCATTTTCTAGGTCATCAAAGTTCTAGGATTAATCCACAAGTTTTGAACTTGAGCATTTTAAATTATATAAAATATTTTAAATGTTCAAAAATTGCCAAACTAAAATGTTTCATGTTGGAAATATTCCAACAAGGGACGAGGAGCATTTGGTGATTTTAAAACAGTTTTGGTATTTTAAAAAACCCCACAAAGTTGCAGAATATTAGAAAAGATTAAAAATGGAAAACCCTTACGGCCGCGTGCGGCCCACTGCCGGCCCAGCCCAGCACCAGCGCCGTGGTAGCTGGCAGCAACGACGACGGCAACCAGTCTTTCGACAGCGAAACTCGAAGCGTGCTGCCTTTTGGCGCCGCCATGCTTCACCTCCTCGCCGCCTCGCTGCCTGGATGGCCTCACGTCGTCGCCCGACCCCTGGACCGCCATTCGCCCCCCTGCCTCTCTCCCTCGCTCCCCTACGCCATGGTCGGCGCCACCGTCATCGCTCCATCGTCGTGCCGTAGCCCGTCGTCCCAGCGCCCACGAGACCATGTCCGGTCGCTTCGCCGTCGTCGCCTTCGTCGAACAAGCGAGCCGGCGCTTGCTGCCCAAAGCCACTGCACCGACCTCGCCCGACTCCGCCACCGCGGAGATCCCCTTCGCCGTCGCCGCCGCATCAGATCGTCCCCGACCCGTCGTCGGCTCTCTGAGACGCTGTGAGCACAGCTACCTCCCCATCCTCTCCTCTCTTTCGTGCACCTACAGCGAGCACCTGGCTTCGCCCCCTTACGCCGCCCAGCCAGGCTTCGTCGCCCGGCAGGCTCCGGCCACCAACAACCCGCCACCGTGTCCATCGCACTCACCACGTTGCGTTGGGTCAACCCTGCACTCCAGCGCCTCACCTTGCCCCCTAGCAGCGAGTCGAGATCACCCGAGCCCCGGCCGCCGCCAAACTCGTCGCCGGCGCCAACTCCGGCCACCCCGACCCCAACTAACTCCACCAAGAGCTGCGGTTCGTCTCCAGCTCCACGTAGATGCCTTCCGCGCCCCATTTGGTGGCCGGAACGTGCAAAAACACTTTGCTCCGCGCGCTTTGGCCTCGCCCGTGACTGAGCGCCAGCGAGTTGACGGTGACCATTGGTGGTGGGCCTGTTGACTGCTACGAGTCAATGGCGGTGGACCCCACGGTTAACTAATTAGATTAGTTCTAATTAAAGTTAATTAGTTAAACTAACTCTTGACATGCGGGTCCCCTTTGTCGGTTTGACACTGGGCGACCCGTTGACCCCTGACGTCACGCTGACCTCATCTTGGCGCAATAAATAATTCTGGATTTATTACGATATAGCAAATTCGAATATAATTCAAATTTCAAATGCTTATAACTTTTATTCTATAACTCCAAATGCAAAGATTTATATATGAAAAATTATCAGAAAAATCCACTCTATCCATTGGTACAGGTTTCATGCATGTTAAAGCAAGTTAACTATGCTGTTTAACCAGAATAAGATAATGCACCTTTAGGACTAACTCAAATGAGCTATCATTTGAATCCTTGATTCAAATGAGTTCATCCCTATTCTTTCACTTGCATTAGACCAACACACATCCATATTGCCATGTCATAGCATGCATCATATTGTTGCATATTGTCATGTGTGTTTACTTTGGTGTGCTTTCATGATAGGTTACGCCCCGAAGATAACCTCGACTACCCATCGAAGGCGAGTTCTCTACCCAGTTCCATCGGGCAAGCAACCCGTTGATCATTCGATACAAACCCATGTTCTCGCTTCTGCTCTCGTTTCTTGCATTAAGACAACGTGATTCAAACTGTTGTGTGCTGCGGTAGTTGAACCCACTTCCTTTGCATGACTGTCATTGCCACGATAACTAGATGAAACCCACTAGTATGTGTAGGAGTTGATTGAGCCATGTTTGTGATTCCTACCATGCTATGCTTGCTATGCTTAGAGTTGTGTCAGTCGGCTCATCGGGATGATGAACTGGATTGAAAGGTTGTGTTGGTTCGAGTGAAAGTGTTGAACACGATTTGGTAAAGGTATCGATGAGAGGCCATGTAGGAGTACATGGTGGGTTGTTTCATTGAAGCGAACTTAGAACTGAGATCTGTGTTTGTGATCCATGAAACAGTTACTACCACACATTGGGATCATAATTGACCCTCTCGGCTTCTTAACCACCCTGTTCTTAGTCAGGGAGTTGCAAGTAGTTTACGGTGTTTGTAGCATCTTTGGGGCCGCATAGCGCTGACCTTAGGGGTGGGTTGTGTTGCGGTAGGCACGTGGCCGGTGTCTGAGTGCCGTTTGGTATCTCGGGAACCCTGCACACATCGTTCGGGGTTGTATGGGAAACCTCGGCGGACTCCTGCGGATGGAACCGAATAGGCGATAAACTGGACTAGGGACTTGAGTGTTTAGGTAGGCTGTGGCCGACACCCACGTTGGGCTTCGCTTGAAGGTTGCAGTACATGTCGTGTAAATGGCGATAAGTGGTGAGCGTGTGTGAAGAAGTACACCCTGCAGGGTTAAATATGATCTATTGAATAGCCGTGTCCACGGAGAAGGACTTCTGGGTTACCTATATCGGTTCATAGACAAGTAAATGGATACTACTAAAAGCCTCAAGATAAGTGTGAGTATAGTGGATGGCCCTCTCGTGGGATGGCGAGAGAGGATCCACAGTGGAGTATTGTGATGGTGATTAGTGGACTCGTGTACGACAAATGCTTTACAAAGTGGTGTCACGTGGGATAGCTTAGCCAAGAGTCAAAGCTGGCTTCTGCAAATAACTCCACTTCCTTCCTTGAGAATGTGCATGTATGATAGGATTACGTGGTAAGACTTGCTGAGTACCTTTGTACTCATGTTTGTAATTAATGTTTTTAGGAGGACTATACTACCCCTCCGGCAGATTCTATGTAGATATTGACTTGACGAGTGAACTAGCCACCCGGTGGCGATCTAAGACTTGTGAAGGGCCATTGTAGATAGAAAGGCTCCAACAAGCTTTCTTTCTTTCTAGAGTGCGTACTCGAGACTAGTTTGCTTCGCATGTGCTTGTATGATTGTATGACTTGAGTGTTGGGTCATGTGACCCCTACTGTATGACTATGTTATGTATGGCTCCTCGGGCCTCTTAAATAAAATACTTGAGTTGTAGAGTTTTGTTGTGATGCCTTGTTGTATTTACTCATATCGGGCATATTGCGTGTATGATTGAAATGCTTGGTATGAGTGGGATCCGACAAACTAGTTGTTTATCCTTGGCAGCCTCTCATATGGGAAATGTAGTCTCGTGCTTACGGCGATAGTAGTCCGCTTCTGCCGGTTCACGAGTCTTGCTAACCCAGCACTCTTGCTTGGACACTTGGTGGCGGCATGTGATTCATTTCGTTCCTATATACATCCCTTGAAATGTCACAGCGGTGATATTGAGTCTGCCTAGCACTGCTACAGCCGGGATACGGAGTCTGTTAGCCAGTGCTACAGCCCAATTCATCGTTGATGACCGACATGCTCGAGTGATTCATGTATGCCTGTCCCCATAGGTTAGTGCGCTTTGGGTTCACGACTAGCCATGTCGGCCGGGTTCTTTGTCATGTGGATGCTAGCGACACTATCATATCGTGAGCCAAAAGCGCCAAGCGGTCCGGGCCATGGTAAGGCGACACCGGTAGAATACCGTGCGTGAGGCGCAAAGTGATATGAGGTGTTACCAGCTAGGTCGATGTGACTTGGAATCGGGGTCTGACAGCGTTGGCATCGAGGCGAGGGGCTGCTGTGGGTTCGCTAAGCCAAACTGGTGAAGTTGAGTCTAGAAATGCTTTAGTTATATGTAGGGAATTGATTGTGGGAGGAGCGTAAGGCTCTTTTACTTCTTTACCTTATGCCCTCATTGCGAGTCATCCTCTTCTCATTCGGCGTGGGTATAGGACTAGGCTCTCTTCTCTCTATCGGGTTCACGTGTTACTAATCCGTAGTAACTTATAGGATTGTTGGTTACATCCTCGATTCGGTGCTACTAAATTTTAGTATGCTATCATTTGAACCAGAACCTTGATATGATGTTGTTGAGTGGATTGCAATCTGATTTTGAATGTCTCAAATCTGATTTTGAGCATTCTGAGATGTTATGCTGCCGATTTTCCTAGAAATTCTAATGCCTTTGCATTGTGGCTGTGCTTTCGGATGGCCACCGTCCCAGAACCAAGTGGTTACGCTGACCCGTTGCATTGATGTGTGCGGTCCTGCGGCCATGTTGGTTAGGGTGATGATTGAGGCTGGTTATCGATGGTATCTGAATATACCGTCGAGGAGCAGTTTAGGGATTTCAATCAAAGCCAATACCTATACGCGGTCGGTTTATCCATCTTATCCGAACTCTTGAGCCACTTCACTTTGTTCTTATGGGCTCGGAATCACTATTGGAATATCGTGCAAGATGCAGCCTATTCCATGATGACTATTATTCGAGCGAAGCGCTTTTCTTTGGGCAACACGATTTTCGCTATATGCGGCATCCCTCCACAGGCGCATGGCTACCTTGAGGTTTGTACAGCGATGCATCCCATGAGGACTCACTCCTTCGCTACTACTTGAGTTCTTTGGAGGACAAGGACCGTGAGAACGGGCCTTGCGTATGGAGCTTTAATGCCCGTTCGACCCTTTGGGCTACTCGACTAGGTTTGCACCTGCCGTGCAAGCGGATATATGGACATGAGGACTTGTACCTGCGGGCGAGTCTGCCGGACTTTATGGAGTGGCGTGAGGTTGGAGGCATCACTCCTCCTCGTGGGCCTCGTCGCCACCCTTTGTTGGACCACGGCCACATCCGAGTCCTTATGGTCCCACAGGCCCCAGGATTATGCATTTTCGGACGATCATGTTCCACTTCGAGTTTGGGTGGTGACTTCTGAGGACTACTATGGAGCTGCACGAGTTAGTAGTAGTATTCCTAGTGTGGTAATAGTTGTATTTCCACCGTCTGCGTGACTTGTGGAATACGACTTAGTGTGTATCGTTAGGAAGTGTAGAAAAATAATGTATAGAAGTTGGGATGCTTCCGATGAGATGTAACGCCTTTCCTTATAGTTGTACTCCGTCGGGCTTGTACTAAACTATGAATGGTGTGTATGACCGTTGGTATATATATATATGGCAGTTTATATTACCATGTCATACGGATGAACATCTTTGCATTCCATGCTATCCATTACCTTCGCACTTCCTTGTTAAATTCTGCCATCCTGGTTTAAACCTTTGCTTTGTCTCCCGGGATGGTCAACACTCATAACACTCCTGCTGTTCGAGGCGGGGAGAAGCGATGCAGCCAGAAATGTGAATCTGCATAACCGCCATCTTTGGCGAGGTGATCTTTGAAGCGAGCATAATAAGCGTGAAACCAACCGCTTCTTGGGCGGATTGAACAAAACACCGCCGCCAGCCAAGAAGCGATGTGGTTTCACTCAGCGATTTCGTCAAGCTATATCCCCAAAATTCAAATATTCCGTCGAGCCTCTCGGCGGATGATGGCTCCGGCATCCACCACAAGCTGCGTTCGCCAGCGTGGCTGAGGTGACAAGGTTACCTTTGCGCCTATCATCTTGAAGGCCACCTGCTAGCCTCGGTGGGAGAATTATGAGGCTATCGTCCGGTTGGACAAGTTACAACTTGGGCTGAATTGAGTGCCGCCTTAGTGAGCATCATATTCCACAAGGTCTTATGGACCATAAGCGTGAGAATTCTGCAGTTTCACCCAGGTAGGTGACGGTGGATGCCTCTGACCGTGAATTTGGGAGGTTAGCGTTATGCTCGAAGAAGTTTCTACCGATGCCAAGAAGCGGGCAAGGTTCCATAAGGGACTTAGCCACTGAGCTACGCCGAGATCTCCGTCTGCATGAGTGTACCTCTTTCCGAAGCTAGTCAATAAGGCTATCGGTATGGCTAGGCGAGACTGATTTTGAGGCTTCGCATAAGCACATCCGTGACTCGGATCGTCATCCGCTCTGGATCCCGAAGCGCGGGTTTGGGTTCAAATACTGCTCTACCACCCAGGTTCACCCGAGGCCATCCTTTGAGGCGCCTCGCCCCAACCAACGTATTTTCCACCCAAGACTTATGGAGGTCCACTGCTAATGCTGCTCCACGTCCAAATGTGATAACTTGCTTCAAGTGTGGAGAGCAGGCCACTATATCGAGTGTCCCAGAACAACCCCAATCAAGCTGGAAAGTCTGTTGGCCGCGGCAAGCCAGCAGGAAAGGTGCCCTATGCTAAACCAGTTGCCACCGCTCGTGGCCATGTCAACTATGTTTCTGCTGAAGAGACCTATGAGGATCCTAACGTCGTCCTCGGTACGCTTCTTGTTAATTGCCATCCGGCAACCGTTCTTTTTGATACTGGAGCATCTCATTCATTTATTTCTGAGAGCTATGCTCGATTGCACAACACCACATTCTGTGACATGCCTACCTCCATGGAAATTCAAACTCCACGGTTCTAGATGGCAAACCTCTAGAATAAGTCATGGGAATGAAATTCTTGTCGACAGATTAGTCTTTCTTGCATCCCTAATAGCTCTTAAGTCCTCGGACATAAACATCATCTTGGGTATGGTGGATGTCAGCCCATTATGCTAAGATTGATTGCTCTACTAGAACTGTTCAACTTACCCATCCTTGGGCAAGGCGGTGAATGTTTTAACCAGTGTCTAAGCGCCGACTTTACTCATAAATGCCAACCCCTTCGGACCTCGAAGATATTCCGGTAGTCCGTGATTTCCCGGATGTCTTCCGGAGGAACTGCCGGTGTTCCACGCGGGGATGTCGAGTTAAGTGATAGATCTTGTTCCGGAACCGTCCCAATCTCTAGAAGACCTTATAAGATGGCACCCTAGAACTAGCTGAACTTAGAAACAACTCGATGAATCCTTGCAAAAGGTTTCATCCGTCCTAGTTCATCTCCATGGGCTTGCCCGTCCTCTTCGTCAAGAAGAAGGATGAATGCGGATCGGATGGTTGTAGATTACCGACACTGTCAATTTGGTCACTATCAAGAACAAGTATCCGCTCCCGGGATCAACGACACATATGATCAGCTCGCTGGATCCTCGATCTTTTCAAGATGGATTTGAGGTTGGGCTACCATCAAATCAAAATCAAAACGAGGACATTCCTAAAAGCGGCTTTTGTTACTCGTTATGGCCAATCTGAGTACACGTCATGTCTTCGGTTTAACCAATGCTCCAGCCACCTTCTCTCGGTTAATGAACTCAATCTTCATGGAGTATTTGGATAAATTAAATAGTGGTATACCTCGATGATATACTCATCTACTCAAGAATGAGGAAGAACATGCGAACATCTAAGGCTAGTATTGATGAAACTTGAGAGCACCGCCTTTATGCCAAATTCTCTAAATGTGAATTCTGGTTGCGAAGTGACCTATCTAGGACATGTAATCTCTGGTAAGGGCATTGCTGTCAATCGGCGAGTTCAAGCCGTCCTTGATTGGACTCCACTGAATCGGTCAAGCAAGTTCGGAGTTTCCTCGGTTTAGCGAGCTATTGCCGCCCGCTTAAATCGAGAATTTCTCTAAAGTTGCTAAACCTCTAACGAACTCCTCAAGAAAGATAAGAAGTTGAATGGGCGCCACAGTCGAGTTCAGCTTTCGAGGCGAAAAGGCGCTGACATCTGCTCCGTGCTTGTTCCACAGATTTCTCTAAGGACTTCATTATCTATTGCGGCGCCTCGCGACAAGGACTAGGTTGCATACTCATGCAAGATCGTCATGTGATTGCCTCGCCTCTCGATAGTTGCGTCCACATGAGGATAACTACCCCACACGATCTAGAGCTTGCAGCGGTGGTTCATGCACTCAAAACTTGGCGACATTACCTTACGGGTAATCGTTGTGAAATCTACACTGATCACCAAAGTCTGAAATATATCTTCACCCAACGGATTTGAATCTCGAGGCAAAGGCGTTGGGTCGAGTTGATACAGATTTCGACTTAGGAATATCTTACACCCGAGCAAGGCCAATGTCATGGCTGGCGCACTAAGTCGCAAATCTTATTGTAACAATCTGATGTTACAACAAAGTCAACCATTTCTCCACGAGGAATTTACGTAAGCTTAATCTTCACATTGTTCCTCGAGTTCCTTTCCACCACGGTGGCGAAACCGACCTTACGGATCGAATCATAGCTGCTCAGCGGTATGATAGAGGATATCTCGGATCAAGGAGAACATTGCTAGCGGAGCTGCTAAGTGTTTCTCCATAGATGAGCAGTGTTGTCTTCTTTGAGAACGCTTAGTGGTTCCCAGAAACAACAACTACTGCGATTGATCATAAGGAAGCTCATGACTCTCCTCTCACCATTCATCCCGGTAGTACTAAAATGTATCAAGACCTCGCGGAGGTTTTGGTGGACTAGGATGAAGAGAAATCGCTCAATACATTGCTAATTGCGGCGTCGTCGTCGAGTTAAGCGAGCATCAACGGCCCTTGGTACCCTTCAACCTTTGGAAATTCCTGAATGGAAATGGGATAAAATCGGTATGGATTTCATTACGGGTTTCCCAGGACCAAGAGAGGAATAATGCTATCTTCGTTGTCGTTGATCGTCTTTCCAAAGTAGCCCACTTCCTACCCGTTAGTGAGAGTATAACCGCTAGCCAGCTAGCTGAATTGTACATCTCTCGAATAGTGTCTCTTCATGGTGTTCCATTAGAAATTAACTCAGACCGTGGAAGTCTCTTCACCTCTCGATTTTGGGAAAGTTTCCAAAAGCGCTATGGAACTCGTCTCTCTTTTAGCACCGCTTTCCATCCCCAATCAAGTGGTCAAGTAGAGCAGTCAATCAAATCCTAGAGGATATGCTTGAGCTTCTGTCATCTCTTTCGGCATGAATTGGGAAAAATGCCTTCCATTACGCGAGTTAAGCTTATAACAATAGTTATCAAGCCAGCTTGGCAAAGCCCTTCGAAGTTCTTTATGGGCGGAAATGTGAGCGCCTCTTAGCTGGTGAAAGCGGGAGAGACAACTCTTTGGCGGATATGATTCGAGGAAGCGGAAGAGCAGGTTCGCGTTATTAGTGAAATTGAAAACAGCCCAATCTCGTCAAAAGAGCCAATATGACCGCAAGCATAAGCCTATGACTTATGAAATTGGCGAGAAGGCTTACCTTGGTTACTCCTTGAAGGAACCCATCGATTCGGTATCAAAGGCAAGTTGGCTCCTCGTTACATTGGACCCTTCGCATTCTTGCCAAGCGAGGAGAAGTTGCCTACCAATTGGAACTACCTCCGCATCTTTCGAGTCCATGATGTCTTCCCGTTTCCCAACTCGGCGTTGCTTCTCGGATCCTATCCGTGAAGTGGACCCGGCAACTTGATCTCCAAGATAACCTCACCTATCGAGAATATCCGTTCGTATCCTCGATCAAGCCGGCGTACCACTCGGCGTCGGAATATCAAGTTTCTAAAGGTTCAATGGTCAAACCATTCCGAGCAAGAAGCAACTTGGGAAAGGGAGGATCGTCTTGACTTGAGTATCCCACCTTTTTACATGCAGATCCTAAATCTCGGGACGAGATTCTTTTGAGTGGGGGTGAGTTGTCACATCCCAGTTAGACCATGCATTAGGGTGTGCATCATGTTTAAATTCCATTTGAATTTGAAATGGGGAAGGCAGAAACCCCAGAACACCCCCTTAATTCAACTAGGGTTTACTAAAAATTATTTCAATGAATCCGAAATGCCCTTCAAAATGCTCATCCTCTTTGTTTTGGTTCAGAACCTATGTCAAAGGAGGTGTATCATTTTCTAGGTCATCCAAAGTTCCTAGGATTAATCCACAAGTTTTGAACTTGAGCATTTTAAATTATATAAAATATTTTAAATGTTCAAAAATTGCCAAACTAAAATGTTTCATGTTGGAAATATTCCAACAAGGGACCAGGAGCATTTGGTGATTTTTAAAACAGTTTTGGTATTTTAAAAAACCCCACAAAGTTGCAGAATATTAGAAAAGATTAAAAATGGAAAACCCTTACACGGCGCGTGCTGCCCACCTGGCCCAGCCCAGGCAGCTTGCTGCAACTGCTTAGCTTAACTTGAGCGAGCAACCAATCTTTCGGCAGCGAGCTCGAGCGTGCCACGCACTGCCGCCGCCACTGCTTCACCTCCTCGCCGCCTCGCTGCCTGGATGGCCTCCGTCGTCGCCCGACCCCCAGACCGCCATTCGCCCCCTGCCTCTCTCCTCGCTCCCCCTCGCCATGGCCGGCGCCACCGTCATCGCTCCACCGTCGTGCCGTAGCCACCGTCGTCCCAGCGCCACGAGACCGTGTCGATCGCTTCGCCGTCGTCTCGCCGTCGAACAAGCGAGCCCGGCGCTTGCTGCCAGCCACTGCACCGACCTCGCCCGACTCCGCCACCGCGGAGATCCCCTTCCGTCGTCGCCGCCGCATCGGATCGTCCCCGACCCGTCGTCGGCTCTCTGAGACGGCTGTGAGCACTGCTACCTCCCCATCCTCTCCTCTCTTTCTCGTGCACCCTAGCGAGCACCTGGCTTCGCCCGCCGCGCCGCCATGCGGAGCTCGTCGCCCGGCAGGCTCCGGCCACTGCAACCCACGCCACCGTGTCCATCGCACTCACCACGTTGCGTTGGGTCCAACCCTACACTCCACGCGCCTCACCTTGCCCCCTAGCGGCGAGTCCGAGATCACCCGAGCCCGACCGCCGCCAAACTCGTCGCCGGCGCCAACTCCGCCACCCGACCCCAACTAACTCCACCAAGAGCTGCGGTTCGTCTCCAGCTCACGTAGATGCCTTCGCGCCCCATTTGGTGGCGGAGCGTGCAAAAACACTTTGCTCCGCGGCGCTTTGGCCTCGCCGGCGGCTGAGCGCCAGCGAGTTGACGGCTGACCATTGGTGGTGGGCCTGTTGGTACTGCTGAGTCAATGGCGGTGGACCCCCGGTTAACTAATTAGATTAGTTCTAATTAAAGTTAATTAGTTAAACTAACTCTGACATGCGGGTCCCCTTGTCGGTTTGACCTGGGCGACCCGTTGACCCCTGACGTCACGCTGACCTCATCTTTGGCGCAATAAATGAATTCTGGATTTATTACGATATAGCAAATTCGAGAATATAATTCAAATTTCAAATGCTTATAACTTTTATTCTATAACTCCAAATGCAAAGATTTATATATGAAAAATTATCAGAAAAATCCACTCTACCCATTGGTACAGGTTTCATGCATGTTAAAGCAAGTTAACTATGCTGTTTAACCAGAATAAGATAATGCACCTTTAGGACTAACTCAAATGAGCTATCATTTGAATCCTTGATTCAAATGAGTTCATCCCTATTCTTTCAGCTTGCATTAGACCAACACACATCCATATTGCCATGTCATAGCATGCATCATATTGTTGCATATTGTCATGTGTGTTTACTTTCGGTGTGCTTTCATGATAGGTTCTGCCCCCGAAGATAACCTCGACTACCCATCTGAAGGGCAGTTCACTACCCAGTTCCATCAGGCAAGCAACCCGTTGATCATTTCGATACAAACCCATGTTCTCGCTTCTGCTCTCGTTTACTGCATTAAGACAACGTGATTCAAACTATTGTGTGCTGCGGTAGTTGAACCCACTTCCTTTGCATGACTGTCATTGCCACGATAACTAGATGAAACCCACTAGTATGTGTAGGAGTTGATTGAGCCATGTTTGTGATTCTTACCATGCTATGCTTGCTATGCTTAGAGTTGTGTCAGGTCGGCTCATCGGGATGATGAGCTGGAGTGAAAGGTTGTGTTGGTTCGAGTGAAAGTGTTGAACACGATTTGGTAAAGGTATCGATGAGAGGCCATGTAGGAGTACATGGTGGGTTGTTTCATTGAAGCGAACTTAGGCTGAGATCTGTGTTTGTGATCCATGAAACAGTTACTACCACATTGGGATCCATAATTGACCCTCTAACTTCTTAACCACCCTGTTCATAGTCAGGGAGTTGCAAGTAGTTTACGGTGTTTGTAGCATCTTTGGGGGCATGCATAGCCTGACCTTAGGGGTGGGTTGTGTTGCGGTAAACACGTGGCCCGGTGTCAGAGTGCCCGTTTGGTATCTGGGAACCCTGCACACATCGTTCGGGGCTGTATGGGAAACCTCGGCGGACTCCTGCGGATGGAACCGAATAGGCGATAAACCTGGACTAGGGACTTGAGTGTTTAGGTAGGCTGTGGCCGACACCCACGTTGGGCTTCCGCTTGAAGGTTGCAGTACATGTCGTGTAAGCGGCGATAAGTGGTGAGCGTGTGTGAAGAAGTACACCCTGCGGGGTTAAATATGATCTATTGAATAGCCGTGTCCACGGAGAAGGACTTCTGGGTTACCTATATCAGTTCATAGACAAGTAAATGGATACTACTAAAAGCCTCAAGATAAGTGTGAGTATAGTGGATGGCCCTCTCGTGGGATGACGAGAGAGGATCCACAGTGGAGTATTGTGATGGTGATTAGTGGACTCGTGTCGACAAATGTTTTACAAAGTGGTGTCACGTGGGATAAGCTTAGCCAAGAGTCAAAGCGGCTTCTGCAAATAACTCCACTTCCTTCCTTGAGAATGTGCATGTATGATAGGATTACGTGGTAAGACTTCTTTGAGTACCTTTGTACTCATGTTTGTAATTAATGTTTTTGAGAGGACTATACTACCCCTCAAGCCAGTTCTATGTAGATATTGACTTGACGGTGAACTAGCCACCCGGTGGCGATCTAAGACTTGTGAAGGGCCATTGTAGATAGAAAGGCTCCAACAAGCTTTCTTTCTTTCTAGAGTGCGTACTCGAGACTAGTTTGCTTCGCATGTGCTTGTATGATTGTATGACTTGAGTGTTGGGTCATGTGACCCCTACCTGTATGACTATGTTATGTATGGCTCCTCGGGCCTCTTAAATAAAGTACTTGAGTTGTAGAGTTTTGTTGTGATGCCTTGTTGTATTTACTCATATCGGGCATATTGCGTGTATGATTGAAATGCTTGGTATGAGTGGGATCCGACAAACTAGTTGTTTATCCTTGGCAGCCTCTCATATGGGGAAATGTAGTCTCGTGCCACGGCGATAGTAGTCCGCTACAGCCGGTTCACGAGTCTGCTAACCCAGCACTCTGCTTGGACACTTGGTGGCGGCATGTGATTCATTTCGTTCCTATATACGTCCTTGAAATGTCGCGCGGTGATATTGAGTCTGCCTAGCCTGCTACAGCCGGGATACGGAGTCCTGTTAGCCCAGTGCTACAGCCCAATTCATCGTTGATGACCGACATGCTCGAGGTGATTCATGTATGCCTGTCCCCATAGGTTAGTGCGCTTTGGGTTCACGACTAGCCATGTCGGCCGGGTTCTTTGTCATGTGGATGCTAGCGACACTATCATATCGTGAGCCAAAAGGCATAAGCGGTCCCGGGCCATGGTAAGGCGACACCGTGGGAATACCGTGCGTGAGGCCACAAAGTGATATGAGGTGTTACCAGCTAGGTCGATGTGACTTGGAATCGGGGTCTGACACGATCTCCTCGACTTAAGTGAAGCAGCGGGAGGGTAGTCATTTCCGGTCTTCTTGGCCTTTTGCCTTTCGCGACGACTTTACGTGTCTGCTTCGCCTCATCATCATCATCATCATCATCATCATCATCATCATTAGCGTGAAGCTCTGCACGATGCCCATTGATTTCAAGTCTGCCCTTGCTTTCGGCCCATCTTTGGTCCTCTCGGCATGTTGAGCAGGGTACCAAGCAGACTCTCGCTTTGCGTTCTTCGTGATATGCATGACATCAAGGCTGTGAGGCTGCGGTGGATCTTCGATGCGGCAAGTCGAAAAAACAGACCTCGTTTTCCATACCTTGACCAGCGGCTCTGGCGCCTTCGCTTCTTTCGGCTCTGGCGCCTTTTGCTTCTTTCGGCGGTGGGCAGTCTTTCCAATTTTCAACAGCTTGTCTATTTCCTCGCCGCTCCCCATTACAGGCGTTTTCGGGGTTCGGTTTCACCATCGAAACGGATCCATGCGTTTCCTCCACGGGTCATCATCGCGAAGCCACCTTCGATGTCCCATGAACCACGGTTTTCGAAGACCGGGATCTCTATCTAGGCTGGCGTCGTTGTGTCATCCATGCACCTTACGCATCCAGAAAATCCGTGGACTACCTGCCCCGCGAGATATCCGTGTCGAGATAATCGTGCACCGTCGTGGCGGTCACGGCTCTCATAGGGAAATATTCTTTCTCTTGGCGTCCCCGTATTGGCTGGCGTTTTCCACAGCGTGTCAAGCTCCTCTTTCAGCAGCCCGGATACAGATTGATGTCGTTCCTGGTAGTTTTGGCCCTTCAATTAGCATACTCATGTGAATGTACTTCCTCTTCATGCACAACCAGGGGAAGGTTGTACATCCACACAAACACAGGCTAGGTGCTATGTGTGGTTCTCACGGCTGCCAAGCGGATTGACTCCGCCGGTGCTCGCGCCCAGCCACGATGTTCCTTGGATCTTCCCAAATTCGAGTCTTGAAGTTCAGCGCTTGCCAGCTGGCTCGCATCCTTAGGGTGACTCGGCATCTTGTCTTTTTATCTATCTCCGGATCATTTGCGTCATCTTCTCGCTTCTTCTCCTCCCTATCCGTGCCAGCGCAGGAGCTTCTGCTACCTTAGGGTCCATGAAATACCGCTGCAAGCGAGGTGTCGGGACCCGATTCCAAGTCACATCGACCTGGCGGTAACACCTCATATCACTTTGCGGCCTCATGCGGTATTCCCACGGGTGTCGCCTTACCATGGCAGGGACCGTTTAGCCTTTTGGCTCACGTATATGATAGTGTCGCTAGCATCCACATGACAAAGAACCGGGCCGACATGGCTGATCGTGAACCAAAGCGGCGCTAACCTATGGGGACAGGCATACATGAATCACATCGAGCATGTCGGTCATCAGCGTATATATTCGGGCTATAGCACTGGGCTAACAGGACTCCGGTATCCGGGCTGTAGTAGGCTAAGCAGGACTCCGAATACCACGCGTGACATTTCCCGAAGAACAGGACATAAGGCGAAGTGAATCACATGCCCGGCAGATCAAGTGTCCAGCGGTAGTCTTTGGGCTAGCGAGGACTCCGGTGAACCGGGCTGTAGCGGACTACTATAAGCTTAGAAGCACAAGACTATATTTTCCCATATGAGAGGTTGCCAAGGATAAACAACTAGTTTGTCGGATCCCTCATACCAAGCATTTCAATCATACCCATAATATGCCCGATATGAGTAGATACAACAAGGCATCACAACAAAACTCTACAACTCAAAGTACTTTATTTAAGAGGCTCCGAGGAGTCATACATAACATATCCATACAGGTAGGGGTCACATGACCCAACACTTAAGTCATACAATCATACAAGCACATGCGGAAGCAAACTAGTCTGAGTACAGACTCTAGAAAGAA
This sequence comes from Aegilops longissima, assembly GCA_021605205.1. Taxonomy (NCBI): domain Eukaryota; kingdom Viridiplantae; phylum Streptophyta; class Magnoliopsida; order Poales; family Poaceae; genus Aegilops; species Aegilops longissima. The sequence continues at coordinate 306,039,772 of CM038677.1, forward strand.
AGAAAGCTTGTTGGAGCCTTTCTATCTACAATGGCCCTTCACAAGTCAGAGATCACCACGGGTGGCTAGCTCACTCGTCGAGTCGAGATCTACATAGGATCCATCGGAGGGTAGTGTTGTCCCTGAAAAACATTAATTAAGCAAACATGAGTGCGGAGGTACTCGGCAAGTCTTACCACGAATCCTATCATACATGCACATTCTCAAGGAGGTGGTGGAGTTATTTGCAACAAGCCAGCTTTGACTCTTGGCTAAGCTATCCTCGTGACACCATTTGTAAGGCATTTATCGCTACGAGTCCACTAATCACCATCACAATACTCCACCGTGGATCCTCTCCGTCATCCCACGAGAGGGCCATCGCGATACTCACACTTATCTTGAGGCTTTTAGTAGTATCCATTTACTTGTCTATGGTGATATAGGTAACCGAAGTCCTTCTCCGTGGACACGGCTATTGAATAGATCATATTAACCTGCGGGGTGTACTTCTTCACCACGCTCTCACCACTTACGCCGTGTACCGACATGTACTCGGCAACCTTCAGCGGAAGCTAGCGTGGGTGTCGGCCACAGCCTACCTAAACACTCAAGTCTCGAGTCAGGTTTATCGCCTATTAGGGTTCCATCATGGAGTCCGGCGAGGTTTCCCATACAGCCCGAGCGATGTGTGCAGGGTTCTGAGATACCAAGCGGGCACTCGGTACACGGGACCGCGTGCCTACCGCAACACAACCCACCCCTAAGGTCAGCGTTGCGTCGGCCCCTGACATGCTACAAACACGAAACTACTTGCAACTCCGGACTAAGAACAAGGGTGGTTAAGAAGTTGAGAGGGTCAATTAAGGATCCCAATGCGTGGTAGTAAGCTGTTTCATGGATCACAAACACAGATCTCAGTTCTTAGGATCGGCTTCAATGAAACAACCCACCATGTACTCCTACATGGCCTCTCATCGATACCTTTACCAAAAGCGTGTTCAACACTTTCACTCTCGAACCAACACAACCTTTCACTCCAGTTCATCATCCCGATGAGCCAGGACGACACAACTCTAAGCATAGCAAGCATAGCATGGTAGGAATCACAAACATGGCTCAATCAACTCCTACACATACTAGTGGGTTTCATCTGAATTCTTTGTGGCAATGACAGGTCATGCAAAGGAAGTGGGTTCAACTACCACAGCACACAACAGTTTGAATCGCGTTGTCTTAATGCAGTATGCGAGGCGAAGCGAGAACATGGGTTTGTATCAGAATGATCAATGAGTTGCTTGCACGATGGAGCGGGGTAGAGTACTTCCCTTGGATGGATAGTCGAGGTTATCCTCGAGAGAACCTATCACGAAAATCATACAGGAAGTAAACACACATGACAATATGCAACAATATGATGCATGCTATGACATGGCAATATGGATGTGTGTTGGCCTAATGCAAGCTGAAATAATAGGGGATGAACTCATTTGAATCAAAGATTCAAATGATAGCTCATTGAAATAGCCCTAAAGGTGCATTATCTTATTACGGTTAAACGCAAGGTTAACTTGTTTTAACATGCATGAAACCTGTACCAATGGATAGAATGGATTTTACGATCATTTTCATATATAAATATTTGCATTTGGGGTTCTGATTAAAAGTTATAAGCATTTGAAATTTGAATTATATTCTGGAATTTCTTGAATTAGAATAAATCCGAAATTAGATTATTCGTCGACCATCGTCGACATGGCGTCAAGTCAGAGCGTCAGGTCAAACTGACGATGGTTCGAGGTGTCGAGGTAATTAGTTTAACTAATGTTTAATTAAAACTAAACCTATTTAGTTAGCGGGGCTGGGCCCCATCGTCGATGACTCATCGAGTCAACGGGGCCCACCGGTCAAAGTCCATGTCGGCTGCACGGCGTCTAGCCGCCAGCGAGCCCGACAGCGGCGGAGAAGTGCGTTTAGCGATTCCGGCGACCAAGCGAGCAGCGGAGGGTGGCTATGGGTAGCTAGGAACAAGCAGCTGACTCTTTGGTGGAGTCGGTTGGGGTTGGGGTGGCGGAATCGGCGCGGCGGCGACCTAAGCGGCCGCGGAGTTCGACGAAGCGAACTTGGGGCTAGAGGGTCGGTGAGTCGCGGGGGTATGGTTAGACCCCATGGGGTGCGGTGAGTGTGATGGACACCGAGAGGTGGCGGAGGGTGACGAGAACACGTCGGCGATGAGCTCCACGGCGGGTGCGGGTGAGCTTCGTTCGGTTGCTCGCTGCTCGAGAAGCGAGAGAGAGAGAGAAGGGAGGTAGATGGGCTCACAGGCGGCGTAGAAGCTCGTCGAGGTCGGGGGACGGACGGGCGGACAGCGGGCACTAAAGCGGCGGGGCTTAGCTAGTTTGGGGTAGTCGAGGCGGCGGAGCTCCTAGACAAGGTGAGGAGAACTGCAGACGGAGGGCGTGGATTCTGGCGATGGTGCGGCGGCAGCGGCGTCGGCCAAGGTGGGGAGGCGCGAGAGATGAACCGGGAGGAGAGGAAGTGTCGGGGGTTCGGGGAGAGAGGAGAGGCGATCCTCATCGGCGGTGGTGAGAGAGGCGGCGGCGGCGACAGTGCGTGGCACCCATGCGGTGCCGCCGTCGAGCACTGGCTGCTGCTGGCGAGCCAAGCAGCTCATGGCCAGCTGCTGGGCTGGGCGGCAGGTGGGCGGGTAGGTGGCGCCCGGTAAGTGCCCTCCTGTTTTATCTTTTCTAATTTTCTGCAACTTTGTGGAGTTTTCTAAAATACCAAAACAGTTTTAAAATTCACCAAAATGCTCTGGTCCATTGTTGAAATATTTCCAACATGAAACATTTTGGTTTGGCAATTTTGGGCATTTGAAATATTTTATATAATTTGAAATGCTCAAGTTCAAAAACTTATGAGTTAATTCAAGGACCTTTGGACGACCTAGAAAATGATGCACCACTTTTGGCATAGGCTCTGAACCAAAGCAAAGATGATGAGCATTTGAAGGGCATTTCAGGTTCATTGAAATAATTTTAGTAAACCCTAGTTGAATTAAGGGGGGTTACGGGGTTTCTGTCTTCCCCATTTCAAATTCAAATGAAATTTAAACATGATGCACACCTAATGCATGGTCTAGCTTGGATGTGACACGAGGGTGATCGGAAAGTACCACACCACTTTTGAGGAGCTTTCTTCCTCTTCTTGTATCGAGTGGCCTTGCGACACGGACATATGGTAGACTCAGCGTGCTCGTCCCGATAAATGATGCAATTGTTCATGCACACATGGTATTTCAGGTGCGGTAAATCCAGAGGACACGATTTTCTTCGCCTCCTCCAAACTGGTCGGGCACTTGTTCCCCTTGGGAAGGCGTTCGTGCGAGCGACATGTTCTCGTCGAAACATCGTCGGTCATTTTGTGTTTTACCTTCATCTCGAGCCATGGCGTTACTTTGGTGGGTATCCTCGGGCTGCATCCTTCATACAATGGAGTAACGCGTATAACTCAAGTTGATCCATCTTGGCTTTCTCTCGGCGGCAGCTCTTGCGTTATCCGTGCGCTTGAGAAGCAGCTCTTGAATATGAGGTCCTGCACCCAGCCCATCGATGGTCAGCGTCGTGCGCTCGCCCGGCATCATCATCTTCATGATCATGCCCGTCGTCTGCTCGGCATCTTCCTCATCATCATGTCCTGCATCTTCTACATGATATTTGTGTACAACATCACCGTCGTGATCATCTCACAGGGATTCTTCGTCTTCTCGCCCGCCCGAGAACGCGGTGGTTGTCTTGCTTCCCTTCCTCATTTTTGCCCGGCCCCATGGGCGACTTCGTAGTCATCTTCATCACCTTGCCACCGATAGCCACCATGAAACCACGCAAGCAGGTGGTCCCGCACTTGCCGGAATCCGGGTCCATAATAAGGCTCTTGACTTGCATCTTGACACGGACATCTTATCTCCGTCTCGTTCTTTTGAAGCATCTCGACGCCGCGGACCTCAAAAACCTATTCACGATGCCTTCGGTCATCGTGCGGACCATCAAGTCGCTGCGAGGTAGAAGCAAAGCGATATTTTAGAACCAAGAAAAAATTGGGCATGACTTTTCCTAAAAATAGGACCAAAAAGAATGCTTAATGCCAAAATTCTCACGAAGCGGAAATGAATCAACATTCGGCAAAATATTGGCAACTATCGCATTTCAAATACCGGTACACCTCAAACACAAACACATATGCAACACCACGAACATATGCAACACCACGAACATACATAGATCTAGCTAGGCCATAAAAAGTGCATGTGCACATTGTTGTAAGAGAGAACAACATAAATATAGCTTCCCCCTTACTTACCTATCAAAACAAGGTAATTTAACCACTTAATTTGAATGAATCTATGGTGGAAATGAGGTGAAAAGAGAGGCACCGAGACAAGGAGGAGGTGGAGAGAATGAAGTGGGGAGAAAGTGAGTGTGGGTATGAGAGGCTGTCAAAATATCTTGTTGCTGCCCACTTACTAATGGCGCACAACACTAAATCGCCATTAGTAATCCAGGTTACTAATGGCGCACCTTACGGTGAGTGCGCCATTAGTAGTTTTGCAACAAAAAAACATACTAATGGCGCCTGATCTCGATGCGCCATTACTAATTTAAACTAGTAATGGCGCGCGGTTGAGCGATCGCCATTATAATATTACAAAAAGGAATAAAAATATAATAAAAAAACAACATTAGTGGCGCACTTTCCGGCAGTGCGCCATTACTAATTACAACTAGTAATGGCGCCGTATACTGAATCGCCATTAGTATCATTTGGACATGCGCACTAGTTTAAAAAATTGATACTAATGGCGCACCTTGGGCGAGTCGCCATTAGTAGTTTCAACTCTAATGGCGTGTCGGAAGGTGGTGCGCCATTAGTATATACTAATAAGCGCACCTTATGCAGTGCGCCATTAGTGTCAATCCCATCTATAGCCCTTTTTCTAGTAGTGTAAGAAGCTCAAACCCAAGATTCCAGACCATAATGATGCTCATCACATGGTGAGAGCATGAAGATCAGGAGAGATCTATGGTTGAGGCTATGGAGAGTCGAGATCCATATGCCACCGGAGAAGGACTCTTTGTAGATTACAGGTTCCACACCAAGGAGCAGCGGGACTTCTATGATACCATCTTGTTGGATAAAAGCCCATAGTTTGTGATATGAGGTGGGTCATTGGACCTACATTCAGGAGAATGCATAACACTATCACGGGTGTATGACAGCTTGATCGTGTGGAGTTGCAGATTTTGTTGAATGACTCACAAACTCAATGGGCAAGTCGATCAATGCCCCCAAGGAGAGTGAAAAGCTCATTCACGGTCTTGGGCAACATACGTTCGCCTTGGAACAAATATGGCCAGTTCGCACATTGGACTGGAAGGCAGCTATCACGGCTGCAGGATAGATATTTGGGATATTTCTATGAACTTTCATGAATCTCTGTAAATACTTATGGAGGGTTTCTCGTTCCTTCTGTTGGAGAAGCTGCAAATCGCTAGGCCTGCCGGGTTCGATGACCGCCCGATGAAGGCGCCAATGAACTTCGTGGCGGGTCATACTGACGAAATGGAGGTCTCCGGTAGGTGCATCGACCAACACCTCACATTGGACTTGATGGCCAGCGGGAAGTAGTTGGCGAACACCTTCTCATCCTTCCCCAACAGCACGAACAGCGATGGTGTAGATGCAGGAACTCTTACGGGTTCAGCCTCGTCGTCTCCAAGCGTATCTATAATTTATAAATATTCATCCTATTATATTATCCATCTTGGATGTTTCACGGGCTTTATTATGCACTTTTATATTATTTTTGGGACTAACCTATTGACCCGAGCCGGTGTCGAGTTCTGTTTTCCCTTGTTTGATGTTTGAAGAAAAGGAATATCAAGCGAATCGAAATGGAATGAAACCTTACGGAGAAGTTATTTTTGGAAGGAAAGCAACCTGATAGACTTGGAGTGCGTCGGGAAAAGCGAGAGCCCACGAGGTAGAGGCGCGCCCTCCACCCTCGTGGGCCCTCGTCAGCTCCTGACGTGCTTCTTCCTCCTATATATACCCATATACCCTAAAGCGATCGGGAACATAATAGATCTGGAGTTCCGCCGCCATAGCGTCTGTAGCCACCAAAAACCTCTCGCGAGCCTGTTACGGCACCTGCCGAGAGAGGTCGAGGAGTCCGGACTAGGGGTGTCCGGATAGCGGACTATCATCACGGCCGTACTCAAGACTATGAAGATACAAGATTGAAGACTTTGTCCCGTGTCCGGATGGGACTTTCCTTGGCGTGGAAGGCAAGCTTGGCGTCTGGATATGTAGATCTCCTACCATTGTAACCGACTCTGTGTAACCCTAACCTATCCGGTGTCTATATAAACGGAGGGTTTTAGTCTGTTAGACGAACAACAATCATACCATAGGCTAGCTTCTAGGGTTTAGCCTCCTTGATCTCATGGTAGATCTACTCTTGTACTACCCATATCATCAATATTAATCAAGTAGGGTAGGGTATTACCTCCATCGAGAGGGCGAACCTGGGTAAAAACATCGTGTCCCTTGTCTCCTATTACCATCCGCCTAGGCGCACGATTCGGGACCCCCTACCGAGATCCGCGGTTTGACACCGACATTGGTGCTTTCATTGAGAGTTCCTCGTATGCGTCACCGATAGGCCCGATGGCTCCTTCGATCATCAACAAAGGCGCGGTCCGGGTGAGACTTTTCTCCTGGACAGATCTTCGTGTTCGTGGCTTTGCCTGCGGGCAATTAAGCAGCCATCTGGAGCAGATCAAAAGCTTCGCCCTGGCCATCAGGTCAGATTTGGAAGTTTGAACTATCGGCCGATATCGCGGAGACTTGATCTTGACGGATTTGAGCGCAACCAAGCGTGCCGCCTTTGTCTCGATGGGCATGATCTAGCTCTGCGGCGAGCAGTGCCCTTGAGGCCGCACCGGCATCCGCTCCGACCCTTAATCCGGGCGGATTCCCCGATCGAGGGCGAGTGGTTGGACACGCCTCGGGGCTACAATCTCTCTGATTGAGCGAACTCTATCCCTGTCGCTGCGAAGACCTTGACTCTAGGGTGCGGACTCCGAACCCTCGCGCGCCGCTTCTGTCGAATCCGATTGGGCGCCGTTATGGAGTTCACTGCGCGGACATCTTTCAACACTCGCCCTTTGGCGGCATCCTGAATTCACTAAAGTCTCTCTCTTTATCCGGAGAGCCTGGCGGACTACGGTCGGGAAGGTTGGGATCTGACGACAAAGAAATTCAGCGCCCACCACCCGCCCGTAGCCACGTCCGAAAGCTTACACGGCGTGCTCGATTTCGACTCGAAGACATCGGCGGTATGGGCGGCGATGTAGGAGACAACAATGAACCAGCACCTATAGGATGCTGGACAACCACCTCATCTCATGATGTATACATGGTCGATACACCTAAAGGAAATGAAGGCGAGGAACAACGGGGCGCCATGAAGGATAAATCCCTCGGCAGTCAAAGCGGCAGCGTAAGCGCTGAATCAAGTCCGCCTCAACGAGACCCAGCCATAGGCGAGGCGAACCGGTGGACGGCGAACACGCTGTCGAGCAATCGTGCGAACAAGACAACTTGGATAAACAATCTGTCCCGGCAAGACAACAGTCCGGACAATCTCACGCCGGACAAACTATTGGAGCAAAATGACCTCGAGAAAAGGCTCGTCGCCCGCTGCGCGTTGCACTGAAAAAGCAAGCGGAAGCTCAAAACAGCGGAAGATGCACTCGGGATCGAGATGGAGCAAAGTATTCAACACCCTTGAACAAATCTGGCGGCGATCGCCCGAACAAAAACTACCCAAAAAAAGCTAGTGCGAATTGACGAGGAGGCCTTAGAGCCCCACAATTAAAAAGTAAGAAAGGCCACCGGTCGGATGGGCGACCCACGGCAAAAAAGAAGCGGCTAATGGCGCGCACACAAGCCAATATCACGATCCGCATAAGGATTCACATCAAAAGGATGGCCGGTTAGGTCCATCTACGGGCCAGAAAGCAGGCTCGTCAAAGCAATGCAACACGCCAAAATTCCAAGATCACGGCACACCCAAATATAGGGTGCCGCACACCTATGTTTCACCGATGAGGTCTTTGGATCATGAATATCGGTGAGTTCAAACCCGTAAACATAGAGGCATCTGACGGAACAACAAACCACAGAGTGCGGATCGAGGATTACATCCTCCACATACACATGGCTAGAGGAGATGATCTCACGCCATAAAATACTTACCCTTAAACTCAAAGGCCAGCTTGGCATTGGCTTAAAAGCCTCCCGAAAATACCATTGGAAGCTGGGAGGAGCTCGAGGATGCGTTTGGGAAAATTTTCAGGGGACCTATGTCCGCCCTCGATCTGGAGCGATCTAAGTCACATAACTCAACAGCCCGGAGAGTCAGCCCGGAAATTCTAGAATAGGTTCCTCACTAAAAAGAACCAAATAGTCGATTGTTCGGACGCTGAAGCCTTAGCAGCTTTCAAACACAACGTCCAAGACGAATGGCTACTTGGACACCTCGGCCAAGAAAACCAAGAACAATTGCGCATTAAAAGCCTCATGACCCGCTTTTGCGCGGAGAGGACAACTGGCTAGCAAGATGCAGTACCAGCGACCCAAGTACATCGAAGTCGAGGGATGGAAGCGAGAAACCACGGCGCAACAAGGATGAGCGCGGATTAAAGGAATGGTCCAAAAAGCGCGGCGGTCAGCGCCGGATTCAAAAGCTCACGGCAGAACAACAAAAACTGCCCTTAAGGAAAATAGCGATGAACTATCAACTTCCACAAAATCTTGGACAAGATATGTCAAATCCACAGTACTCTGGGAGGCACGCTAACCATACCCACGAAATTGTTGGGTCTTCAAACAGTCCGGCGGTGAGCGCCCGAACACAAGGGGCTCGACACACCAAGTGAAGATGACGGCGAGCACCACAAGCGAGCCACGGAAAACAAAAGAATTTCCCACAAGAGGTTAAAACAGTAAACTCACTTCACGTGATCAAAGGGAAAAACAGCGGCGCCCACTAAAAGCGCGCCCGCTGCTGGTTATCAAAACCAATCACATTCGACCATCGGGACTATTCGAAAATATCCGGAGCGAAGGATGGACTGCCTTGATATTGGATCCTATAATCGGGAGTTCAATTTACAAAAATCCTCATGGATGGCAGCAGTGACATAAACCTGATATATCGAGGACACAATCCGCAGGATGGGGATAAACCAACCAAAATTCTTGTAGCAGCACTTCCTTTAAAGGAGTAATGCTTGAGCCCATATGCCCATTATGCGGGCTCCATCTGCTAGAAGTTGTGTTGGTTCATCCGACAACTTCCGTCGCGAAAAGTTAATCTTCCATATCGCCCGTTTAAAAGTAGCCATCAAGCACTATTGGGGCCTTGAAGCTTTCGCCCGCTTTAACATAATACCGCATTATGCATCTCTAACACTTAAAATGCCGGTCCCGCGGCATCATCTCGTTAAGAGGAAGTATTAAGTGATACTCTAGCAAGGAAGAAGCGGAGACTGCCTTGACAGCCCACACCTATCCGGCTCGCTAGTCAAAAAACCTGAATTGATCATTCAAACCCGGACACGGCTAGGCGAGTCCGGTGCCTATAGCGACATACCCCCATACGAGGGTTGCATGCATGTATAACAAGAGACAATAAAGCTCAATTTTATTCACTTCTTCAAACCGTACTCTGTTTATTTAATATTAAGTACATTTTTCGCACAATCCTTTTCTTTTAAACTAAGTTCCTCTCTTTTACAGATGAACAACGTGCTACACCCGTCGAGGATCTGCACTGCGCGGAACACGGTATGAGCGTGTAGTAGGGACCCGTTGCAAGATTCTTTTGATTAAGACCTTGCGTAAACCTTTTTCTGATCTCTTGTTTATATACATCCCCGGTTTCTTACTATAAGCGAGGGCGAGGCTGGCGTTTTGGCATTGGCGCACCAGAATTTTTGCGTGCACGGACACGGGGCTTAGGGCATTATTCTGCCCGTTTTATAAAGACCGAATACCTTAGGGAGTGTTCGGCGTCTCGAGTTAGGCCTTATATGCATCAGCTCGAATCATGTCTTTGGTCAAATGTTGGGTTTTCCGTCTCCTGTGTTTTGCTGCCTTACGTTCCGATTTATATTCTAACGCGACACCGGAGAACTCTGCGATTGTGCCCGGTTCGGCGGGCGAGCACCTCGATGAAAGCGGCGGCTGTCATGATATAGCGAGACTAGTCAACCACTCGATGACTCACTGGAATGTTTAGGATTCCTCCGCATTAACGAAGGACGGTTTTTGTCGAGCACATCGCACCGAATTCGGGAGAGTGCGGTGCCCCCAGGGGCTATATAGTAGCCCCACCCTCGAACTCCTATGGCTAAGTGAAAGTGATAAAGCATTATAGTTCGGTTGCCTGGTTTGCTATGCTATCACCTCCTTAACAAGACCAAGACGTTGGATTAAGTGTGAAAAAGCGCTTTCTTTGCAAACACCCCCGCACTATGTGCGTGGGGGCTGAAGCCAAGGACTGCCATCTTTCAGGTTATATATACATATACATAAGCGGCCGCCACGGGAGTAGTTTACTACTTGAGCGCACAAGTATAAAAGCTCTTATATTATATTGAAACATTGTTTTCACAAATCATACATGTCATTTAAACATAATATCCTTGAGCACTTCGTCTCTTTTAAGCGGCGCGGCGGGACTTCTTCAAAATAGTGCTCGGCGGTACTAAACTTGTCCGAATCTTGGGATGCAACGTCGGTGGCCTTCATCTCTGCCAGTATGTCTTGACACGGTCGAGCCATCCGCGCTCCCTCAATACATGCCATTCGCTTCATTGCGTCGTCTGGCAGTACCGCACAAGGAACTGCTGCACTAAACCAAAATAGCTCTTGGCTAGGGTCCGCCCGACCACAAGTGAGTCAAGACATGCTTCATGGCAAATCCGGACAATCGATTCAGCTCGGCCCATTCGCCAACGATCATCGATGGCGGAAGGCGCTCCGGACTATGGAATTGCGACCAATATAGCTCTTCCCTTACGTGCCTTACGGCCCGGAGCGCTCGTCGCGTCCATGGCGCTTCGCCGCCAAGTCGAGATAAGCATCCCGAACTCCACAACTTATCAGCGAGCATACTTTGGATCCGTATATTTCCTCCATGGCGAAAGCGGTTTCCAGCCGCAATTTCCCCTGCCTGACTCAGCTCCTCCTTGGCAGCTCTCAAGGCCGACTGGGCATTCTTGCATTCGGTGGCGGCCTTTTTCAGGCCCTCTTGTTCCGCTTGACGTTCTTTTTCAAGAACCTCGCAGCGATCGGTAGTATTCCTTAACTTTCTGGCCATATCGGCCATTTCCTGTTTGCTTTGGCAGTGAGCAGCCCGTTCGGCTTCTAGCTCTTCGGCCGCCTTTAAAGCGGCCGCATTACTATTTCTGGCTTGCTCTTTCGCTCGGGCAAGCTCCGCCCGCAGCTCCTCCACAGCAGCGGCACCATCTACATTAAGCATACAAATAGTGAGACATGGGCGTCAAGCTCCCTTAGCAGGTGTCCGCATAGAAGTCACATACCTTGTGACTCGTCAAACCGTTTATTGACCAGCGCGATGTCCGCATCCGCCTCGTCAAGTTGCCGCTTTAGTTCGGCATATTCATTAGTCGGCTGGCCACGGATGCCCGCCACCTGTTTAGGGCGGCGATATGTTATAACTTAGAATTTGATCCTCGACACGTTGTCAATTTTGACAACATACCGAGTCTCGAGAACTACTATCTATCTGGCGCATTTTATATGCATAAGCTGTCGAGAAGGTACATCATTTTGCGTACCTCAAACCCGTCAATAAGCTTACGGCGGCTTCATGCAATCCGCTCTCCGCGGATGCAATTCTTTCAATCACCGTACCCATTAGAAACCTTTGTGATCTTACGAGATAACCGCTTCGCCGAGCAGATCCTTCAGCTCCTCCGACCGCACACCACTGGCGCGGACCTTCCGGCCCGCCGGACAGGGAACCCTCGCGACGACACCTCCGGGTCGTCCGCTTCTATGAGGGTGCGACAGGTGGGCGTTCGCTCTCCATCATCTCGGAAGAAGATCCCCGAAGGCGAGCTTTCTTGAGAAGGGCTGAGGTTGAACTACAAGGTACAATTTCGGTTATCTTCATAAATAAATACAGGGATGTTCCTTATTTACAAGACCCTTCTTTTTACTTACGGCTCATTGGAGGCTGATCCTTGGGAAATAGTGCGGCTGGGTTACTTCCCGGCGCGGACTCTCGGCGAAGATTCCCTTCCCTCTTTGAGGCCTTAACCTCCGGATCTTCGAAGCGGTCCTCTTCTCTCCTCGAAGGCGGGACTTTTAATCCCTCCTTCCTTGATAGCCTCCTTCATAGAGGCAGTTGCTTCCCGCTCCCCCTTCGCCTTCTTCAAAAGCGCGACCTTCAACATCTTGGTCAGCATGGGATCCGGCGTGGTCTCCGGGAGGGGAGCCGGACACCTTATTAACTTTGCCTTGGCTATCCACTCCTGTTCAAGAAACGGCTCCTTTAAAGGGCATATATATATAAATGAATGAACAGCTTGTCCGATTACAGGACTACTTACTTGAGTATCTGGCCGATTGCAGCTTAGTCCTGTGTCCTCAGTCAGGTCCGGACACTTCTCTTGTGATCTGAAGAACAGTTTATACATCTCCACGGGTGCCGTACCCATAAAATTTTGGAGAGCTCGTGGTCCCTTCGGATTAAATTCCCACAGGCGGAGGGGGCGACGCTTGTAGGGAAGAAGACGCCGGATCACCATAACCTGCGCCACTGCAACCAGATTGATCTCTCTTTCCTGGAGGTCTCAAATACGGCCCTGCAGTAAGGGAACGTCCTTGGACAACCCCCAGTCGAACCCCTTGTTGACCCATGATGCCAGCCGTTGTGGTGGACCTGAGCGGAAGGCGTGGAGCGCCGCCCATTTGGTGCCCCGGGGAGCGGTGATATAAAACCACCCCCGTTTCCACAAACCAAGCTCCTTTTGAAAAGAGCCCTCGGGCCATGGAGCATCAGCACATTTGCTTATGACTGCCCCTCCGCACTCTGCTTGTTGCCCCTCGATCATCTTTGGCTCCACCTTGAAGGTCTTGAGCCACAATCCAAAGTGGGGGGTAATATGGAGGAAGGCCTCACATACGACAATGAATGACGAGATATGGAGGATGGACTCCGTATTCAAGTCATGGAAATCAAGCCCATAATAAAACATGAGCCCCCTCACAAAGGGATCCGTCGGGAAGCCTAAACCCCGAAGGAAGTGAGACACGAACACCACGTTCTCGCCGGGCTCAGGAGTGGGAATGACCTGCCCAGGCAGGCAGCCTATCGAGATCTCGCCGGTTAGATACTGGTGTCTCACAGCTTTAGCACATCTTCTTGTGATGGAGGAAGACATCCATCGGCCGTGCTGGTCGGAGCGGACATCGTCGAAAGTCAAGCGCTGAATCTGAAGCTTTGGGTGTTGGAACTTCGAGCGGCGAACTTCGATGGAGGCTGTAAAAGAAGAGGGCCTTGGTCTCATTATAAAGAGGTTGAATACCAGAGCCCACCCGTGGTCGATTAGGACTCGCCGATAGAGGCGTGCTTAGCGAGCATGGTTGGGTTAACCCGTCCGTATTGATGAGAATCCCGGAATAAGGGGGCACGATCTATGCTTTGATAAGGCGTGCCAAGAAACCGCCTCGCTAAGCGCTAAGGTGAAGCGGCAAAAACAATTCATATAAAGGCACTGGCCATGGTGTGATGTCACGCCCGCGGAATACGTCGGCAGATCTGTGCAAAGTTATTCTCCCTACGGTGGAATGTGGAACTTGTTTTGCGAGCTGGACACTATCCTTGTGTTCAAAACCTTCTATGAAGTATTAGGAGAGGAACCCGCCCGCAATGCGAAGACAATCAACGCGCCGAACTCATCGTCATGAAGCCTGGTTCAGGAGCTCTTGAGGAGTCCGGACTAGGGGTGTCCGGATAGCGGACTATCATCACGGCGGACTCCAAGACTATGAAGATACAAGATTGAAGACTTCGTCCCGTGTCCGGATGGGACTTTCCTTGGCATGGAAGGCAAGCTTGGCGATCTGGATATGTAGATCTCCTACCATTGTAACCGACTACTGTGTAAGCCTAACCTATCCGGTGTCTATATAAACCGGAGGTTTTAGTCCGTGGGGCGAACAACAATCATACCATAGGCTAGCTTCTAGGGTTTAGCCTCCTTGATCTCTGGTAGATCTACTCTTGTACTACCCATATCATCAATATTAATCAAGCAGGAGTAGGGTATTACCTCCATCGAGAGGGCCCAAACCTGGGTAAAAACATCATGTCCCTTGTCTCCTATTACCATCCGTCTAGGCCGCACAGTTGGGTCCCCTACCGAGATCCATGGTTTGACACCGGCAGGGGAACCCTCACGGTGGCCATCTTCATCATCCCAGCGCTCTCCATGGCGAGGAGGAGTACTTCACCCTCGGGGCTGAGGGTATGTACCGATAGCTATGTGTTTCATCTCTCTCTCTCTCTCTCTCTCTCTCTCTCTCTCTCTCTCTCTCTCTCTCTCTCTCTCTCTCTCTCGTGTTCTTGATTTGGCACGATCTTGATGTATCGCGAGCTTTGCTATAATAGTTGGATCTTATGCTGCTTCTCCCCCTCTACTCTCTTGTAATGGATTGAGTTTTCCCCTTGAAGTAATCTTATCGGATTGAGTCTTTAATGATTTGAGAACACTTGATGTATGTCTTGCCGTGCGTATCTGTGGTGACAATGGGATATCACGTGATTCACTTGATTTATGTTTTAGTGATCAACATGCGGGTTCCCCCCGTGAACTTATGCATAGGGGTTGGCAAATGTTTTCGTCTTGATTCTCCGGTAGAAACTTTGGGGCACTCTTTGATGTTCGATGTGTTGGTTGAATAGATGAATTTGAGATTGTGTGATGCATATCGTATAATCATACCCACGGATACTTGAGGTGACATTGGAGTATCTAGGAGAAATCAGGGTTTTGGTTGATTTGTGTCTTCAGGTGTTATTCTAGTATGAACTCTAGGGCTGTTTGTGACACTTATAGGAATAGCCCAATGGATTGATTGGAAAGAATAACTTTGAGGTGGTTTCGTACCCTACCATAATCTCTTCGTTTGTTCTCCTCTATTAGTGACTTTTGGAGTGACTCTTTGTTGCATGTTGAGGGATAGTTATATGATCCAACTATGTTATTATTGTTGAGAGAACTTGCACTAGTGGAAGTATGAACCCTAGGCCTTGTTTCCTAGCATTGCAATACCGTTTACGCTCACTTTTATCACTTACTACCTTGCTGTTTTTATATTTTCAGTTTACAAAAACCCATATCTACCATCCATATTGCATTTGTATCACCATCTCTTCGCCGAACTAGTGCACCTATACAATTTACCATTGTATTGGGTGTGTTGGGGACACAAGAGACTCTTTGCTATTTGGTTGCAGGGTTCCTTGAGAGAGACCATCTTCATCCTACGCCTCCCACGGATTGATAAACCTTAGGTCATCCACTTGAGGGAAATTTGCTACTGTCCTACAAACCTCTGCACTTGGAGGCCCAACAACGTCTACAAGAAGAAGGTTGCGTAGTAGCCTCCCATCATACTTCTTAGGTTTCTCTGGCTAGAACGTGCGAATGGACGGCCAACGGACTTGCCGCAGCTCTCGTCTAAAGTCAGGGTAGCTAACCTCAAAAGGTAGGCACCCGCCAACACCGAGCGCAGGCTCGTCGACGTTGAGGCCGTCGCACCCGTCGGTCCGGCGGAGGTTGTCACGACGCTGCTCGATGACGACACGTGCATCTCCCCTCCGCCCATCCTCCGGGGCTCGACGTTGGCCCAGAAGTACTCGAGGGTCAGAAGAGGCCATTGAGACGTCGTCGTGATCTTGCTTTTTTTTAGCTCACGTTGGCTGGCGTGGTGGGGACTGCACCGTGGGCATGGCCCCTTGCCTACGGTTAGCAACACGAGCTGTCGCTGCCGCTTGGGGATGTCGTGGCGGGCCAGCTCATCTTGAGCCCCCAGCTTCAACGAAACTGAGCAGGCTTTGGATGGTGGCACGCCATTCGTCCATCTGCTCGGCTGCTGGCGAAAACCTCATCAACAGCTGAGCTCGCGCCATGGCCTCCGAGGCTGTACTTGGCACGGATGCCTATGAAGTCGATCGTACCGTCGTGCGGCTCTGGACGGCGCCAGCGGCGGTAGTACTGCGCCCCCGCTATCGCTGCAGGGCGACCACCTAGGTGTGGTGTGGCGAAGGCGCTCGAGGGCCAGTGGCTCCGCCGGGCGCAGCGTCTTGGTCGGTCCGTCCCGGGGGAGGTGCACGCGCAACGACCGCACCTGTGATGGGGGCGGTCGGAGGACGGCGGTTTGCCCCGGCCCGAGCGTCGTTCCTATGGTTGTGCTCGTCAGCGGGAGAGAGGGGCGCAGATGGAGTAACCCCCTCGCCTGTACCCTGGGGAGCATGGCCATCGTCGTGCTGCTGATGCTACTCTCCTCTGGCCCCTCCTGCTCCTACGTCAGCTGCAGGGGAAGTGGTGACGGTGCCACCTGCTCCGACCACATCCCCAGTAGTGTTCGCGTCCCCGTGCACCTCCGCACCCCCCGCAGCGTGAGAGGCCGCGGGTGGCAGAGCCTTTGAGGTGGACAGGTGAGCAGGAGGGCTGAGTTTCTTCTTGGGTGCTATGGTCGATGGCATCATCGAGGACGAAGATGGTGATGTAGTCGACGCGCCGCGCATGCCTTCAGATTCGCACAAGCGAGCCCCCTACCTGGCGCGCAAAATATGTCGCGGGAAACAATGGCCACCTATGCAACAAAGAGGCCCCTTGCTGGTTTGGCAAGGGGGCGACGCGTTGCACAAAGAGCAGACGAGCGTGGGGCGGCGTGGCAGGGATCACACAAGCAATTTAACTAGGTTCGGGCCGCCGTGAGCGTAAAACCCTACTCCTCCTTTGGTGGACTGATGGTGGAAAACGTGGTGGTGCAGCATAGTACACTTGCCCATTAGGGCTTGCCTTGGGGTAGCGTCGACCACACGCGTATGGGGGTGTGAGTTATCCAACCTTCTAACCTGTTCTACAATTTCCATGGGCCTCCTTTTATAGATCAAGGTGTCACCACAATGCAAAGTAGTCATTATGCACTGATATGATAGCAAACAGTGTTATCATACCTAACTCTACGGGCTGACAGGGCGCATTAAATGCACCGCTTAGTGTCACATCACTGGTTGCCCGGCCAGGCCTGCCGGGCTATCTTGCCAGCTCCGCGCCTGCTTGCTTGAGACATCGCAGGACGGGTGTCATCTGTTGGTTTTCCCTGTAGGGAGAGGCAGCCATGTGGTGAATGACTACCACTCAGTAACTTTGTGGCTTGACACCGCACTGATTGATGACGTGGGTCATGGATGGGTGGTTGGTGAGGTGGTTTTGCATCCATGAGCCACGGCAGGCCTGCCGGGACGATTTGATCGCTTGCTTCTGGGAGGTGGCTTCGCCCCTTGCCGGGCTTGCCTGCCCGGCAAGGGAGGCCTCTCTCTTGGCGATATTCTGCTTCTCTGGTTCGATCTTGGTCTCTCAAATATGCATGTTGGCCCTTCGAATCCCTTGGCTCCTTGAACTCAGACTTGGGCTGGAGCTTCTATCTTGTTCTCGTGCCTGTGCACAGTCTGGGCAACAAACCCAGGGTTTGTTGCACCGACATATAATGATAGTGATATGTGAGTGATGTTGATGAGTAATTATTCTTTAGTAAGAATATTGATGTTAAGGTTTGTGATTCCCTATGCAAGCACGAAAGTCAATAGTTATGCAATGAAATTACATCCTACTTGTGGTGCATTATTCAATGTTAGTTATGCTTAATGCTCGCTTATGAGATTTTTCGTTTCTTGGTTGGATGCTTCTCAATGTTTTGCTAGCCTTCACTTGTACTAAGTGGGATTACTACTTGTGCATCCAAAATCCTTAAACCCAGTTTTTCCCATATGAGTCCACTATACCGACCTATATGCTGTATTTCCGTGCCGTTCTAAGCAAATTTGTATGTGCCAGCTCTAATCTTCAAAATAAATTTCCTTTTTGTGTGCTTGTACAGCTCATGAAATAGTAGGCGGTGGATGATATTTTTCCATGCTAGATGTGTTATTCTCAAGATGAGTGTTTATTCACTTGCCATTGCACGAGAGTACGACAAAGGTATTAGGGATGCCCAGTCCCGAAATGAAACATGAATTTACTTTATGTTGTCAAATAATAAACTCCTTGGAAAGTGTTTGTATGGAGGGTACCCGTGGATTCGGTTAGCCGTGGAATGTGAAATTATGGTGGAAAAAGGGATAAACTTTTTTTCTGTTTGGGAACCGCCTATGATATATCTAGCATGGAAAGTATTGGGAACTAGTCGATCATTTTCATTTACAGGAAAGGCATGCCACCTGAGGGAGTCCTGGATTAGGGGGTGTCCGGATAGCCGAACTATCACCGTCGGCCGGACTCCTGGACTATGAAGATACAAGATTGAAGACTTCGTCCCGTGTCTGGATGGGACTTTCCTTGGCGTGGAAGGCAAGCTTGGCGTCTGGATATGTAGATCTCCTACCATTGTAACCGACTCTGTGTAACCCTAACCCTATCCGGTGTCTATATAAACCGGAGGGTTTTAGTCCGTGGGGCGAACAACAATCATACCATAGGCTAGCTTCTAGGGTTTAGCCTCTACGATCTCGTGGTAGATCCACTCTTGTACTACCCATATCATCAATATTAATCAAGCAGGAGTAGGGTTTTACCTCCATCAAGAGGGCCCGAACCGGGTAAAACATCGTGTCCCTTGTCTCCTGTTACCATCCGCCTAGGCGCACGATTCGGGACCCCCTACCGAGATCCGCGGTTTGACAACGACATTGGTGATTTCATTGAGAGTTCCTCGTATGCGTCATCCTTAGGCCCGATGGCTCCCCGATCATCAACAACAGCGGTCGGTGAGACTTTTCTCCCGGACAGATCTTCGTATTCGGTGGCTTTGCTGCGGGCAATTCACTTGGCCATCTGGAGCAGATCAGCTAAGCCCCTGGCCATCGGTCAGATTTGGGAGTTTGAACTACATGGCCGACATCGCGGAGACTTAATCTTCAGCGGATTGAGCCACAGCCAAGCGCGCCGCCTTGTCTCGATGGGCACGATCTAGCTCTGCTGCCGAGCGGTGCCACGGAGGCTGCACCAGCGTCTGCTCCGACCCTTAGCTCGGGCCGACTCCGCCGATCGAGGGCGAGTGGTTGGACACGCCTCGGGGCTATGATCTCTCTGGCAATTGGCGAACTCCATCCCTGTCCTTTGCGAAGGCCGTGACTCCAAGGTGCGGACTCTTCTCCGGACTTGAACCCTCCGCGCCCCCAATCGAATCCGATTGGGCGCCGGTCATAAATTCACTGCAGCGGACATCTTTTAGCTTTTCGCCCTTTGGCGACATCCTGAATTCACTAAAGTCTCTCTCTTTATTAGGAGAGCCCTGGCGGACTACGGTCGGGAAGGTTGGGATCAGACGACGAAGAAATTCAACACCCACCCACCACCCACTTTGTAGCCTTGTCGATGATTTAACCGACATGCTCGACTTTGACTCGAAGACATCGGCGGTATGGGCGGCGATCTTTGGAGCGACCAGAACCAGCGCCTACTGAGGGCCTGGAAGGCCACCTCGTCATCGACATATACATGGTGGACATCCCAAAAGATGGGAACAGCGATGGAATAGCGGAGGATAACACCTCCAAGAAACAGCCCAAGCGCCCGGCGTCGGTGGCGCCGCTCTAAATCCGCCACAGCAAAAGCGGTGATTCGGCACGGAGATAATAACACCGGACGGTCTTGAAGACAACCCCCTCGGCAGGATTCAGCACGGAGGAGGAGAAGCCAGCTCTCATGATAGAAGCGGCGAGCGGGGAGGTGGAGGGCGATAATTATATGCCTCCCTCCAAAGATGAGGCAAGCCTCGGCGGCAGCAATTTGTCGTGCTGAGGATCCCGCCGAACAGGAGGCGTTTCAAGCGCAGGCTTATAGCCACGGCAAGCAGCCTCAAGAAAAGCAGCGGCAGCTTAGAGCTGACCAAGACTTGCTAGGTGACGGATGGGTGAAGTCCTTGCAGCGAAAATACGAACTTCGAGCGCCCCTCAAGAGATACCCAAAGCGCAGGCTGCTACCCCAATTAGAGAAGCAGCACCCAAACCTACATCACCGGCGCATGATCGCGCCGACCGGCCACCCGTGGTCATGACGGAGAGGCCTCTAGACCCTCCATTCAAGCCGCACCCGGCGTCGCTCGAAAAGTACCAAGGCATGGGGAAAGCGCGCCGGACCTGCGAGACATATTGGAGGACAAGGCAAGGCAAACAAGATCAATCTACGGATCGCGTGGGCGCCCACGACAGCGGCGATAACCGTCACGCCGGATCTGCAATTCGGCCGGGCGAACCACGATGAACAAAGCTCATTTGAGCTGCGTCGTGATATAGCTCAATACAGAGGCACCGCACAGCCACTATGCTTCACAGACGAAGTGATGGATCATAAAATCCCCGAGGGTTTCAAACCCGCAAACATCGAATCATACAATGGCACAACAGATCCTGTGGTTTGAATCAAGGACTACCTCCTCCATATCCACATGGCCCGCGATGACGATCTACACGCCATCAAATACCTCCCACTCAAGCTTAAACGACCAGCTCGGCATTGGCTTAAAAGCCTGCCAGCAGAATCAATTGGTTGTTGGGAGGACCTGGAAGCCGCATTCCTTGATAACTTCCAGGGCACATATGTGCGACCACCAGCCGCATAATTCAGCAGCGGAAGAATCGGCGGACAATTCAGACACGGTTCCTAACCAAGAAAAATCAAATCATTGGTGTCCGGATGCGAGAGGCCCTTGCAGCCTTCAAACATAACATCCGCGATGAGTGGCTTGCGGCACCTAGGACAGGAAAAGCGAAATCCATAGCGCCCTCACAACACTCATGACCCGCTTTTGCGTGGGAGAGGACAGCTGGCTAGCTCGTAGCAACAACTTGACCAAAAACCCTGGTAGTTCGGATACCAAGGACAGCAATGGCAGGTCGCGTCGCAACAAGCATAGCGCGCGCGTGCGGCAATAATGCTGAAGATACGGTAGTCAATGCCGGATTCAGAGGCTCTAAACCCGGTCAGCGGAAAAAGCCGTTCAACATAAATACTCAGGGCCTCTCCAATCTGGACCGAATACTCGATCGCTCGCGCCAAATACATGGCACCCCTGAAAAACCAGTCAACCACACCAATAGGGATTGTTGAGTCTTCAAACAGGTAGGCAAGTTAAAAGCCGAACTCAATGACAAGGGCTGCATAGCGATGGCGAGGAGGAGCCCGGCCGCCCGAACAATAGAGGACGAAGGGCTTCCCCCACAAGTGCGGACGGTGAACATGATATCGCAACCCACATACCCAAAAGGGGGCGGAGCGTGCACTAAGGGGCGTATATGCGATGGAGCGATCGCCCAAGTTCAACCCATGGTCCTCTGCCCGATCACCTTTGATCGAAGGACCACCCACTAGCATCCGCCACGGCGGATTCGCCACATTGGTTCTTGACCCAATCATCGCGGATTTCACCTCACTAGAGTCGATGGGCGGTGGTAGCAACTGAACCTGCTCTATCGGCATCGGTCGCAAAATGGGCATAGACCCTCAAAGTTAAACCCACAAAAGCGACCTTTAAAGGCGTCATACCAGGTGTAGAGGCCAATTATACAGGCTCGATTACACTCGAAGTGGTCTTGGATCCCGGATAACTTCGGCGAAGAGTTAATCTTGACATAGTCCCGTTCATGGCGGCTATCACGCCTTTGCTTGGGCGAACCGCATTTGCAAAAGTTCAATGCGGTGCCGCTCTGCGTACCTCAAGCTCAAGATTCCAGGCCCTCGAGGAGTAATCACGGTCAATGGAAACACGAGCGCTCTCTCCGAGCGGAGGAGCACACTGCGACCCTCGCGGCGGAGGTGCAAAGCAGCCTCTCATGACAATTCTCGAGTCCGGCTATTAAGCGTCCGGACACCGTCAAGCAGCGCCGAGTAACCTACAACAAGACCGCTGGCACGATCCGACGCAGCGTAGCAATCCGGCTAACCCCAGCCCTCGCGAAATTGCGAAGCGATTACTACAGCGTACATAACTACGCTTTGGAGATACCATGGGCATAAGGGAGGGCACGACCACGGCTGCGTCGAGAATGTGGCTCAACGCACGGGGGCTCCGATTGTGTCATTCTTTTCTTTCTTCTTTTTTTACTTTCGGGACTCCGTTTTCGAAGCCCTGTCGGCACTAGAATTGCGAACTCACGATGCAACAGCGAGGGAAGCGAAAGCTCGTCGAGTGTCGGTGGTCTCTACTACGAGCATTATACCTGTTTACATACCATCCCGCAGCTTACCTGGAGAGGACATGTTAAATAGTCCCATCCCTTGCTTATCACACCTTTTGTATCATTACGCTTTCATTGCAGTACCTTTTGAATAAACAATACATAGCTTTTGCCTATTATTGCACTCCTTTTTATCTATATATATGTTCATTCATGACATGTTGCACCGTACACTTTAGTGCGGCCAATACACCGAGGGCTTAAGTACCCCAAAATATGGTGTGATAAGTCCGAACACTTTCACAAGTGCGGCACCCGAACTTATAGCATTATATGCATCGGCTCGAATCATGTCTTGGATCAATAGTTGGGTTTGCCCGGCTCCTTGTTTTGGTACCTTCGTTCCGTTATATCGGCTAAGGTAGCGCTGGGAGAACCACTGCGATCGTGCCCGGTTGAGCTGGGTTGAGCACCTCGGTGGAAAGCTAAAACTGACCATCATGATAGGCGAGAGCGATGCGCTGTTCGAGAGGTTTTGGGTCCCTAAAGACTTATGCCACTTAGGCGAGGAGTCGGCATTGTCCGGCCAAAGGCGTGGATAAGCGCCCGAACTTCGGTCTTCGAATACTAGGGGCTTCGCCGTAATTTAAAATTATAGAATTCTATGGCTAAGTGAGAGTGTTCAAGCACTATAGTCCGGTTGCCTTGTTCGTTCGTTGGCGCCTCCTCGAAGGACCCAAGAATGGGAGCGAGGCGCTCAAGTTACTGAACACCCGGCACTCGTGGCATGGGGCTGAAACAAACGACTTGCCATCTCTCAAATTTGATAAACGTCCGCATAGAAGGTAATATTTTAAATTCACAAGCGTTGCTTAGCGCATATGAACAAGTTTTCAGCGTACAGGATAACAAATGCGAGTCTATTGAAAAATTACATCGTTGGAGCATTCACCCGCTATAAGGCGGGCACCCTTCAGGACGCCCTCATAGTACATTTCGGTCTTGCGATGCTCCTTGCCCTTCGGTGGCCCGTCCGTCACAAGCTTCTCAGCATCCAGCTTGCCCCAGTGCACTTTAGCACGGGCAAGGGCCCGACGGGCACCTTCAATGCAGACGGAGCGCTTGATGACTTCAATCCATGGACAGGTGTCCACCAGTCGCCTCACTAGCCCGAAATAGCTCCCAGGCATGGCCTCCAATGGCCACAGCCGAATTACGAGGCCCTTCATGGCCTGCTCGGTGACCTTGTGGAGCTCGAACAGCTGCTTCAGCTAGTCGCTCAGGGGCACCGGATGTCCGGCCTCAGCATACTGAGACCAGAACACCTTTCCGTCGAGCTCCCCTCCTTGGCGCGGTAGAATGCGGCAGCATCAGACACACTATAGGGGCAGATCTGCGAATGCTCCTGGAGAGCTCCGGATTCGGGTAAGTAATAGATAATTCACTTTCACATGCTGGCTTTGCATAAAGAATGCCTTACCCTCCGCTATCTTCTTTAACGATTCAATTTCTTGGAGGGCTTTTTGGGCTTCGGCCTTAGCGGCTTTGGCACTCTCAAGAGCCGAGGCGAGCTCGAACTCTCGAGTCTTCGAGTCACGCTCCAAACTCTCATGTTTTTCCACGAGAGCCTGGAGCTCTTGCCGCACCTCCGCCGCCTGCGCCTCCTGCTTCTCTCGCTCGGTGCGCTCCGCGGCCGCTTTGCTTTCGGCCGTGGACACCGCTTCCTTCAGGTCGCCACCTCGTTCATGGCCCCTACAATACCCACGTTAGTCCTGTCATTTTTTGCAACCAAATCCTTACTATAAGGTATTACTTTAATAAGGTATTACTTACTTTCCCTGTCCTCGAGCTGCTTCTTGGCAAGGCTGAGCTCGTTCTCGGACCGCTCGAGGCTCTGCTTCAATACATTAACCTCTACAGTCAGTGCGGCAGAGGTCAGCAGCGCAGCCTGCATTCCCATATTGACTTACTTCTGTTAGACTCATGCGTATATCTTTTTAGATCCTCAGTCCGGTTTTTCTTTCCGAACACCGAACTAAGCATCAGGGGCTACTGTCTATGCGGTTATATTTTTACATATTCTAAAATTACCTCAAAGCCTGTTAGAAGGCTGGTACAGGCTTCAGTCAGCCCGCTCTTGGCGGACTGAACTTTCTGGATCACCACACTCCTGCAGATGCGGTGCTCCTCCTCGATGGGCGCCATTAAGCGCCTCCGGCAAGCTATCTGGTGCCTCCGGATGGGCCGAAGGTCACCGGCGTCGCAGTCTTGCCCTTCTTACGAAGGGGCGCTTGCGGACTTGGAACCACTAAAGGTTCGATGCGGAGTCGACCTGAGGCGGACTTAGAGCCTGTGGGGTTTGACCCCTTGCGCCGGAGTCGGGAGGTCGCCTTGCGGCGCCTCGAGACCACTTCCTCTGGCTGGGCCTTTTGGGACTCCACCGCGGTGTCGTCTGCGTCGCGAGAGAGAGGCGGTCGGAAGTGAAGTGCTATTCATCCGGCGAATCGGGAGCCGCTCGGCAAGCGGCGAGCTAAATCATAGGCGGGCTACATGGTTATATTTGGTGTTAGAAGACACTATGTGACAAATAGAAAGTCATGAGCTATTCCGAAGTCCGGACACTTACGATCTCGCCAGGGGCTTGGCCCTTGGTGACCACTCCTCCTCGTTGTTGTCGGTGTCGGTGGAGATGTCCGGAGGAAGGGTCCTTCCTTTCTTGGACCCTCCGGCCTCCCCATTCGGGGCGACCTTCCTTTTCTTCTCTCCCCCCGCTGGGGGAGAGGCTTCTTTTTCCTCCTCCCCGTCTTCAGGGGAGGATTCCGCCTCAGAGTCGTCGGACGATGAGTCCGACAGCACCTGGCGCCGGGAGCTCCTTCGAGTTCCCGTGGCCTTCTTCTCTGGCACCACGAGAGGTGCCGGAGCCAGCAGCCCCGTCAATCGGGCATCTGCTGGGTCTTCTAGCAAGGGGGCCGGACGGTTAACCTGTCCGGACGTCTTCAGCCAGTCCTGTCAAAGGTTTGGGAGTTTTAGATCCCGCATAGAGTCAAACTATGAAAAAAGAGTCCCATAAAGGGTAAAATAACTTACCTCGCTGGCTTGACGCTGCGAGCTGAATCCGCGATCTTCGGTAGCGGATGAGGGAGCTTCGGCGCCCTTGAACAGCACCTTCCAGGCATCTTCGTACATAGTGTCGAAGAGC
This sequence comes from Aegilops longissima, assembly GCA_021605205.1. Classification (NCBI taxonomy): domain Eukaryota; kingdom Viridiplantae; phylum Streptophyta; class Magnoliopsida; order Poales; family Poaceae; genus Aegilops; species Aegilops longissima. Next base: position 306,065,517 of record CM038677.1, read on the forward strand.
CTTTTCAGAGTTTGGTGATGTGCTGGATCGAACTCCCACAATTTGAAGGCCCTCTGTTGGCATGGGAGAATCCGGCGGATGAGCATCACCTGGATTACGTTGACAAGCCTGAGATTCTTGTCCACCAGGTTTCGGACGCAGGTTTGGAGTCCGGATAGCTCTTCCGTATCACCCCACGTCAGGCCGTATCTTTCCATGATGTGAGCCGTGTGGGAAGCCAGATCGAATTCGAGGCCGCCGCCCATTGAGAGTCGTGCGGCTCGGTGATGTAGAACAACCCCGATTGCCACCCCTTTATGGTCTCCACAAAGGAGCCCTCGAGCCATAGGAATTTGGCCATCTTGCCAACCATGGCACCTCCGCACTCCGCTTGGCGGCCGCCCACTACCTTCGGCTTGACATTGAAGGTCTTGAGCCATAAGCCGAAGTGGGGCTGGATGCAGAGAGAGGCCTCGCACACGACGATAAACACCGAGATGTTGAGGATGAAGTTCGGGGCCAGATCATGGAAATCCAGGCCGTAGTAGAACATGAGCCCCCGGACAAATGGGTGAAGTGGAAAACCTAGTCCGCGGAGGAAGTGGGTGAGGAACACCACCCTCTCATGGGGCCTGGGGGTGGGAATGAGCTGCCCCTCGTCACGGAGCCGGTGTGCGATGTCGTTGCACAAGTATCCGGCCTTCCGCAGCTTTTTGACTTGTCCCTCCGTGACGGAGGAGACCATCCACTTGCCTCCCGCTCTGGACATGGCTGGAGAAGGTTGAGGAGGGATGTGCGGACTTGGGCGCTGGAGCTCGAGTGCGCGGAAATGGATGAGCAAAGGAGGAAGAAGGCGCAGGTGAAAAGGTGGATCCTTATCCCCTTATATAAGCAGACGAAGCTATCGTCCCCGCCAACTGGTAAAACTCGCTTATCTCCCAAGCGCCGTAATCAATGGCGCGGTTGGGTTACCACGTTCGTATTGATGGGAATCCGGAATAAGGGGCACGATCTCGCTTTGATAAGGCGTGCCAAAAACCGCCTTGCTAAACGCGCTGAGGTGGAGCAGTAAAAGCGATTAGTATAAAGGCCTGGCCGTGGTGTGATGTCATGCCACGGAATCGTCAGCAGATCTGTGCAAAGGTTATTCTCTCTACGGTAGTATGTGGAACTTGTTTTGCGAGCGGACACTATCCTTGTGTTCAAAATCTTCTATGAAGTACTCGGAGGAGGAACCCGCCTTGCAATGCCAAAGACAATATATGCGCCGGACTCGTCGTCATTGAAGCCTGGTTCGAGGGCTCTTGAGGAGTCTGGATTAGGGGTGTCCGGATAGCGAACTATCACCGTTGGCGGACTCTGGACTATGAAGATACAAGATTGAAGACTTCGTCCCGTGTCCGGATGGGACTTTCCTTGGCGTGGAAGGCAAGCTTGGCGTCTGGATATGTAGATCTCCTACCATTGTAACCGACTCTGTGTAACCCTAACCCTATCCGGTGTCTATATAAACCGGAGGGTTTTAGTCCGTAGGATGAACAACAATCATACCATAGGCTAGCTTCTAGGGTTTAGCCTCTCTGATATCGTGGTAGATCCACTCTTGTACTACCCATATCATCAATATTAATCAAGCAGGAGTAGGGTTTTACCTCCATCAAGAGGGACCGAACCTGGGTAAAAACATCGTGTCCCTTGTCTCCTGTTACCATCCGCCTAGACGCACAGTTCGGGACCCCCTACCCGAGATCCGCCGGTTTTGACACCGACACCACCCAAAATGTTTTATCTCTATCTTTTTCCGCTTTGAGCTCTGGCACCTCTACAAAATCCCTATTTTCCTCAGCGAAGGGCCTTTCTATTTACTTTATCCAATTTTTATTTTATTTGAGTCTCCACCTTCTCTTATAAAGCAACAACTAAGGGGCACTATGATCATACTTGAGCATTGGGTGCAGCTAATATGCGAGTGTGCTTCATGAATGGATCAATGATTGAGCATAATGGGCTAGGGATAACTTGCTTTAGTGTTGATATTTTGAAAGACATGGTTGCTTGCTGATATGCTTCAGTATTAAAATCTTCATGTCAAAACTAGACTATTGCTTCGAACCATATAGAAGTGCAAATGTCCATGCTACAATAGAAAAGAACATGTGATGAACATGATAGGCAACATTCCACATCAAAAATTATGTTTGTAACATTTACCTACTCGAGGACGAGCAGGAATTAAGCTTGGGATGTTGATATGTCTCCTCGGCGAAGGGACTTTTTATTGTTTCATGCTGTTATATTATCATTCTTGGATGTTTTACAATCATTTTGTAGCAACTTTATATCATTTTTTGGGTCTAAGCTATCGACATAGTGCCCAGTGCCAGTTGCTGTTTTCTGCTTGTTTTTCACTTCGCAGAAAATCAATACCAAACGGAGTCAAAACGCAGCGAAAATGTTTTGAGATTTTTTTTGGACCAAAAGACACACGATGCGCCAAGGAAGTACCAGAGGGGGGCTCCGAGGGGAGCACAACCCACCTGGGCGTGCCTGGGGGCCCAGGCGTGCCCTGGTGACTTATGCCCACCTCGGTCGCTTCCTGCACCGCCTCTTTTCTCTATAAATACCCCGAAAATCCAAAAACCCTAGGGGAGTCAACGAAACACAATTCCAGTCGCCGCAAGATCTAGAAACACCAAATCCAATCTAAACACCACCACAGAGGGGTTTATCATCCTCATTGGTGCCTCTCCGATGATGCATGTGTAGTTCATTGTAGACCTTCGGGTCCGTAGTTAGTAGCTAGCTAGCTTCAGCTTTCTCTTTTGATTCTCAATACATTGGTCTCTTGGAGATATATTTGATGTAACTCTTTTTGCGGTGTGTTTATTCGGATCCGATGAACTTTGAGTTTATGATCAGATTTATTTTATCCATGAAAGTTATTTGAGATTTGATCTCTTATATGCATGATTTCTTATAGCCTCATATTTTTTCTTCGAATATCTAGTTTAGTTAGGCGAACTAGATCGATTTTTCTTGCCATGGGAAGAGGTGCTTTGTGATGGGTGGGGTTCGATCTTACGGTGCTCAATCCCAGTGACAGAAGGGGACATGACACGTATGTATCGTTGCTATTAAGGATAACAAGACGGGTTCTATTCCTACATGAACAGATATTGTCTACATCATGTCATCGTTCTTATTGAATTACTCCATTTTTCCATGAACTTAATACACTAGATGCATGCTGGATAGCGGTCGATGTGTGGAGTAATATTAGTAGATGCAGGCAGGAGTCGATCTACTAATCTTGGACGTGATGCCTATATAATGATCATTGCCTGGATATCGTCATAATTATTTCAAGTTCTATCAATTGCCCAAAAGTAATTTGTTTACCCACCGTATGCTATTTTTCTCGAGAGAAGCCACTAGTGAAATCTACAACCCCCGGGTCTATTCTTTATCATATTTGCTTCGAGATATATTTTTATTCACTTATTTTTTAATATCTATTATTCCAAAAACCCCAAAATACCTTGCTGCAATGTTTTGTTATTTATTTTATTTTGCTCTTCCGCGAGATCTATTTATCTACTAGAAACCAATCTATCTTTTACCCGGGAGGGATTGACAACCCCTCTTACGCGTCGGGTTGCAAGTATTTATTCTTTGTGTGCAGGTACCATTTACATAGTATTGCAAGGTTCTCCTACTGGTTCGATAACCTTGGCCTCATCACTAAGGGAAATACCTACAATAGTTGTGTTGCATCATCCCCTCCTCTTTGGGGAAATACCGACGTAGTTCAAGCCACATCAAACATGTTATGTGTAAACATGTTTATGATGACAATTAGAGATTATATTTGCTCATGCCATGCTTAAGTATCTAGGAGTGGATAATGGTTTATCTTGAATGTCAACATGCATTAAAATGGTTACGATATAGTATGTTATTATGGTATCCTCCTCTCAATGTTTCAACTGGCTTGACTTGGCACATGTTCACACATGTCGTTGATTCAAGACCAACATAGCCTCCATGATATTTATGTTCATGGTGTTTACATCATACACATGCTAGTACTCAATGTTAATTATTTGCAATGCACGATTATGACCGTTGTCACTCTCTAGTTCCTCGCTTCTCAATCTGTTTTCTAGCCTTTGCCTGTACTAAGCGGGAATACTGCTTGTGCATCCAAATCTCTAAACCAAAGTTGTTCCAGATGAATCCAGTATATTTACCTATATGCGGTATTACTCTATCGTTGCATGTGCCACCTCTAATTATTCAAATAAGCGACAGGGGGCATCACTATCTTCCATGCTAAGCTGGTTATTCTCACGATGGGAGTTTATTCATCTACCATTGCACGAGAGAGGCTAGTAAAAAATGAAACAAACTCCCGTGGAAAGTTGTTGGTATGGAGGGCACCCATGAATTTGGCTAGGCATGGTTTGTGCTTGTTGGCTGAGGGGGGCGTAAACTTTACCTTTCCACTTGGGAATCACCAATGTTTAGCATGAAAGATATTGAAAATCCTCGGTCGTGACGTTGACAGGAAAAAGGCATGCCTCTCAAAATTGAATTTATCTCTGATTTAAGCTTTGAGCTCTGGCACTCATTGCTTGTAATCTGCATTGGTAATTCCTCGAAGAGGAGAGGATGATGCAGCATAGCAGAGGTAAGTATTTCCCTCAGTTATGAAACCGAGGTTATCAATCTAGGAGGAGAAACAAGTGATAACCCACAAGTATAGGGGATCAACAGTTTTTGAGGGTGGAGTATTCAACCCAAATTTATAGATTCGACACAAGGGGACCAAATAATATTTGTATGTATTAGCAGTTGAGTTGTAAATTCAACCACACCTGGAGATTAAATATCTGCAGCAATGTGATCAGTAGGATAGTAATATGATAGTTTGATAGTAGTAGTAACAATAGCAGTGGTAACGGTAACAGTAGCAATTGTTTTGTAACCGATGCAACTGTAGGAATAGCAATAGTAACTTAGCAAGAACAATATGTGGACAACTCATAGGTATTGGATCATTGCTTGTTGGATAATATTCATCATATAACATTCATAACCTAGGGCGACACAAAACTAGCTCCAGTTCATAAATATAATGTAGGCATGTATTCAGTAAATAGTCATACGTGCTTATGGAAAATAACTTGCATGTCATCTTTTGTCCTACCCTCCCGTGGCAGCGGGGTCCATAAGGAAACTAAGGGATATTAAGGCCTCCTTTTAATAGAGAACCGGAACAAAGCATTAACGCATAGTGAATAAATGAACCCCTCAAACTACGGTCATCACCGAAAAGTGTCCCAATTGTTGTCACCTTGGGTTTACAGATCATAACACATAAAAGGTGGATATGACTTGCAAGATCGGATCACGAACATAGATATAATGGCGATAACATAAACGGTTCAGATCTGACATCATGGCACTCGGGCCCTAGTGACAAGCACTAAGCATAGCAAAGTCATAGCAACATCAATCTCAGAACATAGTGGATACTAGGTAACAAGCCCTAACAAAACTAACTCGATTACATGATGAATCTCATCCAACTCCTCACCGACCAGCGCGCCTATGAAGTAATTAGTCACTCCCGGTGGTGAGCATCATGAAAATGGTGATGGAGGATGGTTGGTGATGACGAAGACCAAATATCCCCCTCTCTAGAGCCCCAGACGGGCTCTAGATCTGGCCTCCCGATGAAGAACAGGAGGTGGCGGCGGCTTCGTATCGTAAAACACGATGAAACTTCCTCTCTTATTTTTTTCTAGAAAAATAGGATTTTATAGCATGGGAATTAGGGTCAGCGGAGCATCGTGGGCCCCACTACCCACCAGGGCACGCCAGAGGGGGGTGGCGTGCCGTGGTGCCTAGTGGGCAGTTGGGGCCCCCTCCAGTGGGTCTTGGTTCCAGTAATTTTTATTTATTCCAAAATAATTCTCTAAAAAGTTTTGTCCAGTTCCAAGAACTTTTATTTCTACACAAAAACAACACCATGGTAGTTCTGCTGAAAACAACGTCAGTCCGGGTTAGTTTCATTCAAATCATGCAATTAGAGTCCAAAACAAGAGCAAAAGTGTTAGGAAAAGTAGATACGATGGAGACGTATCAACTCCCCCAAGCTTAACAAATTGCTTATCTTCAAGCAATTCAGTTGACAAACTGAAAGTGATAAAGAAAAACTTTTACGAACTATTTCGTTCTTGTGTACATATATATGCTTGAATAGCACCCGAGTTTTCAGCAAAGATCATGACTAACCATGCCAACAATAACTCTTAGAAAATATACTAACTCATATCAATGGCATATTCAACTAGCGAGCAATAGTAAGATATCTCAAATGCCAACACTTTGTCAAAACAATTATGATATAATATGACAATAGTGGTATCTCGCTAGCCCTTTCTGAGACCGCAAAACAGAAATGCGAGAACCCTGAAAGGTCAAGCAACGACTAAACATTGTAATTCAAGGTAAGAGATCCAGTCATGATGCATTCAACATTAACTATAACAATGCATGAGGATGACAATAGTGCTCTCAGGTCTGGTGTTTTTTTGAGAAGGTGGTGACTCAACAAAAAAGTAAAGAACATAAATGTAAATAGATAGGACATTCACAGAGTGAAGCATCAATTTGTAGAGGTGCCAGAGCTCAAAGCTTAAATCAGAGATAAATATAATTTTGGGAGGTATACCCTTCCTGTCAACTTTATGACCAAGAGTTTTCAATATCTTCCATGCTAATCAAATTAGTAGCGGTTCCCAAGTGATAAAACTAAAGTTTACTCCCCCTCCACCAACAAACACAAGCCAAGGCTAACCGAATCCACAGGTGCCTTCCATACCAACAACAACCCTGGGGGAGTTTTGTTTAATTATTTGCAATTTTTATTTTGGAACTGGGCATCCCTATTACCAGCCCCTCTCGTGCAAGGATGGGTGAATAAACACTCATCATGAGAATAACCCGCTGAGCATGGAAGATACTGACCACCCCATGTCGCTCCATGAGCGGTCCAGGCACACAAAATAGATGTTCATTTGAATTTTTAGAGGTGGCACATGCAAATTTACTTGGGACGGTAGGGCAACACCGCGTATAGGTAGATATAGTGGACTCGGCTAGAATAACTTTGGTTTAAGGATTTTGATGCACAAGCAGTATTCCCTTTTAGTACAGGCGAAGGCTAGCAATTAGGTTGAGAAGCAACCAGCTAGAGAGCAAAAATAGTGATGAACATGCATTATGAATAATCAACATTGAATACTAGCATGAGTAGGATATAAACACCATGAACATAAATGTCATGGAGGCTATGTTGGTTTTGATTCAACTACATGCGTGAACATGTACCAAGTCAAGCCACTCAAAACATTCAGAGCAGGATACCATATCATCCTACTACATCACAATCATTTTAATGCATGTTGACACCCAAGATAAATCATTATCCACTCCTAGCTACTTAAGCATGGCATGAGAAACTATAATCTCTAATTGTGGTTGTAAACATGTTTGATAATAATATGCTGAATCATGGATACCGGGTTAAAAATATTTACAAAAACAAAAACAAGTTGAGTTCATACCTTCTTTTCCATGCCACAGTCACTCATCAGATATCGTCATTATTGCCTTTCACTTGCACTACCGAATGATATGAAAATAATAATAGTGCAAGAGTGCCATAGACTAAGCTAGAATCTGCAACATTTTATTCAAAGGAGAAGACAAAATAATATACGCTCATTATTAGATCAACAATAATGCATATGAGAGCCACTCAACATTTTCATCGTGGTCTTCCCCTTGGTACGACTCAACAAAAAGAAAAGAACTTCATAGAAACACACTGAAATATTTTTGGAGTTTTTAGTTTTTCTTGGAAAGGAAAAAAATTTAAAGAAAGAAAAACAAGAACGAGAAAAACTATTTACACGGGAAAGCTCCCAACAAACAAAAGAATAAATGGGAAGTCTTTTTGGGTTTTGTTTTAATACTACAACTAAATTGAACTAGAAAGAAAAACCAAAAATAAGCAAGCAATATTTTTGGATTTTCTCAAAGTTTTTCAAACACACAAGAAGAAAGCAAGAAAATAAATATGGATAATACAATGAAAAAGTGTGGACGCCGACAACTGAATGAAATGTGTGAACATGAATATAATGTTGGTGGAAATATGTACTCCCCCGAGCTTAGGCTTTTGGCCTAGCTTTGTAATCACGATCTGCGGCCTAGATAATAGTCAGAGTGATAACTCATGGAGGCTCTTGGTGCAGCATCCTTAGCCCATCGAGTAGCCTCAAGCGCCGCACTATACGCGCGGGGGTCGCTCTCAAGAATGTAATATCTTCCTTTACTGTGATAATCAAAGAGAGTAGGTGAAGGCAAAATAACATGGATAATTGGATTTTTATTGAACATCAAGTTGTAATTATAGTGAGTGGTTTTGCCCTTAATGAACTTATGGCGCTTCATGGCCTCAAAGTCTTAGTACTAAGTAGGTAGAATGGGATCATTAGGCCAAGGTGACACACCCAGCTGCTTAGCTAAACGGGAGGCATAAATCTCACCATAAAAGTGACCATTGATAGCGTTGCGTTGCAACCTCCGTGTAACGATCGCTCCAAGATTATAACGTTATTTCGTGTGAGAGTAGTGTGCATGAGACTCAAGTCAGGGGCACATAGTGTGTTGCTATCATGTTTCCCCACGATGCGTTTTCCATTAAAGAGTGCAAAGTAATGAATTGATGGAAAATGTATACTTTTTATTCTACCCTGTGTCACTTCTCTATCCTCACCGAAACAGAGACTAGTGAAGAATGTCTCATACTCAGATTTTGGTGGTTCATCCAGCGAACCCAAATATGGAATTTTACAGGCAACACATGACGCTTCTAGAGGCATGGTGAAAGCATTATTATCACTACAAAAAAATACACTTTCGTGATGATACGTGTTTTTCACAGTAGGTCACGTTTTCTGTCATGCATGTACATCCATGACGATTTTATGACGGAATAAAGATAGTCATACATGTGTTGTCATAGAAGTGTTCCATGACAGTCCACTTCCATGACGATAAATGGCGCATCATGGAAGTGCTTTCGTCAAGGGTAACCGACACGTGGCATCCACCATAATGGGTCGCCGTTAAGCTATGGGGTCCAGTTTTGGATCCGATAACCCGTTAATATCTCGGACCAATGGGGATTTTCCACGTGTAAAATTCTCACTGGCCAGAGGAACCACGTGTCGGCTCACCGTTGGGACAGATGCCGTCCACTCATTGGACCGGAGGCACCTATGATACGTCGACACGTGGCACGGCCCAATAGAGGCCCATTCCAGTGAAAAGGCGGCCCGTTTTACTTGGTCAAAAGGTAGCGGGCCGGCCCATGAAAAGCCTGTTAACGGCTTATCCGTGTATAGCCCATTTACGCCCTGCTAACTCACGGCCCGTTACGGCCTATCCAACTTAGGCCTAGTAGTGTCATCTGGGTGGTCGAATACGACTCCAGCCCGTCGTAACTTCCGGCCCATGTATGGCCCATGATGTCTTTCAGCCCATATGAGGCCTTTTGTAACACTTGGCCCATTAACGGCTCGTGGGGAAACTAACCCGTAATGAACAGTGTATCGCTTTATACCCATTTACGGCCCATTATTCCATTGGGTCATTTCCAGCCCGTGTTATCTTTCGGCCTTCTCAGGGCCCATTTATTCTTGGGCTCATTTCCAGCATTCGGTTACTTACGGCCCGTTACTGGCCTTTTCTGCTTCTGGGCCAAATTCAGCCCGTTGTCGGTGTACTAGAGTAGGGGTACCCTAGTACCCGAACTTCGTCTGCAAGCGATTCTGGCGCCCACGGCCGGGCAGCCCGATGGCGCCAAGATCCTCGGCGGCTCCCTTAGAGCCATTCGAGAACAAAGCGATCAAGACCCGGCAAGAGGAGCTCGCCGGGAAGGCCCTCGAGCGCAAAGAAGCGAGGCCCGGCAAGAGGAGCTTGCGGGAAGGCTAATGCGGGCGCTGAACCCCCAAAGCGTGACAAGGTTCCCCGCTGCGGCAAGGCGCTTGCGGGCGGGCGACCTCTCTTCATCTCTGCTCCAGCTCACCCGCCAGCGTGTCACCACGGGCTCTCCCAATCTGGCGTGTCGACGGGCTGTGCAGCCAGTGGGAGTAGCGACAGACGGCGCCGACAAGCTACCATCGTGGCGGACGGAGGCGCCTTAACGGTCCTGTTACCTTTGTTGAGGCGATCGAGACAGGCATTGATGACCCTTGTCCCTTGCCGTCGAGTTAAGTATAGATTCTTGTACACTTTATAAAGCGGTGTACCAACCTAGGTTTTACCATTGTAACCTTGTCTACTTGCCACATGTGGTAACCCCTTGTGCCTATAAAAGGAGGCCGAGGGCAGCGTAGAAAGGGGTTGGCTGTTTCGTCCAGCTCGACTTAGTTCATCACACTCGGGCTAGGTCTTGTAGCCAGCATTGCTCCCTAGCAAGAACGCAAGATAATCCACAAAGCAGCGATAGGAGTATTATCTCTCGGAGAGCTCGAAGCTGGGTAAATCCGCTCGTGTGCATCGCCTCGATCCGCTCTTTGTGCAATCTCCGCCCCCTCCGAACCACAAGGACCCTCCAGGTCCCATAGGTGCTCGTGGGGCACGAACAGTCAGCTCTCCCCGACATCTTTGGCGCGCCCGGTAGGGGCGTCGAGACTGCGTGAACCCGATCCAGCGGTCGCACGAGCAACTCCATCGACATCTTCGTCGACATGGCGCCGAAGAAGAAGCCTTCGGCAGCAGCTGAGCCGTCCGCGTTGAACCCACCACCACCGGAGCCGTCAGGTGGTGGGGAAGCGCAGCGGAGGGACAGCGTCGTCGAGAGCCCATGATGCCGCCAGGTCCAAGGACAACACGGCGCGGGCGTCGGCGTCCGAATCTGCACCGCGTCCATCGCAGGAGGCGCGGGATAGACAGCGTCATGATACCCGCGGCGCCATACGATCTTTGGACCAAGGCCAAGCTGGAGGATCCCGAGGCCCTCGAGACCCGCATGCACCTTAGCATGCCGGTACGAGTGGGGTACGGTCGTTGGGACGAGATGCTGCTCCTCCTAACTTGGTTAGGAGTCCGAGCACATCCCGTTCTTCGCTCCGTACGCCATTGCCGCCAACCACACCAGCGGAAGCCTTGGCGAGAGCTTAGTTACTACTAGATTACCCTCCGACGGCCGATAAGGTCGACGAGTGAAACCACAATTCAGAGTCTCATCGGTTTTCGCCAGCAGCGCGCCCATGACAACGGCGCGCCGCAACCATGGCGAGGCGACAAAGCGCGAGCGATGGTAGCGAGACTTGCGGGGTGCACCACGTACACTCCCCTTCGAAGGCCAAGATCGCCGTCTCGCCGGATCCACCTCGACAGCGACTCCACGGCGTCGTCCGGATCCGCGAGCTTCGTCGCGACCAACGTCAAGTTCTTCGAGCGACAAGAAGAGGGCGCTTCGAACCCGTATCGGCGCCAAGAGAAGCGCACCGTCAATCGACCAGCGCCGGGCCCCTGTCGATATGCACGCGCCCGAAGAACCAGCGACTTGCGTCTGTGATGGGTTGCCCTGCGTTCACTTTCGTGAGCTGCGGCAAGTCCGGTGGCCCGACAAGAAAAACTTCAAACCAGATGTGCGGAGAAATACGGCGGCAGGACACACCCATCGGAGTTCCTCGGCATCTACACCATCGCGGTGCAAGCTGCGGGGGCGAGACGACAAGATCCTCGCCAACTACTTCCCCTTGGTGCTCAAGCCAAGCGTCCGATCTTGGCTCATGCACTTGCCGGATGGCTCTATTTCTTCTTAGGCAGATTTGTGCCATCGGTTTGTTGGCGCCTTCACGAGCGACCACAAGCCTCATGGCGGAGAGTGATCTCCACCTGCTTGCCCGAAGGAGAAGTCTCTGCGCAAATTCATCCAGAGATTGATCGAGTGCACTACAACATCCCAGGCGTCCACCTGCGCGAGTGATTAGTGCATTCCATCGGAATGTCGAAATCGCAGAGATGAGGAGGAGATGGCGATGTGCAAAGTGAAAGACGTCGTGAGCTCTATGCCCTGGCCAACAAGTGTGCCTTGAAGAAGGAAGAAGGCTCCGAGGAGAGAGTGTGGGAGCAGAGTCGTGATGAGGGACCGCCCGGCAAGGAATAGCCGGTGGCGGAACAACGAGAGGAAGAAAACCAAGAAGTACTAGTTGTCGAGCAGTCCGGCAAGGATGGTGCCGCCAACAAAGCCAAGGCGGTGGCTCCAGCAAGGAGGTTCTGTTGTCGCCGACCGCCAAGCTGTGTGGCGACGCCGACAAGCCTGATAGCTCAACAAGCGATCTTGTAAAATCCACGCACTAAGGGCCACGATCTCCAAAGCTGCAAGAAAGTCGAGCAGCTTGTTGAGCTCTGAGAGCTGAATCGGCGGCGAGACAAGGAGAAGGCCCAAGAAGGTGCAGGTGCAACAAGTAAAAAGAGACCCGGTCGGGGGGAGGGCAGCGGCAAGGCCAAACAGCGGCAAGGAGCAGACCTCCCGTGGCGCGACAAGGAAGAAGATGAAGATGAAGATGGCGAGGACTCTGAAGGCGATGAAGCTGATGAGCAGGAGTTTCAAAAGGCAGAGAGGTCCTTTGCGTTGGCGGTGGTGCGTCTGCATACCTCACACGCCAACTCAAGCAATGGATGCGCGAGGTCAATGCAGCAGAACCATCCATAGAGTGGCGCAAACCTCGAAGTGGTCCAGACGCCCATCATCTTTGACATTGAGGATCACCCTGATCGCATCACTGCGGTCGGTGTTTGCCGATGTTGGTCTCACCAACCATCCGCAACCTCAAGGTCACAATGATGCTGGTTGTGGCGGAGCGGCCTGAATTGATCTCCTCTGCGGTGCTCGAAACTTCAAATCCTCGACAGCGAGCTCGAAGAAACTGGTACTTTCAAGGAATCAACCCAGGAAGGAGCAAGCCCAAAGGGAAGATCGCGTTGCGGTAACATTGGCAGCGAGCTCAACTTCGAAGCGAGAGGTCACGTTCAAGTCGCCGATTTCCCATTGCCCTACAATGGCATACTTGGCCGTCCGGCACTCGCCAAGTTCATGGCCGCCTCTCATTATGCATACAACCTACTCAAGATGCCCGGCCCGATAAGCGTCATTTCTGTCCATGGCGACAAGAAAAGCGACTTATCTCGCGCCGACAAGATTTACGGGATGCAGCAGCCGCGACGGATAGCAAACCACTTACGCTGAAGCTCACGGGGCGAAGAAGAAGACCACTAGGTCCGGCAAAACATTGTTGCCCACTCCGGCAAGCGCACCTCTTGGTGCTGCGCTACCGTCGAGGGCGCACCATCGAGCTCCACCGGCAAGTGCAACAAGGCGGCGGCAGCTCCGCCAAAGACCAAGAAGGTGCCCGCCAAGGAGGGCGGCGCTGGTGGTACCTTCACCATCGATTGCCACGCTTCGATCCTAAATAGGAAGCGAGCTCGTTGCTTTCTGCGGGCGAATGTCGATGTGTTTGCATGGCAACCATCGATATACCTGGTGTTCCCGGAAAGTAATTGAGCATCACCTAGCTGTCTGTCCTCACGCGAGGCCCGTCAAGCAAAAAGTTAGGAAGCAAGCGTTGGGCGCCAAGAGTTCATAGCGAAGAAATCAAGAAATTGGAAGCAGCAGGGCTTGTCGGAGAGTCCTCCACCCCGTGGTTGGCCAATCCGGTAGTGATGCGCAAGGCTAATGGGAAATGGAGAATTTGTATTGACTTCACAGATGTTAATAAAGCTTGTCCCAGGACCCATTTCCTTGCGGCGTATCGACCAGATTGTTGACTCCACGATTGGATGCGATCTGCTTTCGTTTCTTGATGCATATTCGAGGATATCATCAGATCTTCATGGCGAAGAGGATGAAGAAAACGCATTCATTACACCATGTAGCACGTCTGCGGATGCCTTTCGGTTTGAAGAATGCTGGTTCAACCTTTGCAAAGGTAGTCCATGATGCCTTTGGACCATAGATACACAGAAATGTAGAAGCCTACATGGATGATATAGTGGTCAAGAGCAAGGACAAAGCAACTTTGGTTCAGGATTTGGATGAGACGTTTGCAAACCTGCGCAAGATCAACCTCAAGCTCAACCCCAAGAAGTGCGTGTTTGGAGTCCCTTCCGGCAAGCTTCTCGGGTTCTTTGTATCTCAGCGGGGAATTGAAGCCAATCCCGACAAGATCAAGGCCATTGAGCAGATCGAAGCACCAAAGCGCATCAAGGATGTCGGGAGGCTTGCGGTTGCGTGGCTGCTCTCGGCGAGTTCATCTCTAAGTCTGCTGGCGCGCCTGCCCGTTTTCAAGATTTTGAAAAAGGCAGGTCAATGAAATGGACTCGAAGCGGAGGCTGCGCTGCAGGACTTGAAGAGATACTGTCCTCCACTCCAATACTTGTCGCACCAAAGCCACAAGAGAAGTTGTTGCTGTATATAGCAGCGACCAATCAAGTGGTTAGTGTTGCGTTAGTAGCGGAGAGGGAGGCGGATGATGAGCCCGGCAACGAGGCGAGGCGCATCCAGCGACAAGCAAGGCAACCGCCGTCAAGCTCTGGTCCCGACAAGGACGGATCAGCGAGGGTTGCGACAAGATCACGGAAGAAGATGGTGCAGCGCCCAGTATACTTTGTCAGTTCCCTTCTGCAGGGGGCTAGATCGAGGTACTCTGGTGTGCAGAAGCTGCTTTTCGGCCTCCTCATGGCCTCGAGGAAGCTGCGCCATTACTTCCAAGCACATGAGATAACAGTTGTCACTCGCTTTCCGCTGAAGAGGATTTTGCAAAATCCGAGAAGCAGCGAGCAGGATTGTGGAGTGGTATTTGGAACTATCAAGCTTTGGTCTCAAGTTGAAAGCACTTCAACTATCGAGCAGGATATTGGCAGAATTCATAGCGAGTGGGCGTAGCGCAGGATGAAGAGATTCTAGAGGCGAGCATCCCGTCAAGGAGGAAAATAAAGAATGGCTGATGTACTTTGACGGTGCCTTTTCGCTGCAAAGGCGCCCGGTGCGGCGTCTTGCTTATCGCACCCACCGGGAACACCTCAAATACATAGTCCAAATGCACTTTCCCAAGGAACAAGCAACAAATAATACTGCAGAATATGAAGGCTTGCTTGCGGTCTCGTGGATTGCGGTGGACCTTGGGATTAAGAAGCTCATTGTCGGGAGACTCACGACTTGTCGTCCGCCAAGTAAATAAAGACTACGAGTCCGTTGATGGAAGCATACGTCGATGAAGTGAGGAAGCTGGAAGAGCACTTTGAAGGCCTGCAAATGGAACACGTTCCAAGAGCACAGAATGATGTAGCTGATGGCCTCTCCAAATGTGCCGCACTTAAGTTACCTGTGGAACCAGGGATTTTTGTGCTGAAGCTGACTCAGCCAACCGTGACACCATCAACAGGACAGAGCAAGAAGAGAAAATTGGTTTCCGGCGACTACTTTCCGGCAGAGCTCTCTGAAGCCGCCGCCAAGAAGGTCCCTAAAACCGACGCAAATATCACTGAGGAGCAGTCTGCTCCGACAAACCATGCAGTTTGTATCATTGAAGCAAACGCTCCCGACAAGCTTAGCTCCGGCAAGCTTGATGGGGATCATCGAGCTCCGGTGGACCCGCAGGTCCTTGCCGTAGAAGCTGATGGTCCCGCAGTGATAGATGAGCCTTTAGTCCTTGTTGTCGAGCCACAGGCTCCAACATGGGCACAGCAGATCGTCCATTTCCTTCAGACAGGAGAACTTCCCGAAGAGCAAGAAGAAGCGGAAAAAGTAGCCCGGCAGTCAAGTATGTACCAGTTTGTTGACAACATCCTGCATGAAGAAGACTCAGCGGAGTGAAATTGAAGTGTATTTGCGGGAAGATGGACGAAAGCTGTTGGCGGAGATACACGGAGGCATATGTGGTCACCACATTGGCGCAAGAGCACTTGCCGCAAAGCTTTCGGCAAGGTTTCTTCGGCGAAGCCCTCCAGGATGCTGTCGCACAAGTAACCAAGTGTGAAGCGTGCGGATCCATTCAAGACAGATACACCAGCCAGCTCAAGCTCTCCGGACGATCCCTTTATCCTGGCCCTTCTCGGTGCAGGGGCTCGACATCCTCGGCCCCTTCCCGAGCTGTCGGGGCTTTGAATACTTATGCGTCGCAATCGACAAGTTCACAAAGTGGCGGAAGTGGAACCAGTGAGGAAGGTGACAGCACGATCGGCCGTCAAGTTCTTCAGTCAATTGTTTGCCGTTTTGGGATTCCTAACGGATCATCACCGACAACGGCACACAGTTCACGAAGTCGCACCTTCATGCGATCGCCCAAGATCTTGGCGCCAAGATCTGCTTTGCTTCCGTTGCTCATCCGAGAAGCAGCGGTCAAGCGAGAAAGCAAGCGCTGAAGTGCTGCGAGGACTCAAGACCAGAACTTTCGACAGGCTGCACAAGTGCGAAAGGAATTGGATCGAGGAGCTGCGGTGGTTCTTTGGTCGATCGGGACGACGCCGTCGAGCCATTGGCGGACACCCTTTGCTCTAGTCTACGGAGCAGAGGCAGTTCTCCCCACGGAACTTCGTATCGGGTCACCTCGAGTGCTCGCTTATGATGAGCTTGAGCAAGAGCAGCTGCGACAAGATGACCGCTGCTCCTCGAGGAAGATCGTCTTGAGCTCCAGACGAGCTGCTCGTTACCAGCAAGCTTTGCGTCGCTACCATAGCCGCAAAGTTAATGCGAAGCTTCGAGGAAGGCGACCTTGTTCTTGGTAGCGTTCAATCCGCCAAGAATTCCAACAAGATGGCCTTGAAGTGGGAAGGCCCTTATCGGGTAAAAGCGAGTCACTAGGCCGGCGCTGTCCGCCTTGAGGCGAAGGCGGCTTTCGGTGAGCAATTCCTGGAACATAGAGCATCTTCATAAGTTTTACCCATGAGGCGCGGTTGCGGAACCGCTCGGCAACCACCCTTTTGTACAAGTCTTGCCGCTGTTGCATGTAATCCTTTGTACAAAGCCGGGCGCAGACCCCGTGCATCAGTAAAGCCTATGGTTGCGTACATTTTTGTTAATACATGCTTTCATAGTCATATATGCATGTATTTACTAACATCTTGTGCAGCACCCGCACCCGGTAAGCGATAACGAGCCATTAGGCTCCACAACTTTCTTTTTCTCTTCTTTCTTCTCAAACAAGAAGAAGGTTCATCCACCCACAAGTTAACCGGGGGGAGAGGAGGAGATAATGGCGTGGGCCGACAAGCGTCGCCGACAAGCGTCGCTCGAGGAACTGTCGCCTTGCCGGAGAATCGACAACATAAAAGCTAAGTTGCTAAGTTTAAACGGCCAGTTTTAGATTTTTAAGTTATCTTCCTCGAACGATAGTACTTTGTATGGAAAACCTGTGCGCGGAGGAACCAAATCGTGACTGGTCGCGCCCTTACTTTGTTTCGAGTCCGCTCAACAACTTAAGTGAGCTGCGGCTAGTCCATGACGAGGTTGCTTGTCGGTGGCGACCCGCTTGACAGAGCTGCTGAAGTTCGCTTTTCGGCGCTCGCGGCAAGGGTGCCTGCACCGGCAAGTTTCCCTAAAAGCGTAGGGTAAAACATACAAGGGAAGAAATCGAGTAAAGGAAATAACAGTGCATTCGATGGCCTAAGATAGTGTATATTACGAAAATAGCTTATCGCGGCACTAGCTAAATCGTTCTCGAACTGAAATAACAGCGAAGAGAAGAAAGGTGCTTGGCGTCCAAGCCCGGCGAGCTAGAGTTTGGGGGGCTGCGGCAAGCGAGAGTTGCCGGAGGCCGCGGCAAGCCGGAGTTGCCGGGGTCTGTGGCAACCCAGAGTTGCCGGGGGCTGCGGTATCAGATAAGCCTTTCGTCCTTCTTCAAACATCCCTCTTTCCTTAAAAAACATTCTACTCGGATACAGTCCCTGGAGAGTGAAAAACATGAAAGAGAGGATTACAAGTCCTTAAATGCAGATAAGGCCCGAAGGCTTACAAATTAAAAAGATAAGATGCCCGTAATCCCTTTTATGTCCCTATCTTCAGGAGGTAGGTTAAGGAGGCGGGAAGGGCAAAAGGGGCGCCTACACGAGCTACAGGTGCCAGAAGACACCAAGGGAACATGCCGGGGGCTCTCCGAAGGCTTGACAGGGACGGCGGCGCCGGAAGCGGGGCTCAAGGCAGGCGGCGGGGCGTCGGCCTGTCGAGGCACCACGCCCTCGTACTCGACTTGACGGCCTTGTCGCCATCCCTCTTCCCCTTCCGCAGCCTCCCTCACGCCAGCCGCCCGGGAGACGACCCGAGGAGTTCAAGGAGCAGCGACACGGATGATGGGAATTCGCCGGTGACGCGCGAGCGGCGCCCGGCAACTAGTTGGGCCCGCTACCCTCGTGGTCGCTGTCGCTCCCTCCTCGCCACTCTCGCTCGAGGAGGAATCGTCGCTGTCGGAGGAGCTATCCACGGAGCACCTTGCCCGAAAGTGCCAAGATCCCGAAGACCTTGGCGGAGAGGAGGTCACCCTCCATTAACTTAAAATGGAGGCTAAACCCGCCAGAGAGGTTGTGGATGCGGTGACGTCTTCCACCCATGATCAA
This sequence comes from Aegilops longissima, assembly GCA_021605205.1. Classification (NCBI taxonomy): domain Eukaryota; kingdom Viridiplantae; phylum Streptophyta; class Magnoliopsida; order Poales; family Poaceae; genus Aegilops; species Aegilops longissima. Next base: position 306,084,195 of record CM038677.1, read on the forward strand.
GGTACATCACATTAGGGGCTGGGAATACAACGCGGACTCGCGTGCCGCTGATCCCACAGCCCCTCATGTGCAACCTCAACGTCTCGGGCGGATCCGACTCCATCGCCATCGCGAACGGAGCTGGAAGCCGGAGACAACGACGAGGCGCCTGACGCAGCTTGACAAAGAACTCGCAAGGGTCGTCCCCCGTATGGACCGACGCGGGGAAAGGAACCGCCGGCGGGGGCGGAGACGGCACGCCGCCCCGCCCGCCTCTTCCCCGAGCGCCTCGAGCTCGTCCATGACCTCGCGCCCGGAGGGGAACTGCCGACGGAGGCGGAGACGGCGCACCGCCTCGTCCACCTCTCCCCCGGGCTCCTCGACCTCGTCCACGACCTCGCCCCCTCCCTCTTCCCCTTACGGCCGGCTCTGCCAGCCCGGGCGTGGGATTGGGAGGGGTGCGCTGTCTAGCTGCGACCCTCGCCGCCACCGATGAAGAACCAAGGTTCCCTTTCTCCACGGCGAATGCGAGAAAGGGGAGCAGAAGCTGAAGAAAGGAAGGGATGGGAGAGTGCAGGCTTCTGCGCTCCCCTTCCGCCCTTCTTAAAAGAAGCAAGGTGGGGGCTCGGCCGCCCCGCTCGGCGAATCAAGGCACAGGAAGAGCAGGGAATCAGGGCAGACCTGCTGCCTCTGCTCACAACGGCCCAGTTTCCCACTTCCACCGTCCGTGACCCCGAGTGCATGGGAACCATGTGGCGGAGATGCAGAACTGAGGCGACAGATGAGGCGACCTCACATGCCGCCCACTTCACCCACGACACCACAATTAACGCGTGCGTTCTGAGAAAGCGGTGGGCGCGTGCGTTCGTGGGGACGTGGGGGTCCAAGGCAATAGCTGCGTAATCAAGACCACGCGCGCCGTGCCTGTTTTGGGCCTGGCCCAACAGAGCTTGGCGCCGTGTGTGGCCCAGGCCGGGGCTCTGTCGGTGTACTAGATTAGGGGTACCCTAGTACCCGAACTTCGTCTGCAGGCAGTTGCAGCGCCCACGGCGGGCGGCTGATGGCCGCCAAGATCCTCAGCGACTCCCTTAGAGCCATTCGAGAACAAAGCAGTCAAGACCCCGGCAAGAGGAGCTCGCCGGGAAGGCCACTCAGGGCGCAAAGGAAACGAGGCCCCGGCAAGAGGAGCTTCTTTGGGAAGGCTTGGCGGGCGCTGAACCCCAAGCGCGACAAGGTTCCCACGCGGCAAGGCGCTTGCCGGGCGGGCGACCTCTCTTCATCTCGCTCCAGCTCACCCGCCAGCGTGTCACCACGGGGCTCTCCCAAGCTCTGGCGTGTCGACGGGCTGTGCAGCCAGCGGGAGTAGCGACAAACGGCGCGACGACAAGCTACCATCGTGGCGGACGGAGGCGCACTTAACGGTCCTGTTACCTTTGTTCGGGCGATCGAGACAGGCATTGATGACCCTTGTCCCTTTCCGCCGAGTTTGGTATAGATTCTGTACCTTTGTATAAAGCGGTGTACCAACCTAGGTTTTTACCATTGTAACCTTGTCTACTTGCCACATGTGGTAACCCCTTGTGCCTATAAAAGGAGGCCCGAGGGCAACGTAGAAAGGGGTTCGGCTGTTTTCAGTCCAGCTCCAGCTTAGTTCATCACACTCAGGCTAGGTCTTGTAGCCAGCATTGCTCCCTAGCAAGAACGCAAGATAATCCACAAAGAAGCAATAGGAGTATTATCTCTCCGGAGAGCTCCGAAGCTGGGTAAATCCGCTCGTGTGCATCGCCTCGATCCGCTCTTTGTGCATTCTCCGCCCCCCTCCGAACCACAAGGGACCCTCCCAGGTCCCATAGGTGCTCGTGGGGCACGAACGGTCAGCTCTCCCCCGACACCCGTTGTTACAGTCAGCCCGTTAATCCATTGGGCCATTTTCATAACGTCATCAAATACGGCCAATTAACAACGACCCGTTATGGTTGGCCCATGAACGGACGACTCCAACTCTAGCCCGTATATGGCCCATAATGCGGTCCTTTATTGGCCCATGTTTGGCCAAACGATCATATAGCCCATAGAAGGCCCATTGATGCTATGGCTCATAGAAGGCCCATTGTTTCTATGGCCCGTTGAAGGCCCATTGTTTCTACGGCCCGTAGGAGGCCCATGGTCACTACAGTAAATATGTAGCCCATTGTTATTATGGCCAAGTTTTAAAAAATGAGTTATTGCGGCCACTAGCAAACCGCGGAAATAGAACATCACCTACTACAAGCAAACAAATAAACAAGACAACAAGGAAATAAATAAGCAAGCAACTTACACTAGGCTATCACGGCTATTACACATATTACATCCACTGGGCATCAAAGTTCGCCCCTAGTGCAAATATAGGGAACAAAGTAGCATATCACATACACTGGTTGTCAAAGTTGGCGACCAGTGCAAATAAACACCGAAGCAAAACAAGTCCAGAACTGAAAACACTTCAGAAGAGATCAATAAGCAATATCCTGGGTACCCATAATGCTGGCAAGATGCTTAGCAAGCTTATTAACTTTCTCTTGTTTGGTGTTTAAATCCTCCAGTGTTTGTTGTTGCACCAGAAAGTATGCATCTGAAGTCTGCAGGGACTTCCTCAGTCCTTCGGCTTCATGTCGCAACACATTTGATCGATGTCTTTCAACTTGAAGTTAAGACTCAAGAAGACGATTTGATTCGGGTAGCGAGTTCAAAGAAACAGGTTACAACATAGAGCAAGTTACAACAGCAATCCAGTTACAACAGCAAACCAGTTACAACAGTTAAGACTCAATTGAAACTAAAATCAACATAGAGCAAGTTACAACAGCAAACCAGTTAAAGAAACAGGTTTAAAACATACCTGTTGTGCCATTGGAATTTCAATTCCATCCTTCAAATTTGAAAATAGTTGGTATGAGTAAATATAGTGATGCAAGAGAAAAGGAGTATGAACCATAGCTACAGAACCTGACCTAAGAACAATTCTTCTTCTGCTTTAAGCGTTGAGTTGGGGTTCGGAGTGGTGGTCCATGTGCTTTGGGCACTATAGTTCCATACTAACTGCTCATGTTTGGGTGCTCTGTGGTGGAGACAGTGTTGTGTCAACTAGAACTGGGTTACTATCTAATGGGGTTGGGGTTAGATGGGGTACAATCTGTGGGAGTCTGGGTTCTGTGTGGTGGGACAGGTTCTTGGGAAAGTACAACCGTGGTTCTATCTGCATTGACTGGTAGCACTATATTTTCTGAAGACCGTGTTGTTACTACCTAAGATACTGCCATAACCCTCTCCAATTCAAATGGCTGATAAACAAGAAAAGTAATTGAATGTACAAACATTGTATGATAGATAGGTGCAATGGATATTGGGGAAGAAAAGAGGGCATGAAATAATTCACATTTATGTTATCTAACCAAACAAGATAGCATGACACAATTTCACGTATATGATGGCTAACTAAACAGGATAGCATGACACAGTTTGACATATATGATGGCTAAAAAAAAGGATGGAAAGACATAGTTCAAAATATGATGACTATGTAAACAGGATGACATATAACTATATAATGTGTTTGTTAAATAGGTTCGCATGCCATAATTTACATACATGCCGCCTATGGAAACATGATAGCATGATATAATTCACGGATAGAATGACAAATTTCAAAATATGATGACTGTAAACACTAAACAGGATGAGATGATATAACTATATGATGACTTTATTAAATGGGTTGACATGCCATAATTCAGATAGATGTTGTCTATGTAAACATGGTGGCATGATATAATTCAAATATATGATTGATATACTAAGCAAGTAAGCAGATGGCAATCGCATGTATGATGTAAAAACTAAGCAATGCAAGACAACATATGCATGACATGAGTAATATAACCCTGCAAAGTTTGAGCATAGACCTCAGGGGGAAATAGGACTGGTCATCCGTCTCTGAATCCTCCTCTGAGGAGCTATCTGTAACCAACAAGATGTCTGTTTCAGCAGGTAGCATTGTTGATACGTCTCCAATGTATCTATAATTTTTTATTGTTCCATGCTATTATATTATCTGTTTTGGATGTTTAATGGGATTTATTATGCTCTTTTATATTTTTTTGGGACTAACCTATTAACCGAAGGCCCAGTGCAAATTGTTGTTTTTTTTTCCTATTTAAGTGTTTCGCAGAAAAGGAATATCAAGCGGAATCCAAGCGGAACGAAACCTTCATGAGGATCTTTTGGAACAAGCGCAATCCAGAGACTTGGGTGGAAGTCAAGGAAGCAACGAGGTGGCCACGAGGCGGGAGGCGCGCCCGGGGTGGCGCGCCCACACCTCGTGGGCCTCGTAGCTCCACCGACCTACTTCTTTCGCCTATATATACTCTTATACACTGAAAACATCTAGGGGAGCCATGAAACCACTTTTCCACCGCCGCAACCTTCTGTACCCGTGAGGTCCCATCTTCGGGCCTTTGCCGGCAACCTGTCGGAGGGGGATTCAATCACGGAGGGCTTCTACATCAAAACCATAGCCTCCCGATGATGTGTGAGTAGTTTACCACAGACCTTTGGGTCCATAGTTATTAGCTAGATGGCTTCTTCTCTCTCTCTTTAGATCTCAATACAAAGTTCTCCTCGTTGATCTTGGATATCTATTCGATGTAATACTCTTTTGCGGTGTGTTTGCTGAGATCTGATGAATTGTGGGTTTATGAACTTGATTATCTATGAATATTATTTGGTTCTTCTCTGAATTCTTATATGCATGATTTGATACCTTTGCAAGTCTCTTCGAATTATCGGTTTAGTTTGTCCTACTGGATTGATCTTTCTTGCAATGGGAGAAGTGCTTAGCTTTGGGCTCACTCTTGCAGTGCTCGATCCCAGTGACAGAAAGGGAAACGACAGGTATTGTATTGTATTGTTGCCATCGAGGATAAAAAGATGGGGTTTATATCATATTGCTTGAGTTTATCCCTCTACATCATGTCATCTTGCCTAATGCGATACTCTGTTCTTATGAACTTAATACTCTAGATGCATGCTGGATAGTGGTCGATGTGGGGAGTAATAGTAGTAGATGCAGAATCATTTCGGTCTACTTGACATGGACGTGATGCCTGAATTCATGATCATTGCCTTATATATCATCATAACTATGTGCTTTTCTATCAATTGGTCGGCAGTAATTTGTTCACCCACCGTAATACATGCTATCATGAGAGAAGCCAATAGTGAATTCTATGGCTCCCGGGCCTAGTTTACATCATCTAAGTTTCCAATCTACAATTCTAGTTTACTATTTATTTTGCAATCTTTATTTTCCAATCTATAAAACAAAAATACCAAAAATATTTACCTTATTATATTTATCAGATCTCACTTTTGCAAGTGGCCGTGAAGGGATTGACAACCCCTTTATCGCGTTGGTTGCAAGGTTCTTGATTGTTTGTGTAGGTACTAGGTGACTCGCGTGTAGTCTCCTACTAGATTGATACCTTGGTTCTTAAAAACTGAGGGAAATACTTACGCTACTTTGCTGCATCACCCTTTCCTCTTCAAGGGAAAACCAACGCATGCTCAAGAGGTAGCAAGAAGAATTTCTGGCGCCGTTGCCGGGGAGATCTACGCACAAGTCAAGACATACCAAGTACCCATCACAAACTCTTATCCCTCACATTACATTATTTTCCATTTGCCTCTCGTTTTCCTCTCCCCCACTTCACTTTTGTCGTTTTATTCGCCCTTTTCCGTTCGTCTCTTTTTGCTTCCTCTTGTGTTTTTGGGTGTTAGTGTGCCCGTTTTGCTTTGATGGCTCCACCAAAAAGCGTTGATCCTCACCTTAGAAGGTTGGAAGAAATTGAAAACAATGTTAGAAGCTTTATGTCTTTGCAATTTGAGCATAATAATTTCTTCAGAAATGAGCTCAAAGAACAAAAAACTTTTATGGAGTACATGAATAAAGAGCTCGATGATATGTCTATGGAATTTTATGGTTTGAAATCTCAGTTTGCTCATCTTGAAAACTTAATAGTCCAAATTTTGGATAAGCAAGCCACCTTAGTTAATAAGATGGCCGTTAAACTCGAAGATCTAGATAATAACAATGATGAAGATCTATAAGTGATTGATGTGTCTCCTATTAAATTTTTATTTTCCAATATGAATCTTGATAAAGATGGGACTGGAGATGAGTCAACTTTAGTTAAAAGGCATCCCAATTATTCTTAGATCTGGATGCAAAAATTGGTAAAAGTGGGATTGAAGAGGTCAAAACTTTACATAGCAATGAACCCACTATTTTGGATTTGAAGGAATTTAATTATGATAATTGTTCTTTGATAGATTGTATTTATTTGTTGCAATCCGTGTTAAATTATCCTCATGCTTATGATCAAAATAAAGCTTTTACTAAACATACCGTTGATGCTTTAATGCAATCCTATGAAGAAAAGCTTGAATTAGAAGTTTCTATCCCTAGAAAACTTTATGATGAGTGGGAACCTACTATTAAATTAAGATTAAAAATCATGAATGCTCTGCTTTATGTGATTTGGGTGCTAGTGTTTCCACAATTCCAAATACTTTGTGTGATGTGCTAGGTTTCCGTGAATTTGATGATTGTTCTTTAAATTTGCATCTCATGGATTCCACCATTAAGAAACATATGGGAAGGATTAATGACATTCTTATTGTTGTAAATAGGAATTATGTGCCCATAGACTTCATTGTTCTTGATATAGATTGCAACCCTACATGTCCTATTATTCTTGGTAGACCTTTTCTTAGAACGATTGGTGCAATTATTGATATGAAAGAAGGAAATATCAGATTCCAATTTCCATTAAGGAAAGGCATGGAACACTTTCCTAGGAATAAAACTAAATTTCCTTATGAATCTATTATGAGAGCCACTTATGGATTGCATACCAAAGATGACAATACCTAGATCTATTCTTGTTTTTATGCCTAGCTAGGGGCGTTAAACGATAGCGCTTGTTGGGAGGCAACCAAATTTTATTTTTGTTCCTTGCCTTTTGTTTCTGTTTAGTAATAAATATTTCATATAGCCTCTGTTTATATGTGGTTTTATGTTTTAATTAGTGTTTGTGCCAAGTAGAACCGTTCGGAAGACTTGGGTGAAGTCTTTGCGATCATGCTTTAAAAAACAGAAACTTTAGCGCTCACAAGATTAGATGCCATTTTTTTACTGGAGAGTGCTTTTAGGTTGATTATTTTTGCAGATTATTAATAGATAAATTCCTCACGTCCACCTATTTATTTCAGAATTTTTGGATTTCCAGAAGTTTACGTTTGATATAGATTACTACAGACGGTTATGTTTTTGACAGATTCTATTTTTCGTGTGTTGTTTGCTTATTTTGATGAATCTATGGCTAGTATCGAGGGGGGTATGAACCATAGAGAAGTAGGAACACAGTTGGTTTAACACCAATATAAATAAATAATGAGTTCATTACAGTACCTGAAAGTGGTGATTTGTTTTATTATACTAACAGAGCTCATGAGATTTTCTGTTTGAGTTTTGTGTTGTGAAGTTTTCAAGTTTTTGGGTAAAGATTTGATGGATTTTGGAACAAGGAGTGGAATGATCCTAAGCTTGGGGATTGCCAAGGCACCCCAAGGTAAAATTAAAAGACAACCAAAAGTCTAAGCTTGGTGATGCCCCGGAAGGCATCCCCTCATCCGTCTTCGTCTATCGGTAAATTTACTCGAGGCTGTATTTTTATTCACCACATGATATGTGTTTTGCTTGGAGCGTCTTGTATGATTTGAGTCTTTGCTTTTTAGTTTACCACAATCATCCTTGCTGTACACACCTTTTGGGAGAGACACAAATGAATCGTAATTTATTAGAATACACTATGTGCTTCAGTTATATCTTTTGAGCTAGATAAATCTTGCTCTAGTGCTTCACTTATACCTTTTTAGAGCACGGTGGTGGTTTTATTTTGTAGAAATTATTGATCTCTCATGCTTCACTTATATTATTTTGAGAGTCTTTTAGAACAGCATGGTAATTTTATTTGGCTATAAAAAATAGTCCTAATATGATAGGCATCCAAGATGGGTATAATAAAAACTTTCATATAGAGTGCATTATATACTATGATAAGTTTGATACTTGATAGTTGTTTTGAGATATAAAGGTGGTAATGTTAGAGTCATGCTAGTTGGGTAATTGTGGAATTGATAAATACTTGTGTTTAGGATTTCAAGTCCCGTAGCATGCACGTATGGTAAACGTTGTGTGACAAATTCGAAGCATCGGGTGTTCTTTCATTGCTTTCATTAGGAGTGGCGGTCGGGGATGAGCGATGGTCTTTTCCTACCAATCTATCCCTCTAGGAGCATGCGCGTAGTGCTTAGTTTTGATGACTTGTAGATTTTTGCAATCAGTATGTGATTTCTTTATGACTAATGTTGAGTCCATGGATTATACGCACTCTCACCCTTCCATTGTTGCTAGCCTCTTCGGTACCGTGCATTTCCCTTTCTCACCTCGAGAATTGGTGCAAACTTCGCCGGTGCATCCAAACCCCGTGATATGATACAATCTATCACACATAAGCCTCCTTATATCTTCCTCAAAACAGCCAGCATACCTACCTATTATGGCATTTCCAGAGCCATTCCGAGATATATTGCCATGCAACTTACCACCGTTCCGTTTATTATGACACGCTCCATGATTTTCATATTGCTTTGCATAATCATGTAGTTGAAATTGTATTTGTGGCAAAGCCACCTTCATAATTCTTTCATACATGTCGCTCTTGATTCATTGCATATCCTGGTACACCGTCGGAGGCATTCACATAGTCATATTTTGTTCTAAGTATCGAGTTGTAATTATGGAGTTGTAAGTAAATAGAAGTGTGATGAATTTCATTATTAGAGCATTGTCCCATGTGAGGAAAGGATGATGGAGACTATGATTCCCCCACAAGTTGGGATGAGACTCCGGACGAAAAATAAAAAAAATAAAAAAAGAGGCCAAAGAAGCCCAAAAAGAAGAAAAAATGAGAGAAAAAGAGAGAAGGGGCAATGTTACTATCCTTTTTCCACACTTGTTCTTCAAAATAGCACCATGATCTTCATGATAGAGAGTATCTTATTTTGTCACTTTCATATACTAGTGGGAATTTTTCATTATAGAACTTGGCTTGTATATTCCAATGATGGGCTTCCTCAAAATGCCCTAGGTCTTCATGAGCAAGCAAGTTGGATGCACACCCACTTAGTTTATTTTGATGAGCTTTCATATATCTATAGCTCTAGTGCATCTGTTGCTTGGCAATCCCTACTCCTCACATTGGCATCAATTGATTGGAATCTCCATAGCCGTTGATTAGACGTGTCAATGTGAAACTTTCTCATTTTTTGTCTTCTCACATAACCTCCAACATCATATGCTATTCCACCCATAGTGATATGTCCATGGCTTGCGCTCATATATTGCGTAAAAGTTGAAAGAGTCTGAAAAGGCTAAGTATGAAACAATTGCTTGGCTTGTCATTGGGGTTGTGCATGATGGGAGCTTTTTCTGTGACGAAAATGAAGCATGGACAAACTATATGATTTTGTAGGGATAAGCTTTCTTTGGCTATGTTATTTTGATAAGACATAATTGCTTGGTTAGCATGCTTGAAGTATTACTATTTTTATGTCAATATTAAACTTTTTCTAGAATCTTTTGGATCTAAACATTCGTACCAAAATAAAAAGAATTACATTGAAAATTATGTTAGGTAGCATTCCACATCAAAAATTCTGTTTTCATCATTTACCTACTCGAGGATGAGTAGGAATTAAGCTTGGGGATGCTTGATACGTCTCCAACCTATCTATAATTTTTGATTGTTCCATGATATTATATTATCTGTTTTGGATGTTTAATGGGCTTTATTATGCACTTTTATGTTAATTTTGGGACTAACCTATTAACCGAAGGCCTGGTGCAAATTGCTGTTTTTTTTGCCTATTTCAGTGTTTCGCAGAAAAGGAATATCAAACGGAACGAAACCTTCGCGAGGATCTTTCTTGGAACAAACGCAATCCAGGAGACTAGGAGTCAAAAAGGCGGGCACGAGGCAGGAGGGCGCGCCCAGGGGGTTAGGCACGCCCCCCACCCTCGTGGGCCCCTCGTAGCTCCACCGACCTACTTCTTTCGCTTATATATACTCTTATACCGTGAAAACATCCAGGGGAGCCATGAAACCACTTTTCCATCGCCGCAACCTTTTGTACCCGTGAGATCCCATCTTGGGGCCTCTTCCGGTAACCTGCCGGAGGGGGATTCGATCACGGAGGGCTTCTACATCAACACCATAGCCTCTCCAATGTTGTGTGAGTAGTTTACCACAGACCTTCAGGTCCATGGTTATTAGCTAGATGGCTTCTTCTCTCTCTTTGGATATCAATACAAAGTTCTCCTCGATGATCTTGGAGATCTATTCGATGTAATACTCTTTTGCAGTGTGTTTGCCGAGATCCGATGAATTGTGGATTTATGAACTTGATTATCTATGAATATTATTTGGTTCTTCTCTGAATTCTTATATGCATGATTTGATATCTTTGCAAGTCTCTTCGAATTATCGGTTTAGTTTGGCCTACTAGAATGATCTTTCTTGCAATGGGACAAGTGCTTAGCTTTGGATTCAATCTTGCGGTGCTCGATCCCAGTGACAAAAAGGGAAACGACACGTATTGTATTGTTGCCATCGAGGATAAAAAGATGGGGTTTATATCATATTGCTTGATTTTATCCCTCTACATCGTGTCATCTTGCCTAATGCGTTACTCTGTTCTTATGAACTTAATACTCTAGATGCATGCTGGATAGCGGTCGATGTGTGGAGTAATAGTAGTAGATGCAGAATTGTTTCGGTCTACTTGACACGGACGTGATGCCTATATTCATGATCATTGCCTTAGATATCTTCATAACTATGTGCTTTTCTATCAATTGATAGGCAGTAATTTTTTCACCCACCGTAATATATATGCTATCATGAGAGAAGCCACTAGTGAAACCTATGGCCCCCGGGTCTACTTTACATCATATAAGTTTCCGATCTACAATTCTAGTTTACTATTTATTTTGAAATCTTTATTTTCTAATGTATATAACAAACATACCAAAAATATTTATCTTATTATCTTTATCAGATATCACTTTTGCAAGTGGCCGTGAAGGGATTGACAACCCCTTTATCGCGTTGGTTGCAAGGTTCTTGATTGTTTGTGCAGGTACTAGGTGACTCGCGTGTAGTCTCCTACTGGATTGATACCTTGGTTCTCAAAAACTGAGGGAAATACTTATGCTACTTTGTTGCATCACCCTTTCCTCTTCAAGGGACAACCAATGCATGCTCAAGAGGTAGCAATTGTCTTCTCTGAATACCTTGTTTTCACTCCATATGCTTCCATCACCGCTTCAAATGGCTGATTGATACGTGCATTTTGCGTCATGTTTTCCTACTCTTATTTATGATGTTTTATATGCATAATAATGCTTTTTTGAGTAATTCTAATGCCTTTTCTCTTATAATTTACAAGGCACACACAAAGAGGGAGAATTCTGGCAGCTGGAAATCTGGACCCGGAAAAGCTACGTCAGGCTACCTATTCTGCACAACTCCAAACAAGATGAAACTTCACGGAGATTTTTTATGGAATATTTTAAGAATATTGGAGCAAATAACTACCAGAGGGGGCCCACCAGGTTGGCACAACCCACCTGGGCGCTCCAAGGAGCCTAGGCACGCCCTGGTGGGTTATGCTCAACTAGGCCCACCTCCGGTGCCCATCTTTTGGTATATAGGTCATTTTGACCTAGAAAAAAATTAAGGAGATGACTTTCGTGACGGAGCGCCGCCGTCCCGAGGAGGAACTGGGCAGGAGCACTTTTGCCCTCCGGCGGAACGATTCCGCTGGGGGAACTTCTCTCCCGGAGGGTGAAATCATCGTCATCATCATCACCAACAACTCTCCCATCTTGGTGAGGGCAATCTCCATCAACATCTTCAACAACACCATCTCATCTCAAACCCTAGTTCATCTCTTGTGTTCAATCTTGTTACTGGAACTATAGATTGGTGCTTGTGGGTGACTAGTAGTGTTGATTACATCTTGTAGTTGATTACTATATGGTTTAGTTGGTGGAACATTATATGTTCAGATCCAATATGCTACTTAATACCCCTCTGATCTTGAGCATGATTATCAGTTGTGAGTAGTTACTTTTTTTCTTGAGGTCATGGGAGAAATCATGTTGCAAGCAATCATGTGAACGTGATATGTGTTCGATATTTTGATAGTATTTATGTTGTGATTCCCTTAGTGGTGTGTCGGTGTACAAAAAGAGGGGTGCATTTTTGTACCCCCTATACATGTGCACGGGCAGTCGGAGCCGCGCCTACGGTCACGCCAAGCAGAACAGGGGAGGTGAGCTAAGGTAAGACCAAAGCCCAAGATAATAAGGGCAACGCCAAGGCCAAGGCCACAAAGAGCAGAGGGACAAAGCAGGTTCCCCCGGCAAGACCCTTGCCGGGGCAGCCTCAGCGGCCCCGGCAAGATCCTTGCCGGGACAGCTCGCCCCACACCAACAGAGCGGGCCACCCTTGAGCCCACGGTCTCCAACATCGCGTTGGGCCAGGGCTCGGGAGGCACCTCCGTGGTGGCATGCAGATCTTTGTGAAGACATATTCAAGATAAGATGAGGATTAGAAGACGACGATCCTCGGCAAGATCCTTGCGGAGGAAGGCCACCTGACCCCCGGCAAGACCCTTGCCGGGGACGACAGCGCGCCACGGCAAGACCCTTGCCGGGCCACACGGCAAGACCCTTGCCGGGCCGCCCGGCCAGGCCCTCCCCCAGGACACTAGCAGGGCCACCGCCAGGCCCACGCCAACCAAGCTTCCATCGTTGTTCACATGCAGCTGCCAGCCCAACCAGCTGGGCGGGCACCTGCGTGGCAACATGCAGCTCCCGGGCCAAACTCATCAAGCGCCCGCGTGGCGTCATGCAGATCTTCCTGAAGGCTCCACCACCGCGCCACCTCTGCTGCCTTCCTGCCTACATGGCGCCGCACGCATCGCTGGCCAGGGGGCGTGTCAAAGCAAGGAGGAGCGGCGACGGACGGGACGGGCCTCGCCCCCATCCCCAATAAAACAAGGGGACACCTAAGCTACGCATTAAATGCGTCTTGTCCTATATCTGACGATAAGCTCGGGGCCTCAGATCGCCTTTCCACCTCCTGTGTGCCACTGTGGCAGCCCCTTTCAACTATAAAAGGAGGCCCATGGCATACTGGAGAAGCATTCAGCTCTTTCGAACCAGGCACTGACCACAGCTAGTTCGAGAGCTCAAGAACTCTCTGAAATACACCCACCAAAGCAGGACTAGGGTTTTACGCATCCTCGCGGCCCGAACCTGGGTAAATGATCCTTGTGTTGTCTACTAGCCCTACTCTTCTCGCAACCCCACGCCCCAGCAACCATAGTAGGGATTCTTGTGATCCCATAGGTGTCGTTCCACACCGACATCTTTGGCGCGCCAGGTAGGGGTGCAATTGTGATAATCTGGTCTAGTAGTTAGCCTAGCAGTTCTTCATCGCCTTTGGCTCCTGAGAAGAAGGCGGCCGGAGGAACGACGCCAGCTCGGCAAGAGAAAAGCTAAGTCATTCAGAGACTTGAGTTATTTCCTCCTATACATAAGGTTATCGTCCTCGGAGATCTCGCCTATGTATGAGAAACCTGCACACAAAGGGCCCTCCGCTATTAGCGCGCCTTGTTACATTTGAGTCCGCTCAACAGCTCAAAGCGGCCGCGTCGAGAGTGGCGGGGTAGCCTTTCGCACTTGGCAACGCTCCTGACTCTGACTCGAGTCAAGCTCGACAGTTTGGGAAGCCGTGCTAAGGGCGGCAAGGTGGTTCGCCCGACAGCAAGCACACCCGGTAGGCCAATGGGGATCCATCCCCAATACGCCACCTTGGGTTTACGCGCCGACGAACCTACCCAGTAACGTAGGGTGGACATACAAAGGAAAATCGAATAGGAAAATAACATGCATGATACTGAAAGTGCTGCAGAATTATATTACATCGAATTGTTGCTGCGGTTCTAACTAGAGATAGCGATTGTCTTGGTTGTGAACCTACAACGGCGATAAAGAACGGGATGCCTAATCCCGGCGCTGGCCCTCCACCCTCTGGATTTCGCCGACTCGGCTGATGATGGGCTTGATGCGCTCCCTGAGTGGCGCGAGGTCAGTACCCTCCGGCAAGCTCTCCAGCGCGGCATCGAAGTCGAGGTCGGGGTACCAGTGCGCCACCTTGGTGAGAACCTTGGTCATGTCACCCTGGCAAAGCCTCCGGGACTCGTCGGCCAGTGAGGCCGCCCGGTTGGCGTGGAGCCGCTCCAGAGCGCCGACAACCTTCTCAAAGAACATGGTCAGGCTGCAATTGGCGCTCACGCTCCACTCCGGGACATACCTCATGTCCGGCATCCCCATGATGGCCAGCTGCGCAGCGGCCTGGTTGGCGACGGTGGCGAGGCGATCGAGCCAACTCTCGCCCGCCACGTGATCCGCAAAGTTGAGTCCCTCGTTCTTCCGCAACAGCTTCTCGGCCTCCAGCTCCTTGGCCAGGGTCTCCTCTCGGGTTTTGGCCTCCGACAGCACCTTCTCGAGACCCTCCAGCTTCAACTTGAGGTCTTTGATGGAGTTCTTGGCCTCGGAGAGCTCCCCAGCGTTGCTGACGACCGCGCCCTACGCCTCTGTCAGGGCACTGCTAAGAGTGTCCCTCTCCTGGGACAGCTTCAGGGCCTGCTCCTTCAGCCCGTCGCGCTCCTCCTCCAGCTCCTCCACCTTGTCGGCGTGAACCTGGGCCTGGGCATTGAGTGCCTCTTCGTGCCTCTACTGCAGCTCACTGGTCCGCTGCAAGACAAGCTTCTCCACCTCTACATCCGTGCCACGAAGCATGGCGGCAAGCTTCTCCTCGCGTGCGGCGAGGTCCTCCTCCTGGGAGTTCAGCGTGGCCTCGTGCTGGGTCCGGGCGGCTTCGGCGGTCGCGGCCAAGTTCCTCGCCGTCTCTTCAGCTTTCTTGACGTCGGCGAGCTTGATGGTGAGCTCCACGTCGCGCTTGGCTAGCTCGCCCTGGGCAGCCTTCCATGCAGGATCATGCTCTATTGGAGTATCGCGCATGAATAAAAGTGTATCCGTTTATGGTTTAGTCTAGAATCTTCCATGTATGAATTTTTACTACAGTATTGTTGAAAGACTTATGATGAACCATTTCTTACATCTCCTCTACCCGTTTGCAAGTCATCCTGATTTTATCCCTCCGTCTAGGTGTATAAGGGCATGGTTAATATTACTTAATACTATAGCCAACTGTTGACTATAAGAAAGTGCCATGTCATATGTAGCCAACATGTATAACAATTGATACACAAAAACTAATTATTAAAGATCATTTCTTGCAAAGCACAATAAGTGTTATTTCTTCACAAGTTTTGGATCCAGGTTGAACAGTTGAATGCTTTTGTTTGCAAAAGATACCTTTTTATCTATTTCACCCGGATGTTTGTGAGCTCTAGAGATGAAATAATATCCGAAGAAACCTATCGATACCCGTTACACATGAGATGACCCCCACATCCTTTGTCAAAATAAACAACTCCCCGATCAATGCATTTTACTCTTCGGTGCAACGCACGGGCACCTTACTAATCTACTCCCTCCTTTCCGGTTTATAGGGCTTATCTCAAAATTTTACTTTTTACATTTTATAAGGCTCAATTTGGTTCCAAGGTGCATTAAATCATTGCATGCAAGTATTAAGAGAGAATTGACCAATGCATGTAATTTATGCGCATATGCATTGCAATTAATGCATTGGTAAACATACTTTTTTAAGGATAACAAGAGCATTAATTGGGTGCTTTTGCAAACTACAAAAAGTATTCCACCACTCACCATCTACCTTGGTTGGTGAGATTTTTTAATTGAGCCTTATAAACCGGAAAGGAGAGAGTAGATTAGTACGACCAAAAATTGAACTAACATTATATATAGTACGATAAATGCTAATGCATGTCACCTAAAATTATATCATTCAAAATTATGTTCAAATACGAATCCAACGATATAGTTTTTGTTGACATGCACTAACATTTTGTTAGTTAAATCTTCAGTCAAATTCAACGGGGACTAATAAACCACGACCGATGTAGTACAAATGTAGAGGGCGGCGCTGCACGGGAGTCTCACCTCTCACCCCGCTCGTGGCGCGGCAGTAAAGCCATCATATCACAAAACCCAACCACTCCCAGTAATAAGTACACTGTAGCCAGCCTGCAAGTCATGTACACTATATTGACAGTGGAACCCACAGATTACTTAGAATACAAGATTAAGGATGCAATTAACTTTTTACAGCGGGAGAATCATACACGCAATTAACTCAAATAGATTGGACGTGACTATTATTCTCCAACGGCAACCAGCAAATTTCCTCCCGCGGGCCGGAGTAGGTTTCTCGGTTTGCATGCGGGTTTAACAAAGGGTTTGATGGAGGCGAGGAGGCGTGTTCAGCCGGGCGTGCAGTGGACGGCGCAGTACTATTCGATTTTACAACTACATCCAGTATATTATAAAAAACAAAGAAGAGTAGTAGAGATAGAGATAAGAATAGAGACTAGGGATGAGCACCATCTACTACTTCGTGGGCTACTCTTGCGTTCCATTCGGCGGCCGCAACGTCCCCTACAGCCACTCCCTCCTGCGCTCCATTCAGCGGGCGCTGTTGAAATTTGGGGAGCGCACTCTCGCGACTGCTAGCAGCGGCGACTTCACCGACGACGACTTCATCCCCGACCTCGGCAACCTCTTCCTCAATGACATGGGCAACAACCTCAACGCCAATGGTGCTGCTCCCGTTGCACCGTATGTGTTTCTGTCCTTCCTATTTGAAATCGTGGTAGAATTCATGTTTCTAGTCTGTGTCCTATATTCGATATGTTCGTCTACTATGCTAGTCCGCATGATTATTTTAATCTCTGTTACAGCCATCATGATTTATTTTGTAGTAAATCTCGTAGTAACTTGCTCATATATTCAACTAGCGGAACGTCCCCTACAACCACTCCCGTTTCATGGACGGCATGGTCGATGCCTCCAAGGAGCCCTTCGTCTACTGCTATGAGTGCCCGGTGCCGTTTTGGGGCTCGCCGGCGGACATCGTGCATCACCTGACGCAGGCGTGCGGCAATCACTACTGGCCCTTGGCGAAGAACATCAAGTACGAGACGTGCTACCCGTTCACCGTGCCGGAGTCGCTGGAGGATCAGTGCCGCCTGCTAGTCTCGGATGAGGATGATAGCGTCTTCCTCTTGATCGTGGCCACCGGCGAGGCCCGCGCAGGCCGCCGCCACATCTCTGTAGTGTGCGTCAGGGGCGACGCCGCTGACGCTGACACTGACACGAGGCCTATGTACGCGTGCGTGCTCACTATTACTACCCCTCGGAGGTACGTGGGCGGCGACACTGGCTACGCCAAGCATACTTGGACTCTGCCAAGCTGGGACCTTCCCGCCGATGTCGACATGGAAAACCCATGGTGTTATTTGAACTCCAACAATGTGCACGGGGACTCCAAGGAAGTTCACCTAGACATCTGCATTTTCAAGTTAAATGTTGATCATTAGTCTTCGCTCAATGTAATCTGCTGTCTAAGCATGTGGAGACTTCCATGCATGATCTTGCTCTATTGGAGTCTCGCGCATGAATAAAAGTGTATCCATTTATGGTTTAGTCTAGAATCTTCCATGTATGAATTTTTACTACAGTACTGGTGAAAGACTTATGATGAACCATTTCTTACATATCCTCTGCCCCTCCCAAGTCATCCTGATTTAATCCCTCCGTCTAGGTGTATAAGGGCATGGTTAATACTTAAATAGTATAGCCAACTGTTGGCTATAAGAAAGTGCCATGTCATCTGTAGCCAACATGTATAACAATGGATACTCAAAAACTAATTCTTGAAGATCATTTCCTGCAAAGCACAATAAGAGTTATTTCTTCACAAGTTTTGGATGCAGGTTGAACAGTTGAACGCTTTTGTTTGCAAAAGATACTTTTTCTCTATTTCACCCGGATGTTTGTGAGCTCTAGAGATGAAATAATATCCGAACAAACCTATTGATACTCGTTACACATGAGATGACCCCCACATCCTTTGTAAAAATAAACAACTCCTCGATCAATGCATTTCACTCTTCTGTGCAATGCATGGGCACCTTACTATAGATTAGTACGACCAAAAATTGAACTAACATTATATATAGTACGATGCATGATGATGCATGTCACCTAAAATTATATCATTGAAAACTATGTTCAAATATGAATCCAACGATATTGTTGTTGTTCACATGCACTAACATTTTGTTAGTTAAATCTTCAGTCAAATTCAATGGGGGATAAACAACGACCGATGTACTCCCTCCTTCCATCTATACAAGTCCTAACCCCAAATTTTATTTTTCCATTTATACAAGGCCAAATGAACTAACCGAGGCATCTCCATCTTAATTTTCTCTTGCAAGTCGTGCGTGGTCCCTTCGTCGTGAAAATGCTCTGGCTGTCGCATTGATTTGCATGCATGGATAGCACCAGCCAATGCATGCATGATTTGAGGAATTATGGTTGGGCATGCATGTAGAAAAGGGAGGAGACTAATTTGCATGCGAGGGATTAAAGGAAGGGAGGCTAGTGGCTAGGAATTCAAAGGAGGTTGCATGCAAGATTACAAGGGATCCAGATACTAGTCCCAAAATGAGTTCCTCTTTTTGCGGACATGCCTTGGTACGAAAGATTGACAAGTTAGGCCCTGTAAAAATTGATGGAGGGACTAGTAGTACTAGTGTAGAGGGCGGCGCTGCATGGGAGTCTCACCTCTCACCCCGCTCGTGGCGCGGCAGTAAAGCAGTCATATCACAAAACCCAACCACTCCTAGTAATAAGTGTCCTGGTAAAATAAATGGACAAGCAACCATCACATCCCTCCTTCTTTTTTGCATTTCATCTCTCTGCATTTACTTTCTCCGGTTCATCTCGCACACTCGATCCCTAGCTACTAATCCTAGGGCCAGTTCTTTTGGCGGCTTCCCTAGCTTTTCCCACAAGACTAGTCACAGTGGAGAGTAACAATGAGGCGCCTCACTCATTTATTTGGGCTTCTAAACTACTATTCCGTCCTGGTTTATTCCTCACCATTGTAATTTGTACTAGATTTTGACCAAAGATTTAACTGGTTTATTCCTCACCATTGTAATCCCTCCGTCTAGGTGTGTAAGTCATCTTACGAAAACCAAATAATCCCAAAACACTTAGGCGCGGTGCATTAACTTCTACCTCGTTTCTTGTTTCTTGACATATCAACCAATAAGAGATAAAGAGTGTGCATGCTTTTAATGACTTGAGATATCAAACACGACATGCAGTGGTTAGTTCATGCAATACTATTAATTAGCAAATAAACATTAACGTTTCTCGTTTTCTCTTCCTCCTTGGTCACGGTGCACAGCCTAAGATGACTTACTCACCTAGACGGAGGGAGTAGTGCATGTGACATGCACTAACATTTCATTAGTTAAATTTATGATAAAAATTTGACACGAATTACAATGGGGACCAATAAACTAGGACGGAGGTAGTAGTTATGGGATTACTAACCTAGAAGCCTAAAAGAACTGGCCCCTGGTACTCCTACTAGTAGTAGTACTCAACTTGGACGGCACAACTTGTTAGGCAAAAAATTCGATACAGGGTGTAGGAAGCGGTTTGTGAATTTGCATGCCTTTCCAACCAGTGAGATACTCCATACAAAGTACGGTGAGAAATAACCACAGAGAAGGAAGCTAAAGTAAACAATCAAGCGAGCATTTTGCATTTGTTTTGCATGAATCGTTTCACAAGCTTGACTAGTGCTGTTTTCTACTTTTACAAAAACCGCATCGTAATGTTAAAACGTTCATTTGCACGCATACATAAGTAATAGTAGTACTCCCTCCGTCTAGGTGTATAAGTCTTCCCTCCTTCTTGGTCACCGTGCACAACCAAAGATGACTTATTGACCTGGACGGAGGAGTAGCACAATCTGCAAGCATATTTCGAGAGAGGCGTGTAGTGCGATAGTATATAGTAAAGTTTGTGCTATATGCACGTACTTGCAAAATCGTCTGAATACACAAGGTTTCCAAACTTTCCTTTTACATACTTAATTAAGGACGCTAAAATTCCTGAACGCTCGGGATTTATCATTTGCGTCCCAAAACTTATGAGATCGCCTTGAAACAAAATTATACTCCTCCTAAAAGCCACGCCGCAGGGAGCGCTTCCGCGCCACGAGTGCCCCCGGTGCGTGACCGTTTCCCAAGCACCGACACGCGCCTCTTCCTCAGCCTCGCAACTCACGAGGTGCTGATTGGCGGCTTGCCGGCGGGCGAGCGCGATCTCACCGGTGTGGTGATCCGGCGCCAATAGGTACTCCTCCTCGCTGGAAGCGTGCACCCGGTCCACATACCGCCAAGCGTAGATGAGGCGCTTGGGCCCGACTACAGTCAGGGCGTCGGCACGGGCGTCCTCCGCCACCCTCACGGCCCTCGCACGAGCCTCTTGCCAAAGAGCCAATTGCCTGACTCTCTCGGACACGACATTGGCCTCCCAGGCAGCTTGTTCCGCGGTGCGCTTCTCTTCCTCGGCCTTCTTCTCCGCCTCTATTTTGGCGCGCTCTGCTGGAGGCAAAGCCTCCCACAAGGCGACATCCATTTCTTTCCAAAGCTCCTCAAGTCTGGGGGGCTCGGCGGGCGGCACGGCGTTCTCCTCATAGCAGGGAGCCGACGCGTCCTCTGGCACGCGTGCTGGCGAGATTGGGAACGCCGACGCGTCCACCTCGACGCGTCGCGGGAAGGAGCGGAATGCCGACGCGTCCTCCTCGACTAGTGGCGGTGAGGAACGGAACGGCGATGCGTCGCGCCACGGCGAGGAGCGGAACACCGACGCGTCCTCCTCGACTAGTGGCGGTGAGGAACGGAACGGCGACGCTCGCGTAGCGGCGAGGAGCGGAACACCGATGCGTCCTCCTCGACTAGTGGCGGCGAGGAACGGAACGGCGACGCGTGACCGTCCGCATGGTGCAGCGAGGGGCTCCTAGGGCTTGGGAGGGGCGATGCCATGGTGGTCGACATGAGAGGGAGGGGGAGGAGATAGCGATGAACGTGAACATGAGGGGGAGGAGATAGCGATGTCGTGGGAGGCGCAGTATTTATAGCGAGCAATGGCACACCTACGTAAGATATGGACTGAGCTGCACTGACTTAACTGCAGGTCCAGTTGCGTCACTAACATGTGGGCCAGACCGCTGTTGGGCCCATATGTCAGTGACCAATGCACCTGCAGTTAAGTAACAACTACGTGGGCATATTTGTTGGAGTAAATTACGGGGGAGCGAAGGGGTGGAAATATTGCTGGTCACAACCGATTGGACGAGCGTGGGGGGAGGAGAGTCATGCATGCAGATTTTTTCACACGGGGTGGAGTGGTGGGACCGCCGGAGGGATAAGGAGAGTTTGGCAGGCATATTGTTTCCACACATGGAGAGGAAAAGATTTGGAGACGAACGGGCTTCCTGCAGGTATGAGGAAGGGTGCATAATAAGTCATCTTGCATGCCGGGCTAGGTATAGTCTCAAGTACTTAAAAACATACACGCCCCACATATGTTCATATTTCAAGGTGCACTAAATTATTGCATGCGATGATTAAGGCTGGCCATAATGGTGGTATCTTAGCTGGTATCATGCACATGGGAATAGCAAACATGCTTATGTGGCAAAGAATTAAAGAAGAGAGGGGGGTTAGAGTAACTAGTGTTCATGCATGCATTGGTAAACACATTTTTTTGTGAAGAACGACAACACTAGTTGAGTACTTTTGCAGACTTCAAAAACGCCTCTACTATCTTGCTAAGAGTAGCTGAAATTTTTGAATCGAGCCCTTTAAACTAGAAGGGAAGTAGTGGTACTCTAATAGCTAACCTTGTTGTGACGAAAAGATAGGACATGGCACGCACCTGGATGGAGGAACTAGTCTGCATTGTGCATTTAAGTTTTGTCTGAAGTCAATGTACCTCTACTTTCACCAGACTTATAGAAAAATGTGTCAACATTCACAATGTCAAATCAATATTTTTACACTCATTATAAAACGTAGTTCTTATACTCATTATAATCAGTATTGTAGATATTGATATTTTTAGTATAAATTTGGTCATGGGATTTCATTGATGCCTGTCAAAGCGTGGAGTAAGCGGAGCTTAGGGCTTGCATTGCCGGTCTCTACATAGGTATTTCTCTTCGTAATCCTGTAATTTTAGAGACTGATTGCGCTTTTGTGGTAGCGTCTCTTGCATCGGGGGACTATGACAGGTCTGCTATGCGTGACCTGAAGATGAAAGCGTTGAGCATCTCGAAGTTGATCAACAATCTTCAATTGTCGAAGATTAGCCGTTCCGCCAATAAGGTGGCACACTTAATCGCTAAGTATAGCTTTGACAATAGATTAGATGGTATTCTTGTAAATAACGTATCATACATGTGGTGAATATTGTATCTAATGAGTGTACCGTGTGGCTGGTTAATTAATATAAGGTGGTGTTAAAAAAAGTATAAATTTGGTCAAACACTTTGCAAACGGTTGACGGGAGTAAAAAGGACCAGAGGGAGTATCATGCATGCAGAGTAGGAAAAAAATTGCTTTTCTAAAAAAAGGCAAAAAAAATTGCTCATTTATAGCCGGTCGAAGTCTCAAAGGGCGCGACCGCGTGAGGGAGGCGAAGGTCGTGGGAGGCGTGACGTTTGATAGAATTAAGTGAAGTTACATCCATGCGCCGGCATGGCGTGCGAACAGGCAGAAGCTATACCGTCAGGCCTATGATATGGATCTAGTAGACATGACATCTAGTGGGTCCCGCATAGTTCTCGAGAACTCTTTGGGGGCTTGCAGCCGTTTATCCACCGGGCAAGCCAGCAACCCCACGCTGTTCGCACGCCCTACTCGTCCCCGTCTTCTACTAGTAGTACATTAACTTACAACAGTTCGCTCCCAGTCGTCCCGTCCTTTCACATTACGACAGTTCCACTAATCCTAACCCTCCTCCCAAATCCATGGCGTCCCAAATCTCCATGATCGATGGTGAGTACAATGTTAGAACCATCATCAGCAATTAGTTCGACGTCATCTACACCCATTCTTCCGCAATGGTGAAAGAATGCCTTTCTCGCTTCAAACGCATGTTCAAAAACTCAAACGATGAGTGGGTCGCTGGGCTAGATGTTGAGTACACCACAGTCCTAGGAAGCGAGAAGAAACTAAAGGAGGCAGAGAAGAAGAAGCCCGCCCTGATCCAGGTTTGCGTGCATGACTTATGCTTGGTCTACCACATATGCCATGCCGATGTTGAGTGCGAGGAATTTAAGAAGTTCCTCAAGGGCGGCTGAGTCAAATTCGTTAATGTAGACTTTAGGAACGACAAGGAAATCCTGGGTCGGATAGGCCTCATTGTAGGCCAGCCCTGCGATCTCCAGAAGGCAAGCCTGGTGTCCTCCTCTCAGCCTTCAATGCTGACCCCGGTAGCAGCCATGATTGATCGTTCGTACGCTAAACTGAAGAAACCTCACAACGAGTTTCATCATGCATGGGAGTCAAAGACATTAGATGAAGATCACATCCTGTACGCAGCAATGGATGCCTACCTTTCTTTATATATCTACAAGGGTTGGATGAAGAAGCAGAGCCCAGTGTCCAGTTCAAGCAAATAAGTGTCAGCGAAGAGGAAGAGGAAGAGGAAGAGGGACGAGGACGAAGTCGAGGACGTGGACTCGGACTCCGAGTAGGTGGCAGTGCCGTCGCTCATGCTGGTTCTACTGCAGTGTCAATTGGACTAGTTGCTTAGTTTATTTTCAAGGGTGTGTTGTGCTGAGGCCCCAGCAGAACTATGTTTATGGTCTTTCTCGTTATTTGAACTCTTTAGTACGTACAGTAGTACTAGTACTATGTCTTACTACTGTTCTTCTTGCAGTTGGTACTACTCCTCGTATCTTCGTGTTCCTACTGTACTTAATACATTCGTACTAGTAGTATAATTTGGGCCAGTCGATTTGTGAAAGAAGTTCGACGGAGCGAAGGAAGAAGACGACAGAAGAGGTGGAAGAAGCCCTTCTATCCATCCATGTTGCATCAAACGGCTCACATGAGTCGACTGACCCAAATTGATCCTTCAGATTACAGGATCCACGTGGCATTCAAGGTCTCGAAGGTAGATTCCGTGTTCGCACCCGGTTTGCGGGCTCGACGCACGCGCGACCGGCTTTCGCCGCGACAGCCACCATTCGCGCCTCCTCCGCGCGGGCGGAGACGACAATGACACGCTAGTTCCACCTCGCCGGTGTGCTGGAACCCGCGCTCGTCCTCCTCTTCGTACGCTGCATGCATAGACGCGGCTCCACCAGCTGCTCGCGTGCTTGGTAGCGCGGCGGCATCGTGAGGAGGGACTGCAGACAACGTGAGTGGGCGAGCCTTCGGCTTCATGGCACAGGGATGGCGGCGACACGGCGGTGATAGGCAAGAAATTGACTGAAGCAGGCGGGCGCCGGCATGCGCAACGGTGGCGGTGGCATATTGATGAGTGCGCGTGTGGGAGCTTACTTTAGTTTTATATATAAGGTTGGTCAAACTTAAAAGAAAATCGTACTAGTACACGTAAACATTAGACTTAGGCAGCGCTTTTATTAGTTAGTACCACAGCGACGATACGGAATCCTGTGCAAGCGCGTGAACCCATGTCGCTGGTCGATCGAAGCAGTGCCACCGTGTCGCTCGAAGGACATCCACGAACCTTTTGTGTGTGTGAAAAAAATCCTCGAATATTACTCAACTTTTTTTTCCTGTGAAAGTTCTTGACGCTGCAATATTTCCATATATTTGAATTTAGCTCCAGTTCGTGTTTATTTGGATTTGGACATTTTAGGTGCGCCCTAGTTTTTTTTAATACTGATTTTGTGTGTGTGACTGAGAGAGAACGTGTGTATGTGTCCATATGTGTGTTTGGCGGAAGGGCAATGTGGAGACGGTGTGCGTGTGATACAGACATAGAGAGGTGTGAATGTGCAAATGATCATGCATGAGTGAGACATAGACAGATGCCGATACGTTGTGTATTCATGAGTGAACGGTCTTCTAGTTTACTTGTGTGTGTGTGTGAGAGAGAGAGAGAGAGAGAGGGAGAGAGAGAGACAGAGAGAGGAGCATACATAACACAACAACCATCTCTCTCAATTCTTCCGTCCCTCACACGGTCGCATGCAACACATGAATCAACGCGCACATTTTGACACCCTCACCCGGCCCCTGCCCACCTCAAGGCCCGCACAATCTCTTCATGAATACCCATTTCTCTCCTTAAGTTTGTTTTATCTAAATATCTGACACACATACGCACACACACACACACACACAGACACACGCAGCACAACACACACACACACACACACTCCCCCGAGCACATAATTCATCCCCATCCAAGGTTATACGGCGACCACTCTCGCTTGTGCTTCTTTGCACCCCAACATGCACAATACCTCAATCTTCAAAGAGGGCATCGAGCAGATCAAGACGGCGACCACACCGCTAGAGAATGCAGGGTCATTCGAAGGGGTGATGCAACGGCTGACTCCTCCCCACCCTCTCTCTCTCTCTCTCTCTCTCTCTCTCTCTTGCACAAAATTACCAATCCCTCTCTCCCCCGCACAAAATTGTCAATCCCTCAAACCACGAGATCCTTCCCCTCTCGTCCATGTTTTTCTAGCTCTCTCATCAGACATGTTGTCTCTTCTCCTTCCACGTATATAGAATCCAGATGCACATGCATCTCATGTATATTACATGTATCCATCTTTCTCACAGACCTAACTTCTTCCTCTCTCTTTCTCTCTCTCTCTCTGTCTCTTTAGGTTTGTCTCCTACTCTCTCGTCCACATACATACAATCTTTCCCGCCCTATCTGCTCCATCTTCAAAAGCTCTCTCTGCACGTTTCATTCACACATTGGGATAGGTCAAAATGTTGCTTCTATAATGGCTGATGTAGAGTTATGGTTGTTTTTGTTGCATCCTACAAATTAATAACTATGAAATGCATTTAGATTCTCATTTGACTAGGATTATGTGAGTTTGAGCATGTTGTGAAGTGCTATAGACCTTGTATACATCTTGGGATTTTATAATGATTGTAACTATCGAGTTGTATATACCATTGCATTCGACGTCGATAGCCTAATATATATATTTCACAATTTCAACAAATGATTAGTTCACTACAAACTAAGAAAACAAATATGTACTCCCTCCGTTTTTATTTAAGTCCGCGTATTAGCATTGGCCAAAGTCAAGTTTTGTAAACTCTCAGAAAGCTTATAACAAAAAATATTAACATATACAATAACAAATAAATACCATTAGATTCATTATTGAATGTACTTTCACGTCATACATATTTGTTATGGTAAATGTTTATATTTTTCTATAAACTTGGTCAAACTTTAGGAAGTTTGACTTCCGTCAAAACTAATATGCAGAGTTTACTACTACTACTCTCTAGTTGATTAGCCGAATCACTCAACACGCCACACGGGGAGTCCAGTGTCACAAAATTTTGAGGTCGGCGGGAAAATCTCCCGCGACCCTGATTCGAGCAATGGGAAGTTACCATCAGAGCCTTCGGAACAGGCCTACAGATGACGCTTGGTAGGGGGCTGTTTTTGTAACTTCAGGTTCACCCTACCCAGCCAACCGCACCCCGGCACACAGAGTAGTACACCTGAATACTCCCCAATTTCTATCCCCACCGCAAAGTAGACTTCTCCACGGCACCGCAACCTTCGTGCTCCTCCCCTTTACATTGGCGCGCTCGTCCACCGTAGCGCATCTGCCTCATCTACGACCTCGTATGCCGCACTGGAGTCGGTCCACTGTCGTTGTCGTACACGGAGCCTCTTCCCCGGCATCGTCTTCCACGGTCTCGGATCTGCTTCCCGGAAGCCGACGCCAAGCGCAGAAGTACCACCGTCATGGACAATGAACTGACTCTCGTTGCCGACCATGACTCACAGAGGCCGCCGCGACCATCGTTCTCCTCCTCGATTGGTAATGTGCGTATTGAATCACTTAGCAGTACATGTGCAGTTCCAATTTTGTTCATACCTACACTTCAAATTTCCTGGGTGCTATTGTTCCCGTAAAAGTAATTGGTTATAGCCTCCATTGTCCAACAGAATATCAGCTTGTAATTGTGCGTCGCTCTCCTCAGATCGCTACTGTGCTTGGGTAGGTTTTTCATCCGCAACCAGTAGTGTGGCAAATGATGGAAAGGTTTTTAGAACTAGTAAGATGCCCATGCGTTGCACGCATCAAGATGCATTTGTATGGGTAGTTTATCTTGTGGGAGAAAAGGATGAACGAGGGAAGGCCTTATTTGCAAATCTGGAGAGGGGTATGGGTATCTTTTTGCAAAATTCCCATTTGTTTCCTTCCTATCTGTCGGATATAAACCGGACGGCCTATATTGCTGGAAAAAAAGTATAGTGAAAAAAAAGTAGATAGTAAAGGAAGTAGAGATAAATATTAAATATTAAATATAAAATAAATATAACAGTAGAGAAGAGAGTAGAATAGCAGAGACGTCGGGAAAGGATCACGCGCGCGCGGGAAAAAGTGGTCGGGCGTGCGCTAGTTTTGGCGCGCGGCGTCCGGCGCGCTTTATAAAATCCAACGCCCTCCCACCGCTCTGTGCCTTGCCACCGCTCTCTCCCCGCTCTGTGCATCGCACCGCTCTCTCCCCGCTCTTTTTCGCCTCGCCGCCGCCGCGCCACCATGCCGCCGCGTCGTCGGGAAACTTGGGGATACTGCGGCGTCCGCGCGCGCCCCTCCGGCGGCTTCACCGCCGAGATCCGGTTCCTCGGGATGTGCCTCGGCCTTGGCAATTTTGACACCACCAACGAGGCTGCCCGCGCGTACGACATGGCGGTGTGGCGCCTCCAGTGGCCTCATAGAACATTGAACTTCCCCAATGTGCCGACGCGGGAGCGGGCGCAGGAGCTCGCGCCTCTGCCGCGAGTTAGCACCGACGAGGATCGTCGCGACAACCGGAGGCAGGAGCACCGTCTCGGCATCACCGAGATTTACGGGGAAGCCATGGCGCTGTGGCGCCAACACTTCCTGCAGGACATCATCAACGAGCGCGAGTTCTACGCGCAAAGGAGGGCGGAGAGGGATAAGAGGAGGGCGGAGCGAGCCGCCTATCGCGAGGACAAGCGTAGGCGAAAAGCGGATGCTCAATTCAACATGCGGCTAGGAGCAGCGTCACCCTGGGAATCCAACGACGATCGGTATCTTCACGCCTATAGTCAGACGTCGGAGGAGGACATCACCGAGGAGGAGTCGGACGACGAGGAGTAGTTGAATTATCTTTTTTTTATCTATCTATGCTGAGAACTATCCTCTACTCTCTAGTATCTACTTCTCGATCTCAGCATCAGAACGCTTTTTAAAGCGCCGCTTGCTTGATTCTGTTGGAGATGCTCTAACATGGCGATTTAGTGCTTTAATGTTGCCCACAAGATGCGCGAGTATTACTAGTAGTATATTTTTCTTGCCATGTTGAGATTTTAAAACCACGAGTGCGAACATGCAGAGGAGCAATGAAGACCAAACACGGGATATTCGAGACATCTTGAAGGAGCGTGGCAAGTTAAAGAGGAGCTTCACCGAACCTGTAAAACGAGCTTTGGTAAGTAACACCCTTTCAATTACTTTCGTGTAGCCTCGTGTAATTCGATGTGTATATGTTGTAGTTTTTGTTTCTCTTAAGCATGGTGTTCTTCGATGTGTAATAAGAAGAGTCTTAATCGTCCTAATGCTTTATTTTTTAGCTCGATGTAGGAAGTGGGTGTTCTCACCTTGTAGTATGTTTTTATTTATTTTTTCCTTTTGAATTCACTTCTCCGAGTTCTGTTTATCTGGCTTCTACTAAATGGATCTAGGTTGCTCTGAGTATTGATCTAAAAAAGAAGTAACTTCATGTCAGGATGCAGTTCCTGCAGGGAGGGAAGTATGGTCAACCTCGAGATCATGTTTCCAAAATGAGGCTGGATTACACACTAGGTGCCAGTTCCCTAATGATGCTGGATTAGACACAAGGTGCAAATTCCGAGATGATGCTGGATTACACACAAGCCAGGTGGAGTCGTCAGCTGTTCGTGTCCTCGTGGCATTAGTAAAGGCTGAAAGAAAGCGTGCAGCAGCCCTTGAGAATGTAGCTGAGTTCCTGAAGAAGCGAAAAGAGCAATCAGATGCTCTCTTCACCCAAGCCAAAGAAGAGATCGAAGAAGCCAGAAATAAGCTAGCAGAGGCAGAGCAGGCTAGGCGTCTCCTGCTATCTAAAACTGTTGTCAATACAAAATTTCCTTCATAATAGCTAGGTTCAAATGTTTATCCAGTCAGCATGCCTGTTGTGATGTCCGTGCATCTACTGATGTGGCACAAAATGTTTTTTGGGTCATGTAATAACAACAATTACTTTCCAAACAATAACAGATGAAGCATTGGACATGGTATAGTTCACGCGCAAGCCCGACATTCCAAGTTCAACTTCCACATCAAACTCATGTTCACAGATATCTGCACATTCATACATAATGTCCACAACCATGATTCACTTCAAAGCCAAATAAAATGTGAAGAGAGTTATAAATAAAGAAAATCCTCTACTAGTTCCTGCTACCAGTGCGAGCACAACAAGTCAAGACCATGCGTAAATTAATTATATTTTAGTCATTTTTGTGTTCTAAAATGCCTGCCGGCTCGTGGAAGGACGTGTTGCCGGCACACGCGCGGATTCATTGAAGGCAGGCGGGGCAGTCGTAAGCTGGTTGCACGCGGCGAGGAGGCATGCTCAGCCGGGCCTGTAGTGAGTGCGGCCCTCTTGGCCAGCGCGCCGGTTCAATGCCTGCGCTATGAGAGGTCGCGTCCGTGTCAGAGCAATCACTCCCTCCAGTCCTTTTTTGTTTGGGTATAACAAAATCTCGTTTTCCATTCACATTTTACAAGTAAAATTAGTGGACAAACTTTGACCCAAAGTATGATGGGGACTAGTAAACGAGAATGGAGGTAGTAGTTTTTCGAATCAAAGAAGGGTTTCCCCTTCCAATTTTCAATACTGAAAACCAGCATCTAAATCTAAACCATAGTATTTGCCCTAGAACTACCAGGTTCAACATCTCGCAACATAAACCCATACAACCTCCATCGCAAAAAAAACCGTACAACCATACGCCAAGGAGGTACTAGTACTATGAAATCCATTTTCGCTCCATACCAATCGTTCTAAAAACTACTTACTACATATAACGCGCTATTGAAAATCGAAACTCTTAACCCCGCTAAAAAACGATATTTTAAACGTGGCTACTCGACTGTGGCAATCGGCGAGCCACCGCGCCCAAGTCGTTCACCGTGGTCCCGACCATCAACTCCTACGGATCAAATTATCACGCCGAGCTGACTATTCCTACAAAGGTGCTCCACCACGTACCCGGTACCCGCGAATGCAGCAATCGTGCACCTAGGGTTTTAGGGTTTATTTGTTAACGTCTCCTTTACGTAACACTCATGTGTGCGAGACAGCGAGAGGCCAACTGCGTGCGTGCGCCTCTTCTCTTCGTATATGTACTCCACCGTTTGTCTGGTGCCCAAAAAATTATAATAACTACTAGCAACGTGCGAATGCGTTGCCACATGATCAAAGTAGATTAATCATTAATACATATTCACCGATTTGATAGAAAAGAAGTCTAGTTTTGAAATACGTATATCACTAAAAATATGCTATGTTTCACTCAAAATATATTCCTTTGGCGGTTTTGATGAGATGAGGGAGGAATGTTGTTCGTTTCAAGATTCGAGAAGATGTATATGTCTAATTTCTACTCTTACTAGCGAGATGCCCATGCGTTGCACGGAACATCAAGATCTTGTGGGAGAAAAGGATGAACGAGGGAAGGCCTTATCTGCAAATGTGGTGAAGAGTGCTGGTAAATTGCCATATTTTCCTTCCTATCCGTCAGATATAAATCAGACGACCTACATTGCAGGATGGCAGGCCCACCATCATCACCAAATCTATTTTTTATCCCTACTCTTATAATAAGCATTCTCGGTGATGATCGTGTGCCTGCCATCCTGCAATATAGGCCGTCCGATATAGATACCCACACCCCTCTCCACATTTGCAAATAAGGCCTTCCCTCGTTCATCCTTTTCCCCCAAAAGATTAACTACTCATACAAATGCATCTTGATGTTCCGTGCAACGCATGGGCATCTTGCTAGTTGTTGCAAAAAGCCCATGTGTGTTTGAGAGAGAGGGAGAGTGGAGGAGGACGGAGTGCATGAGTGACAAAGACACAAGGAGTGTGTGTGCGGTAGGTATCAGCTTAAAATGAGGCGATAGTGTGTGTGTGCACGATCGAGAGGGCGTGTCTCAAGAAGGGGAGAAAATCTACATAGATACAAGGAGCGGAGAGAGACATGTATGCGATGGTGGAAGCACGAAAAGGGTGTATAAACCTATCTAGAGGCTAGCTAGTCGATAAATGTTTGTGAGAGAAATACGAGTCGGGGTGTGAAAGCGAGAGTTTTTTGTGTGTGTGAGAGAGAGACAGTAGTCGGGAAGGGGAGTGGAAGCAGGAGTTGTGTCTGTGTGTCTGTGTGAGAGAGAGAGGAGACGGTAGTCGGGGTTGTCTGATCGGTAAACAAATGAATAATGTCAGTCTGGGATGGAGACAAAAGGAGACCACAACAAATGTTGTGTCTACAGGAGAGATAGAGAGAGTAATTTTAGTGGTATGAGTCATATGTAGAGACATATAGGGTGTGTGAGAGAATCCCATAGAGAGAAAGACAAAGTGAAAGATGAGTGGAGATTGTGTGTTTGTCGGTGAAAAAGAAAGCTTAGGTACCGAGTGATACCAGAGAACAGTAGAGATGTGAGAGATAATGAAAACTGTGTAATGCATAATGATAGGGAGAGTGTGATACTTCTCGAGGGAGATGTCGAGAGACCATGTTTGTGAGGATAGGAGAAACATGAAGTGAGCGTGCGGGTGAGCTGGAGAAAAGAGAGTGATAGCTACCTGAAGGAGCATGCATGCGAGAGAGATGGACGTGAAAGGAGTGAACAAAAAAGGGATTCAAATATTTGAATTCGAGATGATGGTACATGTAATCCATACTCGAACCAAAATTGATCTTTCAAACATGCATACTCATATGAATTCGCGCACATCTATGTTATTTAATATGTAGATATTACTGATCCATACATTTTAGTAGAACATAATTTGGTTAAATTTTTTCGAATTCAACCTTAAGATTTCGAGATTGTTGTATTTGTAAATCATATTATACATATAAAGGAGCAGAATTCTTTGTTGTGCTTTTGAAAGTATATATAAAAACATGATGTATATAGAATGTAATTCCAATTGAAAATGGATCCTTCAAAAAAATAGAATGCAAAGCGGGATTGAATTGAGTTGGCACGGTAAACGTGCACTCTGCAAAATTTGAATGAAGCGGGAAAGTCGCGAGAATCATGAAACCAAAATCTGCGAGATGGAAATCACTACTGCCTATGCCTGCCACGCAAAGCCTATCTGCTCGATTTCTATAGGTTTCGGTAGGGGTAGGTTTGTAATTTAAACCAAACATGACGTAACCGCCTCTCACCCGGATTCATACACGGTGGGCGCCAAAACACAGTGTGTCCTCGGCCGAAATCATCTCCCTCCCCGATTCATATTCATACACGGTGGGCGCCAAAAACAAACTCTCGTCGGCAAATATTCGTGTATGCGAGATTACCGTCCTATCCCCAACCGACTAATGTTCTTTGTGATGTAGTAGAAATTTTAAACCGGGGCTAAGTTTGTAAATTTCCTCGCATTTGAGACAAGCGCGCCCTGAATACATGGTTCCCCCCTTCCTCTCTACCTCCCTTTTCCCCATTCGTACTCTGTGGGCGCCAAAACACCCTCTGCACCCCACCCACCTCCGTCTGCCGCCGTCCGCCACCCCATCCACCGACGTCCTCCTCCACCATGCCAGAGCTGATACCCTGACGCCATCGTCCATTACAAGAGATCGACCTCTCTCATCCACGGCTTCGGACCGGGATCCTTGCATCCCGTCC
Organism: Aegilops longissima; assembly: GCA_021605205.1. Taxonomy (NCBI): domain Eukaryota; kingdom Viridiplantae; phylum Streptophyta; class Magnoliopsida; order Poales; family Poaceae; genus Aegilops; species Aegilops longissima. The sequence goes on from CM038677.1 coordinate 306,117,593, forward strand.
TCTCGCTTCATCCCCGCCGTCGTCCACCTTGCTGGCGCTGCTCCTACGACCGTCTCGTCCACCACGCCCCGCCACCACCGTCTACTCACCTAGATCTGCTTCCACACTGCCGACAACTACCGCAGCCGTGTCAAATTCTCAAATTCTCAGCAGATGCGTACACGGCGCCGCACCAGAGGCGGTACTCTTTCGTATCTGCTCAACTTATTTATCGCAGCAAGAAAATAGATCGCCACTGCTTTACTCTGATTTCTTTTCTTGGTTGCGAAGTTGCCTTTGTCCGGTTTGCACCTTCAGATCCGCCATGGCACGCTCAACACCATAGTCGCAATTCTTATGGTTTTCCCCTTTTATATTCCACAGTAGTTAAATCATAGTAGACTAAATTTCAAAATTGTGTCAGTCGATTTTTCATAGTCACGGAGTTCGCGGTCATGAAGGAAGGGGCTCGGGTGGGGATGGTGGTTGTGGGGCGGTGGTGGGGCCTCGTCAAACGAAGAAAACTCGACGCTGGTGGGGTTGGGGGTGGGGTGGCGGAGGAACACAGGCGGTGGGGCGGTGGTTCGCCGGCGGCCCTGCAAGGTGTTCTCATATGGGAAGCATAGTATGTTCCTTGTGTCGAAGGGAGCAGGGACATCTGCGATCAACGGTGATAGAGCTGGCTCAGACGTGATCGATAGGCTTTCAATTAGTAGCGCAATACAACACCGTAATTTCCAGCCAGTTCCACTTTCCCGATTTATATATCCTGGTTATGGTGTACCCTTGTTATGTACACTATGATCTGCCTAGTTCTTTGTGTGCTCTTGTTATCATGGTTTGGCAATAAACCTCTATACAAATATATTATGAACCTATCATCCTTGACTATCCTTACTTTTGGAGCCTATTATTTTGTGTACTTGTGCCAGATTATATAAATGCACGCACCATATTACAGCACACATAAGCTCTCTCATCAGAATCCAGTGATAGCACACAAGTGTTTACAGGGGTGCCCCTATATTAGAATATCATCTGCATTACAAAGATAATCTCACAACTATTGATGTTTTCATGGTTCTCAGATATTATACATAATCATAGTGAATATCAGAATTTGCGCATCAGAAGAATATTGTGGAACACTACAACGACTTACAAAATTGGCACCAATGCATTGGGTGCCATTCTGGATGCACTGAAACTCATACGCTGCCCACCTGTAGATTCTGGTTCAGAATATGATCCTAATGAGTACTCTAACCTCGAGGAGTCAAAGGAAGATGGCCTGTCATGTTCACCCATCAAGGTGCCTGTTCTAATTTGGCAAGGTTTTATTGATTGCGCGTATCTTGCATAAGTTGTCTTGCATTTCCTCAACATTGTAGCACCGCCATTTTCTTAGTTTACTCATCATATATGTCAAGATACCGTGCCCATCCATTATCAATACATATTCCATCTGTCATCATACCATGTTTTTTCACTCTAATGTTGTTCTTGTGCATTAGACATCAGAAAGGAAGAGGGTGATTGCCGAACCTGAAGGAGCACCAGCAAAGTCCTTGAAAAACGTGGTGATGCCGGAGAAATCAGACGGCACCCCACTTATATTGGCTCTACAACCAGTGACACAAAACGTAGGACCGACTCCAGCAGACTGTACCCATACTTCACTAGCTACACCACTAGCCCCACCACATAGGACCTGCACTCAAAGAAAAGGTATGCCGATTTCAGTTGCCATAGCACCAGCCATACCACGAAAAATCCCACTCCAAAGAAAAAGTATAGCAAGTCCACCGGCAAGACCTATCCCAAGCTCAGAGACAACTAATTCCTGCAGATTGGAACCCCATTCCAGTTATTCCCAGTTTAAAAGACAATGCTTTCAATGTTGTTAGGGACTACGTGCATATATTCCAATCATGGGAAGATTATAGTGAAGACAAACACCATTTTCACATCTTCCTGTCCTACTTATGTGTAAGTGCTATAATTCACGGTGATTATTTTCCTATTTTCTGCTGATTGAACACATCAGTGATTTACATTACATTGTTGTAAGTAGGTGAGGGTCCATCTTGATAGTCATGACGAGCAAAGCTTGCTTGCTCTTTTCAAAGAAGTATTGCAGCAGTATCGATGTTACCTGAGGAAATCACATTTCGATGGCAAGTCTATAAACGAATTTCCGGTGAAGTCTCCTGTGCTAAATTCAGAAGACATTGAATGGAAAAACCTTGTTATGCACTGGTCTCATTCCCAGGATGAGGTACTGTCTATGAAATCACATGACAATTTGAACTTCTACTTTTCCGCATGTGCCTTACGGATCTTTTTGCAGGAAATCTGCTCAAGAAGAATTCGGTTTGACAAGAACGATAGGATATCGCAAATATGCTGCCCGCTGCTTTGCTCTTCTTAGTACTGTTGTCTGTATCACTTTGTACTTGCATACATACCTGGTTCATTATGTGACAGCAGTATGCATGATAGCTTGCTTATCAATTGTTCTCTCAAACTATCTGATCTGTATGAATGGTTACATTAGTGTAGAATATATCCAATGCCAATGTTTTTAGCTCTGCATTGTTCTTGTAAGTACATGCTGTCCTTTATCGATGTACTTATAATGACAGGTAGTTGTTCATGTACCATCACTCTACAACTTATTTTCCTTTGCCTCCATTTTCTACACATCGATCTATATTTACTCTTACCATAAGGTTGGTCTTGAAGAAGTTTAGTTGTGCATTGCTCTTGGCTGTACCTTTTGCATGTATCGCTGCACTTACATTTATAGCTACTTGGTTATGTAGCATCACTCTTCATCTTATCTTAAATATTCTCCATTTTTTCGTATATTATCACATCTATATTTACTCTTAACAAAATGTAGAATAAAGACAATGCTTTTGAAGAAGATTCTGTGGTAAACTTCTTGAATTGGCCCCCCCCCCATCAGCATGGACAAGGCCTTTATAGAGCTTGTCTTCACCAATAATGTAAGTTTGTCCATCTCAAGCCTTCAAACTTTGTTGTATATATTTGGTTAGGCATGACTGCAACAAATGTTTATTTTTGGTGTTTGCATCAAATTGCTTGTTTAAATTTTATTATGTAGTTCATAAACAAAAGTTTGTCCTTTCTCAACTTAAGTTTTCAGTTATACAACCAAGTTCCTTCTTCATACCATGTAAATTAAACTATACAGAGAAAGTGATCTTTGCAATCGCATGTATGTCATTCTTCATCCGTAATCCGGTGGTGTGGTGAACCTACCCACTACAAAGACAATGTCATATTCTGCAATATCTTAACTATGAACAATGTCATATCATTCTACTATTATTTAAACCGTCTCTTTATTTGCCAATCTGAAATGGTATAAACTGATAGCATACTAACCATTGATACTTATGAGTTCTTCATCTGTAATCCAGTGGTGTCGTGAAGCTGCCAACTCCTTCACAATGTCATTTCCTGCCATGTCTTGACCTGAACAATACCATATTGTGTTAATGCAAATTTAAACTGTGTCACTTTATTAAATCAAGAAGAAATGTGATGAATTGTAAGACTTGATACTTTTATGTGCAAAACCTGTCATCCGTGCGCTTGTTTATCTTTGAGTGAGGAAGATATAAGTGTTGAACAAGCGCGATCTCATCATCTTGCTCATTTGCAGCTCCAAAGAGAAGGCTAACCTTTCTTGAACTCTATTGAAGTGTTGTCGGTTTTGTATATTATTTTGTCAGCGTGTTTATTTGCACTGGTGGCGATCTTTGATGCCCAGTGTATGTAATCTGCTGTCTGCTTGTGCTTTATTATCATAGTGGCGAACTTTGATGCCCAGTGGATGTAATATGCCGTAATTTCTTTATTGTATAGTCTAGGTTTTTTCTTATTCACGATGCTGCAGTTATTCTACTGTATATATATCCTGTCTTCGCATTAAACCGTCCAAACCGTAAAATTACGGTACATAATCGGGCCGTCATGCAATCACGATGTAGGTTGGGCCTGAAACGTGCCGAACAGCTCAGGGGTGTAGCGACCCGACCCGAATGGGTCAAGTCTCTGTGCTTATGTGTCATCCCTGGATCGGTATGCTGACACACACAGTACTCGAGGATTTATAACAGAGGTAAATCACATGTATAAATAACGTAAATGCTATTACCTCAATCCAAAAGATAGCGGAAGCAACAAGGTTGTGGATTCCCATCAACACCAATGGCAAAGTTGAGTATAGGAAATCGTAACCCTAACGTATCACTTACTAAATGTTCGAAAAGTCTCGCAACATGAAAAGTTGCAGCCGAAACGGGTCAAGACATGAAATATGCTCGCAATGTAACACATAGAGAATAATGGAATGAATAAGCCTATACTACATGCATATATGGCTGGTGGAAAAGCTCTATGGTTATAAGGTTTTGCGAAAAGCCAATTTTTCCCTAATTCAAAGGAATAAATTTATTTAACTATGATGGTGGTTGTTGAACATTGAGAATGGTTGACAGCATCCTCAATCCCAATTAAAAGTACTCATTAAACCCAAACAATTATATTAAGTAACGTGATGAGATCAACAGGATAATCCAAGAACTAGATACTCAAGATGTCCATAACCGGGGACACGGCTAACCATGATTAGCTTATACACTCTGCAGAGGTTTGCGCACTTTTCCCCACAAGACTCGATCACCTCCGTTTGATTTCTCACACTACAAGCTGTTTGAGAAACGGATGACCGAGACATAGTCTTTCAGAAGCACTAGCACCTTACTTGTGGGTAGACCGGTACACCTACTTTCCCCTACATCTGCTAGTCTACCCGTAAGAGTTCGCACAACTTAGTCAACTATGCCAGAGCCCATAATGGCTTGTGGCTGCACACGTAAGTTTCTAGTTTGAATAAATCTCATGATCCCTTTGAGCCTGGGTGGCGGTCCGAAGAAATACAGGCAAGTCCTGATAGAAACCAGGTGCCTCAATCCACCCAGATGTGTGTTTAAGTTGCCACCTTAAATAAACCATTAAATAACAATCTCACAGCTGTCATGGAAAACACTCACCCAATCCACGTCTACTAGCACAGCATAGCATAATAAGCAACGTAGAAGTAACTCCCAAAGGTCTGATAATAAAACAGGTAATAGGTACTACCTCATCTACTTCCCAAAACCCACAATTTAATTAGATCCTAATCATGCAAGTGTTTGAGGAATAGATCTAATGCATAAAACTGGGTATGAGAAGAGGTATGATCAAAGTGTTACTTGCCTGCAATGTTGATGAAGATGATTCACACTCAAAACTCTTGACAGATCTACTCGTCACACTCCGGTCAATCTATCGTAAGCAAGCAATAGTAACCACACATAAGCAATCACTCAGAAGATCGGAAAGAACGAAGAAAACGATTCGGAAAACATCAAAACCAAGCAAATAGCTCTTGCAACATAAAACAATTTCTAATAGTACCTAAATTATGTGAATTTGGCCTTATCAGAAAGTTTAGGTCAAGAGCTTCGAGTTGCAAAAAGAATCAACGCAAACGGAATTATGAAACTCAAGTTATGATCAAACGAAGTTTGAATTCAAATCTGATCTAATACAAATTTTAAATTTTCAAAAACATTTTTGAGTTGGATTACTGGATAGATGGAATCATAACAAAGAAGTGGGCGTTGGTTTCGTTGGATTCCGACTTACGAGTAAAAAGTTATGAGCGTTTGAAGTACAAGGACTAATCTGTGAAGAAAATATTCACCAACGGGTCCCTTGCGGAAAACTAAAAAGAAAAAAAAATGAAAGAAAATCCTATCGAACGAACGTTCGCTACGGAGGCATATATAATGAAAACGTTCACTACCAGTCCTAAACTAATGAACGTTCGTTTACTAAAAAACGTTTCGAAAAAAAAACACACGATCTACAACGTTCATCTACGATCTAATGGAGGAGAGTGACTCCGGTGCTCACCGCGGCAGTGGGCGTCGACGTCGCCGGAAGAGATGGCGGCGGCGGCTCGGACATCGAGGGCGGCGGCTGCTCCGGGGTCCTCCAGCCCGGGCGAGACCACGTGGAGGCGCGGCTCGACGAGGCGAAGGCGATGGCGGCGTCGGCGGTGGTCGAGGGCGACGGCTGCTGTGGCGGCGGTGCGGATCTCGGCGGCGGCGGCAGATGCGGGAGGGGGCGGCGCCCTTTATAGGAGGGAGGGTGCGGCGGCCTTGGGGAAGGGGGCACGGAGGCCGGGGCGGACACGGCGGCGGCGATGTCGTGGCGGCGGCGGACTTGGGAGATGTCCCGGTCGGGGACGACGGGTGAGGCGGCGACGGGCTAGGCCGTGGCCTGTCCTGGGAGCTGGGCCGGCCCAGTCGGCGAGGGGAAGGTTTTTTTTAATAAACATTTTCCATACAAATGAAATAATAAAACAAATTAAATGAAAATATTATATGGGCATATAATATATCAAAAATTTCAGAAAAAGATTTCCTACAACATGGACATTTCTATAGCATTAAATAAATTTCACACAAATTCAAATAAAGCAAAGAGTGCTTCGGTCCAATAAAATCCAACAAAATCATTTTAAAATACCAAAATGACTTCAAATTAATTTCTCTCAATTTTCTAATGTATGGAATCATGTTACCCTATTTTCCATATATTTTATTTTTGGAGAAAAATAATTTGAATAAAACTCAAATAACTCCAAATTGAAAATAAATTCAAAAGAACTTTGAATTTAATTCTTCGAAACTCCCAACTCATACTTCATTTGTTTTGAAGAAGTCATTTTATCTTCGCTCATGAAAATCATTGAGTTGCATAAAGTTCCAGAAGTGGAAAAATTCTCAAATGAAATTCAAATATTTTCAACACCCCTTGTCATTTAAATAAATGGAAGAAGTCATGTCATCTTCTCTCCAGGGTTTTGTGATGAAAAGAATTTGAATTCCCGAAGATCATAAAAGCAAAAATGAAAGTTTGGGAAAGTCCTTTTATTCCCTCGCATTTAACTTTCAAAAGTTTTGAATTCACTCACTTTCAGTCAATCAATCAAACAATCAATCAAGACTATCTATCTGTTTATAACATTCCAAAATTTAGAATTTTGGGATGTTACAAACTACCACCCTTAAGATGAATCTCGTCCTCGAGATTCGGAGAGGCTAGCAAGAAATAGGTTAGGGTTTGGGGGTCTTCAAAATCCATCGATCGTCTCCGGGGTCTCGGGTGCTACCACCCTTAGAAGCATGGTTACGATTCCATCAAAACTCATATACTCCTTCCTTATTACCGACAGTGTCGGTCTTCTCAGATCTTTAAGGATAATTCCTTCTCTGGCTCTTCCGGTAGTGGTATAACTTTTTCCTCAATTCTTTTGTCCTTTCCTCTTGGTAAGGTTATCCCGAAACTGGGTCTTCTTAGCTGAAGGGTTTGGCGCCAATTCTAAACAACTAGCGATGTCTCATGGTGGTCATCAATTTATGGTTTCTCCAGCAGAAAACGGGTCTGGGTTGAACCTCACCGTATAACCTACGGTTGGCAACAACTGCCGTGTACAAGGGGAACAAAAATGCTTATACCATTCTAAGGTTCAAACAAGGTTTTGAGCGTCGTCTCTCTACTATAGGTAAGTCACTCAGATTTACCATCCCATATAGCAAAGCGAATAATAAGAGTAAGTCGGTATGGTGATCAATCCATCCCGCACCCAAATCATTACCTTGTACATGGTTTAGCGAATCTCGCATTCTAACACTCGGTCATCCTCACAAGCATTGCAGAATTTCTCTTGTCGATGAACCAAGTTCGGATAAATCCATTGATTCTGCAAGCCAAACAAACATCTATCGTTCCATAACAACTCTCAGGTTTTGCGTAAACTCCTATAGAATCGTCGGTTGACAAAGGCATAACCTCTTCTTCCAGGGTTTTTCCTTCAGCAAGGGTGTGCTGGCTTCTTGGCAGGTCCTGGGGCATGTGGGTTATGGCCCATCTCATCACTTAAAATCCTTGAACACATCATCTGGGCAACTGATCATTATCCCAACATCCAACTTCCTGGCATACTTAAATCCATCCAATCGTAGTGTCTTCCTTCCTTCTATTGGCACCAAACTAGGACATGATTACTCAGACTCATCATGGAATGTCCATCGATCCATATCTCCAACATCATACCTCCTTTATATCCAATAGTAAATTCATCTCTTCATCCTCATGGGATATCCCACATACCGAGATAAAAACTTATACTTATGAAGTCCATACTCCACTTCGTGGAACATCATTATCCTTTCCAGGGTCAAGCGTCCTTACAGGGGAATATTGGCCATCTCTGCATGGCATTTCTTCGACTGGGAAACGTGAAACACATCATGAACTCCTGACAGTCCTTCGGGTGACTCCAACTTGTTGGTCACTTCTCCCATACGCTCCAAAACTCGGTATGGTCCTACAAATCTCGGGGCTAACTTTCCCTTAACTCCAAATCGTTTAACTCCTCGCAGAGGTGGCACACGAAGATATACTTTGTCTCCGATTTTATCGACTACCTTCTTGCATCTGCATAATTATTCTGCCTGGACTGAGCTACCTTCAGTCTATCTCGAAGCAACTTAACATTCTCTTCTGCATCCTTGATCACATTTGATCCAATCAATTGACGGTCTCCAACTTCGTTCCACATCATTGGTATCTGGCTCCTTCTCCCATACAAAGCTTCAAAAGGGGCCATCTTCAAACTGGCTTGGTAACTGTTGTTGTATGAGAACTCCGCGTAAGGTAGATTATCATCCCTACTAGATCCATAATCTAGCGCACAAGCTCTCAACATGTCCTCCAGAATCTGATTGACTCTCTCGACATATCCATCTGTCTGCGGACGAAAGGTTGTACTGAACTCTAGCCTAGTACCCAAAGTCTGGTGCAGCTGATTCCAAAACTTTGAGGTAAACTGTGTTCCTCTATCTGATACTATGGTCCTCGGAACTCCATGCAGACATACGATCTTGGTCAAATACATCTTGGCCAACTTCTCACTTGTATAGGTGGTTTTCACTGGGATAAAGTGAGCCACTTTGGTCAAGCGAATCAACTACTACCCAGATAGAATCATATCCCGATCGGGTTCTGGGAAATCCGGTAATGAAATCCATGCCAAGCTTATGCCTCTTCCATTCGGGTATCGGCATAGGCTGTAGTAATCCTGCTGGCTTCTGATGCTCTGCTTTTACTCTCTGGCATATATCACCCACGACTACATACTCCGCAATATCCTTCTTCATACTAGTCCACCAGAAATACTCCTACAAATCCAAATACATCTTGGTGTTTCCAGGGCGAATCGAGTATGGTGAGTCATGAGCCTCTTGAAGTATTAACTTCCTGATCTTTGCATTATTGGGCACATATACATGGTCCTCGAACCATAAGGGGTCATGCTCATCCTTATGAAAACCTTTGGCCTTTCCTTTGCTCGTCCTCTCTTTTACCTCAGCAATCTCTTTGTCATACTTCTGAGCTTCACAGATCTTTCCCAGCAATGTAGACTGAACTTCCATTGCTGCAACAAAACCTTTTGGGAACAATCTCCAACCAAAGTTCCCTGAGATCCTCGGCTAACTCCTTTGGTAATCCTCCGCTTATGAGGGTATTCGTCCTTGTTTTCTTTATGGTTGTGTCCTATTTCTCCACAAAGCTAAATGCACAAGGTTTCTTCATATCACTTCCAGGCTTCAATTTCTGGGACACAAGACGAGACTTTGGCAAAGTCAACTTAAATCCTTTCCAAGTGGTTACTCCTTGCCATCCATTGATGGTTTGGTACATCCTCCACCAAGTAGCAGCACCTCTTTCAAAGCACTGCAGAGCATGCTGGGTCATATCCTTTCCGACTATAGTGTTATTCTCCATGTGATCCTCCATGTTCTGAATCCATTGGTTTGTCTCCAATTGACTCATCAGTCCAGAAAATACAAGCTCATCTCCATTCATCCTCTATTGGGTCCATGGGTTTTGGGTGGGATAAAAGAGATCGAGAGGGATGCACACAGTACAAACAACAGTTTTGAAAAGACAAGTTTTATTGTGGCTGTCGGAAAAACAACAAACAAATGACAGCTCACAAACATCGCATCTAACGTAGGTGTATAACAGGGGTTTGGTCTTCTAATGGTCAATAAATCTTCAAAATCATCAAACTCTTCAAGTCTTGGTCATGTCTCTGGTGGCTCCTTCTGATCATGCTTTTCCTTCTCAAGTTCTTTTGTCAAATCATCTCTGTTGACGCAAAGTCTCTCGTGGCATCCCTCAATATTTCTGGAGTTACGTTCCAACTTCTGGATTTCATCAACCTCGACATGAACCATGATCCTACTATCCTTCAGTTCTTGACGAATCTTTGATGTCTCAAGGTTTGGCTCCTCTAGCTTGGCTACTTTCAACTTCTAGGTCCTAAGTTCTTCACGAAATACTTCCTTGTCAAATACGGCTTCCTGCAAGCCCATCCTAAACTTCCTGATGTAACACTCCAGATCCTTGTGATACACCATCTAAGATTAAAACTGCATCCTTTGCTGACAGATGCTCCATCAGCCTTCTACCATCCAATCCTACCATGCATCTGCATGCTTAACTCAGCCCGGTGATAATAGTATAAGCGGGCAATAACATCATGGATAACCTCATTTATGCCCATGTTACTGCCATGAGCTATCATTCCATAATTGATATCTCCTACCTTCGGGCTTTCTTGACAAAACCTTTGAGTTCTAACGCTCCATGTTTTGGTCCATCTCCAACACACCCTGATCTCGGGTATTTACAGCTTCCATAGTCTGCCAGGTTCCATAAGGGTAGCCTTCCTAGGTCATACTAAATCTGGAAATTCTTCGAAGTCTTTATTCGTCGTAGTTTCCATCATTATAATGCTCGGTGAAATCCTCTTCATTTCGAATGGTCTTAGTTGTCCGATATCTTATACTTATTGGAGTGGTCTCAGCAATCGAATCTTCGAGTGGTCAAAAGGGGAAAGGGGTATGGTCTCACTAAAAGGGAATATTTGAATAAACTTAGAAGAGAAAAGAGGTAAAAGATCTTTTTGAACAAGAAAGTTTTAGAGAAAATCCTTTCTATGGGCTTGCCAGTTTCTAGGGTCACGTCCTACAGTCAACATGTGCTCTGGTACCATCTTGTAGCGACCCGACCCAAATGGATCAAGTCTCTGTGCTTATGTGTCATCCCTGGATCGGTATGCTGACACACACAGTACTCGAGGATTTATAACAGAGGTAAATCACATGTATAAATAACGTAAATGCTATTACCTCAATCCAAAAGATAGTGGAAGCAACAAGGTTGTGGATTCCCATCAACACCAACGGCAAAGTTGAGTATAGGAAATCGTAACCCTAACATATCACTTACTCGTCGTCTGAAAAGTCTGCAACATGAAAAGTTGCAGCCCGAAAACGGGTCAACACATGGAATATGCTGGCAATGTAACACATAGAGAATAATGGAATGAATAAGCCTATACTACATGCATATATGGCTGGTGGAAAAGCTTTATGGTTAGAAGGTTTTGCGAAAAGCCAATTTTTCCCTACTTCAAAGGAATAAATTTATTTAACTATCATGGTGGTTGTTGAACATTGAGAATGGTTGACAGCATCCTCAATCCCAATTAAAAGTACTCATTAAACCCAAACAAATTATATTAAGTAACGTGATGAGATCAACAAGATAATCCAAGAAATAGATACTCAAGATGTCCATAACCGGGGACACAGCTAACCATGATTAGTTTATACACTCTGCAGAGGTTTGCGCACTTTTCCCCACAAGACTCGATCGCCTCCGTTTGATTTCTCGCACTACAAGGTGTTTGAGAAACGGATGACCGAGACATAGTCTTTCAGAAGCACTAGCACCTTACTTGTGGGTAGACCGGTACACCTACTTTCCCCTACATCTGCTAGTCTACCCGTAAGAGTTCGCACAACTTAGTCAACTATGCAGAGCCCATAATGGCTTGTGGCTGCACGTAAGTTTCTAGTTTGAATAAATCTCATGATCCCTTTGAGCACGGGTGGCGGTCCGAAGAAATACAGGCAAGTCCTGATAGAAACCAGGTGCCTCAATCCACCCAGATGTGTGTTTAAGTTGCCACCTTAAATAAACCATTAAATAACAATCTCACATCTGTCATGGAAAAAACTCACCCTATCCACGTCTACTAGCATAGCATAGCATAATATGCAACGTAGAAGTAACTCCCAAAGGTTTGATAATAAAACAGGTAATAGGTACTACCTTATCTACTTCCCAAAACCCACAATTTAATTATATCCTAATCATGCAAGTGTTTGAGGAATAGATCTAATGCATAAAACTGGGTATGAGAAGAGGTATGATCAAAGTGTTACTTGCCTGCAATGTTGATGAAAATGATTCACACTCGAAACCCTTGACAGATCTACTCGTCACACTCCGGTCAATCTATCGTAAGCAAGCAATAGTAACCACACATAAGCAATCACTCAAAAGATCGGAAAGAACGAAGAAAACGATTCGGAAAACATCAAAACTAAGCAAATAGCTCTTGCAACATAAAATAATTTCTAACAGTACCTAAATTATGTGAATTTGGCCTTATCAGAAAGTTTAGGTCAAGAGCTTCGATTTGCAAAAAGAATCAACTCAAACGGAATTATGAAACTCAAGTTATGATCAAACGAAGTTTGAATTCAAATCTGATCTAATTTAAATTTTAAATTTTAAAAAACATGTTTGAGTTGGATTACTGGATAGAGGGAATCATAACAAAGAAGTGGGCGTTGGTTTCGTTGGATTCCGACTTACGAGTAAAAAGTTATGAGCGTTTGAAGTACAGGGACTAATCTGTGAAGAAAATATTCACCAATGGGTCCCTGGCGGAAAACTAAAAAGAAAAAAAAGAAAAAAAATCCTATCGAACGAACGTTCGCTACGGAGGCATATATAATGAAAACGTTCACTACCAGTCCTAAACTAGTGAACGTTCGTTTACTAAAAAAACGTTTCGAAAAAAAAACACGATCTACAACATTCATCCACGATATAATGGAGGAGAGTGACTCTGGTGCTCACCGCGGCGGTGGGCGTCGACGTTGCCGGAAGAGATGGCGGCGGCGGCTCGGACGTCGAGGGCGGCGGCTGCTCCGGGGTCCTCTAGCCCGGGCGAGACCACGTGGAGGCGCGGCTCGACGAGGCGAAGGCGATGGCGGCGTCGGCGGTGGTCGAGGGAGACGGCTGCGCGAGCGGGCGGCGGTGCGGATCTCGGCGGCGGCGGCAGATGCGGTAGGGGGCGGCGCGGCGCAGCAGAGAGGAAAACGGGGCCGGGGCGGCGCCCTTTATAGGAGGGAGGGTGCGGCGTCCTTGGGGAAGGGGGCAAGGAGGCCGGGGTGGACACGGCGGCGGCGATGTCGTGGCGGCGGCGGACTCGGGAGATGTCCCGGTCGGCGACGACGGGTGAGGCGGCGAGGGGCTGGGCCATGGCCTGGCCTGGGAGCTGGGCCGGCCCAGTCGGCGAGGGGAAGGTTTTTCTTTTAATAAACATTTTCCAGACAAATGAAATAATAAAACAAATGAAATGAAAATATTATATGGGCATATAATATATCAAAAATTTCAGAAAAAGATTTCCTACAACATGGACATTTCTATAGCATTAAATAAATTTCACACAAATTCAAATAAAGCAAAGAGTGCTTCTGGTCCAATAAAATCCAACAAAAATCATTTTAAAAATACCAAAATGACTTCAAATTAATTTCTCTCCAATTTTCTGATGTAGGGAATCATGTTACCCTATTTTCCATATATTTTATTTTTGTAGAAAAATAATTTGAATAAAACTCAAATAACTCCAAATTGAAAATAAATTCAAAAGAACTTTGAATTTAATTCTTCAAAACTCCCAACTCATATTTCATTTGTTTTGAAGAAGTCATTTTATATTCGCTCGTGAAATTCATTGAGTTGCATAAAGTTCCAGAATTGGAAAAATTCTCAAATGAAATTCAAATATTTTCAACACCCCTTGTCATTTAAATAAATGGAAGAAGTCATGTCATCTTCTCTCCAGGGTTTTGTGATGAAAAGAATTTGAATTCCCGAAGATCATAAAAGCAAAAGTGAAAGTTTGGGAAAGTCCTTTTATTCCCTCTCATTTAACTTCCAAAAGTTTCGAATTCACTCACTTTCAGTCAATCAATCAAACAATCAATCAAGACTATCTATCTGTTTATAACATTCCAAAATTTAGAATTTTGGGATGTTACAAGGGGCCGGCAGCAGCCCGAAATGAACCCCGGCCCATGATTGTGCGAATTAAATCATGGGCTTTTAACATGCCAAAATTGTCTCGGTCCTTGTTTGGCCTAATCAGATATCGGCTGCGAGCAGGCCGGATGCAAACCGGGCCGTAGTTAGGCCCAACTATATGACGGGCTTTTAATAGGCCGAAATTAATATAGGGCCGAAATGTTAAACGGGACCTTAACAGGCCAAAAGTAATATCAGGCCGAATTACTAAGTGGGCCTTTAGCAAGTGGGCCCAAAAGCATAGTGTCGAGTTGACGGGTCGAATCTGATATGGGCCATAATTGAGCCCAAAGCCTCTTAAAGGGCCGGACCTGATCTGGGCCGTAATTTGGCCTAGAACGTGGCAGGCTTTTGACGGGCCGGATCTCATATGGGCCACTATTAGGCCCGGATCATGGCAGGCCATTAATGGACCGGATCAAATATGGCCCAGCATTTGGCCCAAAACATGGCAGCCAGTTAATGGGCCGGCCTACTAGGGTCCTCAAAATCTTGTGGGCCTACAGCTGGGCCGGCCCATTAATGTCAGTGAAATCTCGTGGGCCTTTAGCTGGGCCAGCCCATTATGATACGAAATAATCTTGTGGGCCTTTACCTGGGCCGGCCCATTATGGCACACAAAAATCTTGTGGGCCTTTACCTGGGCTGGCCCATTATGGCCCACAAAATCTTGTGGGCCTTTAGCTGGGCCAGCCCATTATGGTCCGCAAAATCTCGTGGGCCTTTAGCTGGGCCGGCCCATTATGGTCCGCAAAATCTTGTGGCCTTCAGTTGGGCCGGCCCATTTAAACTTGATGGGCCGGTCCACGTGTCAACATATCATAGGCGCGTCTCGCCCATTGGATGAGTGACACCTCTGCCAATGCGGACCTGACACGTGTCTCCTCCAGCCAATGATGATTTAACACGTGGAAAATACCCATTGGTCAGGGCTGCTAACGGGTTATCGGATCCAAAACCCGACCCGATAGCTTAACTGCGTTCCATTACGGTGGATGCCACGTGTCGGTCACCCTTCATGAAAGCACTTCTGTGACGCGCGATTTATCGTCATGGAAGTGGACACTTCCGTGATGATAATTTTGGTAATTTCATGGAACACTTCTACGACAGCACAGGTATGACTATCTTGATTCTGTCATAAATTTGTCATGGATGTACATGCATGAAAAAAAACACGACCTACTATGACAAACACGTATCATCACGGAAGTGTATTTTTTTGTAGTGCATGGGAAGCGCAACACGCGAAAAGTTTTACCGCGGTAAAAACCGCCCCGCCTGCGTGCGCACCGTTTTGGGCCTGGCCCAACAATGTGTCGCGCTTATGTGTTTCCCAGGCCCGGGGGCTCCTATCGGTGTACAAAAAGAGGGGTGCGTTTTTGTACCCCTATACTGTGCTGCACGGCAATCGAGCGCGCCACGGTCACGCCAAGCAGAACAGGGGAGGTGAGCCAAGGTAAGACCAAAGCCCAAGATAATAAGGGCAACGCCAAGGCCAAGGCCACAAAGAGCAGAGGGACGAAGCAGGTTCCCCAGGCAAGACCCTTGCCGGGACAGCTCGCCCCACACCAACAGAGCGGGCCACCCCTGAGACCACGGTCTCCAACATCGCGTTGGGCCAGGGCACGGAGGCACCTCCGTGGTGGCATGCAGATCTTTGTGAAGACATATTCAAGATCAGATGATGATTAGAAGACGACGATCCTCGGCAAGATCCTTGACGAGGAAGGCCACCTGATCCCCTGCAAGGCCCTTGCCGGGGACGACAGCGCTCCATGGCAAGACCCTTGCCGGGCCACCCGGCAAGGCCCTCACCCAGGACGCCAGCAGGACCACCGCCAGGCCCACGCCAACCAAGCCTCCACCGTTGTTCACATGCTGCTGCCAGCCCAACCAGCTGGGCGGGCACCTGCGTGGCAACATGCAGCTCCCGGGCCAAACTCATCGAGCCCCTGCGTGACGGCATACAGATATTCGTGAAGGCTCCACCACTACGTGACCTCAACTGCCTGCCTGCCTACATGGCGCCGCACACATCGCTGGCCAGGGCGCGTGTCAAAGCAAGGAGGAGCGGTGACGGACGGGATGGGCCTCGCCCCCGTCCTCAATAAAGCAAGGGGATACCCAAGCTACGCATTAAATGTGTCTTATCCTATAATACGAGCGATAATCTTAGGGCATTGTACGCCTTTCCACCTCCTGTGTGCCACTGTGGCAGCCCCTTTCCACTATAAAAGGAGGCCCATGGCATACTGGAGAAGGATTTGGCTCTTTCAAACCAGGCACTAACCACAGCTAGTTTGAGAGCTCAAGAACTCTCTGAAATACACCCACCAAAGCAGGACTAGGTTGTTACGCATCCTCGCGGCCCGAACCTTGGTAAACGATCCTTGTGATGTCTACTAGCCTTGCTCTTCTCGCAACCCCGCGCCCCGGCAACCATAGTAGGGATTCTTGTGATCCCATAGGTGTCGTTCCACATCGACATGGTGTCATGTGAACGTCAACTGCATGACACTTTACCATATTTGGGCCTAAGGGAATGCATTGTGGAGTAGTAATGAGATGATGGGTTGCGAGAGTGACAGAAGCTTAAACCCTAGTGTATGCGATATCCCGTAAGGGACCGATTGAATCCAAAAGTTTAATGCTATGGTTAGAATTTATTCTTAATACTTTTCTCGTAGTTGCGGATGCTTGCGAGAGGGTTAGTCATAAGTAGGAGGTTTGTTCAAGTAAGAACAACACCTAAGGATCGGTCCACCCACATATCAAATTGTCAAAGTAGTGAACACAAATCGATTCAACATGGTGAAAGTAACTAGGTGAAATTCCCGTGTACCCACAAGAACGCTTTGCTTATCATAAGAGACCGTTTTGGCCTGTCCTTTGCCTCAAAAGGATTGGGCTACCTTGCTACACTTTTTTTACTACTATCATTACTTGCTCGTTACAAATTATCTTGCTGTCAAACTACTCTGTTACTTACAATTTCAGCACTTGCAGACATTACCTTGCTGAAAACCACTTGTCATTTTGTTCTGCTCCTCGTTGGGTCTGACACTCTTACTTATCAAAAAGAGCTACAATTGATCCCCTATACTTGCGGGTCATCAAGGCTATTTTATGGCGCTGTTGCCAGGGAGTGAAGCGCCTTTGTTAAGTGGAATTTGGTAAGGGAACATTTATATAGTGTGCTGAAATTTATTGTCACTTGTTACTATGGAAAACAATCCTTTGAGGGGTTTTTTCGGGGTATCTTCACCTCGACCGGAACCACAATTAGCTACCCCTCAACCTACTTCACCTAATGAAAATATTGAATATGAAATTCCTTTGGGTATGATAGAACAACTGCTAGCTAATCCTTATGCAGAGATGGAACTGAACATCCCGATATGCACTTGATATATGTGGAACAAATTTGTGGATTGTTTAAGCTTGCAGGTTTACGCGGAGATGAATTTCTGAAAAAGGTTTCCCCTTTATCTTTGAAGGTAAAAGCATTGGCATGGTATAGGCTATGCGATGATATTGAATCTTGGAATTGGAATCGATTGAAATTGGAGTTTCACCAAAAAAATATCCTATGCATCTAGTTCATCGTGATCGGAATTATATATATATATTTTGGCCTCATGAAGTAGAAAGTATAATCATACACCAACCATGAGCTCTCAAAGGAAATTATTATCCAAAACTTCTATGTTTGGCTTTCTCATGATAATCAGTCCATGCTTGATACTTCTTGTACTGGTTGTTTTATGAAGAAGACTACTGAATTTCGGTGGGATCTTTTGGATAGAATTAAACGCAACTCTGAAGATTGGGAACTCGATGAAGGTAAAGAGTCAGGTACTAAGCTTAAGTATGACTGTGTTAAATCTTTTATGAATACCAAAGCATTTCAAAAGTTTAGCAATAATATGGACTTGACTCTGAGGTAGTAGCCTCCTTTTGTGAATCATTTGCTACTCATGTTGATCTCCCTAAGGAGAAGTGGTACAAATATCATCCACCTATTAAAGAGGAAATTAAGGAACCGATACCAATTAAAGAGGAAACCATAATTTATAATGTCGATCCAGTTGTTCCTACTGCTTATACTGAGAAACCATCTTTCCCTGTTAGGATAAAGGAACATGCTAAAGTTTGAACTGTGGTCAACAAAAGTTACATTAGAACACCTAAACCTGATGAACAAATTGTGTTGCAATTATTAAGGATCTCCGGAAAGAAAACGTAGATGGGCATGTTATTTACTTATGTGAAGAAGCTGCTAGAATTGCCAAACCTGATAAAAAGGATAATCATAGACCTGTTGTTGGCATGCCTGTTGTCTTAGTTAAAATAGGATATCACTGTTATCATGGTCTATGTGACATAGGTGCTAGTGTGAGTGCTATTCCTTATACCTTATATCAAGAAATTATGAATGACATAGCACCCGCAGAGATAGAAGACATAGATGTTACTATTAAACTTGCTAATAGAGACACTATTTCACCAATTGGGATTGAAAGAGATGTTAAAGTCTTGTGTGGGAAAATAAAACACCCTACTGATTTTCTTGTTCTTGGTTCCCCACAAGATGACTTTTGTCCCATTATCCTTGGCAGACCTTTCTTGAACACCGTTAACGCTAAAATAGATTGTGAGAAACAAATTGTCGGTGTTAGTTTTGGTGATGAGTCTCATGAGTTTAATTTTTTCAAGTTTAGTAGAAAGCTTCATGAAAAAGAATTGCCTAGTAAGGATGAAATAATTTGTCTTGCTTCTATTGTTGTGCCTCCTACTGATCCTTTAGAACAATATTTGCTAGACCATGGAAATTATTTACATATGCATGAAAGAAATGAAATAGATAAGATTTTCTTTAAACAACGTCCTCTGCTTAAACATAATTTGCCTATTGAAACTCTAGGAGGTCTGATGAGGACATCAATACCATTGTTACACCCACAGCCCCTGCTACTATACATAATGGACCAATTACTAGAGCTTGCGCACGCCAATTAAAACCAGGTACTTTCGTTTCTTAGTAATGATTCTAATGTTCATGAGAATATGATGCTGCCTAAATTGGATACATTTGTTTTGCTTACAAATGAAGGGCCTAGCTTGGAGAAGGACAAACATTAGAGCAAGAACAAGCATGGAGTTGATGGCATGCGCAAGGGAAACAAGAACAGAGTTTCTGGTGATGATTTCAGGACTTTGAAGTCACCATAATGAGTGCATGAAGCCTTGGATGAAATATACAAGATGCCACTTCACAAATTTCGTCCAGACGCTATTCTAGGTGTTGTGTCACCTTGTTATTGGGCCAGGCCCATGTAATTTCGAAATACTTGAATATAGGCTGTTTTTAGAGTCCGTATGTGTGGGGAAACAAGAGTTAGGGTTGGTTTCGGACCCCTCCTCCAAGGGCCACGAAATTCCCCCCTCTTCCTCCATATATACAGCCCTTAGGGCATCGTTTAGACTTTGGGTTTTGTTTAGATCAAAAGTTCGCCATAGCTGCAACTTCGCGTACTTCGTTTGTGTTCAACGACCAGACAAAGGCGTCACAGAACCCCACTGTCGGTGTCAAAACCGGCGGATCTCGGATAGGGGGTCCCGAACTGTGCGTCTAGGCGGATGGTAACAGGAGACAAGGGACACGATGTTTTTACCCAGGTTCGGGCCCTCTCGATGGAGGTAAAACCCTACTCTTGCTTGATTAATATTGATGATATGGGTAGTACAAGAGTGGATCTACCACGAGATCAGAGAGGCTAAACCCTAGAAGCTAGCCTATGGTATGATTGTTGTTCGTCCTACGGACTAAAACCCTCCGGTTTATATAGACACCAGATAGGGTTAGGGTTACACAGAGTCGGTTACAATGGTAGGAGATCTACATATCCAGATCGCCAAGCTTGCCTTCCACGCCAAGGAAAGTCCCATCCGGACACGGGACGAATTCTTCAATCTTGTATCTTCATAGTCCAGGAGTCCGGCCAACGGTGATAGTTCGGCTATCCGGACACCCCCTAATCCAGGACACCCTCAGTAGCCCCTGAACCAGGCTTCAATGACGATGAATCCGGCGCGCACATTGTCTTCGGCATTGCAAGGCAGGTTCCTCCTCCGAATACTTCATAGAAGATTTTGAACACAAGGATTGTGTCCGTCTCTGCAAAACAAGCTCCACATACCACCGTAGAGAGAATAACCTTTGCATAGATCTGCTGACGTATTTCGCGGCATGACATCACACCATGGCCAGCCTTTATACGAATCATTTTTACTGTTCCACCTCAGCGCGTTTAGCGAGGCGGTTTCCTTGGCACGTCTTATCAAAGCGGAGATTGTGCCCCCTTATTCCGGGATTCCCATCAATACGGACGTGGGCAACCCAACCGTGCCATTGAATACGGCGCTTGGGAGATAAGCGAGTTTTACCAGGCTGGCGGGGGACGCATAGCTTCGTCTGCCCATATAAGGGGATAAGGATCCACCTTTTAACCTACGCCTTCTTCCTCCTTTGCTCATCCATTTCCGCGCACTCGAGCTCCAGCGCTCAAGTCCGCACATCCCTCCTCAACCTTCTCCAGCCATGTCCGGAGCGGGAGGCAAGTGGATGGTCTCTTCCGTCACGGAGGGACAAGTCAAAAGTTGCGAAGGCGGATACTTGTCCAATGACATCGCGCAGACGGCTCCCCGACGAGGGGCAGCCCATTCCCACCCCCAGGCCCCATGAGAGGGTGGTGTTCCTCACCCACTTCCTCCGCGGACTAGGTTTTCCACTTCACCCATTTGTCTGGCGGCTCATGTTCTACTACGGCATGGATTTCCACGATCTGGCCGCGAACTTCATCCTCAACATCTCGGCGTTTATCGTCTTGTGCGAGGCCTTTCTCTGCATCCATCCCCACTTCGGCTTATGGCTGCAGACCTTCAATGTCAAGCCGAAGGTAGTGGGCGGCCGCCAAGCGGAGTGCGGAGGTGCCATGGTTGGCAAGATGGCCAAAGTCCTATGGCTCGAGGGCTCCTTTGTGGAGACCATAAAGGGGTGGCAATCGGGGTGGTTCTACATCACCGAGCCGCGCGACTCTCAATGGACGGCGGCCCCTGAATTCCGATCTAGCTTCCCCACACGGCTCACATCATGGAAAGAGACGGACCTGACGTGGGGTGATTCGGAAGAGCTATCCGGACTCCAAACCTGCGTCTGAAACCTGGTGGACAAGAATCCCAAGCATGTCAACATAATCCAGGTGATGCTCATCCGCCGGATTCTCCCATGCCAGCAACGGGCCTTCAATTTGTGGGAGTTTGATCCGGCACAACACCGAACCTTGAGCCGGCTCTTCGACACTACGTACGAAGATGCCTGGAAGGTGCTGTTCAAGGGCGTCGAAGCTCCCGCATCCGCTACCGAAGATCGCGGATTCAGCTCGCAGCGTCAAGCCAGCGAGGTAAGTTATTTTACCCTTTATGGGACTCTTTTTTCATAGTTTGACTCTATGCGGGATCTAAAACTCCCTAACCTTTGACAGATCTGGTGAAGACGTCCGGACAGATTGACCGTCCGCCCCTTGCCGAAGACCAGCGGACGCCCGATTGACGGGGCTGCTGGCTCCGGCACCTCACGCCGCATCGGAGAAGAAGGCCAAGAAGAAGGCCACGGAACTCGAAGGAGCTCCCGGCGCCAGGTGCTGTCGGACTCATCGTCCGACGACTCTGAGGCGGAATCCTCCCCTGAGGACGAGGAGGAGGAAAAAGCCTCTCCCAGCCGGGGAGAGAATAAAGGAAGGCCGCCTGACCGGGAGGCCGGAGGGTCCAAGAAAGGAAGGACCCTTCCTCCGGACTTCTCCACCAACGCCGACAACAACGAGGAGGAGTGGCCACCAAGGGCCAAGCCCCTGGCGAGATCGTAAGTGTCCGGACTCCGGAATAGCTCATGACTTTTTATTTGTCGCATAGTGACTTCTAACGCCGAATATAACCATGTAGCCCGCCCAAGGACGAGCTCGCCGCTTCATCGAGCGGCTCCCTGGATTCGTCGGATGTGAATAGCACTTCACTTCCGACCGCCTCGTCTCCTCGTGACGCAAACGACACCGCGGTGGAGTCCCAAAAGGGGCCCCACCAGGAGGGGGTGGTCCTGGAGGCGCCGCAAGGCGACCTCCCGGACTCCGGGCGCAAAGGGGGCGAAACCCTAGAGGGCTCTAAGTCCGGCCCTGTGCCGGACTCCGTACCGGAACCTTCAGTAGTTCCGAAGTCCGGCAAGCGGCCCCTTTGTAAGAAGGGCAAGACTGCGGCGCCGGTGACCTCCGTCCATCCGGAGGCACCGGATAGCTTGTTGGAGGCGCTTAACGGCGCCTCCATCGACGAGGAGCACCGCACTGTTATGAGTGTGGTGATCCAGAAAGTTTAGTCCGCCAAGAGCGGGCTGACTGAAGCCTGTACCAGCCTTCTAACAGGCTTTGAGGTAAGTTTAGAATATGTAAAAATATTACCGCATAGACAGTAGCCCCTGATGCTTAGTTCGGTGTTCGGAAAGAAAAGCCGGACTGATGATCTAAAAAGATATACGCAGGAGTCTAACATAAGTATGTCAATATGGGAATGCAGGCTGCGCTGCTGACCTCTGTCGCACTGACTGCGGAGGTCAATGCATTGAAGCAGAGCCTCGAGCGGTCCGAGAACGAGCTCGGCCTTGCCAAGAAGCAGCTCGAGGACAAGGAAGGTAAGTAATACCTTATCAAAGTAATACCTTATAGAAAGGATTTGGTTGCAAAAATGACAGGACTAACGTGGGTATTGTAGGGGCCACGAACGAGGTGGCCACCCTGAAGGAAGCGGTGTCCACGGCCGAAAGCAAAGCGGTCGCAGAGCGCACCGAGCGAGAGAAGCAAGAGGCGCGGGTGGAGGAGGTGCGGCAAGAGCTCTAGGCTCTCATGGAAAAACGCGAGAGTTTGGAGCGTGACTCGAAGACTCGAGAGTCCGAGCTCGCCTTGGCTCTTGAGAGTGCCAAAGCCGCTAAGGCCGAAGCCCAAAAAGCCCTCCAGGAAATTGAATCATTAAAGAAGATAGCGGCGGGTAAGGCATTCTTTATGCAAAGCAAGCATGTGAAAGTGAATTATCTATTACTTACCTGAATCCGGAGCTCGCCAGGAGCATTCGAAGTTCTGCCCCGTAGTGTGTCTGATGCTGCCGTGTTCTACCGCGCCGAGGAGGGGAGCTCGACGGAAAAGGTGTTCTGGTATCAGTATGCTGAGGCCGAACATCTGGTGCCCCTGAGCGACCAACTGAAGCAGCTGGTCGAGTTCCACAAGGTCGCCGAACAGGCCATGAAGGGCCTCATAATTCGACTGTGGCCTAAGGAAGCCATGCCTGGGAGCTACTTCGGCTAGTGTGGCGGCTGGTCGACGCCTGTCCATGGATTGAAGTCATCAAGCGCTCCATCTGCATCGAAGGTGCCCATAGGGCCCTTGCCCTTGCTAAGGTGCACTGGGGCAAGATGGACGCTGAGAAGCTTGTGACGGATGGACCACCACCGAAGAAGGAGCATCGTAAGCCTGAAATGTATTATGAGGGCGTCCTGAAGGGTGTCTGCCTTATAGCGGATGAATGCTCCAAAGATATAATTTTTTAGTAGACTCGCATTTGTTATCCCAGACGCTAAAAGTTGTTCATATCGCTAAGCAACACTTTTGAATTTAAAATATTACCTTCATGCGGCCGTGTATTAAATTTGAGAGATGGCGAGTCGTCGGCTTCAGCCCCCATGCCACGAGTGCTGGGGTGTTCGGGATAAACTTGAGCACTCTTGTTCCCATCCTTGGGTCCTTCGAGGGAGGCGCTCAACGCAACGAACAAGGCAACCAGACTATAGTGCTTGAACATATATATAGATAAAGAAAGGAGTGCAATAATAGGCAAAAGCTATGTATTGTTTATTCAAAAAGGTACTGCAATGAAAGCAGAACGATACAAATAGTGCGATAAGCAAGGGATGGGACTATTTAACATGTCCCCCTCCAGGGGTAAGCTGTGGGATGGTATGTAAAACATGTATAATGCTCGTAGTAGAGACCACCTGGACACTCGACTCTGCTTCCCTGGCTGTTGCATCGTGAGTTCGGCAATTCTAGTACCGGACAGGGCTTCTGGAAAACGGAGTCCTGAAAGTAAGAGAAAAGAAGAAAGAAAAGAATGACACAATCGGAGCCCCAGTGCGGTTGAGCCGCGTGCAGGCGTGCCGTGGTCGTGCCCTCCCTTATGCCCATGGTATCTCCAGAGCGTAGTTATGTACGTAGTAATCGCTTCGCAATTTCGCGAGGGCTGGGTTGGGGCGGATTGCTACTGGCGATGCTCGGATCGTGTCAGCGGTCTTGTTGTAGGTTACTCCGGCGGCGCAGCGGTGTCCGACGCTTAATAGCCGGACTCGAGAATTGCTATGAGAGGCTTCTTTGCACCTCCGCCGCGAGGGCCGCCGTGTGCTCCTCCGTTCGGAGAGAGCGTTCCGTGTTTCCATTGACCGTGATTACTCCTCGAGGACCTGGCATCTTGAGCTTGAGGTACGCGTAGTGCGGCACCGCATTGAACTTTGCAAATGCGCTTCGTCCAAGCAGTGCGTGATAGCCGCTGCGGAACGGGACTATGTCGAAGATTAACTCTTTGCTTCGGAAGTTATCCGGGGATCCGAAGACCACTTCGAGTGTAACTGAGCCTGTACAATTGGCCTCTACACCTGGTATGACGCCTTTAAAGGTCGTCTTTGTGGGTTTAATCCTTGAGGGGTCTTTGCCCATTTTGCGCACTGTATCCTGATAGAGCAGGTTCAGGCTGCTACTGCCGTCCATCAGGACTCTAGTGAGGTGGAATCCGTCGATGATTGGGTCAAGAACCAACGCGCGAATCCGCCGTGGCGGATGCTAGTGGGTGGTCCCTTGATCAAAGGTGATCGGGCGGGAGGACCATGGGTTGAACTTTGGGGCGATGGCTCCATCGCATATCGCCCCTTAGTGCACGTTTCCGCTCCCTTTTGGGTATGTGGGTTGTGTATATCATGTTCACCGTCCGCACTTGTAGGGGAAGCCCTTCATCCTCTATTGTTCGGGCGGCCGGGCTCCTCCTCGTCATCGCTATGCAGCCCCTTGTCATTGAGTTCGGCATTTAACTTGCCTGCCTGTTTGAAGACCCAACAATCCCTGTTGGTGTGGTTGGCCAGTTTTTCGGGGGTGCCATGTATTTGGCACGAGCGATCGAGTATTAGGTCCAGATTGGACAGGCCCTGAGTATTTCTTTTGAACAACTTTTTCCGCTGACCGGGTTTAGAGCCTCTGAATCCGGCATTGATCGCCGTATCTTCAGCATTTAAATCGGCACGCGGCGCTGGTGCTTGTTGCGACGCGACCTGCCATTACTGTGCTTGGTATCCGAACTACCAGGGTTTTTGGTCAAATTGTTGATACGAGTTAGCCAGCTGTCCTCTCCCGCGCAAAAGCGGGTCATGAGTGTTGTGAGGGCTGCCATGGATTTCGGCTTTTCCTGTCCTAGGTGTCGGGTAAGCCACTCGTCGCGGATGTTATGTTTGAAGGTTGCAAGGGCCTCTGCATCCGGACGATCAACGATTTGATTTTTCTTGGTTTGGAACCGTGTCCGTAATTGTCCGCCGATTCTTCCGCTGCTGAATTATGTGGCTGAGGTCATCGGCGTCGGTGGTCGCACATATGTGCCTGGAAGTTATCAAGGAATGCGGCTTCCGGGTCCTCCCAACAACCAATTGATTCTGCTGGCAGGCTATTAAGCCAATGCCGAGCTGGTCCTTTAAGCTTGGGTGGGAGGTATTTGATGGCGTGTAGATCATCACCGCGGGCCATGTGGATATGGAGGAGGTAGTCCTCGATCCAAACCGCAGGATCTGTTGTGCCATCGTATGATTTGATGTTTACGGGTTTGAAACCCTCGGGGATTTGATGATCCATCACTTCGTCTGGGAAGCATAGTGGGTGTGCGGGGCCTCTGTATTGATCTATATCACGACGCAGCTCAAATGAGTTTTGTCTATTGTGTTCGGCCCGGCCAGAATTGCTGTATCCGGCGTGACGGTTATCGTCGCGTGTCGTGGGGCGCCCACGCGATCCGTAGATCGATCTTGTTTGCCTTGCCTTGTCCTCCAATATGTCTCGCAGGTCTGGCGCGTTTCCCCGTGCCTTGGTACTTTTTGAGCGACGCCGGGGTGCGGCTTGAATGGAGGGTCTAGAGGCCTCTCTGTCGCGACCACGGGGTGGCCGATCGGCCGCATCATGCGCTGGTGATGTAGGTTTGGGCACTGCTTCCTCTAATTGGGGTAGTAGCCTGTGTTTTGGGTATCTCTTGGAGGGACGTTCGAGTTCGTACTCTTCGGCTGCAAGGACTTCAGTCCATCTGTCAGTTAGCAAGTCTTGGTCAGCTCTAAGCTGCTGCTGCTTTTTCTTGAGGCTGCTTGCCGTGGCCATAAGCCTGCGTTTGAAACGCTCCTGTTCAGCGGGATCCTCAGGCACGACAAATTCGTCGTCGTCGAGGCTTGCCTCATCTTCGGAGGGAGGCATATAATTATAAATCCTCCACCTCCCATGCGCCGCTCTATCATGAGGGCTGGCTTCTCCCTCCTCCTGTGCTGAATCCTGCTGGAGGGGGTTGTCTTCGCACTGTCCGGTGTTATTATCTCCGTGCTGTAATCACCGATTTTCTTTGTGGCGGGATTTAGAGCGGCGCCGCTGACGCCGACGCTTGGGCTGTTTCTTGCAAGGATCATCCTCCGCTGTTCCATCGCCGTTCCCATCTTTTGGGATGTACACCATGTATATGTCGTATGACGAGGTGGCCTTCCATTGCCACAGAGGCGCTGGTTCTTGGTCGCTCCAAAGATCGTCATCCATCTTGTCGATGTCTTGAGTCGAAGTCGAGCATGTCGGTTAAATCATCGACGGTGGCTACAAAGTGGGTGGTGGGTGAGCGTTGAATTTCTTCGTCGTCCGCATCCCAACCTTCCTGACCGTAGTCCGGCCAGGGCTCTCCTGATAAAGAGAGAGACTTTAGTGAATTCAGGATGTTGCCAAAGGGCGAGTGCTGAAAGATGTCCGCGACAGTGAACTCCATGACCGGCGCTGTAACATCCCAAATTTTGGAATGTTAATATAATTAATTGAATTGTTTGTTTGTTTGCTTGAGTGAATTAAACTTGAGTGAAATTTGAACCTTTTCAAAAACTTTTGAAAGAGAGGGAATAAAATGACTTTCCCCTTCTCCGGTAAATTCAAATTCATCCTATTAAAATCAATGAGAGAAGATGACATGACTTCTTCAACTATGAAGAATTTGAACGGAGTTTTGCAATTTAATTCTTTCAAATATTTGCACTTGCTTTCTATTTTTCTTCCCCAGAAATACCCGAAAAATAAATTCTTGCAAGCAAGAAAGAGCGGAGGAAAATGACCCTCCAAAATCAGGGGCATTTTGAAAATATTTGAGCCAAGAAAACCAAAGTTTTTATTTAAAATTATTTGCAAAAAGAAATAAATCCTTTAGGGATTTTCTGAAAACATTTTTAAGTTTTTATTTTGGCCATGGAATAATGCTCATCATCTACATTTTATTTTTCTGATAATTTTAGTATATAAAACTCTTTATTCGAATTGATTTGATTTCCTTTTTATTGTTTTAGTTTCCTAATTTTAAAATAGGAATGGAATCGTTTTATTAGGAAAAACCTGCTGGCCCATTAAGCACTTTCCTATTCTAGCCCAACAAGAGATCATCTCCTTCCTCTGTTTCCTCTCACGTTACTGAAGCTTTCCATATCCATGGAGACAGAAACTCCACCTTCCCGATCTCCCTCGTCTTTCCATCCCAGCGCCTCCCGAGACCGCCTATAAAACCCCTCCTCTCCTCGCTCCATTTTTCCCATCACCACGCCTCCCTGCCCGTAGCCTCCTCGCCACCGTCCTCCATTTCCTGCCTAGAACGCCGCCAGAGCTCTCCTGGAACCTCCCATCGCCCAGCGCCACCTCCCAGCGCCGACCCCTCCTCCGCCACCCCACCTCGCTTGGCGACCTCACCCCCCCTCGCCGAGCAGCCCTCCACATCGCCATCTCCTTCCTGCCATCTCTGCCTCACGACAGGTGACTCCGTTTTCGTTTTCAGATTTATTTCCGTAACAGATTTAGTTCCGTTCTTGTTTAGCTTATAACTTTTGATCTAGAAGTCCAATGATGCTGATTCTTTTTGAGCTAGATCACAATTTTCTTGTAGTTTCCAAAAATATATAATTTGTCTATGTTTGGATTTATAAAATTGAGTTAGATCAGATTTGAATTAAAGCTTGTTTTGCTTATTCCGGAGTTTAAAATAGATTTTTATTTGATTCTTTTTCTACTGATCACTAGTGATCATATTTACCAGTGGTAAAAACTTCAAAATTGTTTGAGTACTTTAGCTTATTGTTTCATGTAAAACAAATTCTGTTTTAGTTCTATTGAATTATAGCTACTTCTTTTCTATAGTTGTTTTTAAATTATTTTATTTTATATTTCAGAAAGTTTATGTTTGGTTTCTATTAGTTAAACAGTAGGTGTTCAACAAGTTTTTATATTTATCCTTATTTTGTTATTGTGAAATCAATTCAAGTTCGCTAATAACTTGCAATGGATTCTCTACTGTTTTAACTCCCAATTGAAAATACTTTCAAAATAGCTTTATGAAAAAATACTTTATTTTTGTCTTGACTAAATTTATATTTTATTCTCTGTTATTTTAGTGTTTTATTTTCCGTTAGACAAAACTATTTTTGTGAATGTTGTAGAAGAAGACTCCCTAGTTTTATTTGAAGTTCCTTGATTCTTATTCGCTCTCTCTTTTGTTTTGATTGTTAGTGTGAGTGCTTATGTGAATGATATGTTTGTTATATAGATTTCATCAGAGAGTGACGAGTAGTCTATCAAGTTATTTCTTGAGAACGATAATTCTTCTTCGTCAACATCACTAGGCAAGTTCACTTTGATCATTGCTTTCATACCTATGTTTTTATTGCATTTAGTGGCATCCTTGCAATCACCCCTCAAGAGTGTTATTGAATCCTTGTAGTTGAGTAGTATGCATGAGGTAGGAACCTATCACCCTGTTACCAAGCCGGGACGTTATTTATTTTAATGCTACACTATAGTAGACGGGTTTGGTATGAGTGCTCGGA
This sequence comes from Aegilops longissima, assembly GCA_021605205.1. Taxonomy (NCBI): domain Eukaryota; kingdom Viridiplantae; phylum Streptophyta; class Magnoliopsida; order Poales; family Poaceae; genus Aegilops; species Aegilops longissima. The sequence continues at coordinate 306,147,192 of CM038677.1, forward strand.
GTGGTGTGAGAATGAAGGATTTCGTCAATGACGACAACTCCATGATGGCACCTGCAAGGACTGCATCTTCAAGGCCTCAAGACTTCAAGACTCGAGACAAGAATTCAATACACACTCTTTGGGTGAAGGGCGGTTGACGGGCACCTGGAGAAACCAGTGGTTGGCGGGATGCATGGAGAAGCGCCATGACATCTTATGGAAAGCTTCACCCAGACTCAAAGAGACGGAAGAATACTTCACGCCGGAAGCTTACCTGCAACCGCAAGTCATTATGGGCTCTGGCTTGGTTGACCTTAGTTGTGACTCTGGCTGGGACGGTACTAGCAGATGTAGAACTACGGTAGGATGGGTTGAGTACAGGACAGTGGTCAGAGGAACTCTTTGGAAGACCATGTTTAGGTCATCTTGTTCTCAAACACCCTGAAGTGCGAGAACGTAAAGAGAGGGATTGAATCTTGCGGGTAAAGTGTACAAACCTCTGCAGAGGGTTAAAACCTAATCGATTAGCCGTGTCCCCGGTTACGGACAATTTGAGCCTCTGGACTTGGATCTATCTCGGAACTCTCAACACCGGATTGATAACTTAATTGTGGGCAACTTATGATGATTTTGGGCTATGAGACATCGGTTGGCGGAACCATGTCATGACAAAAAAAAAAACTCCATAGTACAGGCTTCATTTTATTCCTTTGATGTAGGTAAAATAAAACCAGCTTTTACGCAAACAAAATTCAGATACAGAGCCATAAAGCCATATTGCATATAGTATAGTTTTATCATCTGTTTTCTCATGTTGTGATCTTGCGGTACATTCAATGTCTTGACCTACACGGCTGCAACCTATCATGTTGCAGATATTTCCTCGACAGTAAGAGTTACGATCTGAGGTTACGGTCTACACTCAACCTGCCGATGGCGTTGATGGGACTCCACACCCGTTTGATTGTTTCCGCTGATTATTATGAGGTATATATCATTTTACGTTATTTATACATGTGATTGCACTTTGATATATACATTAATGTCTTGTGTGTGCAAAGATCTTGATCCGAGGATGGCACAAGAATACGAGGCTTGACCGTCTGAGGTCGGGTCGCTACAGAAATGGTATCAGAGCACATGTTGACTGTAGAACGTGACCCTAGAAAATGACTTAGTAATATGAAGACCCCAATAGGAATGACCTTTGTTTTGTACTACTCTCGTAACACCTGATTCCTTTTTCTGAACCCTCCTTATTTGAACTATAGATGGAGAGCTACATTCGAACAAAAGAGAACACTACGAGAAGGTTCTTGGAGGCCCCTTCCTTGTGGAGCTAGTCAGGCTGCTGAAGTTACCGATACCGAGATCAAGGCAACTAAGAGGGCGTCCGGATCGTGGGGAGTCAAGGCCCAAGTTTTTGGTCGTAAAAAGCCCCCAAGACTGCAGACATCAACTTGAACTATAAATGGTGATGTGATATGGGCATCAACACTGCCGTCCATGATGCTATTGCACGTTTATGCTATCGTCATCGTCTGCACTATACCCACACTTCTTTGGAAGGATGGGATGGCGAAGTCGATGGAGCAACTATTGCCTTGACGGAAGCGCAAAAGATGAAGTTCTCCCCACTTTTAGTGTACCATCGGGCTCTGGAACAATCGTCAAGAATCTTGAGATGGACCTCCTGGAAGCCCTGTTCGACAATGAAGCACTACGAGAAGAGGTCAAGACTCGAGAGATCAAGGTAAACAAGCTGGAGGAGGAGAACCTCGAGATCTCGAGAATACGTCAGGAACTGAAGAACAGCAGGACCATGTCTCATGCAAAGGACGTTGAAATCCAGAAGCTCAAGGAACAACTTCAGGACATACAGGGTCGTCACAAGAAACTCCGTGTCGACAGAGAAAATCTAGTAGAAGAACTGGAGGAGATCAAGTCCACACAGAAGAAACCCCAGTAAATTAGTAGTATTCCACCATGAGAGAAATAAAGATGAACGCTTCCTCGATTTAAGTATCTGACCATACCAACTTATGTGGGTGGCGATACTGTAGTATTGATTGAATAAATGAATGCTTGGTTGCTATTATTTTTGTGTGTTTATTGAATGGTTGGATAGATGCGATATTCATAGGTTTGTATTTATTTCAACCATGAGGGACGTAAGTTACGGAAGAATGGTAGAAGGCCTTCATATGGGAACAAACATCGAATTGGAAACTCCCGAGCATTGAAGACTCAAGAAATGAGGACTTAGAAACGAAACCATAGTAGAACGGCCCTTTACAAACGATAATTTTGGTGATGAGTGGGTAATTGCTTTCCTTCTATCTCAACAGACCCAAATCTTGAACCCATGGACAACCGAACACCAAACTTTCTCGAGACAATTGCAATTCCCCATGGAGATACATTCCTTGTTACGAGCACCCTCTCATCCTACACATGCAGATGACAACCCTTACTGAGTCTTTCCTTAAGGGCCTGAAACCATCATGACCTTGACGAGTGATCACGATTATCCCAAGATCTTGAAGGACATGATGAAGCATATTCACCTTGAAGGAGATGCAGGTCTACAAAGGCTACCCTTTCATGCAAAAGGAGTGGAACTTTGGTATGTGGAGGTACACCTCCACCGTTGGAAAGGAGTTTGCCCAAAGAGGATGGGGCATTACTTTTCATCTCACGTGTGCCACAAGCAACTTTTTTCGATGCTGTTCGTGAAGCAGCCATGGAAGCCATACGCCGGATCGAGAAATACTTGAAGCAAGACTCCGTTATACTCAGGAATACCTAAGCAAAGTGCATGCAGAGATGATGAAGGTGAAGCTCAAGACCACCATGATGAAACAGAAGATTGAAGATTTCAAGGCTCATGTCGCACAATTCGGTGGGGATCAAGAATCCTCGAGGAGGATAAATAAATAAAGTGGAAGTAATGTCCACCATACCAAATCATGTGGGTGGCAGCATTTGTAACAAGTACTTTTGGAATTTGGATTTACGAAAATGGTTAAGGATGTAATGAAAGATTGATATGAGATTAATGAGATTTTATGGATAAACTTGTGCACTTCTTTTGGTCATAGTACTCTATAAAGCCACAGGATCAATGAAGAAAGAAACGTGTTATTCATGACGGCCATAGAAGGAAGTGGACAAAATAAGTTGGAGTTTTGTTTTGATATGATGGTATGAAGAAACAGTAGTACTATGGATTTAAGGAGGTGTAACAAGAGAGTTACTCCAAGGATGAGTTAAAGCTGCACTAGTGTTGAAGTGGGCCATAACCCACAGTGCAGGATTTTAAAGGAAACCGATATAACCTTGATAAAGGAATAAATTGGAGGAATCAGCGATCCAATCAGCCTACGTTTCGTAGGAGATTATGCAAAAACCTAAGAGTGGTGAAGTAACGATAGATGTTTTGTTCAGCTTGCAGAATCAATGGAATTATCCGAACTAAGTTCGTTGAGAAGAGAAATTCTGCAATGCTTGTGAGTATGCCCAAGTGTTAGAATACGTGATTCACTGTTTACGTATGTGGTAATGATTCGAGCACGGGATGGATTGGCCCCTGTGCGGAGACTTCTATCATGAACTATCATATGTTGATGGAAAATCGAGAGCCTTGAAAAACTTAGAAGAGTGTCGACGCGATAAGCCATAAAACCATAAAATGGTAGGACGATGGAACCCCATTACAGCAACCGTTGCCAAACGAGGTTATCTGATGAGGTTCAACCCAGACCCGTTTTCCGCAGGAGAAAACCATAAATTGTAGACCACCATGAGTGTTTCGATAGTTGTTTAGAATGGACAGACCCATCAGCTAAGAAGATCCGGTCTCGGACGAACTTCAACTTTGACGAACCGACCCAAGCTTTTGAGGAAAACTCTATGCTTCTGATAGAAGAGCTTTAATGAAGGAGCTATTGTAAGATATGTGAAGAGACATACATTGTCAGCCCTCCAGAGGAAATATCTGAGTTTATTGGAACCATGACCTTGTTTTTAAGTGTGGTAGCACCCCGACCTTCGACCAAGACATTTGCTAGAAGACCCCAACCCCTAACCTTTTCTTGCTAGCCTCTTCGAATCTCGAGGACGAGATTCATTTTAAGTGTGGTAGGTTTGTAACATCCCAAATTTTGGAATGTTAATATAATTAATTGAATTGTTTGTTTGTTTGCTTGAGTGAATTAAACTTGAGTGAAATTTGAACCTTTTCAAAAACTTTTGAAAGAGAGGGAATAAAATGACTTTCCCCTTCTCCGGTAAATTCAAATTCATCCTATTAAAATCAATGAGAGAAGATGACATGACTTCTTCAACTATGAAGAATTTGAACGGAGTTTTGCAATTTAATTCTTTCAAATATTTGCACTTGCTTCTCTATTTTTCTTCCCCGAGAAATACCCGAAAATAAATTCTTGCAAGCAAGAAAGAGCGGAGGAAAATGACCCTCCAAAATCAGGGGCATTTTGAAAATATTTGAGCCAAGAAAACCAAAGTTTTTATTTAAAATTATTTGCAAAAAGAAATAAAGCCTTTAGGGATTTTCTGAAAAACATTTTTTAAGTTTTATTTTGGCCGTGGAATAATGCTCATCATCTACATTTTATTTCTCCGATAATTTTAGTATATAAAACTCTTTATTCGAATTGATTTGATTTCCTTTTTATTGTTTTAGTTTCCTAATTTTAAAATAGGAATGGAATCGTTTTATTAGGAAAACCTGCTGGCCCATTAAGCACTTTCCTATTCTAGCCCAACAAGAGATCATCTCCTTCCTCTGTTTCCTCTCACGTTCTGAAGCTTTCCATATCCATGGAGACAGAAACTCCACCTTCCGATCTCCTCGTCTTTCCATCCCAGCGCCTCCGAGACCGCCTATAAAACCCCTCCTCTCCTCGTTCCATTTTTCCCATCACCACGCCCCTCCTGCCCGTAGCCTCCTCGCCACCGTCCTCCATTTCCTGCCTAGAACGCTGCCAGAGCTCTCTGGAACCTCCCATCGCCCAGCGCCACCTCCCAGCGCCGACCCCTCCTCCGCCACCCCACCTCGCCGGCGACCTCGCCCCCTCGCCGAGCAGCCTCCACATCGCCATCTCCTTCCTGCCATCTCTGCCTCACGTACAGGTAACTCCGTTTTCGTTTTCAGATTTATTTACGTGACAGATTTAGTTCCGTTCTTGTTTAGCTTATAACTTGTGATCTAGAAGTCCAATGATGCTGATTCTTTTTGTGTTAGATCACAATTTTCTTGTAGTTTCAAAATATATAATTTGTCTATGTTTGGATTTACAAAAATTGAGTTAGATCAGATTTGAATTAAAGCTTGTTTTGCTTATTCGGGAGTTTAAAATAGATTTTTATTTGATTCTTTTTCTACTAATCACTATTGATCATATTTACCAGTGGTAAAAACTTCAAAATTGTTTGAGTATTTTAGCTTATTGTTACATGTAAAACAAATTCTGTTTTAGTTCTATTCAATTATAGCTACTTCTTTTCTATAGTTGTTTTAAATTATTTTATTTTATATTTCAGAAAGTTTATGTTTGGTTTCTATTAGTTAAACAGTAGGTGTTCAACAAGTTTTATATTTATCTTTATTTTGTTATCGTGAAATCAATTCAAGTTCGCTAATAACTTGCAATGGATATCTCTACTGTTTTAACTCCCAATTGAAAATACTTTCAAAATAGCTTTATGAAAAAATACTTTATTTTGTCTTAACTAAATTTATATTTTATTCTCTGTTATTTTAGTGTTTTATTTTCCGTTAGACAAAACTATTTTTGTGAATGTTGTAGAAGAAGACTCCTAGTTTTATTTGAAGTTCCTTCGATTCTTATTCGCTCTCTCTTTTGTTTTGATTGTTAGTGTGAGTGCTTATGTGAATGATATGTTTGTTATATAGATTTCATCGAGAGTGACGAGTAGTCTATCAAGTTATTTCTTGAGAACGATAATTCTTCTTCGTCAACATCACCGAGCAAGTTCACTTTGATCATTGCTTTCATACCTATGTTTTATTGCATTTAGTGGCATCCTTGCAATCACCCCTCGAGAGTGTTATTGAATCCTTGTAGTTGAGTAGTATGCATGAGGTAGGAACCCATCACCCTGTTACCAAGCCCGGACGTTATTTATTTTAATGCTACGCTATAGTAGACGGGGTTTGGTATGAGTGATCAGGAGTGGTGTGAGAATGAAGGATTTCGTCAATGACGACAACTCCATGATGGCACCTGCCAGGACTGCATCTTCAAGGCCTCAAGACTTCAAGACTCGAGACAAGAATTCAATACACACTCTTTGGGTGAAGGGCGGTTGACGGGCACCTGGAGAAACCAGTGGTTGGCGGGATGCATGGAGAAGCGCCATGACATCTTGCGGAAAGCTTCACCCAGACTCAAAGAGACGGAAGAATACTTCACGCCGGAAGCTTACGTGCAACCGCAAGTCATTATGGGCTCTGGCTTGGTTGACCTTAGTTGTGACTCTGGCTGGGACGGTACTAGCAGATGTAGAACTACGGTAGGATGGGTTGAGTACGGACGGTGGTCGAGGAACTCTTTGGAAGACCATGTTTGGTCATCTTGTTCTCAAACACCACGAAGTGCGAGAACGTAAAGAGAGGATCGAATCATGCGGGTAAAGTGTACAAACCTCTGCGCAGAGGGTTAAAACCTAATCGATTAGCCGTGTCCCGATTACGGACAATTTGAGCCTCTGGACTTGGATCTATCTCGAACTCTCAACACGGATTGATAACTTAATTGTGGGCAACTTATGATGATTTTGGGCTATGAGACATCGGTTGGCGGAACCATGTCATGACAAAAAACTCCATAGTACAGGCTTCATTTTATTCCTTTGATGTAGGTAAAATAAAACCAGCTTTTACGCAAACAAAATTCAGAATCTGAGCCATAAAGCCATATTGCATATAGTATAGTTTTATCATCTGTTTTCTCATGTTGTGATCTTGCGGTACATTCAATGTCTTGACCTACACGGCTGCAACGTATCATGTTGCAGATATTTCCTCGACAGTAAGAGTTACGATACAGGTTACGGTCTACACTCAACCGCCGATGGCGTTGATGGGACTCCACACCCGTTTGATTGTTTCCGCTGATTATTATGAGGTATATATCATTTACGTTATTTATACATGTGATTGCACTTTGATATATACATTAATGTCTTGTGTGTGCCAAACATCTTGATCCGAGGATGGCACAAGAATACGTAGGCTTGACCGTCCGAGGTCGGTCGCTTCTGCGCCTAATCGGATTCGATTGGCCGGGGCGCGGGAGGTTCAGAGTCCGGAGAGGAGACCGGCACCTTGGAGTCACAGGATTCGCAAAGGACAGGGATGGTGTTCGTCTCAATCGCCGTAGAGATCGTAGCCCCCGAGGCGGTGTCCAGCCACTCGTCCTTGATCGGCGGAGTCGGCTCCGAGCTAAGGGTCGGAGCGGACGCTGGTGCGGCCTCCAAGGCACTGTTCGGCGGCAGAGCTAGATTGTGCCCATCGAGACAGTGCGGCGCGCTTAGTTGTGGCTCGAATCCGTCAAAGATCAAGTCTCCGCGGATGTCGGCCGTGTAGTTCGAAGTCCCAAACCTGACCTGATGGCCAGGGGCGTAGCTTTTGATCTGCTCCAGATGGCCAAGTGAATTGGCACGCAGTGCAAAGCCGCCGAATACGAAGATCTGTCCGGGGAGAAAAGTCTCACTCCGGACCACGTCGTTGTTGATGATCGAAGGAGCCATCGGGCCTAAAGATGACGACACAGAGGAACTCTCAATGAAAGCACCAATGTCGGTGTCAAACCGGCGGATCTCGGCACGGGTCCCGAACTGTGCGTCTAGGCGGATGGTAACAGGAGACAAGGAACACGATGTTTTTACCCAGGTTCGGGCCCTCTCGATGGAGGTAAAACCCTACTCCTACTTGATTAATATTGATGATATGGGTAGTACATCAGTGGATCTACCACGAGATCAGATAGGCTAAACCCTAAAAGCTAGCCTATGGTATGATTGTTGTTCGTCCTACGGACTAAAACCCTCCAGTTTATATAGACACCAGATAGGGTTAGGGTTACACAGAGTCGGTTACAATGGTTGGAGATCTACATATCCATATCGTCGAGCTTGCCTTCCACGCCAAGGAAAGTCCCATCCGGACACGGGACGAAGTCTTCAATCTTGTATCTTCATAGTCCAGGAGTCCGGCCAACGGTGATAGTTCGGCTATCCGGACACCCCCTAATCCAGGACTCCCTCACCCACCTTCATTAATAAAGCTTTCCTCTTATATTTGCAATATCCAGATTGCAATCTCAGTTTCTTGCTTGTTCTTCGTTTGCATGCAGGAAACAGACCCTCGTGGTTAGGTTGATCATGCTCCGCCGTGGTCAATAACCTCTCGTAGTTGGCTGAGCAATTGCTAAGGAGCGACGTCCTCGCACGTTCATAGTCGGATCGTGAAAGTCTACTCCTCCAAAACGAAAATCACCATCTCATCGAAAGACGGGACACCTTTGCCTCTATCAAGTGGTATCAGATTTCCATGTTGCTCGGTGAGATTTTACAGTTTTTCATAGTTTAGTCGAGTCTGTTCTTCATACCTACAGTCCACGAAAAAGCCAAAAAAATTTAGGGTTAGTTCATCATATCTGAACCAGTCTGAGCCTTTGCATAGTATTTTCAGTATTTTGCATTGTTGAATTTGCGGTTGCATCGTCGTGTCAAGTTGCTGGTCTTAGCGTCTAGTTTCCCTTAGAGTTTCGAGTTCTGTTCATAAGTTGTCACGTCGCCGCCGCACCATCGTCATCGCTCCTGCCATCTACCACCACCGCTTATCCGCCACCGCTCTGAATCTATATCCATATACCACCGCCAATCTGTATCCATATACCACCACCGATCTGTATCCATATACCACCACCGCTACCATATACCACCACTGCTGCCATATCCTACCACCATCTATCCACCATCTATCCACCACCAATCTGCCATTTCGTGTTTTCTTGCCAAAGTAGGTCCCGAAAAAAAAGATTCTGGAGACCCCGGGCAGTTTTTAGGCCAAAATTTCGGCGACTAAAAATATTTTTTCCCTATCCTATTTTTAAGTCCCAGGGAGTGTTTTGAGACACTCGCCATCATAGTGATTTTTTGTCGCACTTTTTCTTCGTCGCAGCCCTGATTTTCGTAAAAAATGTCCAAAAAAAATTTGTGCCTATCCTGTTAGTTTGACTTGGGAAGAGTTTTGAGACACTCGCCATTATAGTGATTTTTCGCAAAAAAAAAGAGGAGTGCAAGAAAAAGGGAGCGCAAAAAAAGAGCAAAAAAATTTCAAAGTGTCCTTTTTCCTTGCTTACGTGCAGCACCGTGATTTTGTTAGTGTTCTAGGCTCGCGTCTCTAGCACGGTCTAGCCTAGGACCAGCACAATACAGTCGTTGAGCGTTTATTCAATTTTGCATCTCTGAATTGATTAGTGCTGACCCTTTTTGCTACCATATTATAAGCCTTTCCAACTCCACATACATCTATGTCGTGCGTCTGACTCTCCCTGGTAATCGCTTTATCCAAGCTTTGAGAGTTTTTACTACAATGGTTGCCTATCACCTCCTGCTGCTGGGTAAGAACTGGTAAGAATTTGAGATTTTCTTGACGGATTTTTGACACACTGCCACTTTCTAGTAGTCTATAGGATCATATTCTTGTGTGTTTCTATTGCTGCTAACCATGGCAGGATCACAAGCTGACGAGACTAACTGGGAGAGCATGACGAACAAAGAGCTTCATGATAAGTTTCAGCAAATGATGAGTGGACAGGTGGAAGATGTGCTAAACAGATTTGAAGAGGCCATGGAGAAGATAGATGGCATTGAGAAGGCATTTGAAACAAAGCTCGATAACAAGTTTAATGAATTGCTCGCGCGTCTTCCACCGCATGCTGCACCTGTCGCACCTCTACAACAACAACAACAACAACAACAACACCACCAACAACAACAACAACATCGCCTTCCAAATCAAGTGGGACGAGCACAGCGCGTTCCCCTTGAGCCTGTTCAAACTTCTGGTGTCGGTCTACCTACTATTGATGCTTTTGTAGCTCCTGCTGCTACTGCAGAGGTGGAGGACCATTACGAGGATGAGGTTGATCAAAATCAGAACTACGTGCAACCACCAGCACCACCACCACCAGGTCGCCCTCATGCATATCATCGCAATAGTAGGGCTGCACCACCACCTGAGGTACAAGCTCATGACCATCTTCCTAAACTAAAATTGAATATTCCACCATTTGAGGGTAGATATGTTCCTGATATATATCTTACTTGAGAGTTAGAAACTGCACAACGGTTTACATGTTTACAATATCCTGAGGAGAGACGTGTTCCTGCTGTTGTTTGTGCTTTCACTAGTTTTGCATGTGTTTGGTGGTCTAAACATTGTCGATTATATTCCATTCCAGCTACTTGGGCTGCTTTGAAAACTGCTATGCATACTCGTTGGGTTCCACCTTATTATCAACGTGACTTAATTCAAAAATTGCAGCGCTTAAGACAAGGAAAAATTTTGTAGAAGAATATTATCAGGAATTACAAACTGGCATGATTAGATGTGGTATTGTTGAGGATAACGAAGCTATGCTTGCACGTTTTATGGGTGGATTAAGTAGAGAGATTCAGACCATTCTAGAATATAAGGAGTATAATAATATCACTCGTTTATTCCATCTTGCTTGTAAAGCTAAACGTGAAGTGCAGGATCGACAGGAATTGGCGCGGACTAACTTTTCTGCAGGACGACCTTCATCATGGACACCGCGTGCATCCTCTACTTCCACACAGTCTACTGCACCGACACCTCCATTAGCTGCCACCTCCAACCGTGATACAGGTAAGCTGGCACAACCACCACTATCTGCCAAGAGCACACCTATTGGGGCTGCACAGAGTTCTTCTTCTTCCATGGCATCACCAGGGCACACAAGTGATATTATTTGTCATCGTTGTAAGGGATGAGGTCATTATGCGAGAGAATACAAATCTCAGCGTGTGATGATTGCTATTGAGGATGGTGGGTATGAGTCCGCTAGTGACTATGATGAGGAGACTTTAGCTCTTATTACACGTGAAGAACACGGTGGAGATGATTCTGATCATGATACACAATACATGGTTCTTGAAGATGCTGACAGGTATGAATGTTTAGTTGCTCAACGTGTTTTGAGTGTGCAGGTCACACAAGCTGAGCAAAATCAGAGGCATAATTTTTTCCATGCAAAGGGAGTTGTGAAGGAACGTTCTGTTCGCGTCATCATAGATGGAGGGAGCTGCAACAACTTGGCTAGCATGGAGATGGTGGAGAAACTATCTCTCACCACAAGACCACATCCACATCCTTACTACATCCAATGGTTCAACAACAGCGGCAAGGTTAAGGTAACACGTACTGTTCGTGTGCATTTTAGTATCTCTACATATGCTGATTATGTTGATTGTGATGTGTTACCTATGCAAGCATGTTCCTTATTACTTGGTAGACCATGGCAATTTGATAAAAATTATGTACACCATGGTAGAAACAATCAGTATACTCTTGTTCATAAGGATAAACATATTACTTCGCTTCCTACGTCTCCTGATTCCATTTTGAAAGATGATATTAATAGAGCTAATTAAGCAAAACAGGAGAAAAATATGAGTGAAAATTAGATTGTGGCAAAAGAATTTGAGCAACAAATGAAGCCTGCTAATAAACCATCTAGTGTTGCTTCTGAAATTAAATTGAAAGTGCATGTTTACTTGCCACTAAATCTGATATTGATGATCTAGATTGCAGCAAATCTGTTTGCTATGCTTTTGTGTGCAAAGAGGCATTATTTTCATTCGAGGATGTACCTTCCTATTTGCCTCCTTCTATCACTAACATTTTGCAGGAGTTTGTTGACGTCTTTCCACAAGACGTGCCACCGGGATTACCACCTATTCGAGGAATTGAGCATCAGATTGACTTAATTCCTAGTGCTTCACTGCCAAATCGTGCGCCATACCATACTAATCCAGAGGAGACGATGGAGATTATGCGTCAAGTACAGGAGCTGCTTGACAAAGATTATATACGTGAATCTCTTAGTCCTTGTGATGTTCCTATTATACTGGTGCCAAAAAAGGATGGTACGTCGCGTATGTGTGTTGATTATAGAGGCGTTAATAATATTACTATTCGTTATCGTCATCCTATTCCTATGCTAGATGATATGCTTGATGAATTGAGTGGCTATACAATATTCTCCAAAGTTGATATGCATAGTGGATACCATCAAATTCGTATGAAATTGGGAGATGAATGGAAAACAACATTTAAAACTAAGTTTGGTTTATATGAGTGGTTAATCATGCCTTTTGAGTTAACTAATGCACCTAGTACTATCATGAGACTAATGAATGAAGTTTTACATGCTTTCATTGGAAGCTTTGTGGTAGTCTATTTTGATGATATACTGATTTATAGCAAATCTTTGGAAGAACATTTGGAACATTTACGTGTTGTTTTTATTGCTCTATGTGATGCACGTTTGTTTGGTAACCTTGGGAAGTGCACCTTTTGCACCGACCGAGTATCTTTTCTTGGCTATGTTGTTACTCCACAGGGAATTGAAGTTGATAAAGCCAAGATTGAAGCTATTGAGAGTTGGCCGCAGCCCAAAACGGTCATACAAGTGATGATTTTTCTTGGACTCGCTAGTTTCTATAGGCATTTTGTGAGAGATTTCAGCACCATTGCTGCACCTCTCAATGAGCTTACAAAGAAGGATGTGCCTTTCGTTTGGGGTACCGCACGGAAGAAGCCTTCACGGTATTGAAAGATCAGTTGGCACATGCTCCTTTACTCCAACTTCCTGATTTTAATAAGACTTCTGAGCTTGAATGTGATGCTAGTGGAATTGGATTAGGAGGTGTGTTATTACAAGATGGCAAACCTATTGCATACTTTTCTGAAAAAATGAGTGGGCCTAGTCTGAACTATTCTACTTATGATAAAGAATTATATGCTCTTGTTCGGACCTTATAAACATGGCAACATTATTTATGGCCCAAAGAATTTGTTATACATTCTGATCATGAATCTTTGAAACATATTAAAAGTCAAGCAAAACTGAACCATAGACATGCTAAACGGGTTGAATTAATTGAGAATTTCCCTTTTGTCATTAAACACAAGAATGGTAAAGAAAATGTTATTCCGGATGCATTGTCTCGTCGTTATACTATGCTTTCACAACTTGACTTTAAAATATTTGGTTTGGAGACCATCAAAGATCAATATGTGCATGATGCTGAATTTAAAGATGTATTGCAGAATTGTAAGGAAGGGAGAACATGGAACAAGTTCGTATTTAACGATGGATTTGTTGTTTGTGCTAACAAGCTATGAATTCCAGCTAGCTCCATTCGTCTTTTGTTGTTGCAGGAGGCGCATGGAGGAGGATTAATGGGACACTTTGGCATGAAGAAGACGGAGGATATACTTGTGACACATTTTTTTGGCCAAAGATGAGACGGGATGTTGAGCGTTTTGTTGCCCGCTGCACTACATGTCAAAAAGCTAAGTCACGACTCAATCCTCATGGTTTATATATGCCTTTGCCTAGCGATGGTGCTATTAATGTTGCTGATTTGTTCTTTCGTGAAATTATTCGCTTGCATGGTGTGCCAAATACTATTGTTTCAGATCGTGATACTAAACTTCTTAGCCACTTTTGGAGATGTTTATGGGCTAAGTTGGGGACTAAACTGCTTTTTAGTACTACATGTCACCCCCAAACTGATGGACAAACTGAAGTAGTCAATAGAACATTGTCTACTATGCTTAGGGCTGTTTTGAAGAATAACAAGAAAATGTGGGAAGAATGCTTGCCTCATATTGAATTTGCTTATAATCGTTCATTGCATTCTACTACTAATATGTGCCCTTTTGAAACTGTGTATTGTTTCCTTCCTCGTGCACCTATTGATTTGTTGCCTCTTCCATCTTCAGAGAAGGTTAATTTTGATGCTAAAAAACATGCTGAATTGATCTTAAAAATGCATGAGATAACGAAGCAAAACATTGAGCGTATGAATTCTAAATATAAACTTGCTGGAGATAAGGGTAGAAAACATATTGTGTTTGCACCTAGAGATCTTGTTTGGTTACATTTGCGTAAGGATAGTTATCCTGATTTGCGCAAATCAAAGCTAATGCCACGTTCTAATGGTCCTTTTAAGGTGTTAGAGAAAATAAATGATAATGCATATAAACTTGAGTTGCCTGCAGATTTTGGGGTTAGACCCACTTTTAACATTGCAGATTTGAAGCCTTATTTCAGTGAGGAAGATGAGCTTCAGTCGAGGACGACTTCATTTCAAGAAGGGGAGGAGGATGAGGACATCAATACCATTGTTACACCCACAGCCCTTGCTACTATACATACTGGACCAATTACTAGAGCTCGCTCACACCAATTAAATTACCAGGTACTTTCGTTTCTTAGTAATGATTCCAATGTTCATGAGAATATGATGCTGCCTAAATTGGATACGTTTGTTTTGCTTACAAATGAAGGGCCTAGCTTGGAGAAGGATGAACATTGGAGCAAGAACAAGCATGGAGTTGATGGCATGCGCAAGGGAAACAAAAACAGAGTTTCCGTTGATGATTTCAGGACTTTGAAGCCACCATAATGAGTGCATGAAGCCTTGGACGAAATATACAAGATGCCACTTCATAAATTTCGTCCAGAGGCTATTCTAGGTGTTGCGTCACCTTATTATTGGGCCATGCCCATGTAATTTTGAAATACTTGAATATAGGCTGTTTTTAGAGTCCGTATGTGTGGGGAAACAAGAGTTAGGGTTGGTTTCGGACCCCTCCTCCAAGGGCCACGAAATTCCCCCCTCTTCCTCCATATATACAGCCCTTAGGGCATCGTTTAGAATTTGGGTTTTGTTTAGATCAAAAGTTCGCCATAGCTGCAACTTCGCGTACTTCGTTTGTGCTCAATGACCAGACAAAGGCGTCACGGAACCCCACCTTCATTAATAAACTTTCCTCTTATATTTGCAATATCCAGATTGCAATCTTAGTTTCTTGCTTGTTCTTTGTTTGCACGCAGGAAACAGACCGTCGTGGTCAGGTTGATCATGCTCCGGCGTGGTCAATAACCTCTTGGAGTTGGTTTAGCGATTGCTAAGGCGCAACGTCCTCACACGTTCGTTGGCAGATCGTGATAGTCTACTCCTCCGAAACACTAATCACCATCTCATCGAAAGACGGGACACCTTTGCCTCTATCAAGGTCCTCCTCCACCTAAAGGTGATCCTGTGTTTGAATTAACACAATTGCCAGACACTTTTAAATATGCTTATGTTGATGAAAAGAAGATATATCCTGCTATTATTAGTGCTAACCTTTCACAACATGAAGAAGAAAGATTATTAAAAGTTCTAAGGAAGCACCGAGCTACTATTGGGTATACTCTTGATGGTTTAAAGGGCATGAGTCCCGCTCTATGTCATCATAAGATTAATATGGAACCTGATGCTAAACCCGTTGTTGATCACCAATGTCGGTTAATCCGAAAATGAGAGAAGTGTTAAGAACGGAAATACTAAAACTTTTGGAAGCAGGTATAATCTATCCTATAGCTGATAGTAGATGGGTAAGTCCTCTTCATTGTGTTCCTAAGAAAGGATGTATTACTGTTGTTCCTAATGATAAGAATGAACTTATTCCACAAAGAATTGTTACAGGCTAGAATTGTAATTTATTTTAGAAAATTAAACAAAGAAACTATAAAATATCATTACCCTCTTCCTTTTATTAATCAAATGTTAGAAAGATGATCTAAGCACACACACTTTTGCTTCCTTGATGGATATTCTGGTTTTTCACAAATACCTGTTTCTCAACCTGATCAAGAAAATACCACTTTTACTTGTCCCTTTGGAAGTTATGCTTATAGATGTATGCCTTTTGGTTTATGCAATGCACCTGCTACCTTTCATAGATGTGTGACTGCTATATTCTCTGACTTTTGTTGAAAAATTGTTGAGGTTTTCATGGATGACTTCTCTGTTTATGGGAAGTCTTTTGATGATTGTTTGAGCAATTTTGATCAAGTTTTGCAGAGATGTGAGCAAACAAATCTTGTCTTGAATTGGGAGAAGTGCCACTTTATGTTTAATGAAGGTATTGTCTTGGGTCATAAATTTTTTGAAAGAGGTATGGAAGTGGACAAAGCTAAGGTTGATGCAATTGAGAAAATGCCATGTCCTAAAGATATCAAAGGTATTCGTAGTTCCCTAGGTCATGCTGGTTTCTATAGGAGATTTATCAAAGATTTTTCTAAAATTTCTAGGCCTCTTACAAATCTTTTGCAAAAGGATGTTCCTTTTGTTTTTGATGATGATTGTTTAGAAGCCTTTGAAACACTAAATAAAGCCTTAATTTCTGCACCTATTATTCAACAACCTGATTGGAACTTGCCTTTTGAAATTATGTGTGATGCTAGTGATTATGTTGTTGGTGCTATTCTAGGACAAAGAGTTCATAAAAAACTGAATGTTATTCATTATGGTAGTAAACTCTAGACAATGCTCAACAGAATTATGCTACTACTAGAAAATAATTCTCAGTAGTGGTGTTTGCTTGTGATAAATTTAGATCTTATATTGTTGATTCAAAAGTGATTTTTCACATCGATCATGCTGCTATAAAATATCTTATGGAAAAGAAAGATGCTAAACCTAGACTTATTCGATGGGTTCTCTTGCTACAAGAATTAGATTTACATATCACTGATAGGAAAGGAGCTGAGAACCCTGTAGCTGATAACTTGTCTAGGCTTGAAAATGTGCTTCATGAACCACTACCTATTGATGATAGTTTCCTTGATGAGCAGTTAGCTGCAATAAATGACCCACTACCTATTGAAAATTGAGCGTTGCACAAACTTGTGATGGTGAAGAATAAAAGCGACGGACTGCATAACAAAGGTCGCTAGCACAAGGGGCAATGCAACATGACGTTCTTTTGCATTAAGGCATTGAGCATACAAACAAATAAGTGCATGGCAACCTCTGCTTCCCTCTGCGAAGGGTCTATCTTTTAATTTTATGAATTTCATTTTATGCAAAGAGTCAAAGTTTCTTCTCTCTATTCCTTTTTATTTTCTCCTTTGGAAAGCATCATGTGGTGAGGAAAGATCTAGGCACATATGTCCAGTTGAATATGGGTGGCATGATTTATTATTGTTGACATCACCCTTGTGGTGAATACGTTGGGAGGCGAAACTATCCCCTATCTTTCTATGTGTCTGGTTGAAATGTTTTGCTCATGTCTATGCGGTGAGTGTTAGCAATCATAGAAGACTATATGATGGTTGAGTATGTGGACTTGCCTAAAGGCTCCGATACGTGACCCTTCCTGAAAAGATGATGAATTGTAGTTGCAAATTGACTGGGAACATATTTTGTTGGTTTCTAATAGAGTTTATGCTTTATACTTCGATTGTGTGATGAATTTTTACTTATTCATGAGAACTTTATGATAAAAGCTCTATGATAAAAGTCTTATTTTTAGGTTTGTTGTTGTTATAATAATCTACACGATGCTTCTATGTCCGTATTTTGTTTTTGTCGACACCTCTCTCTCTAAGCATGTCGACATGTTTTTCGATTTTGGTTTTCGCTTGAGGACAAGCAAGGAATAAGCTTGGGGGAGTTGATACGTCCATTTTGCATCATGTTTTCCTACTGTTATTTATGATGTTTTCATGCATAATAATGCCTTTTGGAGTAATTCTAATGCCTTTTCTCTCATAATTTACAAAGTACACACAAAGAGGGAGAATTCCGGCAGCTGGAAATCTGGGCCTGGAAAAGCTACGTGATGTCTACTACGCAACCTTCTTCTTGTAGACGTTGTTGAGCCTCCAAGTGCAGAAGTTTGTAGGACAGTAGAAAATTTCCCTCAAGTGGATGACCTAAGGTTTATCAATCCATGGGAGGCGTAGGTTGAAGATGGTCTCTCTCAAACAACCCTGCAACCAAATAAGAAAGAGTCTCTTATGTCCCTAACACATCCAATACAATGGTAAATTGTATAGGTGCACTAGTTCGGCGAAGAGATGGTGATACAAGTGCAATATGGATGGTAGATTTAGGTTTTTGTAATCTGAAAATATAAAAACAGCAAGGTAACTACTGATAAAAGTGAGCACAAACGATATTGCAATGCGTTGAAACAAGGCCTAGGGTTCATACTTTCACTAGTGCAAGTTCTCTCAACAATAATAACATAATTGGATCATACAACAATCCCTCAACATGCAACAAAGAGTCACTCCAAAGTCACTAATGGCGGAGAACAAACGAAGAGATTAGGGTAGGGTTCGAAACCACGTCAAAGTTATTCTTTCCGATCAATCCATTGGGCTATTCCTATATGTGTCACAAACAGCCCTAGAGTTCATAGTAAAATAACACCTTAAGACACACATCAACCAAAACCCTAATGTCACGTAGATACTCCAATGTCACCTCAAGTATCCGTGGGTATGATTATACGATATGCATCACACAATCTCAGATATATCTATTCAACCAACACATAGAACCTCAAGGAGTGCCCCAAAGTTTCTACCGGAGAGTCAAGACGAAAACGTGTGCCAACCCCTATGCATAGGTTCATGGGCGGAACCCGCAAGTTGATCACCAAAACATACATCAAGTGAATCAATAGGATAACCCATTGTCACCACGGTTATCCCACACAAGACATACATCAAGTGTTCTCAAATCATTAAAGACTCAATCCAATAAGATAACTTCAAAGCGAAAACTCAATCCTTTACAAGAGAGTAGATGGGGAGAAACATCATAAGATCCAACTACAATAGCACAACTCACGATACATCAAGATCGTATCACCTCAAGAACACGAGAGAGAGAGAGAGAGAGAGAGAGATCAAACACATAGCTACTGGTACATACCCTCGGTCCCGAGGGTGAACTACTCCCTCCTCATCATGGAGAGCGCCGGGATGATGAAGATGGCTGCCGGTAAGGGTTCCCCCCTCCGACTGGGTGCCGGAACAGGGTCCCGATTGGGTTTTGGTGGCTACAGAGGCTTGCGGCGGCCAAACTCCCGATCTCTTCTGTTCCACGAAGGTTTTAGGTTATATGGGAATATATAAGCGAAAGAAGTCGGTAAGGGGAGCCACGAGGGGCCCACGAGGGTGGAGGGCGCGCCCCCTGCCTCGTGCCCTCCTCGTTGATCCCCTGACATGCACTCCAAGTCTCCCGTATTGCTTTCTTTCCAAAAATAACTTTTCCGAAGGTTTCTTTCCGTTTGGACTCTATTTGATATTCCTTTTCTGTGAAACACTGAAAGAAGGAGAAAAACAGAAACTGGCATTGGGCTCTGGGTTAATAGGTTAGTCCCAAAAATAATATAAAAGTGTGGAACAATGAAAAATAATAGATACGTTGGAGACGTATCAAGCATCCCCAAGCTTAATTCCTGCTCGGCCTAGAGTAGGTAAATGATAAAAACAGAATTTTTGATGTGGAATGCTACCTAACATATTTATCCATGTAATTCTCTTTATTGTGGCAAGAATATTTAGATCCATAAGATTCAAGACAAAAGTTTAATATTGACATAAAAATAATAATACTTCAAGCATACTAACTAAGCAATCATGTCTTCTCAAAATAACATGGCCATAGAAAGTTCATCCCTACAAAATCATATAGTTTGGTCATGCTCCATTTTTGTCACACAAGAATGCTCTCATCATGCACAACCCCGATGACAAGCCAAGCAATTGTTTCATACTTTAGTAATCTCAAACTTTTTTCAACTTTCTCGCAATACATGAGCGTGAGCCATGGATATAGCACTATGGGTGGAATAGAATATAATGAGGGGGTTATGTGGAGAAGACAAAAAGGAGAAAGTCTAACATCGACGCGGCTAATCAATGGGCTAGGGAGATGCCCATCAATTGATGTCAATGCAAGGAGTAGTGATTACCATGCAACAGATGCACTAGAGCTATAAATGTATGAAAGCTCAACAAAAGAAACTAAGTGGGTGTGCATCCAACTTGCTTGCTCACGAAGACCTAGGGCACTTGTGGAGGCCCATTGTTGGAATATACAAGCCAAGTTTTATAATAAAAAATTCCCACTAGTAAATGAAAGTGACAAAACAAGAGACTCTCTATCATAAAGATCATGGTGCTACTTTGAAGCACAAGTGTGGAAAAAGGATAGTAGCATTGCCCCTTTTTATTTTCTTTTTCCCCTTTTTTTCTTTTTTTGGGCCTCCCTTTTTTTATTTGGCCTTTCTCTCTCTCTTATTTTTGGGACAATGCTCTATTAATGATGATCATCACACTTCTATTTATTTACAACTCAATGATTACAACTCGATGCTAGAACAAGATATGACTCTATATGAATGCCTCCGGCGGTGTACCGGGATGGGCAATGAATCAAGAGTGACATGTATGATAATTATGCATGACGGCTTTCCCACATATACGATGTCAACTACATGATCATGCAAGGCAATATGACAATGATGAAGTGTGTCATAATAAACGGAATGGTGGAAAGTTGCATGGCAATATATCTCAGAATGGCTATGGAAATGCCATAATAGGTAGGTATGGTGGTTGTCTTGAGGAAGATATAAGGACATTTATGTGTGATAGAGCGTATCATATCATGGGGTTTTGGATGCACCGGTGAAGTTTGCACCAACTCTCAAGGTGAGAAAGGGCAATGCATGGTACCGAAGAGGCTAGCAATGATGGAAGGGTGAGAGTGCGTATAATCCATGGACTCAACATTAGTCATAAATAACTCACATACTTATTGCAAAAATCTACAAGTCATCAAAAAACAAGCATTACGCGCATGCTCCTAGGGGGATAGATTGGTAGGAAAAGACCATCGCTCGTCCCCGACCGCCACTCATAAGGAAGACAATCAAATAACACCTCATGTTTCAAATTTGTTACACAATGTTTACCATACGTGCATGCTACGGGACATGCAAACTGCAACACAAGTATTTCTCAAATTCACAACTACTCAACTAGCACAACTTTAATATCACTATCTCCATATCTCAAAACAATCATCAAGTATCATACGTCTCTTAATATTCAATGCACTTCTATGAAAGTTTTTATTATACCCATTTTGGATGCCCATCATATTAGGACTAGTTTCATAACCAAAGCAAACTACCATGCTGTTCTAAAGACTCCCAAAATAATATAAGTGAAGCATGAGATTTCATCTATTTCTACAAAATAAAACCACCGCCGTTCTCTAAAAGGATATAAGTGAAGCACTAGAGCAAATGAAAAACTACTCCGAAAGATATAAGTGAAGATCAATGAGTAGTTGAATAAATATGTAACTATGTGAAGACTCTCCCATTTAATAATTTAAGATCTTGATATTTTATTCAAACAGCAAGCAAAACAAAACAAAAATAAAATAACGCTCTAAGCAAAACACATATCATGTGGTGAATAAAAATATAACTCCAAGTAAAGTTACCGATGAACGAAGACGAAAGAGGGGATGCCATCCGGGGCATCCCCAAGCTGAGGCTCTTGGTTGTCCTTGAATATCACCTTGGGGTGCCTTGGGCATACCCAAGCTTAGGATCTTGCCACTCCTTATTCCATAGTCCATCGATTCTTTACCCAAAACTTGAAAACTTCACAACACAAAACTCAATAGAAAACTCGTAAGCTCCGTTAGCGAAAGAAAACAAAACACCACTTAAAGGTACTGTAATGAACTCATTCTTTATTTGTATTGGTGTTAAATCTACTGTATTCCAACTTTTATATGGTTTATAAACTATTTTACTAGCCATAGATTCATCAAAATAAGCAAACAACACAGGAAAAACAGAATCTGTCAAAAATAGAACAGTCTGTAGTAATCTGTAACTAACGCAAACTTCTAGAACTAAACAAATTCTACCAAAATAGGAAGACCTAGATAATTTGATTATTGATCTGCTGCAATTGTAATCAGTATATTATCACGTTCTTGTGATTTTAAACAATTTTTTTCGTGAACAGAAAGTTACTGGAATTTTCAGCAAGATCAAATAACTATCATCCAAGAAGATCCTACAGGTCTTACTTGGCACAAACACTAATTAAAACACAAAACCACATCTAACAAGAGGCTAGATGATTTATTTATTACTAAACAGGAGTAAAAATCAAGAAACAAAAATAAAATTGGGTTGCCTCCCAACAAGCGCTATCGTTTAACGCCCATAGCTAGGCATGATGATTTCAATGATGCTCGCATAAAAGATAAGAATTGAAACATAAAGATAGCATCATGAAGAATATGACTAGCACATTTAAGTCTAACCCACTTCCTATTCATAGGGATTTTGTGAGAAAACAACTTATGGGAACAATAATCAACTAGCATAGGAAGGCTAAACAAGCATAACTTCAAAACTTTAAGCACATAGAGAGGAAACTTGATATTATTGCAATTCCTACAAGCATATATTTCTCCCTCATAATAATTTTCAGTAGCATCATGAATGAATTCAACAATATAACCAGTACATAGAGCACTATTTTCATGATGCACAAGCATAGAATTTTTATTACTCTCCACATAAGCAAATTTCTTCTCATGAATAGTAGTGGGAGCAAACTCAACAAAGTAACTATCATGTGAGGCATAATCCAATTGCAAATTAAAATCAAGATGACAAGTTTCATGGTTATCATTAATCTTTATAGCATACATGTCATCACAATAATCATCATAAAATAGGAGGCATGCTTTCATCATAACAAATTTGCTCATCAAAACTTGGGGGACAAAACATATCATCTTCATCAAACATAGCTTCCCCAAGCTTGTGGCTTTGCATATCATGAGCATCATGGATATTCATAGAATTCATACTAACAACATTGCAATCTTGCTCATCATACAAAGATTTAGTGCCAAACATTCTATAGATTTCTTCTTCTAGCACTTGAGCACAATTTTCCTTTCTATCATTCTCACGTAAGATATTAAAAAGATGAAGCGTATGAGATCAACTCAATTCCATTTTTTCTAGTTTTAATTTATAGACTAAACTAGTGATAAAACAAGAAACTAAATGATTCGATTGCAAGATCTAAAGATATACCTTCAAGCACTCACCTCCCCGGCAACGGCGCCAGAAAAGAGCTTGATGTCTACTATGCAACCTTCTTCTTGTAGACGTTGTTGGGCCTCCAAGTGCAGAGGTTTGTAGGACAGTAGCAAATTTCCCTCAAGTGGATGACCTAAGGTTTATCAATCTGTGGGAGGCGTAGGTTGAAGATGGTCTCTCTAAAACAACCCTGCAACCAAATAACAAAGAGTCTCTTGTGTCCCCAACACACCCAATACAATGGTAAATTGTATAGGTGCACTAGTTCGGCGAAGAGATGGTGATACAAGTGCAATATGGATGGTAGATTTAGGTTTTTGTAATCTGAAAATATAAAAATAGCAAGGTAACTAATGATAAAAGTTAGCACAAACGATATTGCAATGCGTTGAAACAAGGCCTAGGGTTCATACTTTCACTAGTGCAAGTTCTCTCAACAATAATAACTCAATTGGATCATATAACTATCCCTCAACATGCAACAAAGAGTCACTCCAAAGTCATTAATAGCGGAGAACAAACGAAGAGATTATGGTAGGGTACGAAACCACCTCGAAGTTATTCTTTCCGATCAATCCATTGGGCTATTCCTATAAGTGTCACAAACAGCCCTAGAGTTCGTAGTGAAATAACACCTTAAGACACACATCAACCAAAACCCAAATGTCACCTAGATACTCCAATGTCACCTCAAGTATCCGTGGGTATGATTATACGATATGCATCACACAATCTCAGATTCATCTATTCAACCAACACATAGAACCTCAAAGAGTGCCCCAAAGTTTCTACCGGAGAGTCAAGACGAAAACGTGTGCCAACCCCTATGCATAGGTTCATGGGCGGAACCCTCAAGTTGATCACCAAAACATACATCAAGTGAATCAATAGAATAACCCATTGTCACCACGGTTATCCCACGCATGACATACATCAAGTGTTCTCGAATCATTAAAGACTCAATCCGATAAGATAACTTCAAAGGGAAAACTCAATCCATTACAAGAGAGTAGAGGGGGAGAAACATCATAAGATCCAACTACAATAGCAAAGCTCGCGATACATCAAGATCGTATCACCTCAAGAAAACAAGAGAGAGAGAGAGATCAAACACATAGCTACTGGTACATACCCTCAGCCCCGAGGGTGAACTACTCCCTCCTCGTCAAGGAGAGCGCCCGGACGATGAAGATGGCCACCGGTGAGGGTTCCCCCTCCGTCAGGGTGCCGGAACAGGGTCCCGATTTGGTTTTGGTGGCTACAGAGGCTTGCGGCGGCGGAACTCCCGATCTCTTCTGTTCCACGAAGGTTTTAGGGCATATGGGAATGTATAGGCGAAAGAAGTTGGTAAGGGGAGCCACCGAGGGCCCACGAGGGTGGACGGCGTGCCCAGGGGGGCGGGCGCGCCCCCCTGCCTCGTGCCCTCCTCGTTGATCCCCTGACGTGCACTCCAAGTCTCCCGTATTGCTTACTTTCCAAAAATAACTTTTCCGAAGGTTTCATTCTGTTTGGACTGCGTTTGATATTCCTTTTATGTGAAACACCGAAAGAAGGAGAAAAGTAGAAGCTGGCACTGGGCTCTGGTTTAAAAGGTTAGTCCCAAAAATAATATAAAAGTTTTCAATAAAGCCCATAAACATCCAAAACAAATAATATAATAGCATGGAACAATCAAAAATTATAGATACGTTGGAGACGTATCACTACGTCAGGCTACCTATTATGCACAACTCCAAACAAGCCGAAACTTCATAGAGATTTTTTATGGAATATTTGAAGAATATTGGAGCAATAACTACTAGAGGGGGCCCACCAGGTGGGCACAACCCACCTGGGCGCTCCAGAGAGCCCAGGTGCGCCCTGGTGGGTTGTGCTCACCCAGGCCCACCTCCGGTGCCCATCTTCTGGTATATAGGTCATTTTGACATAGAAAAAATAAGTAGAGGACTTTCGGGAGGGAGCGCCGCCTTCTCGAGGCGGAACTTGGGCAGGAGCACTTTTGCCCTCCGACGGAGCGATTCCGCCGGGGGAACTTCCCAACCGGAGGGGGAAATCATCATCATCAGTAGCACCAACAACTCACCCATCTTGCGGAGGGCAATCTCCATCAACATCTTCAACAGTACCATCTCATCTGAAACCCTAGTTCATCTCTTGTGGTCAATCTTGTTACCGGAACTATAGAGGTGCTTGTGGGTGACTAGTAGTGTTGATTACATCTTGTAGTCGATTACTATATGGTTTATTTGGTGGAAGATTATATGTTCAGATCCAATATGCCATTTAATACCCCTCTGATCTTGAGCATGATTATCATTTGTGAGTAGTTACTTTTGTTCTTGAGGTCATGGGAGAAATCATGTTGCAAGCAATCATGTGAACTTAATATGTATTCGATATTTTGATAGTATGTATGTTGTGATTCCCTTAGTGGTGTCATGTGAACGTCGACTAAATGAAACTTCACCATATTTGGGCCTAAGGGAATGCATTGTGGAGTAGTAATTAGATGATGGGTTGCGAGACTGACAGAAGCTTAAACCCCAGTTCATGCGGTATTCCATAAGGGACTGATTGGATCCAAAAGTTTAATGTTATGGTTAGAATTTATTCTTAATACTTTTCTCGTAGTTGCGGATGCTTGCGAGAGGGTTAATCATAAGTAGGAGTTTTGTTCAAGTAAGAACAACACCTAAGCACCGGTTGTCGCTGTCAAAACCAGCGGATCTCGGGTAGGGGGTCCCGAACTGTGCGTCAAAGGCAGATGGTAACAGGAGGCGGGGGACACAATGTTTACCCAGGTTCGGGCTGTCAGTGTACTAGAGTAGGGGTACCCTAGTATCCCGAACTCGTGCACGGACAGTTGCAGCGCCCCACGGCAGGGCTGGCCTGATGACCGCCAAGATCCTCAGCGGCTCCTTTGGAGCCATTCAAGAACAAAGTAATCAAGACCCGGCAAGAGGAGCTTGCCGGAAGGCCACTCGTATGCCGAAGGAAACAAGGCCCGGCAAGAGGAGCTTGCCGGGAAGGCTTGGTGAGCGATAAGCTCCCGAAGCGACAAGAACCTTGCCGCGGCAAAGTACTTGTGGCAAGTGACCTCTCTTCATCTCCGCTCCAGCTCACCCGCCAACGTGTCACCACGGGGCTCTCCCAAGCACGCGTGTCGACGGGATGTGCAGCCAGCGGGGAGCAGCGATAAGCGGCGCTGACAGGCTACCATCATGGCAAACGGAGGCGCACTCGACGGTCCCTGTTACACTGTTCAGCCGACTGAGACGGGCATTGATGACTTTTGTCCCTTGCCGTCAGAGTTAGGTATAGATT
Organism: Aegilops longissima; assembly: GCA_021605205.1. NCBI lineage: Eukaryota > Viridiplantae > Streptophyta > Magnoliopsida > Poales > Poaceae > Aegilops > Aegilops longissima. The sequence goes on from CM038677.1 coordinate 306,173,803, forward strand.
ACTGTACACTGTACAAAGCGGTGTACCAACCTATGTTTTTACCATCTTACCCTTGTCTACTTGCCACATGTGGTGACCCCTTTATGCCTATAAAAGGAGGCCCAAGTGCAACGTAGGGAGGGTTCGGTTCGGTTCGGTTCAGCTCCGGCTTAGTTCATTCTACTCATACGAGACCACGCTCAGGCTAGGTTTTGTAGCTCCCATTGCTCCCTAGCAAGAACACAAGATAATCCACAAAGCAGCAGTAGGAGTATTATCTCTCCGGAGAGCTCCGAAGCTGGGTAAATCCGCTCGTGTGCATTGCCTCGATCCGCTCTTTGTGCAATCTCCGCCCCCCTCCGGACCACAAGGGGCCCAGGTCCCGTAGGTGTTCGTGGGACACGATCAGCTTCTCCCCAACATCTTTGGCGCGCCAGGTAGGGGGCGTCGAGGCTGTGTGAACCCGATCCGGCGGTCACACGAGCAGATTTCATCAACATCTTCGTCGACATGGCGCCGAAGAAGAAGTCTTCGGCAGCAGCGGAGCCATCCGCGTCGAACCCACCACCACCATAGCTGTCAGGTGGTGGGGGAAACGCTGGCGGAGGAACCGGCGCCGTCGAGAGAGCCCACAATGCCGTCAGGTCCAAGGACAAGGCAGCACAGGCGTCGGCGTCCGAGTCCGCACCGCGTCCTTCGCAGGAGGCGCGGGACCGACAGCATCATGATGCTCGCAGCACCATACGCTCGTTGGATCAAGGCCAAGCTGGAGGATCCCGAGGCCCTCGAGACCCGCATGCACCCCAGCATGCTGGTACGAGCGGAGTACGGCCGCTTGGGCGGGATGCTGCTCCTCCTAACGTGGTTAGGAGTCCGAGCACATCCCGTTCTTCGCTCCGTACGCCGTTAGCGCCAACCACACCAGCGGAAGCCTTGGCTAGAGCTCAGTTACTTCTAGATTACCCTCCAACGGCCGCTAAGGTCGACGAATGGAGGGCCACAATTCAGAGTCTCATCGGCTTCGCCAACGGCGACGTCCCGCGGCAACCGAGTGCCTCGCAGCCGCGGCAAGGCGACAAGGCGCGAGCTGATGGCGACGAGACTTGTGGGGGTGCAACCACCGTGCACTCCCCTTCCCGAAGGCCAAGATCGCCGACTCACCGGATCCACCTCGACAGCGACTCTACAGCGTCGTCGGATCCGCGAGCTCGCCGCGACCAGCGCCAAGTTCTCCGAGAACGGCAAGAAGAAGACGCCGAACCGTATCGGCGCCAAGAGAAGCGCCGTCAATCGACCAATGCGCCGGGCCCACTGTCGATATGCATGCGCCCGGGGAACCAGCGACTTGTCCGTCTGTGATAGGTTGCCCTGCGTTCACTCGTGAGCTGCGGCAAGTCCGGTGGCCCGACAAGAAAAACTTCAAACCAGATGTGCGGAGAAGTATGATGGCAGGACACACCCATCGGAGTTCCTCAAAGCATCTACACCATCGTGGTGCAAGCTGCGGGGACGAGACGACAAGATCCTCGCCAACTACTTTCCCCGGTGCTCAAGCCAAACGCCGATCTTGGCTCATGCACTTGCCGGACAGCTCTATTTCTTCTTGGGCAGATTTGTGCCACCAGTTTGTTGGCGCCTTCACAGGCGGCCACAAGCCTCACGGCCAGGAGAGTGACCTCCACCTGCTTGCCCAGAAGGAGGGAGAGTCCCTGCACAAGTTCATCCAGAGATTCAGTCGAGTGCACTACAACATCCCAGACGTCCACCCTGCCGCGGTGATTAGTGCATTTCATCAGAATGTACGAAACCGCAGGATGAGGGAGGAGATGGCGATGTGCAAAGTGAAAGACGTCAGCGAGCTCTACGCCCTAGCCGACAAGTGTGCACGCGCTGAAGAAGGAAGAAGACTCCCAGGAGAGAATGTGGGAGCAGAGTCTGACTGTGAGGAGATCGCCCCGGCAAGAAAGAGCCGGCGGCGAAACAACAGGAGGAAGAAAAACCAAGAAGTACTAGTTGTCGAGCAGTCCGGCAAGGATGGTGCCGCCAACAAAGCCAAGGCTGGTGGCTCCGGCAAGGAGGTTGCCGTTGACGCTGACCGCCAAGCTGTGGCGGCCGCCGACAAGCCTGACAGCTCCAACAAGCAGTACTGTAAAATCCACCGCACCAAGGGCCACGATCTCCAGAGCTGCAAGAAAGTCGAGCAGCTTGTTGAGCTACAGAGAGCTGAGTACGAGCGGCGAGACAAGGAGAAGGCCCAAGAAGGTGCAGGTACAGCAAGTAAGAAGAGACCCGGTCGGGGAGGACGCCGCGGCAAGGCCAAGCAGCGGCAAGGAGACAGACCTCCCCGCGGCCGCGACAAGGAAGAAGACGAAGATGAAGATGACGAAGACATGGAAGACGATGAAGCAGACGAGCAGGAGTTTCAAAAGGCAACAGAGGTCCTTTGCATTGACGGTGGTGCTTCTCTGCATACCTCGCACCGCCAACTCAAGCAATGGATGCGTGAGGTGAATGCAGTAGAACCCTCCATAGAGTCGCGCAAACCTCTGAAGTGGTACAGCACGCCCATCATCTTTGACATTGAGGACCACCCAGATCGCATCACTGCAGTCGGGTGCTTGCCGATGTTGGTCTCACCAACCATCCGCAACCTCAAGGTCACAAAGATGTTGGTTGACGGCGGGGCCGGCCTGAACCTGATATCCTCTGCAGTGCTTCAGAAACTTCAAATCCCTGACAGCGAGCTCGAAGAAACTGGTACTTTCCAAGGAATCAACCCAGGAAGGAGCAAGCCCAAAGGGAAGATCACGTTGCCGGTAACATTCGGCAGCGAGCTCAACTTCAGAACTGAGAGGGTCACGTTTGACGTCGCCGATTTCACATTGCCCTACAATGGCATACTTGGCCGTCCAGCACTCGCCAAGTTCATGGCCGCCTCTCATCATGCCTACAACTTACTCAAGATGCCCGGCCCGATAAGCGTCATTTCTGTCCATGGCGACAAGAAGGACGCACTTATCTGCGCCGACAAGATTTACCGGGATGCAGCAGCCGCCACAGATAGCAAACCACTTGCCGCTGAAGCTCCCGGGGGGAAGAAGAAGACCACCAAGTCCGGCAAGAGCTCTGATGCCCACTCCGGCAAGCGCACCTCCTCGGAGTGCAGCGCTACCGTCGAGGACGCACCATCGAGCTCCACCGGCAAGTGTAAGAAGACGATGGCAGCTCCGCCAAGACCAAGAAGGTGCCCGCCTAGGAGGGCGGCAGACGGTGGTACCTTCACCATCGATGCCACGCTTGATCCTAAATAGGAAGGCGAGCTCGTTGCTTTCTGCGGGCGAATGTCGATGTGTTTGCATGGCAACCATCCGACATCCCGGTGTTCCTGTGAAAGTAATTGAGCACCACCTAGCTGTCTGTCCTCACACGGCCCGTCAAGCAAAAGTTAGGAAACAGCGGTGGGCGCCAAGAGTTCATAGCGAGAAGAAATCAAGAAGTTGGAAGCAGCAGGGCTTGTCGGGAGTCCTCCATCCCACGTGGTTGGCCAATCCGTAGTTATGCATAAGGCTAATGGGAAATGGAGACTTTGTATTGACTTCACCGATGTTAACAAAGCTTGTCCCAAAGACCCATTTCCTTGCCACGATCGACCAGATTGTTGACTCCACGATCGGATGTGATCTGCTTTCATTTCTTGATGCATATTCAGGATATCATCAGATCTTCATGGCGAAGAGGATGAAGAAAACCGCATACATTACACCATGTGGCATGTCTGCTTCATACGGATGCCTTCGGTTTGAAGAATGCCGGATCAACCTTTGCAAGGGTAGTCCATGATGCCTTTGAACCACGAGATACGTAAATGTAGAAGCCTACATGGATGACATAGTGGTCAAGAGCAAGGACAAAGCAACTCTGGTTCAGGATTTGATGAAACATTTGCAAATCTGCGCAAGATCAACCTCAAGCTCAACCCGAGAAGTGCGTGTTTGGAGTCCCTTCCGCAAGCTTCTCGGGTTCTTTGTGTCTCAGCGGGAATTGAAGCCAATCCCGACAAGATCAAGGCCATTGAGCAGGTCGAAGCACCAAAGCGCGTCAAGGATGTCGAAGACTTGCGGTTGCGTGGCTGCTCTCAAGCGAGTTCATCTCTAAGTCTCTGCTGAACGCGCCCGCCGTTTTTCAAGATTTTGAAAAAGGCAGGTCCAATGAAATGGACTCCCGAAGCGGAGGCTGCGCTGCAGGACTTAAAGAAATACCTGTCCTCTGCTCCAATACTTGTCGCACCTAGGCCGCAAGAGAAGTTGCTGCTATATATAGCGGCAACCAATCAAGTGGTTAGTGCTGCGTTAGTAGCGGAGAGGGAGCCAGATGATGAGCCGGCAACCGAGGCAGGCGCATCCAGCGACAAGCAAGGGGCTTCACCGTCAAGCTCTGGTCCCGACAAGGACGGATCAGCGCAGGGTTGCGACAAGATCTGAAGAAGATGGTGCAGCGCCCGGTCTATTTTGTCGATTCCCTTCTGCAGGGGCTAGGTCAAGGTACTCGGTGTGCGAAGTTGCTTTTCGGCCTCCTCATGGCCTCGAAAGCTGCGCCATTACTTCCAAGCACACGAGATAACAGTTGTCACTCGCTTTCCGTTGAAGAGGATATTGCAAAATCCAGAAGCAACAGGCAGGATTGTCGAGTGGGCACTGGAACTGTCGAGCTCTGGCCTCAAGTTTGAAAGCACTTCAACTATCCAGAGCAGAGAGTTGGCGGAATTCATAGCTGAGTGGATGTCAACGCAAGATGAAGAAATTCCAGAGACAAGCATCCCCGTCAAAGAAGCAAATAAAGAGTGGCTGATGTACTTGATGGTGCCTTCTCGCTGCAAAGCGCCGGTGCGGCGTCTGCTTATCGCACCCACCGGAGAGCACCTCAAGTACATAGTCCAGATGCACTTTCCCAAGGAACAAGCAACAAACAATACTGCAGAGTATGAAGGTTTGCTTGCGGTCTCGAGATTGTTGTAGACCTTGGGATTAAGAAGCTCATTGTCAAGGGGACTCGCACTGGTCGTCCGCCAAGTAAATAAAGATTATCGAGCCCGTTGATGGAAGCTTCGTCGATGAAGTGAGAAAGCTAGAAGAGCACTTTGAAGGCTTACAAATGGAACACGCCCAAGAGCTCGAATGATATAGCTGATGGCCTCTCCAAATGTGCCGCACTCAAGTTACTGTGGAACCAGGAATTTTGTGCTCAAGTGACTCAGCCAACCGTAACACCATCAACAGGTCAAAGCAAGAAGAGAAAACTGGTTTCCGGCGACTACTTTCCGGCAGAGCTCCCTGAAGCCGCCGCCAAGAAGGTCCCTAAAATCAACACAAATATCACTGAGGAGCAGTCTGCTCCGACAAACCATGCAGTTTGTATCGTTGAAGCAAACGCTCCCGACGAGTTTTGCTCCGGCAAGCTTGCCGGGGATCATCAAGCTCCATCGGATCCACAAGTTCTTGCCGTAGAAGCTGATGTTCCCGCAGTGATAGAAGAGCCTTTAGTCCTTGTTGTCAAGCCACAAGCTCCAGCATGGGCACAGCAAATCGTCCATTTCCTTCAGACAGGAGAACTTCCCGAAGAGCAAGAAGAAGCGGAAAAAGTAGCCCGGCAGTCAAGTATGTACCAGTTTGTTGACAACATCCTGCATGAAGAAGGCTCAACGGTGTGAAATTGAAGTGTATTTGCGGGAAGATGGATGAAGCTGTTGGCGAGAGATACATGGAGGCATATGTGGTCACCACATCGGCAAGAAGAGCACTTGCCGGCAAAGCTTTCCGGCAAGCTTTCTTCTGGCCAGAAGCCCTCCAGGATGCAACTGCACAAGTAACCAAGTGTGAAGTGTGCCAGTTCCATTCCAAACAGATACACCAACCAGCTCAAGCTCTCCAGACGATCCCTTTATCCTGGCCCTTTTCGGTCTGGGGGCTCGACATCCTCGGCCCCTTCCCCGAGCTGTCGGGGCTTTGAATACTTATGCGTCGCAATCGACAAGTTCACAAAGTGGCGGAAGTGGAACCAGTGAGGAAGGTGACAGCACGATCAGCCGTCAAGTTCTTCAGTCAATTTTTGCCGCTTTGGGATTCCTAACGGATCATCACCGACAACGGCACACAGTTCACGAGCCTCACCTTCATGCGAGCGCCAAGATCTTGGCGCCAAGATCTGCTTTGCTTCGTTGCTCATCCGAGAAGCAATGGTCAAGCAGAGAGCAAACGCTGAAGTGCTGCGAGGACTCAAGACCAGAACTTTCGACAGGCTGCGCAAGTGCGGAAGGAACTGGATCGAGGAGCTGCCGGTGGTTCTTTGGTCGATCAGGACGACGCCAAATCGAGCCACTGGCCAGACACCTTTTGCTCTAGTCTACGGAGCAGAGGCAGTTCTCCCCACGGAACTCGTGTACGGGTCACCTCGAGTGCTCGCTTATGATGAGCTTGAGCAAGAGCAACTGCGACAAGATGATGCGCTGCTCCTCGAGGAAGATCGTCTTCAGGCTGCTGTACGAGCTGCTCGTTACCAGCAAGCTTTGCGTCGCTACCATAGCCGCAAAGTTAATGCCAGAAGCTTCGAGGAAGGCGACCTTGTTCTTCGGCGCGTTCAATCCGCCAAGAATTCCAACAAGTTGACGCCGAAGTGGGAAGGCCCTTATCGGGTGAAACGAGTCACTAGGCCCGACGCTGTCCGCCTTGAGACCGAAGATGGCCTTCCGGTGAGCAATTCCTGGAATATAGAGCATCTTCGCAAGTTTTACCCATGAGGCGCGGTTGCCGGAACCCGTTCCGGCAACCACCCTTTTGTACAAGTCTTGCCGCTGTTGCATGTAATCCTTTGTACAAAGCCGGGCGCAGACCCCGTGCATCAGTAAAGCCTATGTGTTGCGCACATTTTGCCAATACATGCTTTCATAATCATATATGCATGTGTTTACTAACATTTTGTGCAGCACCCGCACCCGGTAAGCGATGACGAGCCTCTAGGCTCCATAACTTTATTTTCTCTTCTTTCTTCTCAAACAAGAAGAAGGTTCATCCACCCACAAGTTAACCGGGGAGAAAATAATGGTGTGGGCCGCCAAGCGTTGCTCGAGGGACTGTCGCCTTGCCGGGAAATGGACAACAGAAAAGCTAAGTTGCTAAGTTTAAACGACCAGTTTTAAATTTTTAAGTTATCTTCCTCGAACGACCGCGCTTTGTATGGAAAACCCGTGCGCGAAGGAACCAAATCGTGACTGGTCGCGCCCTTACTTTGTTTCGAGTCCGCTCAACAACTTAAGTGAGCTGCGGCTAGTCCGCGACAAGGTTGCTTGTCGGTAGCGACCCCACCAGCAGGCTGCTGAAGTTCCGCACTCGGCGCTCGCGGCAAGGGTGCCTGCACCGGCAAGTTTCCATGAAAAGCGTAGGGCAGTAACATACAAAGCCAAGAGTCGAGTAAAGGAAGTAACATAGCAAATATTGCCCAGAACAAAGTTATATTACAAAAATAACTTATTGCGGCACTGGCTAAATTGTTCTCAGAACTGAAATAACAGCGAAGAGGAGAAGAAGGGTGCGCCGGCACCCAAGCCCCGGCAAGCCAGAGTTGCCGGGGGCTGCGGCAAGCCAGAGTTGCCGGGGGCTGCGTATCAGATAAGCCTTGCGTCCCTTTTCAAGCATCCCTTTTTCATTAAAAACGTCCTACTCGGATATAGTCCGTGGAGAATGAAAGACATGAAAGAGAGGATTACAAGTTTTAAATGCGGATAAGGCTCGAAGGATTACAATTTAAAAAGATAAGATGCCCGTAATCCTTTTCCTGTCCCTCTCTTCAGGAGGAAAGTCAAGGAGGCGGAGGCCATAAGTATTCATGACATCGCGGAAGAATTCAGAAAAGGGCGGGTAGAGCCCGCACCAGAAGAAAATCGCGAAGAAGGGGTACCCGATGGAGACCTTAGCAGATGTGGCGGCGGAGATGACCCTCGTGCGCGGGTGCGCCCGGGTCGCCGTCGACCAGAAGTGATATTACAGCTCCCGCAGCTCCTTCCTGTTGAGCAGGGGATCGAAGAGCGCCCGCTCCTTCCGCAGCGCTGCGAGCCGCTGCGCCTCGGCCGATTTCACGCCTTTTCCCTTGTCGGCCTTCGGAGCCATAGGGAGTGGTGGTGGAGGAAGCCGACGGCGTTGGTGGCACCGGTGGCAATGGAGGGGGCGGAGCGTCGCTCTCTTTGGGCTCGAGAAGAAAGGGGAAAGCGACGGGGGTTTCTGATGTGACAGCAAGGGCAAGTGGGCGTCCTGCCCCTGTTCCCCCGCTTATAAAGGGGAGAGGGGACGGGCGTTCCGATTTTTCCCATTAAAGAAAGCCCCACGATCTCCCCCGCGACGCCACGTCCGGTGCGTGCCGCTCGTGGGAGACGTGGTGGGTCCAAGGCAAATAACGGCGTAATCAAGACCACGCGTGCCCGTGCACTGTTTTGGGCCTGGCCCAACAGAGCTTGGCGCCGTGTGTGGCCCAGGCCCGGGGGCTCCTGTCGGTGTACTAGAGTAGGGGTACCCTAGTATCCCGAACTCGTGCACGGACAGTTGCAGCGCCCCACGGCAGGGCTGGCCTGATGACCGCCAAGATCCTCAGCGGCTCCTTTGGAGCCATTCAAGAACAAAGTAATCAAGACCCCGGCAAGAGGAGCTTGCCGGGAAGGCCACTCAGGGCGCGAAGGAAACAAGGCCCCGGCAAGAGGAGCTTGCCGGGAAGGCTTGGTGAGCGATAAGCTCCCGAGCGCGACAAGAACCTTGCCGCGGCAAAGTACTCGCCGCGGCAAGTGACCTCTCTTCATCTCCGCTCCAGCTCACCCGCCAACGTGTCACCACGGGGCTCTCCCAAGCACGCGTGTCGACGGGCTGTGCAGCCAGCGGGGAGCAGCGATAAGCGGCGCTGACAGGCTACCATCGTGGCAAACGGAGGCGCACTCGACGGTCCCTGTTACATCGTTTCAGCCGGCCGAGGCGGGCATTGATGACTTTTGTCCCTTGCCGTCGAGTTAGGTATAGATTACTGTACCTTTGTACAAGCGGTGTACCAACCTATGTTTTACCATCTTACCCTTGTCTACTTGCCACATGTGGTGACCCCTTTATGCCTATAAAAGGAGGCCCAAGTGCAACGTAGGGAGGGTTGGTTGATTCGGTTCAGCTCCGGCTTAGTTCATTCTACTCATACGAGACCACGCTCAGGCTAGGTTTTGTAGCTCCCATTGCTCCCTAGCAAGAACACAAGATAATCCACAAAGCAGTAGTAGGAGTATTATCTCTCCGGAGAGCTCCGAAGCTGGGTAAATCCGCTCGTGTGCATTGCCTCGATCCGCTCTTTGTGCAATCTCCGCCCCCTCCGAACCACAAGGGGCCCAGGTCCCGTAGGTGTTCGTGGGACACGATCAGCTTCTCCCCGACACGGGCCCTCTCGATGGAGGTAATACCCTGCTTCCTGCTTGATTGATCTTGATGATATGAGTATTCCAAGAGTTGATCTACCACGAGATCGTAGAGGCTAAACCCTAGAAGCTAGCCAATAGTATGATTGTTGTTGTCCTACGGACTAAACCCTCCGGTTTATATAGACACCGGAGGGGGCTAGGGTTACACAGAGTCGGTTACAAGGGAGGAGATCTACATATCCGTATTGCCAAGCTTTCTTTCCACACCAAGGAGAGTCCCATCCAGACACGGGACGAAGTCTTCAATCTTGTATCTTCATAGTCCAACAATTCAGCCAAAGGATATAGTCCGGCTGTCCGGAGACCCCCTAATCCAGGACTGCCTCAGTAGCCCCTGAACCAGGCTTAAATGACGATGAGTCTGGCGCACAGATTTGTCTTCGGCATTGCAAGGCGGGTTCTTCCTCCGAATACTCCATAGAAGATTTCGAACAAGAGGATAGTGGCCGGGTTTGCAAAATAAGTTCCACATACCACCGTAGAGAGAATAATATTTCCACAAATCTAATCTGCTGATGACCTTTCATAACATGACATCGCACCACGGCCTGGCCATCGCTCGAACCGTTTTTTCTCCATCAGCCTGCCATCGCACGTTTCGCGAGGCAATTTTATTGGCACGTCTTGTCGGAGCAGAGATCGTGTCCCCCTTATTACATGATTCTCATCAATACGGACGCGGGTAACCCAATCGTGCCCGTTGGTATGACTCCTCGATTTTAGGCAAGTCCCAAACGGACACGAGGAGGACGCTTGATATTCACCCTCTTTATGAAGAGACCAAGCCCCGTCCTTTTTTCCTCTCGCACTCCATCGAATCCTTCAACCGCCTCGAGTTCCAACACCCAAGGCTCAGGTCAGGCGCTTCATACTTTAACCATGTCCAGACCAAACCTTCAAGGTCGGTGGATGCCTTCCTCTGTCACAGAGGAAGACATCAATAAGCTAAGAGAGGCCAGGTATTTGATGGGCAAAATCTCGCACAGGTTGCCTGCTCGAGGGCAGGTCATTCCCACTCCCGAACCCGGCGAGAGCGTTGTATTCATCTCCCACTTCCTCCGAGGGCTAGGCCTTGCTCTAGATCCCTTTGTCAGAGGGCTCATGTTCATTATGGGCTGGACTTACATGACCTAGCCCCGGATTCCATCCTTCACATCTCGTCGTTCATCGTCGTGTGTGAGGCCTTCCTCCGCATAACCCCACACTTCGGCCTGTGGCTCAAAACCTTCAATGTGGAGCCGAAGATGATTGAGGGGCGACATGCAGAGTGCGGAGGTGCCGTAATAAGCAAAGGCGCCGATGTTTCATGGCCAAAAGGTTCGTTCCCAGAGGTGTCCACTTTATGGCAACGGGAGTGGTTTTATATCACAACTCCCCGGGGTACCAAGTGGGTGGCCGCCCTGCCTTTCGCTCGGGCCCCCCACCACAACTGACGTCATGGATCAACAAGGAGCTGTACTGGGGGCCAGCAAATGATGTGCCGATATTGCAGAGTCGCATCCAAGATCTTCTCGAGAGAGATGTCGGCCTGGTCACGGTAATGCAAGTCATGCTAGTTCTTTGACTCCCACCTTGCAAACGTCGACCCCTCCGTATGTGGGAGTTCAACCCAAAAGGACCGCAAGCTATTCAGCACTTCCTCGGCATGACGCTTGAAGAGATGTACAAATTGTTCTTCGGACCACAAATAAGGTGTCCGGACCTCACTAAGGATGCGGGTCTGAGCTGCAATCGTCCAGATACCCAAGTAAGTAATCCCATGGCCGAATACGCTTTCTTTTTATTTATCACAACATCATTCTGAAAAGTCGCTCTTTGACCAGGACTGGGTAACAAAGGCGAAGATGATCAGGTGTTCGGCCCCCCTTCCCGAAGGCTCAGCAGATCAAGTACTGGCCAGAATGCTCAAGCCGGCGCCTTATCAGGCGCCCTCTGGGGAAGATAAAGGGGGGAATAAAGAGGCTGAAAGCGGGCCTCACTCATTATTCATCCAAACCGGGGGAATTAGCACCTCCGCGAAGGAGGATAACCGGGGAGAAGGATCTGAATTTCCCTCTCCCCAAGGAAGGAACAGGACCACCTCTGAAGACCCGGAAACAAAGGTTTCCAAACGGGGGAAGAAATCTTCGCCAGAGGGTCCTGCCTCGGAAGGTACCCTTGCCGCACAGTGCCCGCAAGGGGGTCAGCCCTCCACCGAGCTGTAAGTAAGCAAAAAGCACTTAATAATAAAAATGTCCTGCTTTACTTCTGAGAACAATAACCGAAGCATATATCTTGTAGTTCGGATCGTAGCCCTTCTCGACAGAATTCGTCTTCGGGGGATCTTCTTCCGGAGATGATGGAGAGCGAAACACCTCCCCTGGCCACCCTGAAGGAAATATGCCCTAGAGGCAATAATAAAGTTATTATTTATTTCCTTATATCATGATAAATGTTTATTATTCATGCTAGAATTGTATTAACCGGAAACATAATACATGTGTGAATATATAGACAAACAGTATGTCACTAGTATGCCTCTACTTGACTAGCTTGTTAATCAAAGATGGTTATGTTTCCTAACCATGAACAAGGAGTTGTTATTTGATTAACAAGGTCACATCATTAGTTGAATGATCTGATTGACATGACCCATTCCGTTAGCTTAACACTTGATCGTTTAGTATGTTAATGCTTTCTTCATGACCCATACATGTTCCTATAACTATGAGATTATGCAACTCCGTTTACGGAGGAACACTTTGGTACTACCAAACGTCACAACGTAATCGGGTGATTATAAAGGAGTACTACAGGTGTCTCCAAAGGTACTTGTTGGGTTGGCGTATTTGAGATTAGGTTTTGTCCTCCGATTATCGGAGAAGTATCTCAGGCCTTCTCGGTAATGCACATCACTTAAGCCTTGCAAGCATTACAACTAATGAGTTAGTTGTGAGATGATGTATTACGGAACGAGTAAAGAGACTTACCGTAACGAGATTGAACTAGGTATTGGATACCGACGATCGAATCTCGGGTAAGTAACATACCGATGACAAAGGAACAACGTATGTCGTTATGCGGTTTGACCGATAAAGATCTTCAGTAGAATATGTAGGAACCAATATGGGCATCCAGGTTCCGCTATTGGTTATTGACCGAGAATGGTTCTAGGTCATGTCTACATAGTTCTCGAACCCGTAGGGTCCGCACGCTTAACGTTTGATGACAGTTCATTATGAGTTTATAAGTATTGATGCACGAAGGTTGTTCGAGTCCGGATGTGATCACGGACATGACGAGGAGTCTCGAAATGGTCGAGACATAAAGATTGATATATTGGAAGCCTACATTCGGACATCGGAAAGGTTCCGAGTGAAATCGGGAATTTACCGGAGTACCGGGAGGTTACCGGAACCCCCCGGGAACTACATGGGCCCATAGTGGGCCTTGGAGGAAAGGAGAAAGGGCAGCCCTAGGTGGCTGCGCCCCCCCCCCCCCTTCCACTAGTCCTATTAGGACTAGGAAAGGTGGGCCGGCCCCCTCTCTCTCTTTCCCCCTCCGAGAATCCTAATCCAACTAGGATTGGAGGGGGAATCCTACTCCGGAGGAGTAGGACTCCTAGTCGCCTCCTCCTTGGGCCGCCACCTCCCCTTGGCTCCTTTATATACGGGGCAGGGGCACCCCATGACACACAAGTTGATCTCGGATCTTTCCTTAGCCGTGTCGGTGCCCCTTCCACCATATTCCACTTGGTCATATCGTCGCGGAGCTTAGGCGAAGCCCTGCGCGGAGAAGTCATATCGTCATGAGCTTAGGCGAAGCCCTGCGTCGGTGGAGCATCAACATCGTCACCATGCCGTCGTCTTGTGGAACTCATCCCGACACTTTGCTGGATCGAGTCCGGGATCGTCATCGAGCTGAGCGTGTGCAGAACTCGGAGGTGCCGTGACGTTCGGTGCTTGGATCGGTCGGATCGTGAAGGCGTCGACTACATCAACGCGTTGTTATAATGCTTCCGCTTTCGGGTCTCGACAGTGCGTGGGCGGACCTCTCCCTCTCGTTGCTATGCCATCACCATGGTCTTGCGTGATCGTAGGAAATTTTTGAAATTACTCGTTCCCCAACGATGGCATCCGAGCCTGGTTTTATGCGTTGATGTCATGTGCACGAGTAGAACACAAGTGAGTTGTGGACGATACAAGTCATACTGCCTACCAGCATGTCATACTTTGGTTCAGCGGTATTGTGAGATGAAGCGGCCGGACCGACATTACGCGACGCTTACGCGAGACTGGTTTCACCGCCCGAGCACTCGTTGCTTAAAGGTGACCGGCGGGTGTCTGTCTCTCTCACTTTAGTTGAATCGAGTGTGGCTCGCCCGGTCCTTGAGAAGGTTAAAACGGAGTCTATTTGACGAAATATCGTTGTGGTTTTGATGCGTAGGTAAGAACGGTTCTTGCTCAGCCCGTAGCAGCCACGTAAAACTTGCAACAACAAAGTAGAGGGCGTCTAACTTGTTTTTGCAGGGCATGTTGTGATGTGATATGGTCAAGGCGTGATGCTATATTTTATTGTATGAGATGATCATGTTTTGTAACCGAGTTATCGAGCTGGCAGAGCCATATGGTTGTCGCTTTATTGTATGAAATGCAAGCGCCATGTAATTGCTTTACTTTATCACTAAGGAGTAGCGATAGTCGTAGAAGCAATAGTTGGCGAGGCGACAACGATGCTACGATGGAGATCAAGGTGTCGCGCCGGTGACGATGGTGATCATGGCGTTGCTTGGCGATGGAGATCACAAGCACAAGATGATGATGACCATATCATATCACTTATATTGATTGCATGTGATGTTTATCCTTTATGCATCTTATCTTGCTTTGATTGACGGTAGCATTATAAGATGATCTCTCACCAAAATTATCAAGAAGTGTTCTCCCGAGTATGCACCGTTGCGAAAGTTCTTCGTGGCCGAGACACCACGTGATGATCGGGTGTGATAGGCTCTACGTTCAAATACAGCGGGTGCAAAACAGTTGCGCACGCGAATACTCAGGTTAAACTTGACGAGCCTAGCATATAACAGATATGGCCTCGGAACACGAGACCGAAAGGTCGGCGTGAATCATATAGTAGATATGATCAACATAGTGATGTTCACCATTGAAACTACTCCATCTCACGTGATGATCGGACATGGTTTAGTTGATTTGGATCACGTAATCACTTAGATGACTAGAGAGATGTCATCTAAGTGGGAGTTCTAAAGTAATATGATTAATTGAACTTAAATTTATCATGAACTTAGTCCTGGTAGTATTTTGCAAATTATGTTGTAAGATCAATAGCTCGCGTTGTTGCTTCCCTATGTTTTTGTATGTGTTCCTAGAGAATATTGTATTGAAAAATGTTAGTAGCAATGATGCAGATTGGATCCGTGATCTGAGGTTTATCCTCATTGCTGCGCAGAAGAAATATGTCCTTAATGCACCGCTAGGTGACAGACCTATTGCAGGAGCAGATGCAGACGTTATGAATGTTTGGCTAGCTCGATATGAGCGAATCTGAGGCGTTATGAGCGTTTGGCTAGCTCAATATGATGACTACTTGATAGTTTAGTGCACCATGCTTAACGGCTTAGAATCGGGACTTCAAAGGCGTTTTGAGCGTCATGGACCATATGAGATGTTCCAGGAATTGAAGTTAATATTTCAAGCAAATACCGAGTTGAGAGATATGAAGTCTCCGACAAGTTCTATAGCTAAAAGTTGGAGGAGAATCACTCAACTAGTGAGCATGTGCTTAGATTGTCTGAGTACTTCAATCGCTTGAATCAGGTGGGAGTTAATCTTCCAGATAAGATAGTGATTGACAGAATTCTCTAGTCACCATCACTAAGTTAGTAGAACTTCGTGATGAACTATAGTATGCAAGGGATGACGAAAAAGATTCTCGAGCTCTTCGCGATGCTAAAATCGGCGAAGGTAGAAATCAAGAAAAACATCAAGTGTTGATGGTTGACAAGACCACTAGTCTCAAGGAAAATGGCAAAGGGAAGAAGGGAACTTCAAAAAGGAACGGCAAGCAAGTTGCTGCTCGAGTGAAGAAGCCCAAGTCTAGACCTAAGCACGAGACTGAGTACTTTTGCTGCAATAGAACTGGTCACTAGAAGCGAACTACCCTGAATATTTGGTGGATAAGAAGGATGGCAAAGTGAACAAGGTTATATTTGATATACAGGTTATTGATGTGTGCCTTACTAGTGTTTATAGTAGCCCCTGAGTATTTGATACTCGTTCGGTTGCTAAGATTAGTAACTCAAGCAGGAGTTACGAATAAGCAGAGACTAGTTGAAGGGAAGTGGCGATGAGTGTTGGAAGTAGTTCCAAGATTGATATGATCATCATCGCACACTCCCTATACTTTCGGGATTAGTGTGGAACCTAAATAAGTATTATTTGGTGTTGAGCATAAATATGATTTGATCATGTTTATTGCAATCTGATTATTCATTTAAGTAAGAGAATAAATTGTTGTTCTTTACATGAATAAAACCTTATATGGTTACACACCCAATGAAAATGGTTCATTGGATCTCGATCATAGTGATACACATATTCATAATATTGAAACCAAAAGATGCAAAGTTAATAATGATAGTGCAACTTATTTGTGGTAATTGCCGTTTAGGTCATATCGGTGAAAAGCATGAAGAAACTCCATACAGATGGACTTTTGGAATCACTTGATTATGAATCACTTGGTACTTACGAACCGTGCCTTTTGGGCAAGATGACTAAAACTCCGTTCTCGGAACAATGGAACAAGCTCTTGACTTATTGGAAATAATACATACCGATGTATGCGATCCAATGTTGATGCTCGTGGCAAGTATTGTTATTTTCGACCTTCACAGATGATTTGAGCAGATATGGGTATATCTACTTGATGAAACATAAGTCTGAAATAATTGAAAAGTTCAAAGAATTTCAGAGTGAAGAGGAAAATCATCGTAACAAGAAAATAAAGTTTCTGCGATCTGATCATGGAGATAAATATTTGAGTTACGAGTTTGGTCTTCATTTGAAACAATGTGAAATAGTTTCGCTATTCACGCCATATGGAACACCACAGCATAATGGTGTGTCCGAAAGTCGTAACCACACTTTATTGGATATGGTGCGATCTATGATGTCTCTTATCAGTTTACCACTATCGTTTTGGGGTTATGCATTAGAGACAGCTGCATTCACGTTTAATAGGGCATCATCTAAATCCGTTGAGATGACACCGTATGAACTATGGTTTAGCAGTAAACCTAAGCTGTCGTTTCTTAAAAGTTTGGAGTTGTGATGCTTATGTGAAAAAGTTTTTCACCTGATAAGCTCGAACCCAAATCGGAGAAGTGCGTCTTCATAGAATACCCAAAATAAAATGTTGGGTACACCTCCTATCACAGATCCGAAGGCAAGTTTTTCGTTGCTAAGATGGATCCTTTCTAGAGAAGAAGTTTCTCTCGAAAGAAGTTAGTGGGAGGAAAGTAGAACTTGATGAGGTAATTGTACCTTCTCCCTTATTGGAAAGTAGTTCATCACAGAAATCAGTTCCAGTGATTCTTACACCAATTAGTGAGGAAGTTAATGATGATGATCATGAAACTTCAGATCAAAGTTGCTACCAAACCTCGTAGGTCTTCGAGTAAGATCCGCACAGAGTGGTACGGTAATCATGTTCGGAAGTCATGTTACTAGACCATGATGAACCTACGAACTATGAGGAAGCGATGATGAGCCCAGATTCATAAAATGGCTTGAGGCCATGAGATCTGAGATAGGATCCATGTATGAGAACAAAGTATAGACTTTGATTGACTTGCTCGATGATCAGCAAGCCATGTTAAATAAATGGATCTTCAAGAGGAAGATGGACACTGATAGTAGTGTTACTATCTACAAAGCTAGACTTGTCGAAAAGGGTTTTAGACAAAGTTCAAGATGTTGAATACAATGAGATTTTCTCACTTGTAGCGATGCTTAAAAGTCTGTCCGAATCATGTTAGCAATTGCCACATTTTATGAAATCGGCAAATGGATGTCAAAACTACATTCTTTAATGGATTTATTAAAGAAGAGTTGTATATGATGCAACCAGAAGGTTTTGTCAATCCTAAAGGAGCTAACAAAATGTGCAAGCTCCAGCGATCCATCTATGGACTGGTGCAAGCATCTCGGAGTTGGAATAAGCGCTTAGATAGTGTGATCAAAGCATATAGTTTTATACAGACTTACGGTGAAGCCTGTATTTACAAGAAAGTGAGTGGGAGCACTACAGCATTTCGATAAGTATATGTGAATGACATATTGTTGATCGGAAATAATGTAGAATTATTCGCAAAGCATAAAGGAGTGTTTGAAAGAGTTTTTTAAAGAAAGACCTCGGTGAAGCTGCTTACATATTGAGCATCAAAATCTATAGAGATAGATCAAGACGCTTGATAAGTTTTTCAATGAATACATACCTTGACAAGATTCTGAAGTAGTTCAAAATGGAACAGTCAAAGAAAGAGTTCTTGCCTGTGTTACAAGGTGTGAGATTGAGTAAGACTCAAAACCCGACCACGGCAGAAGATAGAAAGAGAATGAAAGTCATTCCTATGCATCAGCCATAGGTTCTATAAAGTATGTCATGTTGTGTACGGATCTATTGCATACCCTACCACTAAGATTGGCAAGGGAGTGCAATAGAGATCTAGGAGTAGATCAATGGACAGCGGTCAAAATTATCCTTAGTAGAATAAGGATATGTTTCTCGATTATGGAAGTGAAAAAAGGTTCGTCGTAAAAGGTTACGTCGATGCAAGTTTTAAACACTAATCTAGATGACTCTGAGTCTCAATCTGGATACATATTGAAAGTGGGAGCAATATGCTAGAGTAGCTCCGTCAAGCGAGCATTGTAGACATAGAAATTTGCAAATACTTACGGCTCGAATGTGACAGACCGTTGACTAAAATCATCTCACAAGCAAAACATGATCACACCTTAGTACTCTTTGGGTGTTAATCACAAGCGATGTGAACTAGATTCTTGACTCTAGTAAACCCTTTGGGTGTTGGTCACATGTTGATGTGAACTATGGGTGTTAACCACATATAGATGTGAACTATTGATGTTAAATCACATGGCGATGTGAACTAGATTATTGACTCTAGTGCAAGTGGGAGGCTGAAGGAAATATGCCCTAGAGGCAATAATAAAGTTATTATTTATTTCCTTATATCATGATAAATGTTTATTATTCATGCTAGAATTGTATTAACCGGAAACATAATACATGTGTGAATATATAGACAAACAGTATGTCACTAGTATGCCTCTACTTGACTAGCTTGTTAATCAAAGATGGTTATGTTTCCTAACCATGAACAAGGAGTTGTTATTTGATTAACAAGGTCACATCATTAGTTGAATGATCTGATTGACATGACCCATTCCGTTAGCTTAACACTTGATCGTTTAGTATGTTAATGCTTTCTTCATGACCCATACATGTTCCTATAACTATGAGATTATGCAACTCCGTTTACGGAGGAACACTTTGGTACTACCAAAGCGTCACAACGAATCGGGTGATTATAAAGGAGTACTACAGGTGTCTCCAAAGGTACTTGTTGGGTTGGCGTATTTCGAGATTAGGTTTTGTCACTCCGATTATCGGAGAAGTATCTCCAGGCCTTCTCGGTAATGCACATCACTTAAGCCTTGCAAGCATTACAACTAATGAGTTAGTTGTGAGATGATGTATTACGGAACGAGTAAAGAGACTTACGTAGCGAGATTGAACTAGGTATTGGATACCGACGATCGAATCTCGGGTAAGTAACATACCGATGACAAAGGGAACAACGTATGTCGTTATGCGGTTTGACCGATAAAGATCTTCGTAGAATATGTAGGAACCAATATGGGCATCCAGGTTCCGCTATTGGTTATTGACCGAGAATGGTTCTAGGTCATGTCTACATAGTTCTCGAACCCGTAGGGTCCGCACGCTTAACGCTTCGATGTGATTCATTATGAGTTTATAAGTATTGATGCACGAAGGTTGTTCGAGTCCGGATGTGATCACGGACATGACGAGGAGTCTCGAAATGGTCGAGACATAAAGATTGATATATTGGAAGCCTACATTCGGACATCGGAAAGGTTCCGAGTGAAATCGGGAATTTACCGGAGTACCGGGAGGTTACCGGAACCCCCCGGGAACTACATGGGCCCATAGTGGGCCTTGGAGGAAAGGAGAAAGGGCAGCCCTAGGTGGCTGCGCGCCCCCCCTTCCCCTAGTCCTATTAGGACTAGGAAAGGTGGGCTGGCCCCCCTCTCTCTCTTTCCCCTCAGGAATCCTAATCCAACTAGGATTGGGGGAATCCTACTCCGGAGGAGTAGGACTCCTGTCGCGCCTCCTCCCTTGGGCCGCCACCTCCCCTTGGCTCCTTTATATCACGGGGCAGGGGCACCCCATGACACACAAGTTGATCTACGGATCTTTCCTTAGCCGCAGCGGTGCCCCTTCCACCATATTCCACTTGGTCATATCGTCGCGGAGCTTAGGCGAAGCCCTGCCGGAGAAGTCATATCGTCATGAGCTTAGGCGAAGCCCTGCGTCGGTGGAGCATCAACATCGCCACCACGCCGTCGTCTTGACGGAACTCATCCCGACACTTTGCTGGATCGAGTCCGGGATCGTCATCGAGCTGAACGTGTGCAGAACTCGGAGGTGCTGTACGTTCGGTACTTGGATCGGTCGGATCGTGAAGGCGTACGACTACATCAACCGCGTTGTTATAACGCTTCCGCTTTCGGTCTACGAGGGTACATGGACGGACACTCTCCCCTCTCGTTGCTATGCCATCACCATGGTCTTGCGTGATCGTAGGAAATTTTTTGAAATTACTACGTTCCCCAACACACCCCGCCTCATGAGGCGGAGGACGCTGAAGTGCCGTCGCGAAGGGTTTCTCCTGATCCGCCAAGGACAGAGGGTAATCCCTCGGCCACCCGAAGTCCTCAGTATTCGGCTCCTAAAGAGAGCAACAGAAAGAGTCCGGAACCGTCCAGTATGAGATCGGACGCACTGAAGGATCTTCTGGAGCAAGCGGCTAGCTCAGAAGTGCATCGTGCGACAATGGGCGTAGTGGTTCAGAGGATTTCATCCGCCGAAAGCGGGTTGCATGAAGCTTTTATGAGTCTGCTGAACGGTTTTGAGGTACGTGAAATAGTATATTTTTGACAGTACTACACACGTTACGTGTGCCCTATGCAGATAGTAGCCCCTGAGACTATGGTTGCTGTCGAGAACGGCGGCAAACAGAGGATCATAGTCCCAGGTAATAATCACGCCGCCTTCATGTGCGGGTTGCTGAAGGTCCGGTGGCTAGCCGGACTGGTGAGTTTGCCGAGCTGAAGCGGCAATTTGATGTGGCAGATGCCGACATCGTTCTTGTCAACAAGAGGCTTGACGAGGCACAGGGTATGTGATTTCTCTGGTGATCAACACATAGTAAGAGGAGCATGATGCTAGTATCTTTAATATGTTGTGACTGCAGATGGAGCTGCCGCCGTGGAGACCCTTCAGGCGGAACTTGCCCGAGCCAAGGAAGGAGCCAGGAATAATGATGCGGCCGCTGATAACCCACAAGTATAGGGGATCGCAACAGCTTTCGAGGGTAGAGTATTCAACCCAAATTTATTGATTCGACACAAGGGGATCCAAAGAATATCCTCAAGTATTAGCAGTTGAGTTGTCAATTCAACCACACCTGGAAACTTAGTATCTGCAGCAAAGTGTTTAGTAGCAAAGTAATATGATAGTGGTGGTAACGGCAACAAAAGTAAAGATAGCAAAAGTAATGTTTTTGGTATTTTGTAGTGATTGTAACAGGAGCAGTGGAAAAGTAAATAAGCGAGAACCAGTATATGGAAAGCTCGTAGGCACCGGATCGAGTGATGGATAATTATGCCGGATGCGGTTCATCATGTAACAGATCATAACATAGGGTGACACGAACTAGCTCCAATTCATCAATGTAATGTAGGCATGTATTCCGTATATAGTCATACGTGCTTATGGAAAAGAACTTGCATGACATCTTTTGTCCTACCCTCCCGTGGCAGCGGGTCCTATTGAAACTAAGGGATATTAAGGCCTCCTTTTAATAGAGAACGGAACAAAGCATTAGCACATAGTGAATACAAGAACTCCTCAAACTATGGTCATCACCGAGAAGTATCCCGATTGTTGTCACTTCGGGGTTGTCGGATCATAACGCATAATAGGTGACTATAGACTTGCAAGATAGGATCAAGAACTCACATATATTCATGAAAACATAATAGGTTCAGATCTGAAATCATGGCACTCGGGCCCTAGTGACAAGCATTAAGCATAGCAAAGTCATAGCAACATAAATCTCAGAACATAGTGGATACTAGGGATCAAACCCTAACAAAACTAACTTGATTACATGATAAATCTCATCCAACCCATTACCGTCCAGCAATCCTACGATGGAATTACTCACGCGCGGCGGTGAGCATCATGAAATTGGTGATGGAGGATGGTTGATGATGACGACGGCGACGAATCCCCCTCTCCGGAGCCCCGAACGGACTCCAGATCAGCCCTCCCGATAGGTTTTAGGGCTTGGCGGCGGCTCCGTATCGTAAAACGTGATGATTTCTTCTCTCTGATTTTTTCTCCCTGAAAGTCAATATATAGATTGGAGTTGGCGTCCGAAGGTGCCCAGGGGGCCCACGAGGTAGGGGGGCGCGCCCTAGAGGGGGGGGCGTGCCCCCCACCCTCGTGGACAGGATGTGGGCCCCCTGGTCTTCATCTTTGGCGAGGATTTTTTTAAGACATCCCGTGCAGTTTCAGGTCATTCCGAGAACTTTTGTTTTCTGCACATAAAACAACATCATGGCAATTCTGCTGAAAACATCGTCAGTCCGGGTTAGTTCCATTCAAATCATACAAGTTAGAGTCCAAAACAAGGGCAAAAATGTTTGGAAAAGTAGATACGACGGAGACGTATCAACTCCCCCAAGCTTAAACCCTTGCTTGTCCTCAAGCAATTCAGTTGACAAACTGAAAGAGAAAAAGAAAAACTTTTACAAACTCTGTTTGCTCTTGTTGTTGTACCTATGTCAAGCCAGCATTCAGTTTTTCAGCAAAGATCATAACTAACCATATTTGCAATAACTCCTAGGTCTCATGTTTACTCATATCAATAACATAATCAGCTAGCAAGCCATAATAATAATAAATCTCGGATGACAACACTTTCTCAAAATAATCATAATATGATACAGCAAGATGGTATCTCGCTAGCCCTTTCTGAGACCGCAAAACATAAATGCAGAGCACCTTCAAAGATCAAGGACTGACTAGACATTGTAATTCATGGTGAAAGAGATCCAATCATAGTCATACCCGATATAAATTAACAGTAATGAATGCAAATGACAGCTGTGCTCTCCAGCTAGTGCTTTTAATAAGAAGGTGATGACTCAACATAAAAGTAAATAGATAGGCCCTTCGCAGAGGGAAGCAGGTATTTGCATAGGTGCCAAAGCTCGGTTTTGAAATAGAGATAAATTATATTTTGAGCGGCATACTTTCATTGTCAACATAACAACTAAGGACGATATCTTCCATGCTAAACAAATTACAGGCGGTTCCCAAACAGAATGGTAAAGTTTATACTCCCCCTCCTCCACAAGCATCAATCCATGGCTTGCTCGAAACAACGAGTGCCTCCAACATTCAACGGGTCCCAGGGGGAGTTTTCTTTGCAATTATTTTGATTTAGTTTGCATAAAGCATGGGACTGGGCATCCCGGTGACCAGCCATTTTCTCGTGAGTGAGGAGCGGAGTCCACTCCTCTTGAGAATAACCCGCCTAACACGGAAGATAAGGGCAGCCCTAGTTGATATATGAGCTATTCGAGCATGCAAAACAGAATGTTTATTTGAAGGTTTAGAGTTTGGCACATACAAATTTACTTGGAACGGCAGGTAGATACCGCATATAGGAAGGTATGGTGGACTCATATGGAATAACTTTGGGGTTTAAGGGATTGGATGCACAAGCAGTATTCCCACTTAGTACAAGTGAAGGCCAGCAAAAGACTGGGAAGCGACTAACTAGAGAGCGATAACAGTCATGAACATGCATCAAAATTAATAAACATTGAATACAAGCATGAGTAGGATATAATCCACCATGAACATAAATATCATGAAGGCTATGTTGATTTGTTTCAACTACATGCGTGAACATGTGCCAAGTCAAGTCACTTAAATCATTCAAAGGAGGATACCGCCCCATCATACAACATCACAACCATTTTAATAGAATGTTGGCACGCAAGGTAAACCATTATAACTCGTAGCTAATCAAGCATGGCACAAGCAACTATGATCTCTAATTGTCATTGCAAAACATGTTTATTCATAATAAGCTGAATCAACAACGATGGACTCATCATATTTACAAAAACAAAAGAGGTCGAGTTCATACCAGCTTTTCTCATCTTAGTCAGTCCATCATATATCATCATAATTGCCTTTCACTTGCACGACCGAACGATGTGAATAATAATAAGAGTGCACATGCATTGGACTAAGCTGGAATCTGCGAGCATTAAATAAACAGGAGAAGACAAGGCAATATGGGCTCTTGGTTAAATCACCAATGATGCATATAAGAGCCACTTCAACAATTTAATTATGGTCTTCTCCTACTGACCCCAAAGAAAAGAAAAGAAATAAAAACTATTTACACGAGAAAGCTCCCAATAAGCAAAAGAAGAATGGGAAATATTTTTTGGTCTTCTTTTTAATTACTACAGCAAAGAAATAAACTACCACTAATTTTTTTTTGTTTTTCCTAAGGTTTATTAAACACACAAGAAGAAAGCAGGAAAAAGAAAATAAACTAGCATGGATATTACAGTGAAAGAGTATGAGCACCGACATCTAGCAATGAGTGTGTGTGAACATAAATGTAATGCCGGTGAGAAATACGTACTTCCCCAAGCTTAGGCTTTGGCCTAAGTTGGTCTATTGCCAGGGATAGCCTGGCGGATACCCATAGGTGTAGCTGAGGTCATACTGCGATGCAGAATAGTGGGGATCATACTGCGATGCAGAATAGTTGTGATCATACTGTGATGAAGAGGACTATGACTGCCACTGGCTGGCAACCGCCTACGGATCCCAAGAATAAACAGACTGTCGTGGAGGCTCATTTTGTAGATCTGGTTCTGGGCTAGTGCAGGATTCTGATAGGCTTGAACGGCCGCGCACGGAATGAGTTGAGGACCTGCAGACAAGTTAAACAAAGAGGGAGCAGGCAAAGTAATAGTCTCAGGGTGATGTTTATCAAAGTATAATTTATATTTAAGCTCCCCTTCCTTACCCTTAACAAGAAAGTCATGCGCTAGCATACTCTTATAATCTAAATAAGCACTGGGCAATGATGTTTCTTCTTTCTCCAAATGCCTAATAGGTATGTCAAAATGTGCAGCTAGGCGTGAAGCATAAATACCTCCAAAGATGGGGCCTTTAGTACGGTTCAAACGTAACCGTCTAGCAATAATTCCGCCCATACTAACAGTGTTGTTGCGGTATAAACCATGGAACAAAATGATAATATCAGGAACACTAAGGTTTCCACAGTTCCCGCGACCAATCAAGCAACGACTAGCAAATAAGGCAAAGTAGCGTAAAACAGGAAAATGTATGCTAGTAATTCTTGCATCAGAAACCTTCCTGGTTTCTCCCACAGTGATAGTGTTAATAAAAGCTTCTACTTCATTACGGCGTGGTTCATCCAAGGTACCCTCAAAGGGTATTTTGCAAACCTCGCAAAATTCAGCTAATGGCATCTTCTTAACAACGTCATATAAGTGAAACTCTACTAATGGAGGTGATTCCCTAGGGAAATAGTAGAAGTTTTGCACAAAAGTATTTGTGAGTAAGAGATACTGATGACGTTGGTCGCGGAGGAAGTTGGTGAGGCCAGCATTCTCAATCAATAAATAAAAATCCTCATAAATT
The DNA here is from genome assembly GCA_021605205.1 of Aegilops longissima. Taxonomy (NCBI): domain Eukaryota; kingdom Viridiplantae; phylum Streptophyta; class Magnoliopsida; order Poales; family Poaceae; genus Aegilops; species Aegilops longissima. The sequence continues at coordinate 306,199,382 of CM038677.1, forward strand.
CTGGCTCTCCTCAAGAAGTCATCGGAAGGCCATTCACACGGCCGGACCTCCGCGGTGCGAGGCAAATTATATTTGGGCTTATGTGCTTCTTCCTTTTGTTTTTCTTTCGAGCTTCGGCTGGCCGAGCCCCTCAAAAGTCACTTCATTGTTTTCTGAAATAATCTGAAATTTTTAGTAACTTCAAACAAAAGTGAAACAACTTCAATAAAATTGATAGCAACTACTCCTACAAGTGCCTAGAGCGTATATCAAGCATTAGAACTACTTGGAACCATATAAATTTGACATGCAAGCTCAAGAACATGGTCACCTATGCAGCACAAATTTGCAAAGATAAAGCACTAGAACAAAAACTAATTGGACCAATGGAGGAGTCACATACCAAGGAACAATCTCCCCAAGCAGTTTTGCGAGAGGTGCTTTGAGCAATGAGATCGAAAATCACAGCAAAAGTGGCTGGAACTCGTGCTTGAGTTGGTTTTTCGGGTTTGTGTGAGGCAGAGGAAGAAGATGGGTGCAGGAATAAGTGGAGGAGGGCCACCATGGGCCCACGAGGCAGGGGGCGCGCCTAGGGGGGTAGGGCGCGCCCTCCACCCTCGTGGCCAGGTGGCAGCTCCCCCCGTGGTGATTTTTGCACTATAAATCCTCAAATATTCCCGAAAAAATCATATTAAATTGGCATGGCATTCTGAGGACTTTTATTTTTGGGATATTTTTATATTGCACAGATAAATCAGGAAACAGACAGAAAAATACTATTTTTACTTTATTTCTACTAAATAACAGAAAATATAAAGAGGGTACAGAAGGTTGTTCTTCTAGTTTCAGCCATCTCATGCTCATCAAAAGGAATCCACTAACAAGGTTGATCAGGCCTTGTTAACAAACTCATTCCGGTAATCATGAAACCGGAGAAATTTCGAATAACACTAGGTTACCTCAACGGGGATATGGACATCCCCAATAATAAGTATATCATATTTCTTCTTGACAGTAGGGAGAGGAAATTCAAAACCTCCAAATATAATCGATGGAATTTTTCCAACAGAGTTGATACTATGAACTTGAGGTTGTTTCCCCGGAAAGTGTACCGTATGCTCATTACCATTAACATGAAAAGTGACATTGCCTTTGTTGCAATCAATAACAGCCCCTGCAGTATTAAGGAAAGGTCTTCCAAGAATAATAGACATACTATCGTCCTCAGGAATATCAAGAATAACAAAGTCCGTTAAAATAGTAACGTTTGCAACCACAACAGGCACATCCTCACAAATACCGACAGGTATAGCAGTTGATTTATTAGCCATTTGCAAAGATATTTCAGCAGGTGTCAACTTATTCAAGTCAAGTCTACGATATAAAGAGATAGGCATAACACTAACACCGGCTCCAAGATCACATAAAGCAGTTTTAACATAATTTCCCTTAATGGAGCATGGTATAGTAGGTACTCCTGGATCTCCAAGTTTCTTTGGTATTCCACCCTTAAAAGTATAACTAGGAAGCATGGTGGAAATTTCAGCTTCCGATATCTTTCTTTTATTTGTAACAAGATCTTTCATATATTTAGCATAAGGATTCATTTTGAGCATATCAGTCAATCGCATACGCAAAAAGATGGGTCTAATCATTTCAGGAAAGCACTCAAAATCCTCATCGTCCTTTTTCTTGGATGGTTTCGGAGGAAAAGGCATGGGTTTCTGAACCCATGGTTCCCTTTCTTTACCCTGTTTCCTAGCAACGAAGTCTTTTTTATCATAACGTTGATTCTTTGATTGTGGGTTATCAAGATCAACAACAGTTTCAATTTCTACATCATTATCATTACTAGGTCGTGCATCATCATGAACATCATAATTAACATTTTCACTAGGTTCATGTTCATTACCAGATTGTGTTTCAGCATCAGACATAGAGATATCATTTGGATTCTCAGGTGGTTCAACAATAGGTTCACTAGAAGTTTGCAAAGTCCTATCATTTTTCTTTTTCTTCCTTTTAGAAGAACTAGGTACATCAATATTATTTCTCTGAGAATCTTGCTCGATTCTCTTAGGGTGGCTTTCAGGATACAAAGGTTCCTGAGTCATTCTACCAGTTCTAGTAGCCACTCTAACAGCATAATCATTTTTCTTACTATTCATTTCATCAAGCACTTTTGGGCTTTAAGTACTTGTTCTACTTGAGTGGTAACCATAGAAGCATGTTGGCTAACAAGTTTAAGTTCACCTATAATATTAGCCATATAATCACCCAAGCGTTTAATCATATAAGCATCTTGCTTTAATTGTCTACCAAAATAAGCATTGAAGTCGTCTTGCTTAAACATAAAGTTATCAAACTCATCCAAGCACTGACTAGCAATTTTAGTAGGAGGGACTTCAGCTTTATCATATCTATAGAGATAATTTACCTTTACTACCTGTGTCGGGTTATCGGGATCAGGAGGTTCTTCAATAGGTAATCGATCAAGATCATAAGTTTCTTCAACAGGCGTTAAATTAAGACCATGTATTTCTTCAATAGGAGGTAAATTCTTAACATCTTCAGCTTTAATACCTTTTTCTTTCATAGATTTCTTTGCCTCTTGCATATCTTCAGGACTGAGAAATAGAACACCTCTCTTCTTTGGAGTTGTTTTAGGAATAGGCTCAGTAATTGGAGCAGAAGCTAGCTCAGGAGGTGCCCAATTATTTTCATTTGTCAACATATTATTCAATAAAATTTCAGCTTCATCCGGTGTTCTTTCCCTGAAAAGAGAACAGCACAACTATCCAGGTAATCTCTGGAAGCATCGGTTAGTCCATTATAAAAGATATCAAGTATTTCAGGTTTCTTAAGAGGATGATCAGGCAAAGCATTAATTAACTTGAGAAGCCTCCCCCAAGCTTGTGGGAGACTCTCTTCTTTAATTTGCACGAAGTTGTATATTTCCCTCAAAGCAACTTGTTTCTTATGAGCAGGGAAATATTTAGCAGAGAAGTAATAAATCATATCCTGGGGACTACGCACACAACCACGATCAAGAGAATTAAACCATATCTTAGCATCACCCTTTAATGAGAACGGAAATATTTTGAGTATATAAAAGTAGCGCGATCTCTCATCATTAGTAAACAAGGCGGCTATATCATTAAACTTAGTAAGATGTGCCACAACAGTTTCAGATTCATAGCCATAAAAAGGATCAGATTCGACCAAAGTAATTATATCTGGATCAACAAAAAATTCATAATCCTTATCGGGAACACAAATAGGTGAAGTAGCAAAAGCAGGGTCAGGTTTCATTCTGTCTCTAAGAGATTCTTTACTCCATTTAACTAATAACCTCTTGAGCTCATATCTATCTTTGCAAGCAAAAATAGCTGCAGAAGATTCCATATCAAAAACATAACCCTCAGGAATAACAGGCATATTTTCATCATCACTTTCATCATCGTATTCAGATTCAATAATTTCTTTCTCTCCAGCCCTAGCAATTTGTTCATCTAGAAATTCACCAAGGGGCACAGTAGTATCAAGCATAGAAGTAGTTTCATCATAAGTATCATGCATAGCAGAAGTGGCATCATCAATAACATGCAACATATCGGAACGAATAGCAGTAGCAGGTTTAGGTGTCGCTGTCTTACTCATAACAGAAGGTGAATCAAGTGCAGAGCTAGATGGCAGTTCCTTACCTCCCCTCGTAGTTGAGGGTTAAATTGTTGTCTTAGCGTCTTTCAGTTTCTTCATAGTGTCCAGCAGATAAAATCCCAAGTAACTCAAAGACTAGAGCTATGCTCCCCGGCAACGGCACCAGAAATTGGTCTTGATAACTCACAGGTATAGGGGATCGCAACAGCTTTCGAGGGTAGAGTATTCAACCCAAATTTATTGATTAGACATAAGGGGAGCCACAGAATGTTCTCAAGTATTAGCAGCTGAGTTGTCAAATCAACCACACCTGGAAACTTAGTACCTGCAACAAAGTGTTTAGTAGCAAAGTAATATGATAGTGGTGGTAACAGCAACAAAAGTAGAGACATCAAAAGTAATGTTTTTGGTATTTTGTAGTGATTGTAACAGTAGCAGCGGAAAAGTAAATAAGCGAGAACCAGTATATGGAATGCTCATAGGCACCGAATCAGTGATGGATAATTATGCCGGATGTGGTTCATCATGTAATAGTCATAACATAGGGTGACACAGAACTAGCTCCAATTCATCAATGTAATGTATCCATGTATTCCGTATATAGTCATATGTGCTTATGGAAAAGAACTTGCATGACATCTTTTGTCCTACCCTCCCGTGGCAGCGGGGTCCTACTGGAAACTAAGGGATATTAAGGCCTCCTTTTAATAGAGAAGCGGAACAAAGCATTAGCGTATAGTGAATACATGAACTCCTCAAACTATGGTCATCACCGAGAAGTATCCTAATATTGTCACTTCGGGGTTGTCGAATCATAACACATAATAGATGACTATAGACTTGCAAGATAGGATCAAGAACTCACATATATTCATGAAAACATAATATGTTCAGATCTGAAATCATGACACTCGGGCCCTAGTGACAAGAATTAAGCATAGCAAAGTCATATCAACATCAATCTCAGAACATAGTGGATACTAGGGATCAAACCCTAACAAAACTAACTCGATTACATTATAAATCTCATCCAACCCATCACCGTCCAGCAAGCCTACGATGGAATTACTCACGCACGGCGGTGAGCATCATGAAATTGGTGATGGAGGATGGTTGATGATGACGACGGCGACGAATCCCCCTCTCCGGAGCCCCGAACGGACTCCAGATCAGCCCTCCCGAGAGGTTTTAGGGCTTGGCAGCGGCTCCGTATCGTAAAACGTGATGATTTATTCTCTCTGATTTTTTTCTCCCCGAAAGCCAATATATAGAGTTGATGTTGGTGTCGGAAGGTGTCTAGGGGTCCCACGAGGTAGGGGGGTGGGGGGCGCCCCAACCCTCGTGGATAGGGTGTGCGCCCCTGGTCTTCATCTTTGGCGAGGATTTTTAATTATTTTTTATAAGACATCCCGTGGAGTTTCAGGTCATTCCGAGAACTTTTGTTTTCTGCACATAAAACAACATCATGGCAATTCTGCTGAAAACAACATTAGTCCGGGTTAGTTCCATTCAAATCATACAAGTTAGAGTCCAAAACAAGGGCAAAAGTGTTTGGAAAAGTAGATACGACGGAGACGTATCAGCCGCTCTAAAGGCGGTCGAAGAGCTGAGGGCCGAACAGGCTGCGCATTTCCAAAGGAAGGAAAAAATAGCCAAGATGGCCGTTGAGTTGAAAGATGCCACCGACCGTTACCAGCTTCTTGAAAAAGAAAGCTGAGCGAAGGCGACAGACCTGGAGAAGGCCATCGTAGCAGCCAAGGAGTCCCGCTCTAAAATCAGAGCGGCATAGGAGGAGCTGCGTCAAGCTGGAGATATCGCGGCTGGGAAGCCCTTTTTGTTGCGGACGAAGTTCGGAGATCTGAAGTATGCCCCTCTTGACTAACTATGGAGTTCTGCAGGCGCATACATGGATTTGGCAGCCAGTGCTGCTGATGCGGCCGAGTACTTCAAGGATAAAAAAGATCGTGAAGTGGAAAAGCTGTTCTGGTCACAGTTCCATGTTCCAGTGCGTCCGCTGCTGTTGAATGAGCGAATGGCTGAGTGGGCCGAGCTCCGTAGGTTGTCCGGGCTTGCCATGAGATCTGTTGTGGATCATCTGTGGCCGGAGGGGCCAAGGCCGGATAGTTATTTTGGTTTAGTGCAACAGTTCCTTGGTGCTCTACCGCACATCGATGCTATGAAGAGGTCGGCGTGCATAGAGTGTGCGCGGATGGCGCTTGCCCGTGTCAAGACATACTGGGCGGAGATGGAGGCCACCGCTATTGCAACCCAGAGTTCGGCCGTAGGCCGAGTATCTGCCGAGCACTACTTTGAAGAAGTTCTTGAAGGCGCTCGTTCAATAGAGGCTCAGTGCTCGAAGAATATTATGTTCTAGTGACATGGATTCCCATTGTAAACACAATGTTTTATTGAATTATAAAGGATGTGTTTATACTTTTGCCTGAAGTATTATGATGCCTCCTGTGTGACCGTTTACGTATATATGTATATAACCTAAAAGTTTGCAGTCTTTGGCTTCAGCACCGACGCATATAATGCAGGGGTGTTCACAAAAAAACGCGTGTTCACACTTGATGCAACATCTTGGTCCATTAAGGAGGTGATAGCGCAGCGAACGAGGCAATTGGACTATATTGCTTTAACACTTTCACTTAGCCATAGGAGTTTGACGGTGGGACTACTATATAGCCCCTGGTACTTCCGCGCTCGTCCGAATATGGGGCGCGTACGTACATGACCGGGAAACGGCCCTTCGTTAATGCGGAGGAATCCCAAAGATTCCGCTAAGTCATCGAGTGGTTGACCAGTCTCACGCTTTATCATGACAGTCAGTTTTCGGCTTTCTCTACTGAGGTGCTCATCCGGATGACCCAGGGCACAATCGCAGTAGTTCTCCTGGTGCCACCTTAGCCGATAGAGCGGAACGTAAGGTAGCAAAACACGAGAGCCGGGCAAACCCAACATTTGACCAAAGACATGATTCGGAGCTGATGCATATAAGGCCAAACTCGCGACGCCTAACACTCCCGAAGGTATTCGATCTTTATAACATATGCCGGGCTGAACAGTGCCCTTAATAATGAACCCCGAGTGTCCAGGTACGAGCAATATTCCGACGTGGTGAAATGCCAATAACGTCAGCATCCTTCTCGGTTATACTAAGTATTCGGAGGATGTGAAGAACAAAAGACAGTAAAAAGGTTTACGCAGGGTCTTAATCTAAAAAGAAACCTTTGAGCGGGTCCCTGCTACACGTCTGCGCCTGTGTCTCCGTTGTGCCGTATCCTGGAAGGGTGTAGCACGATTGTCATCTGTAAAAGAGAAGAACTTGGGTGAAAGTTGAGTTGAGTCGAACTAGCCCTGATTACACGAGGGAAGCCCCTGGTGCCATCTATGGGGGTAGAACTATCAAACCAATCTCGGGTTTATCGAAGTTGTTATAGCTAGTAATGTGCCGGACTCGTCTAACCGTGTCCGCGATCTTGACGACCGATCCTTTGTTCTGGTTGGATGGGCCATTTAGTGTTCGGCTGTTAAAGCCATCGCACGTTCTTCCGCTTGTAAGGAACGTTCAATATTTCCGCTAAGGTGATGATGCCACGTTGACCAGGCATCTTAAGCTTGAGATAAGCGTAATGCGGTACTGCATTAAAACGAGCGAAAGCCGCTCTTCCGAGTAGTGCTTGATAGCCACTTCGAAACGGGGCGATGTCGAAGGTTAACTTTTCGCTTCGGAAGTTGTCGGGAGAACTGAATACAACCTCTAGTAATAGAGAGCCCGAACAGCGGGCCTCTGGGCCTGGTATTACTCCCTTGAAGGTAGTATTACTGTGGCTGATTTTTGTCGGGTCTATCCCCATTTCGCGGACTGTGTCCTGATATGTCAGACTAAGACTACTGCCGCCGTCCATAAGGACTCGTGTGAGATGGTATCCGTTTACTATTGGGTCTAACACCAAGGTAGCCAATCCTTCATTCCGGATACTTGTCCGGTGATCCCTGCGATCAAAGGTGATCGGGCAGGCCAACCAGTGGTTGAACTTAGGGGTGACGGGCTCTACGGCGCGCGTGTCTCGGAGTGCATGTTTGCTTCTCCTCTTCATCACGTGGATCATATTTACTGTTTTAACCTCTGGTGGGATTTTTTCGTCCCCGCTGCTTTGGTCAAGCGAGGCTCGTCCTCGTCTTCACTTGGTGTCTCCCTCCCCTTGTGTTCGGAGTTTAGCTTACCGGCCTACTTGAAGACCCAGCATTCTCTGTGGGTGTGATTTGCAGGTTTAACGGGGGTGCCATGAATCTGACATAGTTTGTCTAGAATCTTGTTTAGGCTAGACGGTCTATCTCTACTGCCTTTGAAAGGCTTTTTCTGCTGACCTAGTCGGGAGCCCCTGAAACCGGCGTTTACCACCGTATTATCTGGGTTGTCTTCTTTATTTCGACGCTTGCTTTTACTACGTCATGGGTTTCCATTGCCATCCCTGACTTCGGATGTGCTAGGGTTGCTGGTGCTACTGCGGGCTAACCAGCTATCTTCGCCCGCGCAAAAGCGGGTCATGAGGCTTGTCAGGTGAGGGAGTCCTGGATTAGGGGGTGTCCGGATAGCCGGACTATAGCCTTCGGCCGGACTCCTGGACTATGAAGATACAAGATTGAAGACTTCGTCCCGTGTCCGGATGGGACTTTCCTTGGCATGGAAGGAAATCTTGGCGATACGGATATGTAGATCTCCTACCATTGTAACTGACTCTGTGTAACCCTAACCCTATTCGGTGCCTATATAAATCGGAGGGTTTTAGTCCGTAAGACGAACAACAATCATACCATAGGCTAGCTTCTAGGGTTTAGCCTCTCTGATCTCGTGGTAGATCTACTCTTGTACTACCCATATCATCAATATTAATCAAGAAGGAGTAGGGTTTTACCTCCATCGAGAGGGCCCGAACCTGGGTAAAAACATCGTGTCCCTTGTCTCCTGTTACCATCCGCCTAGACGCATAGTTCGGGACCCCCTACCGAGATCCGCCGGTTTGACACCGACAGTTACAATCTTCGAAAACCCCATCGGGTGCCCCTAATGCCCTTGGGAGATGTTGAACTAAGGTCACCACTTGAGGAAGAAGTGGTAAAATCAAGAGAACTTTGGAGTATGTGTGTAAAACGATGGATTAGATTTATGTGTGATTACCGTCCCAACCAAACATGTGCAACCACTCTACCCCTTTATGGGACGGGTCATTATTGATTACTTAGGCTGATACTAGCATGGTGCCCACATTACTAGTGACGGGGGTGACTTGAGGTCACTCTCGGGACAGGGTCGTGCTTGGATAGGCGGCCATGACTGTTTTCACAGGGCACCGGACACACCGTTGGTTCCTTCTCATTGACGAAGGGCCGTTTCCCGGCCAGGCACACACGCGCCCCGAATTCGGGTGAGCGCGGTGCCCCTAGGGGCTATATAGTAGCCCCACTGTCGAACTCCTATGGCTAAGTGAAAGTGATAAAGCATTATAGTCCAGTTGCCTAGTTTTCTGCGCTATCACCTCCTTTGTAGGACCAAGACCTTGGATCAAGTGTGAAAATGCGTTTTCTGCAAACACCCCCGCATTATATGCGTGGGGGCTGAAGCCAAAGACCGCCATCTTTCAGGTTATATACACATATACATTAATGGCCGCACAGGAGGTATTTTTAATTCTTGAAAGCACAAGTATAAAAAAGCTTTTATATTCCATCGGAACATTGTTTCACAATATGTGGGGACCCCGACTCATAAGTCGTGATCACCGAATGCACGTGTACAGTGATCCCAGAGATCAATGCTCACTGAACACACAGAAGCTGAATAACAAGAGTCTTACATCCATACATACCGTCTTACACAAATTATGACCATTATGGTCAAGTCTTACATAGATAAAGCCACAGGGGCTGAATACCCAATAAACTTAAGCAGCGGAAATTCTTCGTCGGTAAGTAGAACCCATGCCATCTCCCTTAACCCTACAGGCATTCTGACTGGGAAGCGTCCTAGCTCGCCTGTTCGTCACCGAAGTATTCTTCATCATATCCCGTTCTTTCATGCCTGGCCAATAAAATAACCAGTGGCAAGCCAATGAGTACTTTGAATGTACTCGCAAGCAACCCATGATTTGGTTCACAATAACAATGCAACTGTACAACAAGTAAGCAACCTAGCTTCAAGCTAGTTGAGATGTCCTATCAACTTGTGAGATATGCATCAATGAACATGGGTAACCTTGAAGACAGGTTACAAATATCAACATAAATAGAATTTGAATCAATTCCATGCCTTCCAACATGTCAAGTCACCACCTTGACACAAATAGTTCCTTTCCACACACACATGCATCAGGATTGTAAAATTCCTGGACATAGTTTAAGTAGCACCTCCCAACTATCCATGACCGTGGACATGGCTATTCGAATAGTTTGACACTCTGCAGAGGTTGTGCACTTTACCCACAAGATCAGGAAGCTTTGTGTCATCCACGATCCTTGATACCTCAAGTACTGGGAAGCACCGATCATTACCTTTCCCTAGACGACACTAACATAGGGTCCACTTGTTGATACACGGCCCTCATGTATAAGAAAAAGATCGTGGGACTCTGCCCTTTTCATATTATTACGCATACACGAAGGGACCAACGGTGTGTCCGGTGCCCTGTGAAAACAGTCATGGCCGCCTATCCAAGCACGACCCCGTCCCGAGAGTGACCTCAAGTCACCCCCGTCACTAGTAATGTGGGCACCATGCTAGTATCAGCCTAAGTAATCAATAATGACCCATCCCATAAAGGGGTAGAGTGGTTGCACATGTTTGGTTGGGACGGTAATCACACATAAATCTAATCCATCATTTTACACACACATACTCCAAAAGTTCTCTTCGGTACACCACTTCTTCCTCAAGTGGTGACCTTAGTTCAACATCTCCCAAGGGCATTAGGGGCACCCGATGGGGTTTTCGAAAGATTGTAACTGTCGGTGTCAAAACCGGCGGATCTCGGGTAGGGGGTCCCGAACTGTGCGTCTAGGCAGATGGTAACAGGAGACAAGGGATACGATGTTTTTACCCAGGTTCGGGCCCTCTCGATGGAGGTAATACCCTACTCCTGCTTGATTAATATTGATGATATGGGTAGTACAAGAGTAGATCTACCACGAGATCCAGGAGGCTAAACCCTAGAAGCTAGCCTATGGTATGATTGTTGTTCGTCCTACGGACTAAAACCCTTCAGTTTATATAGACACCGAATAGGGTTAGGGTTACACAGAGTCGGTTACAATGGTAGGAGATCTACATATCCGTATCGCCAAGCTTGCCTTCCACGCCAAGGAAAGTCCCATCCGGACACGGGACAAAGTCTACAATCTTGTATCTTCATAGTCTTGGAGTACGACCAAAGATGATAGTTCGGCTATCCGGACACCCCCTAATCCAGGACTCCCTCAGTAACCACAAAGAGTTCATGGTACGCATGCATCATTAGGCATCAACTAGTTTCTTGACAATGCAATCATGAACAAGGTAAGGACATGAGTAGGGGTATGCAGCATGGGTGGTTCACCACAAGTTTACCACCGTCATATTTCATCATCATGCAATCGGAAAAAGGGTACCGATGAACAAAGGGGTGTCATGGTCAAAGGGCTGCTTGCCGGTTCATCGAGTCTTGAAATCTTCGGTCCTTCTCCATGTACTCCGTCTACTTCGTCAACTAACGCCGGAAACAATCACAATAAGCAACACAACAAGGCAGAAAATATAAGTGCTCTAAAATATTAATTTGACTTTTCTAGGACATCTCGGTTATATGAAAAACAACGAGTGGTTTCATTGGAATTGGATCGGTGGATATCTCGAACATTTCAATATGATGGAATCAAGGGTTTATGGATTTGCAAGAAGTGTACAGAAACATGTTTTTTGAAAAATGAGCAAAGGCACCCATTTAACAAACCATGATTTTAGAAGCATCTAGGAGTTGGTTTCACTGGATTTGGAGTTCAAATGAATATTCTATGGATTTGCAAAGTTGAGAAACATGAAGAAATGGCTCATTATTTTGTGGGGTACAGAAAGTATTAATAAAAATGTTCATAAACTAAGTTATGAACTTAGAAGCATCTAGGAATTTGAATCATGGCATTTGGATCAAGTTTGAGCTCTATGTGATTTTCTAAAGTTCATCACGGAAATAGGGAAAATAGGATTTGATAAATTTTGTGAAGAAAAGGTCTCTGGAAAAATGTGCATGTTGCACCACCAGGTAGATCATGATTTATAGAGTCACTAGAAATTTGAATCATCAAATTTGGATTCCATTGGAATTGTTTATGGATTTTACAGATTTACAGAAAAAGAAAAAGGAAAGGGAAAGGGTTTTACCCTTATCCAGCGCACTGGGCGCAGTTTAGCACTGGGCCGGCCCAGTGGCTCGGCTGGACGGGCAGAGGAGGCGACGTCGGAGGCGGGTTCATGGAGCGCTAACGTAGCGAGAAAGCGGATCCGGCCGAAGCCGTCTCCACTTAAACAGGCGGGCCCAGCCACTGGGTCGCCACGCTGGCCCAGGCTTCAGTGTCGCCTTCAACCTCCTGCGCTGCTTGACGGGAAACAGAGGAGGCGAGGCCGAGCGGCGCCGGCGCTCTCTCCGACGGCACCGTCCACCTCCGTCGATGCCCAGCACACCGGCGTGCTCAGGAGCGAGTGCCGCATCTGCCGAGGTGCGCCACGATCTCTCGGGTGGTCGGACGCGAGCAACGCATCTCTCGTGGCGGACGGCGGCGATGGTGAGGGCGAGTCACGAAGCTGCAGCCGCGGAGAGGAAGATATGGAGCTTGGGTGATGGTCGTGGGGAGGTGGGTGATGCTGTGGTGTGGTCAAGATGGAGAGGAAGAGGCCATAGGTCTCGAATTTGAGCGCGGGCCGACGTCAAGGATCCGACCATGGTGGTGGATGGAGGGCACGGGAGGAAAAATGAGTTGGTCCAGACGGTTCACGGGGGAGAGAGAGATCAAAGGAGCTCCTGAGGGAGGTCAGGGGCGGCCTTATATGGCAAAGCCACGGCTCACCGTGGACGTGGCCTACGGGCACCCGCGGAAATGGACGTGGTGGCCACACGAGGAGGCTCGGGGCTGTCTGCGGCGCTCGTGGGCGTTGGGTAGGGCGCCAGGAAGAGAGAGAAGGAGTGGGGCGAGGCTCTGGTGTTCGCGCGTGCGAGGCCAGGCATAGGCCGAGCCGGGCGGCTCTAGGCACGCGCCGCAGGAGGTGAGAGAGAGAGGGAAAGGAGGGGGCATGCACGGTGGTGTGTTGCAGACGTCGAGGCACCTCGACTGGCGCGAGGGGGAAGCTCGAGGTGGTCGGGGGACGCGGCGTCAACGGTCAGGAGCACGCTGACGTGCTCCAGAGCGCGTCTTTGGCCGGCATCCGCGGATTTTCCGCGCGCACTCGCGCGTCCACTTGTGTCTGGCGTATGCAGGAGGAATAAACAAGAGGGGTGGAGGCTTTGGATGCTCTGGGACTTGCCAGGAGTGAGAGAGAGATGAGAAAGGGAGGGGAAAGTGGCTGTCCAGAGAAGAAAAATGGGTCCCTGCCCCCCTTCATCATTGCCTCTCGGGCAGGGAAGCACATCAGAGGTAGAGGGGGACTAGGAGGGGCTGTGGTAAAAACATACATTTTTAATTTCTGCCAGAAGGTGTTTGATGGTTATTTGGGCAAGAAGATGAACTCCTCTTGTCATGAGGCTTGACAGGGTCATATGGTATGATAAAATAATAGGTTCCACCAATATTGAGTCCATTTGGGCAAAGTTGCCAATGCAACTTTTTTAAACCCTAGAAATCAACAGAAATGGACTTTCCAAGATTTAGTCATGCAAACCTATTCTCCTTGATGCACCACTTGGTGTAGTGTCATCATTTGAGGTTTTGAACATGTCCTCAAAAGTTGAGATCAAAAGGAGAAAGTTTCCAATGTAGAGTTGTTCAAATTTGGTTCTGGACAGGAAGGGTTTTGGGGCATTTTGATCAAGTTAACTTGTTCTCCAACTTGTGCCATTTGGTCTAGATGAGTTATTAGACAATTTGAGCATGTTCACAAGGTTTGAGAACATTTGGACATGTTTGGCAATGTAAAGTTGCTCAAACTTCAAAGTGGACAGAAATGGTTTTGAGGAGGTTTCATGGGGTTATAATATTCTCCATGACATGATACTTGTCAAAATCATCAAACATGTCATATGTGACATGCTAGAATTTTCTTGGAATTTTTGGAGAATATTTCGTTTGTAAATATTTCAAAAGCTTGAAATATCCAGAAAGGGTTTTTGAGGAGTTTGACCAATATTTTGAACATGACCATGTCTTGAAACTCTTATATATGGAAAATATATGTCCATTGAGTCTCCCTAATTTTTCCCAAATAATTTTAACCTATTAAAGACCATTTCTGGCCTAAAGAAAAAGCCTTTAAATAAAATAGGAAAGTAACTTTTAAAATTATATTTTTATGGTTTATGGGTATCCTATATCTAATAGGAGTCAAATATATTTTTGGAAAGATTTTTACTGCCCTTAATTAAGTACTTGCAGTGCAAATCTCAATTCAGGGGTTTTTGGAAAACAAATTTTTGAAAATACTATTTGGCCAAATTATTTCTGTAAGAAATTATTTTTATGTCCTATACACATGGCATGATCATTGGGCAAGGTTTTTGGATCAAGGAGAATGAGTATAAGAGTTGGAGAATTTATTTGATTTTTAGAGCACTTGCAAACAGTAGACAAAATCAAATCAAGCAAAGAACAAAACACACAAAAGTTTTTGTCAAACCACAATTTATCATGATTTATCATCTTAAGTGTTGTGCCATGGAAATCAGGGTGTGACACAATAATACATGTCATTCGAACATAATATCCTTCGAGCACTACGTCTCTATTAAACGAGCGCCCTGAAGAACTTCCTGAAAATAGTGCTCGACAGGTACTCGGCTTCCGTCCGAATCTTGGGATGCAACATCGGTGGCTTTCATCTCCGCCCAGTATGTCTTGACACGGGCAAGAGCCATCCGCACACCCTTTATGCATGTTGACCGCCTCATTGCTTTGATATGCGGCACCGCACCAAGGAACTGCTGCACCAAGCCAAAATAACTCTTCGGCTCGGGCCTTTTCGGCCACAAATGAGTCACGACATTCTTCATGGCAAGTCCGGACAACCTGTTCAGCTCCGCCCATTCGGCCAAACGATCGGTTAATGGAAGTGGACGCTGTGGACTACGGAAATGCGACCAGAAAAGCTCTTCCATCTCGTGATCCTTTTGATCTCCGAAGTGTTCGGTCGCGTCCGCGGCACTCGCCGCCAAGTCTAGGTAAGCATCCGCACTACTGCACAGCCGGTCCAACTGAGCATATTTAGGATCCGTGAACTTCCTACGCAGCAGAAAGGGCTTTCCAGCCGCGATATATCCGGCCTGACGTAGCTCCTCCTTCATAGCTCTCATCGCAGAGCGAGCATCCTTGGCCTCGGTGGTGGCCTTCTTCAGGTCCTCTTGCTCCGCTCGACTTTCTTTTTCAAGAAGCTCGCAGCGGTCGGTAGCATTCTTCAACTTCACAATCATCTCGGCCATTTCCTTCTTGCTTCGGCAGTGAGCAGCCTGTTCGGCTTTTAGCTCTTCGACCGCCTTTAAGGCAGTCGCATCACTTTTCCTGGCCTGCTCCTTGGCTCAGGCAAGCTCCGCCCGAAGATTCTCCATGGCAGCGGCACCATCTGCATCAAGCGTACATGTTGTAACGCACAGGCATCAAGCTCCCTTACTAGGTATCCGCGGAGAAACTGCATACCTTGTGACTCGTCCAGCCACTTGTTGATAAGCGTGATGTGGGCATGCGCCACGTCAAGTTGCCGCCTTAGTTCGGAAAATTCATCAGTCCGGCTAGCCACCGGACGCCCCGCCACCTACATAGGAAAGGTGACATATTATATCTGGGATTATGATCCTCGGCACGCTGTCATTTTTTGACAATGCACCAAGTCTCAGGGGCTACTATCTACACTGGGCGCATCTTATATATGCGGAACCGTCAAAAGGTACATCATTGCATGTACCTCAAAACCCGTCAGTAAACTCTTGGCGGCCTCGTACAAACCGCTTTCCGCATACGAGATTTTTTCAATCACCATACCCATCAATGCACGGTGATCCTCTGAGATAGACACTCGTCCGAGCAGATCCTTCAACTCCTCCGACCGTGCACCAGGAGGTGCCGGACTAGTCCGATGGCCTTTTTCGAAGGCCGGACACGGAGGGCTCCGGGGGGCCCTACGACCGCACTCCACCCCTGCCGTATTCAGGGAAACCCTCCGCGACGACACTTTAGGATCGTCCGCCTCGCTCGGCAGTACGTCAGGGGAGGCGTTCCGCTCTCCATCATCTCTGGACGAAGATCCCCCGAAGACGAGCTCTGTTGAGAAGGGCTGAGATCCGAACTACAAGGTAAAATTTCGGTCATCTTCAGAAATAAAACAGGGATGTCTTTTATTTTATAAACTCCCCTCTCTACTTACGGCTCGCTGGAGGGCTGATCTCCTTGGGGAAACAATGCGGCCGGGGCATCTTCCGGCGCAGGACCCTCTGGCGAAGATTTCTTCCCGCGCTTTGAGGCCTTGGTCTCCGGATCTCCAGAGGCGGTCGTCTTCTCCCCTTGGATGGAGGGATTATCAATCCCTCCTTTCTTGATAACCTCCTTCGCGGAGGCAGTAGCTTCCTTGTTCCCCCCTTCGCCTTCTCCTAAAGGCGCAACCTCCAGCATCATGATTAACACTGGATCCGGCGTGGTCTCAGGGAGGGGGCCGGACACCTGATCAGTTTTGCTTTCGCTATCCACTCTTGCTTAAGGGACAACTCTTTTAAGGGCAAGTTTATGATAAATATACGGATAGCGTGTCCGGGAATGGGACTACTTACTTGAGCATCCGGGCGATTGCAGCTCAGACCTGCGTCCTCGGTCAAGTCCGGACACATTGCTTGTGAACCGAAGAACAGTTTGTACATCTCCATGGGCGTTGCGCCCATGAAGTATTGAATAGCTCGTGATCCCTCCGGATTGAACTCCCACAGGCGGAGGGGGCGACGTTTGCAGGGCAGGATGCGACGAATCAGCATGACCTGCGTTACTACGACCAGATTGATCTCTCTCTCTATGAGGTCTCGAATACGGCCCTGCAACAAGGGCACGTCCTTGGACGGCCCCAGTCAAGCCCTTTATTGACCCATGACGCCAGCCGCGGTGGAGGACTCGAGCGAAAAGCAGGTGGCGCCACCCATTTGGTGCCCCTGGGAGCTGTGATATAAAACCACTCTTGTTGCCATAGACTGAGCTCCTTTTGAAAAGAGCCCTCGGGCCATGAAGCGCGGCGTTTACTTATAACAGCCCTCCGCACTCTGCTGTTTCCCTTGATCATCTTCGGCTCCACCTTGAAGGTTTTGAGCCACAATCCGAAGTGTGGGGTAATGCGGAGGAAGGCTTCACATACGACGATGAACAACGAGATGTGGAGGATGGACTCCGGATCCAAGATGTGAAGGGGTCCATCGAGAAGCTTAGTCCCCGAAGGAAGTGAGACGTGAACAACACGCTTTCACCATGCTTGGGAGTGGGAATAACCTGCCCTTGAGCAGGCAGCCTATGCGAGATTTCGCCGGTTAGATACCTGGCATCTCTTAGCTTTTGGACGTCTTCTTCCGTGACGGTGGAAGGCATCCACCGGCCTTGGAGGTCGGAGCCGGACATCATCGAAGGTCCGAAGCGCCTGAATCTGGAGCTTTGGGTGTTGGAACTCGAAGCGAGGGGCGGATTCGATTGAGATTGAGAAAAAAGAGTGGGGGTCCTGGTCTCTTTATAAAGAGGTTGAGTACCAGGAGCCATTGTTCTCGGTTTTTCTTGGCCGAGGTGTCTGGCGAGCCATTCGTCTCGGACACTGTGCTTGAAAGCTACTAAGGCTTCGGCGTCCGGGCAGTCGACGATTTGGTTCTTCTTAGTGAGAAACCTATTCCAAAGCTTTCGGGCTGACTCTCCGGGCTGTTGAATTATGTGACTTAAATCGTCTGCATCCGGAGGTCGGACATAGGTCCCTTGAAAATTAGCCTGAAAAGCCTCCTTGAGCTCCTCCCAGCTTCCAATTGAGTTTTCGGGGAGGCTTTTTAGCCAGTGCCGAGCTGGTCCTTTAAGCTTGAGGGGCAAGTATTTGATGACATGGAGATCGTCTCCGCGAGCCATATTGATTTGGAGGATATAGTCCTCAATCCAGACCCCAGGGTCTGTGGTCCCGTCGTACGCTTCCATGTTCACTGGTTTGAATCCTTCTGGAAATTCGTGGTCCAGCACCTCATCGGTGAGACATAGGGGGTGTGCGGCACCCCTGTATTTTTATGTATCATGGCGTTCGGACGGTTGTAGTATTCGGTTTTGATTTTGTGACGGAGTGCGCTTCCTAGATCCATAGATGGATCTGGTCGCGCCGGTCTTCTGATGCAAGTCATCATGTCAAGCGTGTGCTGACTTATGTGTGGCCTTGTTGGCCGCTCTATCGCGACCACAAGGTGGTTGATCCGACCGGCCGGCCGTTTTATTATTCGGCTGTGTGGGCTCTAAGGCTTCATCATCAAATTCAGGAAACAGCTTGTGCTTTGGATAGCTCTTTGTGTGGTAACTACCACCATACTTTTCTTCATTGTCGAGCACTTTATTCCATCTACTGTTGAGCGTATTCTGCGCGGCCTTAAGCCTTTGCTTCTGCTTCTTCAGACTCCTCGCGGTGGCAATAAGCCTTCTGCGGAGGTTCTCTTGTTCCAAGTAACTTTCTGGGATGATGTGTGCATCTTCCTCCAGACTGTTTTCCTCTTCGGAGGGAGGTTAATGAGCTTTATCCTCTGCGTCGCCGTGTTCGGACAGCGGATCCATACTATGTTCACCGTTTGCTGGTTCATCCTGCTCTGCTGCTGGGTCAATGTGGTCGTCGTTTCCTCTGGAGTCGACTGGGGTGTTATTTTCTCTTTCGCTGTTATTGCTGTTTTTGCCGAGGCGGATTTGGAGCGGCGCCTACGCCGATGCTTTGTTTGCTTCTCGATGGAGCTGTTCTTCGCTGCATCCTTCCGTTCCTCGTCATTGTTTTCTTTGGGTGTATCCACCATGTATATGTCGTGTGATGAAGTAGCTATCCAGCGTCCTATGGGTGATGGTTCCTGTTCTTCTCCTGCATCGTCGTCCATGTCGTCGATGTCTTCGGAGTCGAAATCGAGCATGTCAGTTAAATCGTTTATAGTGGCTACTAAGTGGGTGGTGGGTGGGCAGCGAATTTCTTCGTCGTCTGCATCCCATTCTATCCGGACATAGTTCGGCCAAGGTTCTCCTGACAAGGAGAGAGACCTTAATGAATTTAGCACGTCGCCGAAGGGCGAGTGCTGAAAGATATCCGCGGAGGTAAACTCCATGATCGGCGCCCAATCGGATTCGGTAGGCGCGGATGCAGGCGGCTCGGAGTCCGTGGCCGGGGACGAATCCAGTGCTTCGGCAACACAGCTCTCGTAAGGGGTGAAGTCAGTATCCGGCTCTATCACCACTGAGAGTGCGACCTCCATGGCGGGGTCTATCCACCCGACCTCGGGTGGCACAATTTGCTCCATATTGACGGCCGGAGTAGCTGCAGGTCTTATCTCCCGAACACTGTCCGACGGCAGAGCTAAATCACGCTCGTCGTGAACGTGCGGTGCACCTGGCATGTGCTCGAATCCGTCAAAGATCAAGTCTCCGCGGATGTCGGCAGTGTAGTTAAAGTTTCCGAACCTGACCTGGTGGTCAGGGGCGTAGCTCTCAATCTGCTCCAGATGGCCAAACGAGTTGGCCTGTAGTGCGAAGCCGCCGAATACGAAGATCTGTCCGGGGAGGAAAACCTCACCCTGGACCGCATCGTTACCGATGATCGAAGGAGCCATCAAGCCTTACGGTGACGGCATAGTGGAACTCTCAATGAAAGCACCAATGTCGGTGTAAAAACTGGCGGATCTCCGGTAGGGGGTCCCAAATTGTGCGTCTAAGGCGGATGGTAACAGGAGGCGGGGACACAATGTTTACCCAGGTTTGGGCCCTCTCGATGGAGGTAATACCCTACTTCCTGCTTGATTGATCTTGATGACATGAGTATTACAAGAGTTGATCTACCACGAGATCGTAGAGGCTAAACCCTAGAAGCTAGCCTATGGTATGATTGTTGTTGTCCTACGGACTAAACCCTCTGGTTTATATAGACACCGGAGGGGGCTATGGTTACACAGAGTCGTTTACAAGGGAGGAGATATACACATCCGTATTGCCAAGCTTGCCTTCCACGCCAAGGAGAGTCCCATCCGGACACGGGACGAAGTCTTCAATCTTGTATCTTCATAGTCCAACAGTCCGGCCAAAGGATATAGTCAGGCTGTCCGGAGACCCCCTAATCCAGGACTCCCTCACCGGTCCACCCACATATCAAATTATCAAAGTAGCGAACGTAAATTGAATCAACATGGTGAAAGTGACTAGATTAAATTTCCGTGTACCCTCAAGAAGGCTTTGCTTATCATAAGAGATTGTTTTGGCCTGTCCTTTGCCTCAAAAGGATTGGGCTATCTTGCTTCGCTTTTGTTACTACTACCGTTACTTGCTCGTTACAAATAATCTTGCTATCAAACTACCCTGTTACTTACAATTTCAGCACTTGCAGACATTACCTTGCTGAAAACCACTTGTCATTTCCTTCTGCTCCTCGATGGGTTCGATGCTCTTACTTATCGAAAAGAGCTACAATTGATCCCCTATACTTGTGGGTCATCATTGATGCACAGGAAGAGTAGTTGAATATACAAACGTTTTCGACAAATGGAATACGTAATACAAAAAAGGATAGCATGATATAATTCACATATATGATGATTGGATAAACATCATGGCATTGCATAATTCACATATATAACGCCTTGCGACAAGATAGCATTGCATAATTCACATATATAATGTCTTGCGATGAGATGGCATTGCATAATTCACATATATGGTAATTAGACACTAAACAGTTGGCATTCACACAAAGCATGTCTAAACTAAGAAAATACATAGCAATGCAAGACACCATACGCATCATATGAGCTACATAACCCTGCCAAGTTAGCGCAAACACCTCAGGGGGAAATATGAATGGTCATCTGTCTCTGAATCCTCCTCTGACGAGCTATCTGTAACCAGCGAGATATGCGCTTCTGAAAGTGCATTATATCGACGAGGGGGGGGGGTGAATAGGCAATTTTTATGAATTCTTCACTGAGGAATTTGTGGGTGAGGAAATTCCTTAGCGAAGAACTACTTGAAGTGGAATAAGTACTCAAAAGTAAACATAACAGAACACAAGAATGGTCATCATGATGAAATGAAGAAAAGCACAGAGTACTGAAAGCGTAAACACAGGATAACACAGGATGAAGACAAACATACTGAAGAAATTGAACCGAGAAAATTGAGAAAGTCTTCAGTCAAAGTCTTCAAACACATATCTGAACAAGCACACAACACAGTTATGAGGAAATGAAAGAGTTGAGGAAATAGAACCAGTAGGATTGGTGAAGACAGTGATTTGGTAGACCAGTTCCAACTGCTGTCTCAGTTGTACATCTGGTTGGAGCGGCTAGGTATTTAAACCTGAGGACACACAGTCCCGGACACATAGTCCTCACCGTATTCTCCTTGAACTAAGGTCACACGGACCTCGTCCAATCACTCATGGTAAGTCTTCAGGTGACTTCCGAACCTTCACAAACTCGGTCACTCGGCGATCCACAATTCCTCTTGGATGCTCTAGATCATGATGCCTAACTGTCTGGAAGAAGCAAAGTCTTCAAAGGTAACAAGCGTCAGATCCACGCAGGATCAATCTCTTCAGTGATGCTCAATCACTTTGGGTTTGTAGGTGTTTGGGTTTGGGTTTTCCTCACTTGATGATTTTTTCTCAAAGTTCTCGGAGGGTGGGATGCTCTCAAATGACAAGTGTCAGTTTTTCTCTCGGAGTAGCCAACCAACTAGTGGTTGTAGGGGGCAGCTATTTATAGCCTAGGGAGCAGCACGACATGATAAGACATAAATGCCCTTCAATGATATGACCGTTAGGTGGGTAGATATTTTGGGACAGCTGGCACAAGGCACAACAACGGTCGGAAATTTGAGTATCAAATTCCTCAGGGCTATCATGTTCCTCATCGTAGGCAATCCAAGATGGCGAATTCCTAACTCCTCGGTCGTAACAAATTCCTCGAGCCCGGAAGAACTTCGTCTTTGTCATCAAGAATATGACTGAATCTGTATGAGATTTCCAATGGCTTCACTCGAAGGGATTGGTAGGTGTAGGATTTTGAGTTGAGCATCACTTGGAAATTTTTCCTAAGTATTTCCTCGACCCTCTTTAACAGTACGGTGTTTCCTATGATTCAAGAAACAGAAAATGAAACTACAAAAACAAAAGTCTTCACGCTCCATGTTCCTCGGATGAATACCAAGTCTTCAAGGTCACACCAATTTCTTCACTTTCAAAGTCTTCAAAAAGTCTTTAGAAATCCAAAGTCTTCACTCGAAGAACTTCATTTTTAGGGGTCGACTTTCTCTGCAAATATCAAAATCCTCCAAGACTTATAGACCTGTGTACACTCACAAACACATTAGTTCCTTAACCTATAAGTCTTCAATACACCAAAATCACTAAGGGGCACTAGATGCACTTACAATCTCCCCCTTTTTGGTGATTGATGACAATATTGGTTAAGTTTTCAACGGGGATAAACATTTGAAGTGTAAATACTTATATTGAGGAATTTGATTGCAAGATATAGAAGAACTCCCCCTGAAGATGTGCATAGTGAGGAATTTGCTTTTGAAGCAATGCACACTTGAAGAGTTGAATCATGGAGATCTCCCTCTATATCTTGTCATTCATACACGCATTTGAGATATAATATGAAGAATTTGAAATGCATGATGAAATATGGTGACTGATGTAATTCAACATGCGTGCAGAGACATTAATGAGGAATAAGCATGCAGAAAACCACAGCAAAAGTATCAGGCCACCATAGAGTCTAAGCTTACAACTCGATCCAGCAAAGTCATCAGAAGAACGAGAGTTGTAACTTTGAAAAAAATGCCCATATAAGATAGACCCGGTTGTAGACTAACTCAAATTTCTCCCCCTTTGTCATCGAATGACCAAATGGATCGAAAGATGAGGACTAACGCCCCTGAAGAATATCAAGTTGATGAAGGAGCGCCAGCGTTGTTGGGGTCATTTGTCGATGTAGGGCCTTGCCGCAGTGTCGTCCAAGTCTTCATGCTCATCGGTTTCGCGTGATGAAGAATATGAGTTGGCCAACAAGGAAGGAACCTTGACCTTCTTGTATTTCTTCGGTGGAGGTGCAGACCAGTCAAAATCTTCCTTGAGACCCATTTTCTCCAGATCTTCTTCACCATATACATGAGACAGAATAGCCCAGGTGCGATCAAAGACTTCATGGAGGTAGTAATGGTTTTTTCTTCACTGCATTATGTGTGGCAGTCATGTTGAGAAGAATTGAACTAAACTGATGCTTAACCCATTTATGGTTTCGATCCACCTTCTGGTGAAGACTTAGCAGAAGCTCATGGTCAGTCATCACACGAGGAGCAGTAGCTTGAGGATTTGGCTTGGAGGCATGGGCAGCAGAATCATGAGTGGCAGAGTCATCATTGGTGGAATAAGATGCAGCCTTGCGAAACTGACCATCCAATGGACGAATGCCTTCATCTATAACAGCTGGTGCCTTGACCTTTTCATCAGCTGAGGAATAGGTCCGCTTGAGGACTTAATCGGGGGCAAGTAGCTGAGGTGATTCTGAAAATCAGCCTTGTAGTTGAGTGAAGACCTTGTCCTGAGGAATCACATAATCCAAGGTGCATAAGGCTTCAGCTCAAACGGTGAAAGTGCAACATTTCCCAGAGTCCTCATGAAGAAATCATGATAGTTGACGGGTATGCCATGAATGATGTTGAACACCAGATTCTTCATGATGCCAACAATTTCCTCATCAGATGAGTCGTGGCCTTTGATTGGACTCATAGTCTTCGTCAGAATGCGATAGACTATCCTTGGTACATACAGCAATTCCTTCACGAGGAATTTTGTCCTTGAGGCTTGACCAGTTTTCAATGGCTTCATCAGCACTTGCATATATTGATCTGTAAGCTCAGGCTCTTGGTACATGCAATGAGCACCTTCAGGTGGAGGACTGATGGGCAGGGCGTGAAGTAATTCAGTAGCCGGTGCCTTATAGTGAGTGTTCTCGGTCATCCAGTCCAAAACCCAGGAGTTCACATCGTCAGCATCTCCTGTAATGTGCAATGTTGCATAGAATTGAAGAATGAGTTCTTCATTCCAATCAACTATGTCTGTGCAAAAGTTGAGGAGGCCTGTGCCATGAAGCACACTGAAGATAAGTGTGAAGCATGGTAGTGATTCCATGTCCACATGAGGAATATGCTCTTGATCGAAGACTTTGTCCTTGTTGAAGAGCACTAAGGAATAGAAGTTGGCCTGGCTGGCGTTCCAGAAGCGCTTCCTTCTAAGACGAGCATAATCGTAGGGATTGTAGTCAGTGAAGAACACGTGCTTGCCGAATAAATCATCAGCCTTGAATTTCTGCTTCTTTGAGAATGGATCCTTTGGCTTGGGCTGAGGAGTGTCAGTCAATTGCATTATCACCTCAAGAATCGTAATCTCAGGTTGTTCAGGCTGAGGAATTTCAGCTTCTACTCCAGTGACAACCTGGGTCTTCAATTCTTCATTTACATTTTCTTCAGCACTAGTGGTTGGAATTTTTTCATGGACAGATGGTGTGGCATGAGGTTCATCAGATCCCATTTGAACTGTAGTTGCTGGGGACAGAGGAATTTGTTGCAATGGTGTTAAGAGTGGAGAGTTGGGGAGCTGACTTTCCCAAAAGTCATCATTCAGCACAGGTGCTGTACAGCCAATGTCCACATCTTCATTTTCCATTTCTTCAACGCCGGCCTCTTCAGCAGTAAACTGAGGCATAGGCGAGGAAACAGCTGGAGTTGAAGGGATTTCATCCACTTCAATTTCTTCATCCAACTGCTCTGACGAAGCAGCAGACGGATTTTCTTTATCGGATTCGCTAGGAATCACATATTCTTCATCATAAGGAACAAGGTCCTTTGATGGCATGGTTGAGATAGGAACAACATCAATGCGGTTTGCAAATGAGCTGGTCAGAGACTTCATTTTCTTCGGAGCTGAAGAATCTGAAGAAGCTGATGCCTTCCTTTTCTTCACTGCCGCTCCCTCAGCAGCCTTAGTCTTATTCACATCTAAAGCAGATGGAAGGATTGGAGTTGGGGTAGGCGCATGAGGAGCAGAGGAATGTGGTTGATTTTCTTCAGGCACAACTGATGGAGTTGCCCTGACCTATTCATTTTCTTCAGGCGCACCACTAGTGGATGCCCAGGCAATTTCATCAGCGGTTGGAATGTAGTCGTCAGCCCTGGAACTCACATTTTCTTCAGCAGCCTGAATGTCATCAGCGGTGCTAGCATGTTCTTCGGTCGACTGAGTAGATGCTTCAGCCTGAGGAATTTCTTGTTGCGATGGAGCTGCAACATTTGGAGTGAACTTTTCTGTTAGCTTCACAAAACAGACTTTGGCTCCAAGCCAGTCAGCACGGTGTACATCAAATTCATCACTGAGTTTCTTGATCTCAGATTGAATAGTGACAAGTTCATCAGTTGTCATAGAGACAACATTTTTCTTCAGGAAGTGCTCCTTCCTGTACTGCGCTTTCTTGATCTGTCTGGCCTTCTCATATTTCCATTTTTCTTCTTGGATGAAGGCGGTCAGCATATGACTTTGGCCAGGAGTCAACTTGAAATTAGGCATAGGAGTGTTTGGGTCCTTGTGCCAGAGATCAATGTAGTCGAGGATCAACTTTGGATCCAAAAGAAGAGGCACATTTGTGCCCTTGGCTCTAGCGGCCCTGACTTGCCTATCTCTGATGATTTCTGCAAGTTCATCATCATCAGCTTCGTCTTCTTCAGACGGCACTTGGAAGGCGACCTTCTTCTTGTGAGGACTTGGGCGAGAACCTCGTCCAGCAGTGGTATTTGTCTTCAGCAGAGAGGGTCCCGTTGAAGAATTTGGTGCAGCTGAGGAACTAGCAGAAGCTCCTGAGGCAATAGAGATGCCTGTAGTCTTTTGGCACGTGACAAGATGCACAGGTGTTGAGGACTTGGTCGGAGCAGCTGAGGATTTTGGAGGAGCAGCGTGAAGAATTTGCCGTGAGGGCTTTGAGGATTCTGGCCGTGATGGCATAGCTGAGGAACTTGGCCTTGAGGACATTGATGGCGAAGCACTTGGCTTGTGCGCAGGCTTCTTTGACATGGCCTTCTTAGGCTTGACTGAGGCCTCAGCGGCAGCAGCAGCAGCAGAGTCTTTGTTGAATTTCCTCACTGCTTCTCTGGCTTGTCTAGCCAACTTGGCCTGGCACTTGGCTCATTCATCAGGATAATCCTCACCACGCTTGAGGCTGGTGGGATCAGCTATTTGGACAGGTGCCAATGGAGGTCTTGGGCATGGAGGATTGAGTGTGAATTTCTTCATGTATTTGGGAGTAACATATGTGTACTCCCTCCAATCTCTTGTCCATCTCCTCTCTATCCTCTGTATGCGCACCTTGCGCTGATTCTTGTCCTCCTTACCAAACTTGGCCTCATTAGGAGTGCAATAGTCTTTGTATATGTCATCAGGATCTCAAAGGCAGTATTGATTTCAGGGCTCTTTCCTCCTTTCTGTGGCTTCTTTCCATCAGCCATTATCTTCAGTTGAGGAATTTGAACAATTGAATTCTCTGAAGAAGTATGCAACTTTTCTTCGAGGAACGCTGCAAATGAGTTAAGTTGATGAGAACCTAGTGATTCAACAGTGAACATGAGTACTTGTGAACAGAGTATAGTTACGAGGAATTTGGAGAGGTCATATGCGTTCTTAGAAGGTTTTGTAAAAAGAACAAGTTTGAGGAATTTGACCAGGCGAGTCTTGAAGAATTTCACTAAGCGTTCTTAGTCTTAGGTTCCAAAGTTGTACAGATCAGAAATCCGCACAATTGAGGAATCTTGAAGAAAAATTATTGCTTAGAGAAACGAATCAAGAACAGATGACATGTGAGGTGTTTAGTGTCTGAGGATTTGAAGAACAACACCTTTGAAGATTTTGTAGTAATCATTTGAATCAGAGAGGGCAGTAAAAGTAACTTTTAATTACCCTGGACGAAGAACACGACGAACTGTGAGGTAGAGATGAGAAGTTCGTCTATGCAGATCTTCCACGCCCTAACTCGGCGGAGGAAGACAGCTACGGCGGCGGCGGAGGGAAGAAATCTGCGGCCAGCTTGAGTACGGCGATGACGAGGTCGAGGCAGTGAAGCTCTTCCTCACCGGCGACAATGAAGTAGCAGCGGCGCTAGGGTTTGAGAAGCTTGAGCTGGAGAGAGGTTGAGTGGAGTAAAGAAAGTGAGGAAGAGGAGGGGGTATTTATAGCCACGGTGAAAAACTGTTCGCCCGAAGATTTTGGACGAACGTGCCCCTGACCCTTCTCATTCGCTTGACATGTGTCACCCACGTACTGAGAAGTGAAGATCGTGTGTGATCGTGGGTGAATAGATAAGTATTTCGTGGGATGCGGAACGGTTTGAGCGGTAAAGCCGAAAATTTAGATAAGATAAGTTTTAACGTTCCGTTTGAAAATTCTTCAGCTGACAAGGACACAATGAAGATTTTGAACAAGTTTCAAATAGAACGCACATGAAGAATTTGTGAATAAATTGGGTTGAGTTTAGCATAGAGGGGGAAGGGTCCGATCACATTCACTTAGCAGAAAAAACCAACTTGAAGAAATAGCAATAAGTGAATGTTGTAGAGGACATAAACTCATATATATATATATATATATATATATATATATATATATATATATATATATATATATGTATGTATGTATGTATGTATGTATGTATATATATATAGCTAATGAAGAAAAACGACGGAAAAGGTGATGACAATGCAAAGTTGAAGAATATGAACAACTGAGGAATTTCAACATTGAGGAAAAACTCAAATTGAAGATTTTCAACTTTTGGTGGTGGCGTGACCCACCGTATAAGAATGATGATTTCAGACACCGCGTAAAATTGTCGTAGGGTTCTGAGAATCAAATTCTTCGTTAATTTCTTCACACTTTGAGTGTTATTCTTCATTGATTGAAGAAAAAATGTTTCTTCATGTGTTGCACATCTAAGTCATCAATTTTGCATAAGTGTTAGGATGAGTGTCCTTTTCAAAGAACATTCGAAGATTCTAAGATATTTAGCTCACACCGCAACTTGCTAAATCTCTTTTCATCCAAGGGCTTTGTGAAGATATCGGCTAACTGTTCTTCTGTCTTCACATGCTCAATAGAAATGTCACCCTTCAACACATGATCACAAAGAAAATGATGACGAATCTGAATGCGCTTTGTCTTCGAGTGCTGAACTGGGTTGTGAGCAATTTTGATGGCACTCTCATTGTCACAGAAGAGAGGCACATTCTTCACGTTGACACCGTAGTCCTTGAGAGTTTGCTTCATCCACAACAATTGAGCACAGCAAGAACCAACAGCAATGTACTCAGCTTCAGCAGTATACAGTGATACGCAGTTCTGTTTCTTCGAGGACCAACAAACCAAAGATCGTCCAAGTAAATGACATGTACTAGATGTTGACTTCCGGTCCACACGATCACCATCATAGTCAGAGTCTGAATATCCAATGAGATCAAAAACCGAGCTCTTGGGGTACCATAATCCAAGTGTTGGTGTGTGAGCTTGATATCGAAGAATACGCTTCACAGCCTTATGGTGTGATTCCTTTGGTGTAGCTTGAAATCGGGCACACATGCAAACACTAAGCATTATATCTGGCCTAGATGCACATAAGTACAATAAAGAACCAATCATGGAGCGGTATACCTTATGATCGAAGTCAATACCATTCTCATCAGTGCATAGATGGCCATTTTTGGGCATAGGAATTTTGATGCCTTTGCAATCTTGCATGCTGAATATTCTCAGTACATCCTTGAGGTATTTCTCCTGAGATATGAATGTGCCATTGCGTTGTTGACGAATTTGAAGACCTAAGAAGAATTTCAATTCTCCCATCATAGACATTTGATATCCTTCACTCATCACATTGGCAAATTCATCACTATAACGTTGGTCAGTACAACCAAAGATAATATCATCAACATATATTTGGCACACAAACAGTTCACCATCATAAGATTTACTAAAAATAGTAGGGTCGAGTGAACCGAGTTTGAAGCCTTTCTTCATGAGGAATTCCTTCAAAGTATCATACCACGCCCGAGGGGCCTGCTTGAGGCCATAGATGGCCTTATTGAGTCTGAAGACTTTGTCAGGATTCTTTGGATCTTCAAAACCTGGGGGTTGAGCAACATATACTTCTTCCTCAAGCTTACCATTGAGGAATGCACTTTTCACATCCATTTGATATAGAGTGATATCATGCTGGTTAGCATAAGCAAGTAATATGCGAATAGCCTCAAGTCTAGCAACAGGTGCAAAAGTTTCATCGAAATCAATTCCTTCAACCTGTATCTAGACTTTAGCTACAAGTCGTGCCTTATTCCTCACCACAAGGCCATTTTCAGCTTGCTTGTTGCGGTAGATCCACTTTGTGCCAATAATATTGTCCTTGCGAGGATCTGGACGTTTGACTAGTTTCCAGATGTTGTTGAGCTCAAACTGATGTAATTCTTCTTGCATGGCCTGAATCCACTCAGGCTCCAGAAATGCTTCATCTACCTTAGTGGGCTCTGTGATAGAGACAAAAGCATAGTGCCCACAAAAGTTAGATAAGTGTGAAGCTTTTGAGCGTGTGAGAGGACCTGGTGCTTCAATGTCATCAATGATCTTTTCAACTTGCACTTCTTTTGCAACACGAGGATGAGCTGGTTGTCGTCGAGGAATTTGATCAGCATTTTCTTGACACCATTTTCTTCAAAGATTTTCTTCAGTGCATTAGCTCGACGTTCTTCACGTTCTGGAATGAATTCTTCAGCAGATTTTTCGGTAGGAATGACATCCTCAGTAGCCTTGAACTTGATAGATTCCTCAGGTGTTGGTTCATCTATCACAGAAGGTAGGTTCTCTCTTTGCAAGCCATTAGTTTCATCGAACCGCACATCTACAGTTTCAACAACCTTGTGAAGAACGTTGTTGAAGACTCTGTAGGTGTGCGAGTCCTTTCCGTAACCAAGCATAAAACCTTCATGTGCTTTCGATGCAAATTTTGAGTTGTGATGAGGATCTCTAATCCAGCATTTAGCACCGAAGACTTTGAAATAACTCACATTGGGTTTCTTGTCAGTCAGGAGTTCATAGGCCGTCTTCTTGAAGAATTTGTAAAGATATGCTCTGTTGATGATGTGGCACGCAGTATCAATTGCATCAATCCGGAAACGACGAGGCGTTTTGTATTCATCAAGCATAGTGCGAGCCATCTCAGCAAGAGTCCCATTCTTGCGCTCCAGGACGCCATTCTGTTGAGGAGTATAAGGAGTAGATAACTCATGAGTAATACCAAGTTCATCAAGATAGTCATCAAGACCAGAATTCTTGAACTCAGCACCACTGTAACTTCTGATGTGCTTGATCCTCACACCAAAGTTGGTTGAAGCCACTACAAAAACAATACACTTCCGTGATGATACGTGTTTGTCATAGTAGGTCGCGTTTTTTGTCATGCATGTACATCCATGAAAAATTTATGACAGAATCAAGATAGTCATACCTGTGCTGTCGTAGAAGTGTTCCATGACATTACGAAAATTATCATCACGAAAGTGTCCACTTCCATGACGATAAATCGCGCGTTACAGAAGTGCTTTCGTCAAGGGTGACCGACACGTGGCATCAACCGTAACGGAACACCGTTAAGCTATCGGGTCGGGTTTTGGATCCGATAACCCGTTAACAGCCATGACCAATGGGGATTTTCCAGGTGTAAAATCATCATTGGCTGGAGGAAACACGTGTCGGCTCACCGCTGGGACAGATGTCATCCACTCATTAGATAGAAGGCGCCTATGATACGTCGACACGTGGCACGACCCAACAGAGGCCCATTGCTGTGAGAAGGCCGGCCCGTTTGACTTGGTCAAAAGGTGGCGGGCCGGCCCATGGAAAGCCTGTTAACGGCCCGTTCACATATAGCCCATTTACAACCCGCTAACCCAAAGCCCGTTACGCCCTACTCGAATTAGGCCCAGTAGCGTCATCTGGGCCATCTTCCAGCCTGTTTTAACTTCTGGCCCATGTATGGCCCATGACGTCTTTCGGCCCATATGAGGCCCTATGTAACTCTTGGCCTATTAACGGCCCGTGGTGAAACTGGCCCGTAATGAACAGTGTATCACTTTACACCCATTAACGGCCCGTGGTGAAACTGGCCCGTATAGAACAGTGTATCACTTTATACCCATTAACGGCCCGTTATTCCGTTGGGCCGTTTCCAGCCCATGTTATCTTTCGGCCTTCTCAGAGCCCATTTATTCTTGGGCTCATTTCCAGCATTCGTTTACTTACGGCCCATTACTGTCATTTTCTGCTTGTGGGCCAAATTCAGCCCTTGGTTACAGTCGGCCCGTTTGTGGTCCGTTAATACGTTGGACAGTTTTCATAGCGTCATCAAATACAGCCTATAAACGATGGCCCGTTATGGTCGGCCCATTAACGGACAATTCCAACTCTAGCCCGTTTACGACCAGAATGCGGTCTGTTTGGCCCATGTTTGGCAAATCGATCATATGGCCGTATAAGGCCCATTGATGATAGGACCCGTAGAAGGCCCATTGTTTCTACGGCCCATAGAAGGCCCACTGTTTCTACGGCCCGTAGAAGGCCAACTGTTTCTACGGCCCGTAGAAGGCCCACTGTTTCTACGGCCCGTAGGCCCAATGTCACTACTGCGGCGTTTGTTGTGGCCTAGTTTTAAAAAAATAGGTTATTGCAGCCACTAGCAAACCGCAGAAAACGAACTGCACTGACTACAAGCAAACAAATAAACAAGACAACAAGGAAATAAATAAGCAAGCAACTTACACTAGGCAATCACGGCTATTACACATATTACATCCACTGGGCATCAAAGTTCGCCACCAAAGGTGCAAATATAGGGAACACAAGAGCATATAAACGCGCTGAGCAAAATAATTCCAGAACTGAAACCACTTGAAGAGCTTAAGAAACAATATCCCGGTATCCATAATGTCGGCAAGATGCTTAGCAAGCTTATTAACTTTCTCTTGTTTGGCGCTTAAGTCCTCCGGTAGCTTGTTGTTGCACCGAAAGTATGCATCTGAATTCGCAGGACTTCCTCGTCGTTCGCTTCTCGTCGCATAACATCTCGATCGATGTCTTTCAACTTGAAGTTGAGACTCAAGAAGTCGAACTGATTCAGCAAAGGGTTCAAGAGCTGGTGCCAGCAGTGGTAGCCAGTAACTCGAACACTACATCAAGACAAGACTTTGGGGTTGTCTCAGTGTCTTCAATATAGTTTTTATCAGCTTTCTTTGAGACCAACAGGGGTGTCTCACTATCTTGAACCTTATCTGCGTTACTTCCTTTACCATTGCATAACAGGGTACTCTTCTCCAATATTTTATCCGCGTTCTAAAAGAGAAACAAACAAACACATCTCAGGTTTACAATGTAGTATATGAAACTCATTTTGGTAAACCAGTTCAGTAGTAAGGTGGACAGGATAACAGCATGAAACAAACATATATCTATGTAGTATGGTCATTGTATGGTCTATATCATTCTAGTTTATGTTGCCAAATCAAGATAGATACAGTTTGAATCATATCTATTTAAGACAAAGCAGCATAGACAGAATATAAGTGTGGGAAACTACACAGCAATAACAACACTTGTAATGTGCATGGCATGAGAACATAACTGTTTATTCAATTGAAACTGAAATCAACATAGAGCAAGATACAACAGCAAACAGCCAAACACGTTGAATAAACAGGTTTAAAACATACCTGTTGCACAACTGGAGTTTCAATTGCATCCTTCAAATTTGAAATTGGTTGGTATCAGTAAATACAATGATGCAAGAGCAAAGTAGTATGAACCATAGCTACGAAACCTGACCTGAGAACAATTCTTCTTCTGCTTTAAGCGTTGATTTCGGGTTCGGAGTGGTGGTCCTCGTGATTTGGGCACTGCAGTTGCCTTACTAACTGCTCGTGTTTGGTTGCTCAGTGGTGGAGACGGTGTTGTGTCAACGGGAACTGGGTGTCTATCTGCTGGGGTTGGGGTTAGAAGGGGTGTAGCTGGTTCTCTCGCCCCTTGGGTAGGGGTACAATCTGCATGAGTGTGGGTTATGTGTAGTGGGGCTGGTTCTTGGGCAAGTACAACCGTGGTTCTATCTGCATCGACAGGTAGCATGATCTTTTTGAAGACCGAAGTTTTACTCCCACGATCTGCCATCACTCCCTCCAATTGAAATGGCTGATAAACAAGAAAAGTAATTGAATGTACAGACATTGTAAGATAGACAGGTGCAATGGATAGTAGGGAAGAAAACAGGGCATGAAATAATTCACATTTATGTTGTCTAAGCAAACAGAATAGCAGGACATAATTTCACATATATGATGGCTAATTAAACAGGATAGCATGACATAATTTCAAATATATGATTTATATACTAAGGAAGTGAGCAGAGGGCAATCGCATATATGATGTGTCAACTAAGGAGATGGCATTCAATATTGTGTATATGATGTAAAAACTAAGCATTGCAATACAACATATGCACATACACCTCATGGGGATAATAGGACTGGTCATCTGCCTCTGAATCCTCCTCTGAAGAGCTATCTGTAACCAGCAAGATATCTGCTTCAGCAGGTAGCATTGTCTACTCTGAAGACCATGTTTTCACTCCAGATTTCTCCATCACCAATTCAAATGGCTGATGCACAGGAAGAGCAGTTGAATATACAAACATTGTCGACAAAAGCAAGGAGAAATACAAAAAAAGGACGACATGATATAATTCACATATATGACGCTTGCCTAAACAACATGGCATTGCATAATTCACATACATAATGCCTTGCAACAAGATAACATTGCATAATTCACATATATAATGTCTTGCAACAAGATGGCATTGCATAATTCTCATATATGTTAATTAGACACTAAACAGGTGGCATTCACACAAAGCATGTCTAAACTAAGAAAATGACATAGCAATGCAAGATACCATACGCACGATATGAGCAACATAACCCTGCCAAGTCAGGGCATGCACCTCGGGGGGGGGGATATGACTGGTCATCTGTCTCTGAATCCTCCTCTGAGGAGCTATCGGTAACCAACAAGACATGCGCTTCGTCGAGATAGCATTGTCTCGCTCAAGACCTTGTTTCCACTCCAGATTTATCCATGACCGTGCCGAATGGCTGATGCACAGGAAGAGTAATTGAATGTACTAAAATTGTTGACAAATTTAACACGTAATAAAGAAATGATGGCATGATATAATTCACATATAAGATGACTGGCTAACCAGGGTGGCATTGCAAAAATCACATATATGATGCCTGGCTAGACAAGATGGCATTGCATGATTCAGATATACGATAAAGAAACTAAACAGATGGCATTGACACAAAGCATGTCTAAACTAAGTAGATGACATCTTTAATGTATCTGATAAGCAATGCAAGGCACCATATGCATGATATTACCAACATCGGCATGCCAAGTTAGAGCGAAGACCTCATGGGGTAAATAGAGTGGTCTTCTCTACGAATCCCCTCGAACAGTTATCTTCCTCTTGATTACGATCTGAAATGGGTGGAGGGGGGATGCCTTTGCGCCCACCATGGAACGACGTCTGCATGAAATTTTATTGCCACGCAAGGCTCGTCTCTTTTGCTCTACATGATCAGTTCCATTGTGTACAATAACTGGCATGGATAGGAATAAAACATAGTGAGATTATGTAAGGAGTGCATGCACAAATCCAGAGTGATGGTAGCAAACTGTGGATAGACCCAAAACCAATGATAGCAGGCAGATAATAGCTTTTAGTTAAAAAATACAGATAATGGCTCCTTTAATGTTTGTTTGCACCCAACATGAAACTCATAGTAGACACCGGAGATTAACCAGATAGTAGACAGATAGTACTGATTGATGCCCCAATATGTACCCCACAACCATTTAAAAACTCAAGTTTCAGCATTAGTTTGGACGTGACTCGGAGTCTAATAAGTGAACACGACGATAATGTAGCATGTCATCATATTAAGCGACACATAACGTAAGCAGGCACGGAAGAGTGCGACCTCTCTTGCGGACCCGTGTAGTCCTCAAGGTCATCTGCTCGATTGATGATGGTAATGCAGTTGTCGTGAGCTGCGGCAAGGGAAGAAGATCCGAGGCGGCGAAGACAGTCCGAGAGCGGATCCCTGCTGTGGTGAATCCTTCTGTCGTTGGAGTAGCTGAGCTGGGCTGGAACACAGCACCGCAGGAGAAAGGCAAACCACACAAGGTTTTCTTTGACACATATCTGTAACAGAAGTAATTGAGTAAGGGCTTGTTTGAATTTGAGGATTCTAACAATGCAGGGATAGGAAATAGACAGGAATAGGATAGGAATGCACGTGCAAAACAGAGAATTTAAAAACACATGATTTCTGCCAATCTGGGTGTTTGATTCACAACAGTTGGAAGATCACAGGATGCAAAAAAGCATGGCGAGATTAAGTCAAACAACAACAAAATGTACGGTTATAATGCTATTATGCTACTATCTCTTAGTCTTGTGCTTGATGAATAGGAATATGAAAAGGAGGAGAAGTGGAAATTAGAATTCCTACAGTTTTTCTTTCAAGGAGACAATAAGGAACAAATCCTACAGTTTTCCTTTGCTCCATTCCTTTGCACCAAATTCATGAAAAGTAGTACCATAGGAAACTTTCCAGTTCCTATGTTTTTCGTCCACTTTTCCTTTCAAGCACTGGCGATTCTAGTAGGCAGGCTTGATCAAGGAAAATCCTACACTAAATTTTTTTTGTGCTACTTCTATTACTTTGGACCCAGGCCACTGCCATACTAGCTCAACTCCCAGGCCCATCGACAAATGCATAGCTCAAGCGCGCAGAGATAAATAATGATGGCGTTCAAGAGAGTCCATCACGAATAGCTAAGTTGCCTGGTACCTCACAGCTTGTCATATATTAGGATAAAATAATCATATTTCCCGTTACTACGAGTGCTCAGTGGACAATATATATAACATGTAGAGTAAAAAAGAGATGCAACAAGTGTACAACCTCTTTGGCGAAGCCATGTAGATCTTAGCGTGATTGGTTGGCCGGTGAGGACGCTCCGGCTGACTTTGCTGTCGGAGGAGGGGAAGAAGATCTTAGGTGTCTGGAGATGGAGCCCGAGGTACTGCTCTACTGTAATGGAGGGTTTCGTCGTTGGAGCAGCTCCAGTAAGTTGTACAACGCCGAGGCTGAAGCAAGACAAGAGAGACAACGAACAACGTTAACCTGAGTGGAATTCTAATAGCATCTCCAATACATGACGTAAAATACATAACCACAAAGTGCTAGATGTAAAATACATCAGCCTCTCATCTCTGAACTTAACTGTCGAAACTGAACTTAACTGTCTAAACTGAACATAACTATCAAAACTGAACTTAACTGTCGAAACTGCATTTTGCTGTCGAAACTGAATTTTGTTGTCGAAACTGAACGCACTAGCAAGGTGAGGCTACACGTCGGTCGACTGACTTTTTCATCTCTGGTCAGTCGATTTTGCAGCCATTGGATACGAAATCAAGTGCCTGCGGTTCGTCTTCAACCTCCACCCCCATGAGCCGCCACCACCACCGCCAAACAGCAGCCCCGTCGCCCATGACGGTGGTGCGCCGCGCCGCCCGCGCCAAAACACTCCCCACCGCCGGTCCGCCGCCGCCGGCCATCCTCTAGGCCCCCACGTGCGAGCATTTTCTCCAGCGATCCCACCCCACCGCCCATAACGCCCGCCACCGCCGCGACCACCTCCCCATCCTCGAACCCTAAGATAGATAGTGGGGTACCTCTCCGTGAGCCCCCTCCCCGCTGCGGCTGGTTCTTCCTTCACCTGGCGAGCCCCCTGAAAATCGATCGACCCAAAAGTCGATTCAGTCGATCGATGTAGCTAAATCGAGCAGCATCGCAAGCAAGAGCAAGAGCGAGAGCAGCAGTGAGCGAGCAATAGCAAGAGAGACTCAGCAGGGGACCGAGAGCAAGAGCAGAGCAGCAGCGCAAGCAAGAGCTAAAGCAGCAGCAGCTCCTACTGATGTAGACATCGCCGCCGAGGGAGCGACACCATGGAGGAAGTGGCCGGCGACGCTGCCGTGGATGGAGCCGCGCCGTGTCGGCTCGGGACCGAGTGCCGGCAGCACCGTGAGATCGAATCAAGAAGAAAATGCGGCGATTAGTGTACAACATCTTTGGTGGCGCCGATTAGGCTGCAGCTTCATCCGAGGAAATGGTGATGATGATGCTCTTCCGGTGGTGCAGGTGAAGACGGCGGTGTGGGAATGGAGGTGGCGCGAAAGACGAGGGGAATGTTGGGGCAGCTCCTTGGAGGTGGAGGACGGGTTGGCTGAACCGGCGGGACGATGAGATCGACGACGGATCCTCATCTGGTACGGGGGATCAGGACGACGAGGTGTTGCTGTGGACGACGTCGTCGGGGAAGAGGCTCCGGCTGGGTGGCGGACGGAGCAGGGTGTGGGGTTTCGTCGTGGGTTTTCGCAGCCTCGGTGTACGAATGGGTGGGCGGTTTGGATGGCAGTGGGGAACCATGGCTTGGAGACGCGCTTGTCCGAAATGTATGGTAAGTTACAAAGTACCGCCCACCGATTTGAGGCGGTTCTTTCGGTTCAGGGGTACCACGGGCATTTCACGTGTCGGGATTTCACAGGAGGTGGGAGTTTTTGCGCGAGTTGTAATTTCGGAATAGCAAGGCGCGGGTTGAGATGGAGGGAGTTGTTGGAGCACAACGAGACAAAGATATATCTTAAATATTTCGGTCTAACAAGGCATGGGTTGAAGAGGCGGGAGTTTCGCAGCACGATAGACAGAGACGCTAGCTTGAATTTTCGGCATAACAAGGCGCGGCTTGAATTTTCGAAAGAACAAGCTTAACGTGTACCAAAAAAAAGACAATTTGCACCTCAACACGCACAACACACACACAAACACCATTTAGACTGGAGTAAGGTACACGTGCATTGCACGCATGAGATTTGGCAACCAATTTATGAATAAATACCACATTATAGCATGCAAGCTTTGAGTCATATATGCATGATGTAGATGTTCGTTTAATTCTTATAGTTCATTTCATTCAAAATCATCTAGTTTTTATAAGAAAGCTAATCTATTTCAAGATTCATGGAATTGTGCGCTGTAAGACATAAAGAAAAAACAAATAATGGCAAATCATGTAGAAAAACATTTGGGCGATTCTGACACGGAAGATTCTAGAACAAATAAGAAGTGCTTGTGTTTTGATGTTTGTGCATTATGCTTAAGTTCAACCATGGAGTCTTCTAGATTATACATGTGGCGAAATCTGGTGGAATCAAGATGATATCCAACGGCCAATAGTGCTCAAATTTGCCATCTTTGGACCATCGGATTCGCCTCATCCAACGAACATCTTTCAAAGTTAAAGTTACCCGCACACAATATAAAAAATATTAAAAAATAATATATATATATATATATATATATATATAGGGGTATAGATATAGATATGTGATGCGAAGCCGCCCATCATCTCCAATTAGAATAGTGTGTCCATGCACGGATGCTACGTGGCCAAATGATGTCTGCCATCGATATCTCAAATTCAAATCAGTCTGACCTTGTTCAATGTGTATACACTACAACATGCTCGTTTCCAAACCACACCGCGCAGATCTCCGTTATATTCACGCATGCATGGGTTTCAAACATCAGGATCTCTTATTCAAATATTTGAATTCAAATTTACATTGATTATGACCTCACCTATTCTTTTACACCCACACAGTAGTCTTCTCTTTATAATTGTATCACTAACTTTCTCTCGTGCATGCATGCACACACACTACCGATCGGCATTATCCATCGTGACGCATGCAATCTTTTTCTTCAGGTCGGTCTCCCATGAAGGCACACACCACACACATCCCCTCTCCATCATATCGGGCATTCTTTATCTCTCACGCGTGCATGCATAACGATCAATGTTCCTCTATGTATGTGTGTATATAGCTAGGTCTTTCATAGTTTTCCACACAAACCGATCAATCGATTTATCCAGTGAGGTCTCACCCTCTTTCCCACGTCCACATCGATCAGTCTATACCTCTCTATATAGGATTAACATATATAGCTAATACACCCACATTAATTATATATCCAACGCCCCCCTCTCATCATCCATGCCTTCCGCTTCATCTCTCAGATGTGTGCACAATGGCAAAAACGGGGGGCGGTAAGGGCCCTGCCCCCCCCCCTAATATCACTATATATCGAGGCTAATATGAATGTGATCATTAGACAATTGCTGCTAAAAAAGGTTTAATTTCATGAATTGGCCCTCCTCGTAAAGGATTAGCAATGCTTGGCCCCCTAGCTCATTTATTTTTCATGGCTCCGCCACTGCGTGCAAAAGCGCACGTGTTCGCCCCCTCTCTCTAAATATCGATCTCGCACTTGTGCATTCCTTCATAGTCTCCCTCCACTCGGCCCCTCGCACCATCTTCTAGCCCCCCACCGGATTTTGCCACAAGTACAATCTAGTAGACTCCATGGTTGAACTTAAGCATAATGCACAAACCTCAAAACAACAGTGGTTCTCTTTTTTTCTAGAATCTTCTGTATCATAACTGCCCAAACTTTTTTTCTAGTTGAATTGCCATTATTTGTTTTTACTTTATGCTTTACAACGCACAATTCCATGAATCATAAAATAGATTAAGGGCTTCTTTGATTCAAAGGATTCTCAAAGGAATTTTGGAGGATTCTAATCATTAGGAATTTTTCCTATCTTGGTTGTTTAATTCGTAGGATTGTAAACCATAGGAATTTTTCTATATGATTCATTTGCACTAGATTTCATAGGAAACAACCCATCCACTCAAACCTCTTTGAAAGAATTCTGCGTTTTTTCCATGCACAATCAAACACTCGTACAATCCTGTAGGATTCAAGACGACATTCCACTATAATCCCATGTTTTTCCTATTTCCGCGTTCTTAGCTTTTTTTATAAAAACTAAGAGGGTGCTTGGATCCAAGGGACTTATTTTAGTCTGAATAAAAATAGTCTCTTTAAGAGACTAAAGTTCCAAGCACCCCTGACTAAAGAGGGGCTAAAACTAGTCTTGAGACTAATTTTTTTTAGTGAGGGGTACCCCTACTAAAATGCGGATTAGTCCTCTCTCTCCTCATTTAACTCCTCTCCTTTAACACGGGCGAGTTCTGGATTGGAGGGTTTGGAGGACAATAAATGCTCATTAACTTGATTTTAGTCTCCTTAGTATTTGGATCCAAGCATGGATGAGGCTAGCATGTTTTAGTCTCACTACTTTTAGTCATGGGGCTAAAACGTATCCAAGCACCCTCTAATTGATTTTGAATGAGATGACTATAAGAATTAAACGAAGGGCTACATCAGGCATATATGACTCAGAGCTTACATGCTATAGTGTGGTATTTATTCATAATTTGGTTGCTAAATCTGATGTGTGCAATGCACATGTACCTTACTAGTACTTCGAGTATGTGCAAAACACGTAAAATTAGAATACCAATGGCATGCTACACAGTGTCTCTCTTACAGATCATGAAGCCACGTGGCACATGTGGAGGCGTTGTCGCAACCTCCTTGCGTGGATTGATCACAGTAATGCGCTGTAGGTTCCGAAGAATGTACTGCCCTCCCCGAGCCATACCGGCGGTACATGCACGGTTTAAGATGTGCACGCACGCCACACACGCACTCATTCCTCGCACGCACACGCGGGTACACGGGCGGACGCAATTTTGTAACAAGATCCACCCATGTGATAATTTGACGTGTAAAGTCGTTCACTTCATTGATGGTCAATTAATACAGGCATGCAAATTGAGTGGACGGAGGGCGAAGAAAGACATTATTACTCCATGCGGCGCATGCGAGTAGTTAAATCGTGGGTTGCTAAGTAGTAATTCCATTGGTCTCCTTCTTATTTTGTGCCAATTTTAACAAGAATATAATATTTACGCATTTGAGCAGTGTAGTACTTGAAATTTATGTTCCGCTAAACTCATCGGGAGCCGTTTGGCCTCAAACCAAAACCATCAATTAATCTTTACCTTGTTCCCATCACATTCAAAGCCTGCTCACACCTACTAGTACGTACCAAACCTGAACGTGTCCCCACTATGCAGGTATTAGTACTAGTGCTAGTACTTAGGTTATAAAAGGGGGAACTACCTAACCAAAAATTACTCTACCTTTCCTCCTCATAAGTGCTTCTTCTTCGTCCGTCATTGCCATGGCCGGTGAGCAGAGCTCTAGGTCGAGAACTACTCGTAACAAGGGAGCGGCAAACAAGGCTGCGAAA
Organism: Aegilops longissima; assembly: GCA_021605205.1. Lineage (NCBI taxonomy): Eukaryota > Viridiplantae > Streptophyta > Magnoliopsida > Poales > Poaceae > Aegilops > Aegilops longissima. The sequence continues at coordinate 306,240,918 of CM038677.1, forward strand.
AAAAAGAGAGGGCTCGCCGCCATGCAGAGGACTCGAAAGGTCTCTCACGGGAAGGCGATTGCTCCCAGGAGCGCCCTAGCCGCGCAGGCAAACATGCCGAGCCGGCGGAGCTGGAGTCGTTATCCCTCGACGGCATGCCCGATCAGCTCAATAAGCACCTCAATAAGCAGAAGGATTTCATCCAAGGCTTGATGGAGTTGCTGAAGGAGAGCCTCGACGACATGCCCGTTGAGCTCAATCAGCAGGGGGAGTTGACCGCCGGCTTGGTGATGCTGCTAAAGAAGAGAATTGCCTCGGAGAAGAAGGCGGCCGGCGAAATCCTGCGACTTCAGGAGGACAAGGCGAAGCTCTGCCACGAGATCGACCTGTTGAAGGAGAAGAACGCCGGCTGGAAGAAGCTGCAGGCCCTCATCATGGAACAGAAGGAGGAGTTGGCGAAGCTCTGCATCGAGCACCCGTTTGCTGTCAAGGTACGTAATGCGGCCGTGGAACAGATGATGAAGGCTCGCGTCGAGAAATCCCGCGTCATGGACAGAATGAAGAAGATGGCGGAGGAGACGCGCAAGGAGATGGAGGTCGTGGAGGCGATGAAGAAGCGGTTACGACTCCGCGGCGAATTAGATCATTTGGGGTGATAATCTTCCTTCTTCTTTTGCTGTTGTGTTTCATCTTTTGCTTCGGGTGTTTCGCCGCACGTGTCACGTTCTCTGCGAGGCATGAATAGTACAATGTTTTTTTGAGGGAATGAATAGAACAATGCTAACAATGAGATGACTAGCAAATTAGATCATTTTTTATCGCCATATGGCACTGGGCTGCCGTGTTTCGTGCTCCTCCTTCGCAGTACTACTCCAGTGGAAAACTTTAGTATACCGCACGGTTCTTTGCTCCTCCTCGATCAGGTCGTCGGCGCATTTATACGAGCAGTCAAATCACAAGGCCGCGCCTTCCAGCAGTAATGAGCCATCAAATCACAAAGACCCTCGCCTCTCGTGAAACCGACCAACCTAGACTGCCCCGCCCTCTAGCCTTTTAAAAAATGTATACTTTCGTACAACAGTAGTATCGGTGGATTGCGCCATGGAGCAAAACTTGAAATAAAAAAAGGTGGTACATATAGAGAGCGCTGGTTGCCAAATTATGCATATAGTATTATTAAAAAGTCTAGTCACAATAATGGTGTCCAGCACAACCCACCCCTCAAATAAAACTAAGAACCTTAGAATTCTTTGACAAAACTAAGCACCCTGAAATTTTTTGACAACTAAATTGCTGACTATATGATGTTGGCCATATATATTGTACGTATATAATGTGAAGAAACGAGTGGTAGTACTATACCAATTAAAAGATGAATTGTAAGAAATACTAGTATATACGTACTGAAGAGTTAAAGTAACAAGAAGAAACATAACATAGTTCTGCTGGGGCTCAAGACAACACACCCCTCAAATTAAATTAAGCACACCTAAAATTAAACTTTGCAACTATCCCGTAGACACTGCATTAGAACCACCAGAGCAACGACACGCCACCTTACTCGGAGTCCTCGTCCACGCCCTCGACTTCGTCCTTGTCCCTCTTCCTCTTGGCCGATACTTCTTTGCTTGAACCACCAACTTGGCTGTTGCTCTTCATCCAACCCTTGTAGATATTGAAACAAAGGTAGCCATCCATTGCAGCGTAGTGGATGTGGTCTATATCTAGTACATTCCGCTGCCATGCATGACGATGAAACGTGTATGGAGGTTTCTCCAGCCATTGTCTGAAGGATGAACCATGGTTCTGCCAGGGTCAGCATTGAAGGCTGACGAGAGGACACCAGCCGATTCTTTTGGAGGTCGAAGGTGTTTCCTACAACGAGGCCTATCCGACGCAGGACTTCTTTATCGTTACCAAAGTCTATAGTAACGAATTTGACTAGGTTGCTCTCGAGGAAGTCCTTAAAATCCTGGCACTCAACATCGGCATGGCATATGTGGTAGACCAAGCATAAGTCATGCACGCAAACCTGGATCACGGCGGGCTTCTTCCTCTCTTCGTCCTTTAGATCCTTCTCTCATCCCAGGACTGTGGTGTACTCAACATCTAGCCCAGCGACCACTCATCATCTGAGTCTTCGAACATGCGTCTGAAGCGAGAAAGGCATCCTTTCACCGTCACGGAAGAACGGGTGTAGATGACGTCGAACTCATTGCCGGTGATGGTTCTGACATTGTACTCACCGCCGATCAGGGAGATTTGGGACGCCATGGATTTGGGAGGAGGGTTAGGATTAGTGGAACTGCCGTAGTGTGAATGGACGGGACGACTAGGAGCGAACCGCCGTAGTATTAAAGGACGTGCGGGGGTGAGTAGGAGCGAACTGCCAGCGTGCGAACAGCAGGGTAGTGGCTTTCCATTATCCCATGATACGGGCTTCCGAGAGCCCTTGGATCTGAGATCGAACGGTTGCATGGCATGATTCTAGACCTATGGGTGAATATCCTATCCTTGAGGGTTATTCTACAAATTTTCAGCAACTTAGCATGCGACCGTTTGATCTCAGATCCAAGGGCTGCCAGCAGCCCGTATCATGGTTGTTCCTACCACGACCGTCGCGTCGCTCGCGCGGTCGCGCTCTTGGAGATTTAACACGACGCGTTAGGCTATCTGATGTTGGCATTTCATACATAGTCATCACTTAGTCACTCATACTACAACAAGGTTGGCTATAAGGTTGGCTATAAGTGCATTTTTTTACTCCTCTCTATCTATTTCTTCGTACTCCCTCCGTCCCATAATATAAGAACTTTTTTGACACTAGTGTAGTGCACGTCTGTTGCACGGAAGAGTGAAATGCATTGATCGTGGTGTTGTTTATTTTGACAAAGGATGTGGGGTTCATCTCATGTGTAACAGGTATCGATAGGTTTCTTCAGATATTATTTCATCTCTAGAGCTCAGAAACATCCGGGTGAAATAGATAAAAAAGTATCTTTTGCAAACAAAAGCGTTCAACTGTTCAACCTGCATCCAAAACTTGTGAATAAATAACTCTTATTGTGCTTTGCAGGAAATGGTTCATCATAAGTCTTTCACTGGTACTATAGTAAAAAATCATACATGGAAGATTCTAGACTAAACCATAAATGGATACACTTTTATTCATGCGCAATACTCCAATAGAGCAAGATCATGCATGGAAGTCTCTACATGCTTAGACACCGGATTACATTGAGCGAAGACTAATGATCAACATTTAACTTAGTAATGCATATGTCCAGGTGAACCTCCTTGGAGTCCCCATGCACATTGTTGGGGTTCAAATAATAACATGCGTCTTCCATGTCCACAACGGCGGGAAGGTCCCAGCTCGGCAGAGTCCAGGTCAGCTTGACGTAGCCAGTGTCGCCGCCCACGGACCTCCGAGGGGTAGTAATAGTGAGCACGCACTCGTACATCGGCCTTGTGTCGATGTCGGCGTCGTGGCGCCGCCTCGACGCACACTACAGAGATGTGGCGGCGGCCTGCGCGAGCCTCGCCGGTGGCCACTATCAAGAGGAAGACGCTGCCGTCCTCCTCCGAGACTAGCAGGCGGCGCTGATCCTCCAGCGACTCCGGCACGGTGAACGGGTAGCACGTCTCGTACTTGATGTTCTTCGCCAAGGGCCAGTAGTGATCACCGCACGCCTGCGTCAGGTGATGCATGATGTCCGCCGGCGAGCCCCAAAACGGCACCGGGCACTCATAGCAGTAGACGAAGGGCTGCTTGGAGGCATCGACCAGGCCGTCCATGAAATGGGAGTGGCTGTAGGGGACGTTCCTCCAGTTGAATAATGAGCAAGTTACTATGAGATTTACTACAAAATAAATCATGACGGCTATAACAGAGATTAAACTAATCACGCGGACTAGCATAGTAGATGAACAAATCGAATCTAGGACACAGAGTAGAAACATGAATTCTACCACAATTTCAAACAGGAAGGACAGAAACACATACGGCGCGACGGGAGCAGCACCATTGGCGTTGAGGTTGTCGCCCATGTCGTTGAGGAAGAGGTTGCCGAGGTCGGGGAAGAAGTCATCGTTGGTGAAGTCGTGGCTGCTAGCAGTCGCGAGAGTGCACTCCCCAAATGTCAACAGCGCCCGCCGAATGGAGCGCACGAGGGAGTGGCTGTAGGGGACGTTGCGGCCGCCGAATGGAGCGCAGGAGTAACCCACGAAGCAGTAGATGGTGCTCCTCCCTAGTCTCTATTCTTATCTCTATCTTTACTACTCTTGTTTGTTTTTTCTAATATACTAGTTGTAGTTTTCAAATCGAATAGTACTGCACCGTCCACTACACGCCCGGCTGAACACGCCTCCTCGCCTCCATTAAGACCGCATGAAAACCGAGAAACCTACTCCAGCCCGCGGAAGGAAATTTGCTGGTTGCCGCGGGAGGGTTATTCTGCAAATTTTCAGCAACTTAGCATGCGACCGTTTGATCTCAGATCCAAGGGCTTCCAGCACCACGTATCATGGTCGCACCTACCACGACCGTCGCGTCGCACGCGTGGTCGCGCCCTTGGAGATTTAACATGGTGCGTTAGGTTATCTGATGTTGGCATGTCATACATAGTCATCACTTAGTCACTCATACTACAACAAGGTTAGCTATAAGGTTGGCTATAAGTGTATATTTTTTTACTCCTCTCTATCTATTTCTTCGTACTCCCTCCGTCCCATAATATAAGAACGTTTTTGACACTAGTTTGGTGCCAAAAACGTTCTTATATTATGGGACACAGGGAGTACTAGTATTTATTGCATTTGCCAAGGAGTGACCTCTTCCAATGAAATGGTGTTGCTAAGTTTTCTTCATTTAATTAGCTATAGACTCAAATTGTCTTTTCACCTAGGTACACGCGCTTAGCACCGTTTCTTCCTTGGGTCACCAAACTAGTCTCTCTCTTCTTGATTAACTTGCCACATCAGACTTTATGCCTATGTGGCAAGCTTAAGCACCTGTAGGACCAAGTAAGTACAATAGTGCGCTTTACATGGCATTTTTGCATATGTGGAGGAAAGAGAGGCAAGGAAAAAGTGGAGAAGTGGGCTCTCATGCAAGAGCCAGCCTCTACTACATGGTGGAGCATTGGGAGAGGCACCTGTATGGAGGTGGTCAGGAATCAGGAGACTCACGCCGGTCGTAGCGCCGGAGTTAAAATGATAATGGCAAGTCAAATCACGGGGGCCCACCTGTCCAGCAGTAACTCGCTGTCAAATCACATAGCCCTACGTTTGCAGCAGCCTACTCCCTCATCTTCTCGCGTCTCTGTCGAACCGACTAGGCGGAACTGCCCCGCCGCCTACCGCGCAGGAAAAGCCCTGCCCTCGACTTTTAAATAGTATACAATATACTAATTTTGTATCCATGGATTGCGCCCGCGCCATGGAGCAATGCATCTAGAAAACGGCGGTACACATGTACGGAGTATACAGCACGCCCGTCGCGTTCGCGTCGCACCCCAGACGGTCAGTCGGTCTGGCACGCTGCTCTTCGAATGGAACGCGCATCATATTGCGTTCGCACACACATGTGGGACGGTAATTGAGAACCGACCATAGGCACACTCCCCGGCCCCGCAAGTCGGGTGACTTAATAGAAGAGGGAGATGAGCGATATTACTAGAGAAGTGTTGTAGTACTACGTTAGTGTCTGGACGATCCCTGCAAGACACGGAAGATCAGTTCGTCCATGCATGTGACCAGACTCCAGCAGACACACCTGGATTGGCTATCGTCTACATATCGTGCTGGTTGTGTTGTACATGGCTGTAGTTGTGGTGATAAATCTAAAAAAAGGTTTCTTGTCATCTCGCAAAATTAGGTGTCATGTGCTTCGGATCACTGCGAGGGTTAAACAGCGACAACTGAGTTGGCCTAGTCATTGGGGGCACATGCACGAAAAGTGACTACTCGGCTGCCATCTAGGTCAAGCCGGCTATGTTAATTAGGACATCTATCGATGAACCCCTTTTCTACGAGTTTATCTTTAATTTGAGCTTTGTTCCTCGTCTAGTTTGTCCGTCGGGATTCACCTACTTGAACAAGATTTTGGTACTGTAAAATTTGACTTTAGTCCAGACTAGTAAACGGATCTTGTTTCTTTCGCCGTTTGAGTTTCGTTGCTCCATTTGATTTGATTCTTTTTGCAAACCGTAGTTCTTAAGTTGAACTTTCTGGTTAGATCTTCGTATTTGAGTTTTACCCGTGCATCTTTGTTTGATTTCTTATGTACGCTATTGTTTGTTTGTGATAGAATTCCCGGAGTCACTTGGCTTTGCGGATCGTTAGCAAGGCAAGTAACACATTGATCATACCCCTTTATTACCCAGTTTTTATGCATTAGATACAACCCTCACACATTGCATGAGTAGGATCTCTTAACTTGTGGTTTTGGGATGTAGATGTTGAGGTAGAACCTATTACCTGTTCTCATATCAAATCCTTGGGAGTTACTTCTACGTTATGCTTATATTGCCATGCTATGCTCGTAGACGTGGATTGGGTTTGAGAGTATTCCATGATAGATGTGAGTTGTTAATTAATGGTTCAACTTAAGGTGGCAACTTTAATACACATCTGGGTGGATTGTTGGTTTGGGCACCTGGGGAATCCAGTGTTGTCCTAGGAGATCCCGGGGTATCTGTGCGATCATCCTATGGTCCGCCACCCAGGCTCAAAGGGATCGTGAGATTATTCATGCTAGAAACTTCCGTGTGCAGTCACAAGCCATTATGGGCTCTGGCATAGTTGAGTATGTTGTGTGACCTCTTTCAGTGGTGGGCTAGCATATGTAGAGGGAAAGTAGGTGTAACTGTCCACCCGGAGTAAAGAGTTAATACTTCTGAAAGACTGTGTCTCGGTCATCCATTTCTCAAACATCTTGTAGTGCGAGAAATCCAACGGAGGCGATCGAGTCTTGTGGGGAAAAGTGCGCAAACCTCTGCAGAGTGTACAATCTAATCATGGTTAGCCGTGTCCTCGGTTATGGACATCTTTAGTATCCAGCACTTGGATTTTCCTATTGTATCTCATCACTCTAAATTAATCTGTTGGGTTAATAAATAACTTTAATTTGGATTGAGATGGGGTACCATTCTCAATGATGTTTCAACTACCATGATAGTTAAATAAAATTTATTCCTTTGTTGTAGGAAAAAATTGGCTTTTTCGCAAAAACTTTATAACCATAGAGCCTCCACCAGCCATATATGCATGTAGTGATAGCCTTTTCTGTTCATTGCTCTAGTGTGTTATATTGCCAGCATATTCCATGTGCTGACCCGTTTTCGGGCTGCAACGTATTATGTTGCAGACTTTTCAGACGATGAGTAAAGGTGCGATAGGTCGTTGTCATGCACTCAGCTATGACGTTGGAGTTGATGGACTCACTTTATCTTCCAAGCCTTCCGTTGTTATCATATTAGATGGCCTTAAGCCATATTTATTGTAATAATTTCTCTTTTGAGACATTCGATGTAATAAGTGTGTGATTGATACTGTGTTATAAATCCTTCGAGTAGTGTGTGTGTCAGCATTATCGATCCAGGGATGACACTGAAGCACATAGACTTGATCGTTAGAGGTCGGGTCGCTACAAAATGTAACCAAACAAGATCTCCAGGTGCAAACACAACATGTTTTCTACCCTTATCTCCGGCAAGATTATATTTAGCATTCATACGCTCAATGTTTTCCTTAATTAACTCATGCATTTTTAAAATCAAATTCAGCATGTTCTTTAGCATCAAAATTAACCTTCTCCGAAGATGGAAGAGGCAACAAATCAATAGGTGCAAGAGGTAGGAAACCATACACAATTTCAAAAGGGCACATCTTACTAGTAGAATGCAATGAACGATTCTAAGCAAATTCAATATGAGGCAAGCATTCTTCCCACATTTTCTTATTATTCTTCAAAACAACCCTAAGCATAGTAGACAATGTTCTATTGACTACTTCAGTTTGTCCATCAGTTTGGGCGTGACAAGTAGTACTAAAAAGCAGTTTAGTCCCCAACTTAGCCCATAAACATCTCCAAAAGTGGCTAAGGAATTTAGTATCACGATCTGAAACAATAGTATTTGGCACCCCATGCAAGCGAATAATTTCCCGAAAGAACAAATCAGCAACATTAACATCATCATCGCTTTTATGACATGGTACAAAGTGTGCCATTTTCGAAAATCTATCCACGACAACAAATATGCTATCCCTCCCCTTATTTGTTCGAGGTAAACCTAAAACATAGTCCATAGATATATCCTCCCAAGGAACACTAGGTACAGGCAAAGGCAAATATAAACCATTAGGATTGAGACGTGAATTAGCTTTTTGACATGTAGTGTAGCGAGCAACAAAACGCTCAACATCCTGTCTCATCTTTGGTCAAAAGAAATGTGTAGCAAGTATATCCTCCGTCTTCTTGACGCCAAAGTGCCCCATTAATCATCCTCCATGCGCCTCCTGCAACAACAAAAGACGAACAGAGCTAGCTGGAATGCATAGCTTGTTAGCACGAAGCACAAATCCATCGTGAAGAATGAACTTGTTCCAAGTTATCCCTTCCTTACAATTCTGCAATACATCTTTTCAGCATCATGCACATATTGATCTTTGATGGTCTCCAAACCAAATATTTTAAAGTCAAGTTGTGAAAGCATAGTATAACGACGAGACAATGCATCAGCAATAACATTTTCTTTACCCTTCTTGTGTTTAATGACAAAAGGGAAAGTCTAAATGAATTCAACCCATTTAGCATGTCTATGGTTGAGTTTTGCTTGACTTTTAATGTGTTTCTAATATTCATGATCAGAATGTATAACAAATTCCTTGGGCCATAAATGATGTTGCCATGTTTCCAAGGTCCGAACAAGAGCATATAATTCTTTATCATAAGTAGAATAGTTCAGACTAGGCCCACTCATTTTTCCAAAAAAGTATGCAACAGGTTTGCCATCTTGTAATAACACACCTCCTAATCCAATTCCACTAGCATCACATTCAAGCTCAAAAGTCTTATTAAAATCCGGAAGTTGGAGTAAAGGAGCATGTGTCAACTTATCTTTCAATACCATGAAGGCTTCTTCCTGTGCGGTACCCCAAACAAAAGGCACATCCTTTTTAGTAAGCTCGTTGAGAGGTGCAACAATGGTGCTGAAATCTCTCACAAAACGCCTATAGAAACTAGCGAGTCCAAGGAAACTACTCACTTATGCGACCGTTTTGGGTTGCGGCCAACTCTCAGTAGCTTCGATCTTGGATTTATCAACTTCAATCCCCTGTGGAGTAACAACATAGCCAAGAAAAGATACTCGGTCGGTGCAAAAGGTGCACTTCCCAAGGTTACCAAACAAACGTGCATCATGTAGAGCAATAAAAACAGCACGTAAATGTTCCAAATGTTCCTCCAAAGATAAGCTATAAATCAATATGTCATCAAAGTAAACTACCACAAATCGTCCAATCAAAGCACGTAAAACGTCGTTCATTAATCTCATGAAAGTACTAGGTGCATTAGTTAACCCAAAAGGCATGACTAACCACTCATATAATCCAAACTTAGTTTTAAATGCTGTTTTCCATTCATCTCCCAATTTCATACGAATTTGATGGTAACCACTACGCAAATCAACTTTGGAGAATATTGTAGAGCCACTCAATTCATCAAGCATATCATCTAGTCTAGGAATAGGATGATGATAACGAATAGTAATATTATTAATGCCTCTACAATCAACGCACATACGCGATGTACCATCCTTTTTCGGCACTGAAATGATAGGAACAACACAAGGACTAAGGGATTCGCGTATATAACCTTTGTCGAGCAGCTCTTGTACCTGACGCATAATCTCCTTCGTATCCTCTGGATTGGTACGGTATGGTGCACGGTTGGTGTCGATGTACTAGAGTAGGGGTACCCTAGTATCCCGAACTCGTGCACGGGCAGTTGCAGCGCCCCGCGGCAGGGCTGGCTTAGTGACCGCCAAGGTCCTCCGCAGCTCCTTTGGAGCCATTCAAGAACAAAGTATTCAAGGCCCCGGCAAGAGGAGCTTGCCGGGAAGGCCACTCAAGGCATGAAGGAAACAAGACCCCGGCAAGAGGAGCTTGCCGGGAAGGCTTGGTGAGCGATAAGCTCCCGAGCGCGACAAGGATTCAGCCGCGGCAAGGTGCTTGCCGCGGCAGGCAACCTCTCTTCATCTCCGCTCCAGCTCATCCGCCAACGTGTCGCCATGGGGCCATTCCACGCACGCGTGTCGATGGGCTATGCAGCCAGCGGGAAGCAGCGATAAGCGGCGCTGACAAGCTACCATCGTGGCGAACGGTGGCGCACTTGACGCTCCCTGTTGCACTATTTAGGCGACAGGGGCGGGCATTTATTACTCTTGTCCCTTGCCGTCAGAGTTAGGTATAATGCACTGTACACTGTACAAGTTGGTGTACCAACTACTGTTTTTCCATTTGTACCCTCATCTGCGTTGCCACCTGTGGTGACCCCTTGAGCCTATAAAAGGAGGCCCATGTGCAACGTAGAAAAGGTTCGGCTCCGGTTCGATTCATTCAACTCATTCGAGACCACACTCACTCAGGCTAGGTTTTGTAGCTCTCATTGCTCCCTAGCAAGAACACAATACAATCAACCAAGCAACAGTAGGAGTATTATCTCTCCGGAGAGTTCCGAAGCTGGGTAAATCTGCTCGTGTGCATCGCCTCGATCCGCTCTTTGTGCAATCTCCGCCTCCCATCGGACCACAAGGGACTCGGTCCCATAGGTGTTCGTGGGTCACGATTAGCTTCCCCGACATCTTTGGCGCGCCAGGTAGGGGGCGTCGAGGCTGTGTGAACCTGATCCGGCGTTCACACGAGCAACAATCTTCATCATCTTCGTCAACATGCCACCGAAGAAGAAGGCTTCGGCGGCAGCAGAGCCGTCCGCGTCAAACCCGCCACCACCGGAGCTGACGAGTGGTGGGGAAGACGCTGGCGGAGGAACGGGCGTCGTCGAGGGAGCCCACGACGCCACCAGGTCCAAGGACAAGGCGGCGCAGGCTTCGGCGTCCGAGTACGTACCGCGTCCTTCTCAGGAGACGCGGGACCGACAGCGTCATGGTGCTCGAGGCGCCATACGCTCGTTGGATCAAGGCCAAGCTGGAGGATCCCGAAGCCCTCGGAGCCAGCATGCACGCCAGCATGCTGGTACGAGCGGAGTACGATCGCCCGGGTGGGAAGCTGCTCCTCCTAACTTGGTTAGGAGTCCGAGCACATCCCGTTCCTCGCACCATACGCCATTGCCACCCACCACTCCAGCAGAAGCCTTGGCGAGAGCCCAACTGCTTCTAGACCAACCTCCAACGGCCGACAAGGTCGAAGAATGGAGGGCCACCATCCAGAGTCTCATCGGCTTTGCCAACGGCGACGTTCCGCGACAACCAACTGCGTCCTTGCCGTGGCGAGACGACAAGGCACGAGCCGGTGGCGACGAGACTTGCGGGGGTGCAACTACCATGCACTCCCCTTCCCGAAGGCCAAGATCATCAGCTCCTCGGATCCACCTCGACAGCGACTCCACCGCATCGTCGGATCCACGAGCTCGCCGTGATCAGCGCCAAGTTCTTCAAGATCGGCAACAAGAAGACGCTCGAACCCGCATCGAGCGCCGAAGAGAAGCGCGGTGTCAATCCGACCAACGCGCCAGGCCCGCTGTTGATATGCATGCGCCAGGGGAACCAGCGACTTGTCAGACTGTGTAGGTTGCCCTGCGTTCACTCGTGAGCTGCGGCAAGTTCGATGGCCCGACAAGAAAACTTCAAGCCGATGTGCGAGAGAAGTATGACGGCAGGACGCACTCCATCGGAGTTCTCAAAGATCTACACCATCACGGTGCAGGCTGCGGGGGGACGAGACGACAAGATCCTCGCCAACTACTTCCCGCTGGTGCTCAAGCCAAATGTCAGATCTTGGCTCATGCACTTGCTGGACAGTTCCATATCTTCTTGGACGGATTTATGCCATCAGTTTGTTGGCGCCTTCACAGGTGGCCACAAGCCTCATGGCCAAGAGAGTGACCTTCACCTGCTCGCCCAGAAGGAGGGAGAGTCCCTGCGCAAGTTCATCCAGAGATTCAGCCGTGTGCACTACAACATCCCAGATGTCCACCCTGCCGTGGTGATCAGCGCGTTTCATCAAAACATGCGGAACCGCAGGATGAGGGAGGAGATGGCGATGTGCAAGGTCAAGGATGTCAGTGAGCTGTATGCCTTGGCCGACAAGTGTGCACATGCTGAGGAAGGGAGAAGACTCCCAGGAGAGAATGTTGGAGCAGAATCTGACAGTGAGGAGACCGCCCCGGCAAAGAAGAGCCGGCGGCGGAACAACAGAAAGAAGAAGAGCAAAGTGGTACTAGTTGTCGAGCAGTCCGGCAACGAAGGTGGCGCCAAGAAAGCCAAGATTGGTGGCTCCGGCAAGCAGGTTGCCGCTGACACTGACCGCCAAGCTGTGGCAGCCGCCAACAAGCAGGACAGCTCCAACAAACAGTACTGCAAGATTCACCGCACCAAGGGCCATGACCTCCAGAGCTGCAAGAAAGTCGAGCAGCTTGTTGAGCAGCAGAGGGCTGAGTACGAGCGGCGAGACAAGGAGAAGGCCCAGGAAGGTGCTGCGGCAGCTAGCAAGAAGAGACCCGGCTAGGGAGGACGCCGCGGCAAGGCCAAGCAGCGGCAAGGAGACAGACCTCCCCGTGGCTGCGACAAGGATGAAGACGACGATGACGACGAAGACATGGAAGACGATGAAGCTGATGAGCAGGAGTTTCAGAAAGCCACGGAGGTCCTCTGCATTGACGGTGGTGCTTCTCTGCATACCTCGCACCGCCAGCTCAAGCAATGGATGCGTGAAGTTAATGCAGCAGAACCATCCGTAGAGTCACGCAGGCCTCTGAAGTGGTCCAGCACGCCCATCATCTTTGACATTGAGGACCACCCTGATCGCATAACTGCGGTCGGGTGCTTGCCGATGTTGGTCTCACCAACTATCCGCAACCTCAAGGTCACTAAGATGTTGGTTGACGGCGGGGCCGGCTTGAATCTGATCTCCTCTGCAGTGCTCCAGAAGCTTCAGATCCCTGACAGCGAGCTCGAAGAGACTGGCACTTTCCAAGGAATCAACCCAGGAAGGAGCAAGCCGAAAGGGAAGATCACGTTGCCGGTAACATTTGGCAGCGAACTGAATTTTAGAACTGAGAGGGTCACATTCGACGTTGCTGATTTCCCATTGCCCTACAATGGAATACTTGGCCGTCCAGCACTCGCCAAGTTCATGGCAGCCTCTCATTATGCATACAACCTACTCAAGATGCCCGGCCCGATAAGTGTCATTTCTGTTCATGGCGACAAGAAAGATGCTCTTATCTACGCTGACAAGATTTACCGGGATGCAGCAGCTGCGACAGATAGCAAATCACTTGTCATTTGAAGCTCCTGGGAAGAAGAAGACCACTTTGCCCGCAAGAGCTCGATGCCCAATCCGCAAGCACACCTCTTCGAGTGCTGCGCCACCGCCGAGGACGCACCATCGAGCTCCACCGCAAGTTCAAGAAGATGATGGCAGCTCCGCCAAGACCAAGAAGGTGCTCGCCAAGGAGGATGGCTTGGTGGTACCTTCATCATCGATTGCCACGCTTGACCCTAAATAGGAAGCGCGCTTCGTTGCTTTCTCTGGCGAATGTCAATGTTTTTGCATGGCAACCATCTGACATCCCCGGCGTTCCCAGGAAAGTAATTGAGCACCACTTAGCTGTCTGTCCCCATGCGCGGCCCGTCAAGCAAAAAGTCAGGAAGCAGGCAGTGGAGAGCCAAGAATTCATAGCAGAAGAGATCAAGAAGTTGGAAGCAGCAGGCCTTGTCAGAGGAGTGCTCCATCCCACGTGGTTGGCCAATCCGGTAGTTGTACGCAAGGAAAATGGGAAATGGAGACTTTGTATTGACTTCACGGATGTTAATAAAGCTTGTCCAAAAGACCCATTCCCTTTGCCATGTATCGACCAGATTGTTGACTCCACAGCTGGATGTGATTTGCTTTCATTTCTTGATGCATACTCCGGATATCATCAGATCTTCATGGCAGAAGAGGATGAAGAGAAAACCGCATTCATTACACCATGTGGCACATACTGTTTCATACGGATGCCTTTCGATTTGAAGAATGCTGGCTCAACGTTTGCAAGAGTAGTCCATGACGCTTTTGAACCGCAAATGCACAGAAATGTAGAAGCTTACATGGATGACATAGTGGTCAAGAGCAAGGACAAAGCAAGTTTGGTTCAAGATTTAGATGAGACCTTTGCAAATCTGCGCAAGATCAACCTCAAGCTCAATCGCGAGAAGTGCGTGTTTGGAGTCCCTTCCGGCAAGCTTCACGGGTTCTTTGTGTCTCAGCGGGGAATTGAAGCCAATCCCGACAAGATCAAGGCCATTGAGCAGATTGAAGCACCAAAGCGCGTCAAGGATGTAAGAAGGCTTGCCGCTTATGTGGCTGCTCTCAAGAGGTTTATCTCTAAGTCATTGAGCGCCGCCTGCCATTTTTCAAGATTTTGAAAAGGCAGGTCCAATGAAATGGACTCGAAGCGGAGGCTGCGCTGCAGGACTTAAAGAGGTACCTGTCCTCCACTCCAATACTTGTCGCATCTAAGCCACAAGAGAAGTTGCTGCTGTACATAGCGGCAACTAATCAAGTGGTTAGTGCTGCGTTAGTAGCGGAAAGGGAGGCAGATGATGAGCCGGCAACCGAGACAGATGCATCCAGCAACAAGCAGGGGCTTCGCCATCGAGCTCTGGTCCCGACAAGGACAGATCTGTGCAGAATTGCGAGAAGATGCAGAAAAGGATGGTGCAGCGCCCAGTTTACTTTGTCAGTTCCCTTCTGCAGGGGGCTAGGTCAAGGTATTCTGGTGTGCAGAAATTGCTTTTCGGCCTTCTCATGGCCTCGAGAAAGCTGCGCCATTACTTCCAAGCACATGAGATAACAGTTGTCACTCGCTTTCCGCTGAAGAGGATATTGCAAAATCCAGAAGCAACAGGCAGGATTGTCGAGTGGGCACTGGAACTGTCAAGCTTTGGCCTCAAGTTTGAAAGCACTTCAACTATCCAAAGCAGAGCACTGGCAGAGTTTATAGCAGAATGGACGCCAACGCAAGATGAAGAAATACCAGAGACGAGCATCCCCGTCAAGGAAGCAAGTAAAGAGTGGCTGATGTATTTTGATGGTGCCTTCTCGCTGCAAGGCGCCGGTGCCGGCGTGCTGCTTATCGCACCCACCGGAGAGCACCTCAAATACATAGTCCAAATGCACTTTCCCAAGGAGCAAGCAACAAATAATACTGCAGAGTATGAAGGTTTGCTTGCCGGTCTCACGATTGCAGTGGACCTTGGGATCAAGAAGCTTGTCGTCAGGGGTGACTCACAACTTGTCGTCCGCCAAGTAAACAAAGATTATCAAAGTCCGTTGATGGAAGCCTATGTTGATGAAGTGAGAAAGCTAGAAGAGCACTTTGAAGGCCTGCAAATGGAACATGTTCCAAGAGCTCAGAATGATATTGCTGATGGCCTGTCAAAGTGTGCTGCGCTCAAGTTACCTGTGGAACCAGGGATTTTTGTGCTCAAGCAGACTCAACCAACTGTAACGCCATCAACCGGACAGAGCAAGAAGAGGAAGTTTGTTTCCGGTGACTACTTTCCGGCAGAGCTCCCTGAAGCCGCCGCCAAGAAGGTCCCCAAAATCAACGCGGATATCGTTGAGGAGCAGTCTGCTCCGACAAGCCCTAGGGTTTGTTTCGTTGAAGAGACGCCCCGACAAGTTTTGCTCCGCAAGCTTGTCGGGATCATCAAGCTCCGGCCGAGCAGCAGGTTCTTGCCGTGAGAAGCCGATGTTCCCGGAGCGCAAATGTGCCTTTAGTCCTTGTTGTCGAGCCGCAAGCTCCAAAGATGGGCGCAGCAGATCGTCCATTTCCTTGAGCACAGAGAACTTCCGAAGAGCAAGAAGAAGCGTAAAGAGTAGCCCGACGGTCAAGTATGTACCAGTTTGTTGACAACATCCATGCAGAAGAAGACTCAACGGAGTGAAATTGAAGTGTATTTGCCGGGAAGATGGACTGAAGCTGTTGGCAGAGATACACGGAGGCATATGTGGTCACCACATTGGCGCAAGAGCACTTGCCGGCAAAGCTTTCCGGCAAGGTTTCTTCCGCCGAAGCCCTCCGAGGATGCAACCGCACAAGTAACCAAGTGTGAAGCGCCCGGTTCCATTACAAGCGATATACCAGCCAGCTCAAGCTCTCCGGATAATCCCTTTATCCTGGCCATTTTCGTCCGGGGCTCGACATCCTCGGCCCTTCCCCGAAGCTGTCGGGGCCTTGAGTACTTGTACGTCGAATCGACAAGTTCACAAAGTGGCGGAAGTGGAAGCGATGAGGAAGGTGACAGCACACGATCGGCGATCAAGTTCTTCAGTCAATTGTTTGCCGCTTTGGGATACCTAACCGGATCATTACCGACAACGGCACACAACACGAAGTCGCACCTTCATGCAAGACGCCCAAGATCTTGGCGCCAAGGTCTGCTTCGCTTCATTGCTCATCCGAGAAGCAACGGTCAACCGAGAGGGCAAACGCTGAAGTGCTGCGAGGACTCAAGACCGAACTTTGACAGCTGCGAAGTGCGGAAGAAACTGGATTGAGGAGCTGCCGGTGGTTCTTTGGTCGATCAGGATGACGCCAAATCGAGCCACTGGCCAGACACCTTTTGCTCTAGTCTATGGAGCAGTTATACGAGTCACCTCGAGTACTCGCTTATGATGAGCTTGAGCAAGAGCAGCTGCGACAAGATGACGCGCTGCTCCTCGAGGAAGATCGTCTTCAGGCCGCTGTACGAGCTGCTCGTTATTAGCAAGCTTTGCGCCGCTACCACAGCCGCAGTTAATGCCGAAGCTTCGAGGAAGGCGACCTTGTTCTTCGCGCGCTCAGTCCGCCAAGAATTCCAACAAGTTGACACCGGTGGGAAGGCCTTATCGGGTGAAACGGGTCACTAGGCCTGGCGCTGTCTCGCTTAGAGATCAAGATGGCGCCCGTGAGCAACTCCTGGAACATAGAGCATCTTCGTAAGTTTTACCATATAGCGCGGTTGCGGAACCTGCTCGCAACCACCCATTTGTACAAGTCTTGCCGATGTTGCATGTAATCCTTTGTACAAAGCCGGGCGAGACCCGTGCATCAAGAAGCTCATGTGTTGCGCACAGCTTGTCGATTTCATGCTTTCATCATTATTATGCATGTGTTATCTGACATTTTGTGCAGCATCCACACCCGAGCAGCTTATAACGAGCCACAAGGCTCCATAACTTTATTTTCTCTTCTTTCTTCTCAAAAGAGAGGAAGGTTCATTCACCCACAAGTTAACCGGGGGGGAAGGAGAAGATAATGGTGTGGGCCACCAAGTGTCGCTCGAGGAAGTATCGCCTTGCCGGGAAGCAAACGACAGAAAAGCTAAGTTGCTAAGTTTAAGCAATCAGTTTTTAAATTTTTAAAGTTATCTTCCTCGAACGATAGTACTTTGTATGGAAAACCTGTGCGCGGAGGAACCAACTCGCGGCTAGTTTGCGCCCTTACTTTGTTTCGAGTCCGCTCAACAACTTAAGTGTGCCGCAACTAGTTGCAACAAGGTTGCTTGTCGGAGGCGGCATCGCCAGCAGGCTGCTGACGTTCCGCACTCAGCGCTCGCGGCAAAGGTGCCCGCGCCGACAAGTTCCCTAAAAGCGTAGGGCACAAACATACAAAGGAAGGAATCAAGTGAAGGAAATAACATTGCAATCGTTGCCTAAGATAGAGTATATTACAAAAATAACTTGTCGCAGATCTAATAGATTGTTCTCCTAAACATGATCTGCAGCGACAAGGGAAAGATAAACTTGGCGGCCTAGTCCACGCGGTCGCCATCAACCCTCTTGACTCCGCTCACCCAGTCCACGATGGGTGCGACAAGGGCCTTGAGCACTTCAACATCAGCAGTTGGAGGCAAGGACTTGAGGACGTTGGCGAAGCTGACGCCTGGATTGCTGAAGGCCACCTTCATCAACACCTTCTGAAGGGCTCCGGCACAGATTTGACGCGACTCGTCGGCCAGCTGCTTTGGGATCTCCTCCCGGAGCCGCTGGAGGCCCGTCAACACGCCCTTGAAGAACAGGCTGAGCTTGGCGCTGGGTTGAAGGCTCTCGTCGGTGGAGTACCCAAGATCCACCATCCCCAGCTCCATCAGCTCATTGTGGATGGCGGCGGCAGTGTCCACAAGCCCCTCCGTCCAGTGCATCACACTATCTCTGAGAGTATCTCGGCGATCGCAGATTCGCCAAAGAGCTCTTCATTGGCCTTGATCTTCCAACAGACCCACTTCCCGCTCCTTGGCGCCGCCCGGCGCCTCCGTCAAGGTGGCCAGCTTCAGCTCAAGATCCGCCTTTGAGTCCTTGGCGGCGTCGAGCTTTTTGATCTTCTCAAATAAACGACCTGCAACTCACCAAGAGTGTAGGCGTCCTTCTCGCCAAGGCTTCAGCCCGTGACCTCCTCGTCGCTCTTCCGGAGGGTGGCCTCAGCTGCGCCACCTCGCCTCCATTCCTTCTTGGCGGCCTCGGCAGCTACGGCGCCGCCCTTTGCCTCCTTGAGTGCCCCGCCAATTGATTGCTCGCGCGCGGCAAGATCTTCCTCGTAGCTGTCGAGGTTGATCTTCCGCTGTGCCACCTCACCTTCTTGCGCAGAGAGCTTCTCGCCGGCAAGCCTTTGCTGCTCCTTGACCTCGGCCTTTTCCAGGATGAAGGCCGTGCGCTCCTCAGCAAGTTGCTCCCGCGATTCTGCTACGTCCCAGAGAGTTTCTTTGTTGGCGCGCCGGAGCTCTTCTGCGCGCTTCTCCATGTCAGCTCCCGCCCTCGCGACAAGTGCTTCCCGCGACTCCAGCTTAGCTTGTCGGGCGCGGTAGAGCGACAGCAGTTTCTTCAGCAGCTGCTCCTCCTCAGACTCGCCATTGCTGCTGCTTGGTGCGTTAACCAGTGACAGCCCAGCGGAGGCGAGCAGCTCCACGTCGAAGGTCTCTCCCTCGACCGGCGCCCTGGAGCTCGACGCCCATGGAAGCTTGATGAAGACACCGTCGCCGGCCTTCAGATAGGCGCCGGGCTGGGGCTCTTCGGAGTCTGGTGCTGCATCGGTGGCGGAGGGATCGGCGGTCGGCGTAGCGCCTGGCGCTCCTGCGGCCTCAGGGTCGTCAGTACGATCACCAGACCCCTCCCCAGCCTTTGCGCCAGCAGCCTTGGCGGCCTCCTCGCCGGCGGACCCATCGGCGCCGGCCTCCTCCTCCATGTTGGCGGCGTCGTCATTGTTGCCGTGAGCGTCCTCCTCGCCGGCAACCTCAGTCTCCATCGGTTCTCCGGCAGATGGATCTGACGATCAGAGAAAGAAAGAACAGTCAAGCCAAATGTTCGAAAAGAAGAACAGAAGAAAAGGAACCCAAGGGAAATTTTCAGTCAAGAAGATTACCTGCAATGGGATCTATAGCCGCGGTCTCCACCACCGGAGGGTCGTCGGCGCTGCCCCTTGTCGGAGAGGCCTCCCTTGCCGGAGAGCGCTCCCTTGGCGGAGAATTCTCCCTCGGCGGCGTGGTTGAAGCGCATGTAACTTCGGGTGACTTCTGTGGCCTCCTCGATGAGGCTGCTCTGCTCCTACACAAATCAACAAGTCAGATATCAGTAAAGAAGGAGCACCCAGGCACACCGAACCGTAAGAGATAAACCAAACACTTATGCTGGGGGCTATGCTGGGGGCTGCTCTGGAGAAGGGTTGCCGGATCCGGCAACGGGGTCTCGGACGTGCCTCCTGTCGCCACAGGGGAATCGTCCTCGACGACAACCACCGGAGTTTTGGCTCTCTTCGATGCCCTCTGAGCCAGCGTCCTGAAAAAGGAAAAGGTTCAGAATGAAGCAAGTCAGATACAGGACAAAACAGCAAATTGAATGATTACAAGTAGCAGCGACAAGGTGTTACTCTTCTTCTTCTTCCTCCTCGGAGCTGAGAGCGGAGAAGTCAAATTCCGCTCCGGTGCGACGAGCTGGAGGAGTAGGATCCCTCGGACGTTTGGCGGGTGCGGAGGCCGTGGCTCTAGAAGGCCCCGCTCCCGTTGCTGTGGCGACATGAGGCGCTCCCGCGGCAACAGTGCTTGCCGCGGTGGAGCGCGTCGGGCGGCGAGGCGGCTGTTGGCCCGTCTGCCGCCCCCCCCCACTTCTCTGGTCTTGCGGAGGCGTCTTCTTGGCGGGGCCGCGGGCTCCTCCCGCGGCAAGCTACTTGAAGGCGGAGGGGAGGTGCCCCGGCAGGCTCGCTCGCTCGGCGCCGGGCTCGGCCTGCTCCTCCTCGCCGGCAAACTCCTCTCGATCGGCAAGGCTTGCCGCCTCGGCTGCCTCTGCCTCCTCACGGTGAACCCAAACACGCCACTGCAGCAGCTTCGCCGCCTCCTCCAACCTTGTGGCGTCGCGCCATCTCTTGCTCGGTGGTGTCGCGGGTGAGCCACTTCGCTTCGTCGGCACGGATCGGCACTTCTTCCAAGTTGTCGAAGAACTGCTGCACGATGTCGTCGGCGGGCTCTCGCCAAGTTGGAACGATTCCATGGGAATCGCTGGCAACGGCATCATCGCTGGATGCGGTCAAGCGACAGTTGTTGCACAAAGGCACGACTCCCTCGGCAACATGAACCACTCCGGTGATCTCGCATCGAGCTTGAACAGCTCCCGCAGCATGGCGCCCAGCTCCAAGACAGTGAAGTTCCAGTTGAGGCCCGGACGCAGCCTCATGATGTCCGCCGCTTTTGGAACTCCCAAGCAGGCCTCCCCTCTCCTGCAGGGCGCAATGCGCGGCGAAGGAAGTCCGCGCCAACAGCTCCTACGGTAATCCCGCATGCACGAGGCACACGATCCGGGTCACGGCAATCTTCAACTTGGCATCCTCCGGCGCCAAGTTACTCCAATCGTTGCCGCGCACTATGGGAGTTTGGCGCAGGGCAGTGAAAGGCTGCGGGTCCTCCTCTATGATCCAACACCAATCGGCTCTCCACTCCTCCCACTTTCTGCGCAGCTCTCCGTCAAGATATGCTTCTTTCTTGCCGATCCTGGAGATCCATGCAATCCCTCCGGCAAGCGGCTCTCCTCTCTCTATGCGGGGCATGAAGTAGTGGCGGAAAAGTGCTACATTTGGGTGGACTCCGACAAAGTTCTCGCAGAGGTGTGCGAAAACTGCCATGGTGAGGACGGCGTTGGGGGTGAAATCAAGGAGGCGGAGGCCGTATGTGTTCATGACGTTGCAAAAGAATTCGGAAAAGGGTGGGCAGAGCCCGCAGTGGAAGAAAAGCGCGAAGAAGGGGTACCCGACGGAAACCTTCTCGGATGTGGCGGCGGAGATCACCCTCGTGCGCGGGTGCGCCCGCGTCTCCGTCGACCAGAAGAGGTAATACAGCTCCCGCAGCTCCTTTGCATCGAGCAGGGGGTCGAAGATGGCCCGCTCCTTCCGCAGCGCCGCGAGCCGCTGCGCCTCGGCCGACTTCACGCCTTTCCCCTTGTCGGCCTTCGGGCCCATGGCGGAGGTGGTGGAGGAATCCGACGGTGTTGATGGCGCCGGTGACAATAGGGGAGGGGCGGAGCGTCGCTCTCTTTGGACTCAAGAAGGAAGGGGGAGCGGCGGTGGTTTTCTTGATGTGACAGCAATGGCAAGGTGGGCGTCTTGCCCCTGTTTCCCCTGCTTATAAGGGGGGAGAGGGGGGCGGACGTTCCGATTTTTCAATTAAAGAAAGCCCCCACGATCTCTCCCACGACGCCACGTTCGGCGCATGCCGTTCGTGGGGGACGTGGTGGGTCCGGGGCGAGTAATGGCGTAATCTAGGCCGCGCGTGCCCGTGCACTGTTTTGGGCCTGGCCCAACAGAGCTCGGCGCCGTGTGTGTCCCAGCCGGGGCTCTGTCGGTGTACTAGAGTAGGGTACCCTAGTATCCCGAACTCGCACGGCGATGCTGCGCCCACGGCAGGGCTGGCTTAGTGACCGCCAAGGTCCTCCGCGGCTCCTTTGGAGCCATTCAAGAACAAAGTATTCAAGGCCCCGGCAAGAGGAGCTTGCCGGGAAGGCCACTCAAGGCACGAAGGAAACAAGACCCCGACAAGAGGAGCTTGCCGGGAAAGCTTGGTGAGCGATAAGCTCCCGAGCGCGACAAGGATTCAGCCGCGGGAAGGTGCTTGCCGCGGCAGGAAACCTCTCTTCATCTCCGCTCCAGCTCATCCGCCAACGTGTCGCCATGGGGCCATTCCAGGCACGCGTGTCGATGGGCTGTGCAGCCAGCGGGGAGCAGCGATAAGCGGCGCTGACAAGCTACCATCATGGCGAACGGTGGCGCACTTGACGGTCCCTGTTGCACTGTTTAGGCAACAGGGACGGGCATTTATTACTCTTGTCCCTTGCCGTCAGAGTTAGGTATAATGCACTGTACACTGTACAAGTTGGTGTACCAACTACTGTTTTTCCATTTGTACCGTCATCTGCGTTGCCACCTGTGGTGACCACTTGAGCCTATAAAAGGAGGCCCATGTGCAACGTAGAAAAGGTTCGGCTCCGGTTCGATTCATTCGACTCATTCGAGACCACACTCACTCAGGCTAGGTTTTGTAGCTCTCATTGCTCCCTAGCAAGAACACAATACAATCAACCAAGCAGCAGTAGGAGTATTATCTCTCCGGAGAGCTCCGAAGCTGGGTAAATCTGCTCGTGTGCATCGCCTTGATCCGCTCTTTGTGCAATCTCCACCTCCCATCGAACCACAAGGGACTCGGTCCCATAGGTGTTCCTGGGTCACGATCAGCTTCCCCGACAGTTGGGTAATGATGCACCGGGAATTAAGTCAATTTGATGCTCAATCCCTCGAATAGGTGGTAATCCCGGTGGCATGTCTTGTGGAAAGACGTCAGCGAACTCCTGCAAAATGTTAGTGACACCAGGAGGCAAAGAGGAAGGCACTTCCTTGAATGAAAATAATGCCTCTTTGACACAAAAGCATAGCAAAGAGATTTGCTAAAATCTACCTCATCAATATCAGATTTGGTGGCAAGTAAACACACACTTTTAAATTTAATTTCAGAAGCAACACTAGATGGTTTATTATTAGGCTTTTGTTGCTCAAATTCTTTTGCCACAATCTGATTTTCACTCTTTATTTTGCTCTTGTTTTGGTTTATTAGCTCTATTAGTATCATCTGTCAAAATGGAATTAGGAGTCATAGGAAGCAAAGTAATATTTTTGTCCTTATGAACAAGAGTATATTGATTGTTTCCACCATGGTGTACGTAATTTTTATCAAATTTCCATGGTCTACCAAGTAGTAAGGAACATGCTTGCATAGGTACCACATCACAATCAACAGAATTAGCATATGTAGAGATACTAAAATGCACATGAATAGTACGTGTTACCTTAACCTTGCCGCTGTTATTGAACCATTGGATGTAGTAAGGATGTGGATGTGGGCTTGTGGTAAGAGATAGCTTCTCCACCATCTCCATGCTAGCCAAGTTGTTGCAGCTCCCTCCATCTTTGATGACGTGAACAGAACGTTCCTTCACAACTCCCTTTGTATGGAACAAATTATGCCTCTGATTTTGCTCAGCTTGTGTAACCTGCACACTCAGAACACGTTGAGCAACTAAACATTCATACCTGTCAGCATCTTCAGCAGACATGTATTGCATCTCATGATCAAAATCATCTCCACCGTGTTCTTCACGTGTAATAAGAGCCAAAGTCTCCTCATCATAGTCACTGGCGGACTCATACCCACCATCCTCAGTAGCAATCATCACACGCAAAATGTCCTCTTCCCTTACAACGACGACAAATAATATCACTTGTGTGCCCTGTTGATGCCATGGAAGACGAAGAGCTCTGCGCAGCCCCGACAGGTGTTCTCTTGGCAGATAGTGGTGGTTGTGCCTGCTTTCATGTATCACGGCTAGAGGTGGCACCTGATGGAGGTGCTGGTGCAGTGGAAGTAGAGGATGCACGTGGTGTCTATGATGAAGATCGACCTATAGAAAAGTTAGTTCGCGCCAATGCATGTCGATCCTGCACTTCATGTTCAGCTTTACAAGCAAGATGAAATAAACGAGTGATATTTTTATACTCCTTATACTCTAGAATGGTTTGAATCTCTCTATTTAATCCACCCATTAAACGCGCTAGCATAGCTTCATTCTCCACAACAATACCACATCTAATCAAGCCAATTTGTAATTCCTGATAATATTCTTCAATAGAATTTTTTCCTTGTCTTAAACGCTGCAATTTTTGAATTAATTCACGTTGATAACATGGTGGAATCCAACGAGTACGCATAGAAGTTTTCAAAGCAGCCCAAGTAGCTGGAATAGGATATAATCTACAATGTTCAGTCCATCAAACACATGCAAAGCTAGTGAAAGCACAAACATCAGCAGAAACACGTCTCTCCTCAGGATATTGTAAACATGTAAATCGTTGTTCAGTTTCTAACTCCCAAGTAAGATATATATCAGGAACATATCTACCCTCAAATGGTGGAATATTCAATTTCAGTTTAGGAAGATGGTCATGATCTCGTACCTGAGGGAGAGCCCTACCATTGTGATTATTTGCATGTGGACGACCTGGTGGTTGTGGTGCTGGTGGTTGCACGTAGTTCTGATTTTGATCAACCTCATCCTTGTAATCTCCTGCATAATCATCCTCCGCATCAGCAGCAGGAGCCACAGATGTATCAACAATAGCACCAACAGTTTTGCCAGGCCGAAGAAGGACACGGCTCGCTCGGCGGAGGGCTGTTTCGCGACATGGAGGTAGTAGTAGTTGTTGTTGTTGTTGCAGAGGTGCGGCAGGTGCAGCCGGTGGTGGAAGATGAGCAAGCAGTTCATTAAATCTGTTATCTAGCTTTGTTTCGAACGTCTTCTCAAGGCCAGTGATCTTATCCATGGCCTCTTCAAAATTGTTCAGCACATCTTGCACCTGTTCAGTCATCATTTGCTGAAACTTATCATGAAGCTCCTTCTTCGTTAACTTCTCCCTGTCAATCTCGTTGGCTTGTGATCCTGGCATGGTTAGCAGCAATAGAAACACACAAGAATAGGATCCTACAGACTACTAACAAGTGGTGGTGGCGGTGGGTGTCACAAATTAGTCAAGCAAATCTCAAATTCTTACCAGTTCTTACCCAGCAGCAGGCGGTGATCGGCAACCGATGTAGTCAAAACTCTCAAAGCTTGGATAGAGCGGTTACCAGGAGAGTCAAACGCATGATGTAGATGTATGTGGAGCTGGGAAGGCTTATAATATGGTAGCAAAAAGGGTCAACAATAATCAAATTAGAGATGCAATGTTGAATAAACGCTCCACGACGGTATTGTGCTGGTCCTAGGCTAGACCATGCTAGAGACGCGAGCCTAGAACACTAACAAAATCACAGCGCTGCATGTAAATAAGGGAGGAGCACGCTCTGAATTTTTTCCTTTTTTCACTTTTTTTGCACTTTTTTTCCTCTTTTTTTGTTCCGGTACAATTTTTTTCGAAAAAGTCTACAAATGGTCTAAAAGCTGCCTAGCCAAAATTTTCCAGACTTAGTTTGTTTTAAACTGGAACTATTTTTCTTCAGCGGGTATCATGGAAATTGGGGAGTCCGACTTGGTCACGACTCGAAGTATCGCGTGATCTGGAACTTGAAAACAAAGCAACAAAAAGTGGACTCGGACTAGGACTGGTGGCGAAGATGAATCTGGTGGAACTCGGACTGGTGGCGGAGATGAATCTGGTGGAACTCGGACTGGTGGCAGATATATATTGCAGGTGGACTCGAATTGGCGTGATGGTGGCGGATATGTGGTGGCGTATATGGACTCAGATTGGTGGTGAATATGTGGTGGTGGTATATGGTAGCGACGATGAAGTTCGTGTGGTGGTGGTATATGGCAGCAGCGATGATGATGATGCGGTGGTGATACATGGCAGCGGCGACGTGACAACATATGAACAGAACTCGAAACTCTAAAGGACTAGACGCTAAGACCAGCAACTTGACAAGACAATGCAACCGGAAATTCTACAAAGCAAATACAGAAAAGATTATGCAAAGGCTCAGATTGGTTCGGATAGGATGAACTAACCCTAGTTTTTTTGGCTTTTTTCATGGACTATAGGTATGAAGAACAGACTCGATCTAAACTACGAAAAACTATAAAATCTCACCGAGCAACTTGGAAATCTGATACCACTTGATAGAGGCAAAGGTGTCCATTGTGACTATCGTTTTGGAGGAAGTCGACGATCCGACTATGAACGTGCGAGGACGTCGCGCCTTAGCAATTGCTAAACCAACTCCGAGAGGTTATTGACCACGTCGGAGCATGATCAACCTGACCACAAAGATCTGTTTCCTGCAGGCAAACGAAGAACAAGCAAGAAACTAAGATTGCAATCTGTATATTGCGAATACAAGAGGAAAGCTTTATTGATCAAGGAGGGGTTCTGTGACGCCCTTGTCTGGTCGTTGAACACAAACGAAGTACGCAAAGTTGCAGCTATGGAGAACTTTAATCTAAACAAAACCCAAAGTCTAAACGATGCCCTAAGGGTTGTATATATGGAGGAAGAGGGGGGAATTTCGTGGCCCTTGGAGGAGGGGTCCGAAACCAACCCTAACTCTTGTTTCACCACACATACGGACTTTAAAAACAGCCTATACTTAAGTATTTTGAAAATACATGGGCTTGGCCCAATAATAAGGTGAAGCAGCACCTAGAATAGCCTCTGGACGAAATTTATGAAGTGGTATCTTGTATATTTTGTCCCGGGCTTCATGCACTCCTTATGGTGGCTTCAAAGTCCTGAAATCATCACTTGTAACTCCGTTCTTGATCCCCTTGCGCATGCCATCATTTCCCTGCTTGGTCTTGCTCCAGTGTTCATCCCTCTTATCCATGCCAGGCCCTTCATTAGTAAGCAAAACAAATGTATCCAATTTCGGCAGCATCATATTCTCATGAACATTAGAATCATTACCAAGAAACGTAAGTACCTGGTAATTCAATTGGCGTGCGCGAGCTCTAGTAATTGGTCCAGTATGTATAGCAGCAGGGGCTGTGAGTGTAATAATGGTATTTATGTCCTCATCACATAGCAGTTTTCAAAGCAGCCCAAGTAGCTGGAATAGGATACAATCTACAATATTCAGACCACCAAACACATGCAAAACTAGTGAAAGCACAAACATCAGGAGGAACACGTCTCTCCTCAAGATATTGTAAATATGTAAATCGTTGATCAGTTTCTAACTCCCAAGTAAGATATATATCAGGAACATATCTTCGCTCAAATGGTGGAATATTCTATTTCAGTTTAGGAAGATGGTCATGACCTTGTACCTGAGGGAGAGCCCTACCATTGTGATTATTTGCATGTGGACGACCTGGTAGTTGTGGTGCTGGTGGTTGCACATAGTTCTGATTTTGATCAACCTCATCCTCGTAATCTCCCGCATAATCATCCTCCGCATCAGCAGCAGGAGCCACAGAAGTATTAACAGCAGCACCAACAGTTTGGCCAGGCTGAAGAAGGACACGACTCGCTAGCGGAGGGCTGTTTCGCGACATGGAGGTAGTTGTTCTCGTTGTTGTTGTTGTTGCAGAGGGGAGGCAGGTGCAGCCAATGGTGGAAGACGCGAAAGGAGTTCGTTAAAACTGTTATCGAGCTTTGTTTCAAACGTCTTCTCAAGGCCAGTGATCTTCTCCATGGCCTCTTTAAAATTGTTCAGCACATCTTGCACCTATTCAGTCATCATTTGCTAAAACTTATCATGAAGCTCCTTGTTCGTTAAGTTCTCACAGTCAATCTAAATCCGACTTGTGATCACAGCAAGGTTAGCAGCAATAGAAACACACAAGAATATGATCCCAGGACTACTAACAATTGGTGGTGGTGGGTGTCACAAATCCGTCAAGCAAAACTCAAATTCTTACAGTTCTTACCCAGCAGCGGCGGTGATCGGCAATCTGTTGTAGTCAAAACTCTCAAAGCTTGGATAGGCGATTACGGGGAGAGTCAAGCATACGGCGTAGATGTATGTGGAGCTGGGAAGGCTTATAATATGGTAGCAAAAAGGGTCAGCAATAGTCAATTCAGATATGCAAAGTTGAATAAACGCTCAATGACGGTACTGTGCTAGTCCTACTTTAGACCGTGCTAGAGATGCGAGCCTAGAACACTAACAAAATCACGGCCCTGCACGTAAACAAGGGAAAAGCACACTCTGGAATTTTTTCCCTCTTTTTTTTGCGCTTTTTTTTGTGAAAAATCACTATAATGGCGAGTGTCTCAAAACTCTTCCCAAGTCAAACTGACAGGATGGGCACGAATTTTTTTGACAATTTTTTTTTTCGGAAATCAGGGTAGCGACGACGAAAAAGTGCGACAGAAAATCACTATGATGGCGAGTGTCTCAAAACGCTTCGTGAGACCTAAAAATAGGATAGGGAAAAAATATTTTTGGTCACCGAAAATTTGGCCTAAAAACTGCCCGGGGGTCTCCGTGGGACCTAAATTTTTTTTTCCGAAACCTACTCAGGCAAGGAAACACAAAACGAAAAATAGATGGATCTCGAAAACAAACCTAATATGAAAAGAACTCGGATTGGTGGTGGACAATCAGATGTATATGTGGACTCGGATTGGTGGTGGACAGGCGGATGTATATGTGGTCTCGGATTGGTGGTGGACAGGCAGATGTATATGTGGACTCGGACTGGTGGTGGACAGGTGGATGTATATGGCAGCGGTAAGGAATATGTTGGTGGTGGTGGTATATGGTAGGAACGATGACGATGGTGCGGCGGCGGCATGACAACTTGTAAACATAACTCGAAACTCTAAGGGAAACCAGACGCTAAGACCAGCAACTTGGCATGACGACGCAACCGCAAATTCAACAAAGCAAATACAGAAAAGATTATGCAAAGGCTCAGATTGGTTCAGATAGGATGAACTAACCCTAATTTTTTTGGCTTTTTTCGTGGACTATAGTTATGAAGAACAGACTCAATCTATACTACGAAAAATTGTAAAATCTCACCGAGCAACCTGGAAATCTGATACCACTTGATAGAGGCAAAGGTGTCCCATCTTTCGATGAGATGGTAGCTATCATTTTGGAGGAAGTCGACTTTGACGATCCGAGTACGAACGTGCGAGGACGTCGCGCCTTAGCAATCGCTAAACCAACTCCGAGAGGTTATTGACCACGTTAGAGCACGATCAACCTGACCACGAAGGTCTGTTTCCTGCAGGCAAACGAAGAACAAGCAAGAAACTAAGATTGCAATCTGGATATTTCGAATACAGAGGAAAACTTTATTGATCAAGGTGGGGTTCTATGACGCCTTTGTCTGGTCGTTGAACACAAACGAAGTACGCGAAGTTGCAGCTACGGCGAACTTTAATAACAAAACACACAGTCTAAATGAGGGGGGGTAGGATTTCGTGGCCGGTCCGAAACCAACCCTAAATCTTGTTTCCCCACATACACGGACTATAAAAACTGCCTATAATCAAGTATTTCGAAATTACATGGGCCTGGCCCAAGAATAACGTGACGCAGCACCTAGAATAGCCGCTGGACGAAATTTATGAAGTGGCATCTTGTATATTTCGTCCAAGACTTCGTGCACTCATTATGATGGCTTCAAAGTCCTTGAATCATCACTTGTAACTCCGTTCTTGTTCCCCTTGCGCATGCCATTATCTCCATGCTTGAACTTGCTGCAAGGTTCATCTTTCTTGTCCAAGCTAGGCCCTTCATTTGTAAGCAAAACAAATGTATCCAATTTAGGCAGCATCATATTCTCATGAACATTGGAATCATTACCAAGAAACAAAAGTACCTAATAACTCAATTGGCGTGCGCGAGCTCTAGTAATTAATTGGTCCAGTATGTATAGCAGCAGGGGTTGTGGGTGTAACAATGGTATTGATGTCCTCGTCATGATTTAGAGCACACTTGTATCGCACACAGTTAAGATATTATACCCGTGTCCGTTGAGCGTCATTAGAGTCTTTGCAGCAAAAAATAACGTTAGAGAGGGTCAGACGACAGCCACACCAACATGTGGCGAAAATATATATAAGTGAAAAGGATGGTCTGTGGTGTTCAAAATTCCAATGCACAACTTTGACCGCATGGGCCCACGGTTGGGCGCGTCATCGAAGATTGTTGAGAGGGGGCCAGAAGTCAAGAACCACCTGGAAGTGGCCAAATATATGTAGGAATATTGGGGATGTTTAAAACTTTAAATACACAATGCATAACTTTGGATAGCACCCTTGTATATATATATATATATATATATATATATATATATATATATATATATATATATATATATATAAGCATGTCGCCATAACCTACCATAAAGACGGACCAATGAATATATCATTTGGTCAAACGACAGTTGTTGTTGTCGATAAACCGCTTGGGCCAATAGATTGAACCATCATAAAAATCGCACGAGAGGGACCATAAAACCAGCACCTCTGGCATGCGGCCCAAAATGATGTGTGTTTTCAATATAGAATAAACTACAATTTAGATGTGGTGCCTACCTCTCGATACAGACAACAACCATGAAGGCAAGGTAGTTAAGGACGAGAAACGCAGGGTTTGATGTAGGTCGAACCCAGCAATCCGAGCATGTGGGAGGGAATCCTAACAACGCATGAGCTCGATCTTTGGTTGAGTGTCACGGCCCTAGATCAGTCCTTGTTTGTCTTTGCTTGATCATCATCTCATCATGTCTAAATTCAAATGAATTTGAATTGGGGATGCTCAAACCCTAGTATCAAATGGATTTCAAATAGGTTCAACTTAAAAATATTTCCAATGAACCTGAAATGCCCTTCATAAATGTTCATCATTTTTGTTTTGGTCCAGGACCTCTGCCAAAAATGGTGCACACTTTCCTAGGACATTCTGGGTTATTGAAGTAAATCATACAGTATTTCAATTTGGACATTTAAATTCTATAAATATTTTTAAATGACCAAATAATTCTGGATATGTTTAAGGGCTGCTAGAAATAATCTCAGAGGTTCCCATAAATATTTTCAGCTTTTTATTAAAATGGTTTAGTACTTCTAATAAATCAAAATAGACAAAATAAATTAGAAAACAGAAATTAATTTGTAGAGAGAGAGAGAGAATACCAGTGCCTTCTTACCTGGCGCTCCTGTAGCCCAAGTGCCCGGCCCAGCCCACCTCGCCGGCTACCAGTCATCTGCCTCCTCTCGCCAGAAGGACAAGAGGAGCATGCTCGACGCGCGCGGGCACGCACCCAGGCGACCTCCTGCCTGCCTGCCTGTGGGGACGAGGCGAACGACTCGGTGCGACATCTGGATCGAGCCGACGTCTCTCATTTCGCCCCCTGCTCTCTCCCTCACCCTCTCCCCGCCCTGGCTGGCGCGATCGTAGCTTTATGCCGCCGTATTCGACGCCACCTTCTCTACCTCGACCACACGCCGTGCCTGCGAGCTCCGCCTCGACGTCCTCGACCTCCTCGATGCGCCACCTGTCGCCGAATGCGCTACTCCGCCTCACCGAGCTCGTCCCCGACCGCCCGTCGCCGAAGATCCCCCTCGCCGCCCCGACTGCTTCGGCCCCTCCTCGAGCCCAATGAGACCGTCGACAACCTCGCTGTGAGCTCCACTCCGTTTCCCCTCCTTCTTTTTACTCGTTCCCATGACGTAGCACCCTCGCCCACGTGCCCGAGCACCGACGTCCGCCATGGCCGCCTTGCTTCCTTGACCTGAGCCCCTCCGCTCGAACCCATGGCCCAGCCTGCTTCTGGTGGCCCGCGGATGCCACCTAGCCCATCAACTCCTCCCCTAGCGCACCACAGCCCCGGACCCATCTGCTCCCGAACTCTGGCCGCCGCCTCGCTCGCCACCGCCGATGCCACAGCTCGCCCCATCTCCTCTCGATTGCTCCTTTGGATGCGCACGAATCCGAGGAACCCGTAGAAGTAAACGGCGAGGCAAATGGTTGCGCGTAGCTCGATCCCGATGAGCATCTGTCGTCGGATGTGCTCGCCGGCGTTCAACTCCGATGAGATGACGTGGCGTCATTAGCTTGAGGCTAATTAGCGCGTTAATCTCGCCCTGTGCCACTGACAGACCGGCCCCACCCCCCTAGTTAACCGCGGGGTAAACCCCTGTTAAATTTTAACGTAACAAAGTGGACCCCACACGTCAGTCGACCCGCTGACGTCACCGTTGACTGGCCCCACCCGTCTGTGGCTCTAGCCAGCACTGTGAGACTGACCAGTGGGACCTACTGGTCAGGTTTGACCTGGACCGCGCCTATTGACTTGCTGAGGTCACACCGATGTCATCCTAACGCAGTAAAGTTTTCCTGGGATTTTTAATAAATCAGAAATGATTTGTTTATTTCAGAAAATAGCCAAAACTTCTAAAAATCATATAAAATCAACCGTAACTCCAACTAGAATAATTTATATATGAAAAATTATCAGAAAAATGCAATCTATCCATTTATGCTACTTTCATGCATGTCAAACCAACTTATACCCACTGTATAATTGAAAACATGATAATGTCATTTTAAATGCTAAATATGGAGTTTCCATATGAACCCTTGGTTCATATGGACTTCATTTAAATTGTTTCTTGATGCATTAGCTCAGATCATAGCATATTGACATGTCATTATCATGCATCATATTATTGCATCACATTGATTGTGTTCCCTCTTGTTTGCCGGTGTTTGTCCCCTCTCAGTAGACGTGGTTCCGACGATGAGATCGATGACACCGATGAAGAACTATACTATCTTCAGAAGTGCCAGGCAAGAAAAACCCCCTTGTTCATTCCGATACAATCCCACTCTCTCGCTCTTGCTCTCTTTTACTGCATTAGGACAACAACATTTCAACTGTTACATGTTGCAGTAGTTGAACTCCTTTCCTTTGCATGACCTATCATTGCCACAGTAAATAGATGAAACCTACTAGCATGAGTAGGTGTTGTTTGAGCTCTGATGTGCCTACTCATTCATGCTTGTTGTCATGCCTGCTACTGCTTAGAGTTGAGTCAGGTCCGATTCATCGGGGATGAATTGGAATGTGGTGAACATGTCTCATTGTTGAGAGCTAAGTGTGTGAACACGATTTGGTAAAGGTAGCGGTGAGAGACCATGTAGGAGTACATGGTGGGTTGTCTCATTGAAACTGTCCTCAGGTACTGAGTTCTGTGTTTGTGATCCATGAACAACTACTACCACACATTGGGATCCTTAATTGACTCTCTCAACTTATTAACCGCCCCTGTCCTCTGTCCAAGAGTTGCAAGTAGTTTCTGGTGTTTGTAGTATGCTGGAGGCATGGGCAGCGCTGACCCGAGGGGTGGGCTGTATGCGGTATGCACGTGGCCCGGTGTACCGAGTCGCCCATTTGGTTACCCGGAATCCTGTACACATCGTTTGGGGCCGTATGTGGAAACCTCGGCCGGACTCCCTGCGGATGGAACCTGAATAGGCAATAAACCTAGACTAGGGACTTGTGTGGTTAGTCAGGTCATGGCCGACACCCTCGCTGGGCTTCCGCTTGAAGATTGCTGAGTACATGTCATGTAAACGGCGATAATTGGTGAGAGCGTGTGTGAAGAAGTACACACCTGCAGGGTTAACATCATCTATTCGAATAGCCACGTCCGCGGTAAAGGATCTCTGGGTTGCCTATATAGTTCATAGGCAAGTGAAAGTGGATAATCTAAAATGCGCAAGATAAGCGTGAGTGCTATGGATGGCGTTCTCGTAGGGAGATGGGAGCGGATCCATAGTGGTGTATTGATTGGTGAATATGTGGACTCGTGTGCTCCACCTCATAAGAGTACTTGCAGAAGTAGTTCAGGATAGCCACCGAGTCAAAGCTGGCTTGCTGCAGTTAAACTCCACCACCCCCTTTGTTGATATTGATGCATATGTAGCTAGTTCTGATGCAAGTCTTGTTGGGTACATAACTCACGTTTGCTTAATTTATGTTTTTGTAGAGAGACTTCAGTCTCACTAGTAGTTCCACGTGGACTTCAACGTTTAGCTTGTTACCTCAGCTACGATGTTGTACCCTTGGGAGGGTCCTGTAGATAGTCAGGCTTCTCAGCCTTTTTCATTTGTAGTTCTGTACTCAGACATGTTTATGCTTCCGCTTGTTGCTTGTATGCTCTGTATGTTGGTTCATGAGACCCATGTTTGTAATACTTGGCTCCTCGGAGCCTAATGAATAAATACTTTGAGTTGTAGAGTTTGTTGTGATGCCATGTTGTATTTGCACATATCGAGCATATTGTGTGTATGATTTGAAATGCTTGGTATGTGTGGGATCCGACAACCTAGTTGTTTATCCTTGGTAGAGTCTCTTACCGGGAAATGTCTCCTAGTGCTTCCACTGAGCCATGGTAGCTTGCTACTGCTCCGAAACACTTAGGCTGGCCGGCATGTGTCCTTCTTCATTCATGTGTCTGTTCCTTTGGGGAAATGTCATGCGGTGTCTACCAGAGTCCTGTTATCCTGGTAAAGCCCGGTGTCGGTGTACTAGAGTAGGGGTACCCTAGTATCCCGAACTTGTGCCTGCAGCGCATGACACCAGCGGCAAGGCTTGGGGTGACCGCCAAGGTCCTCCGTAGTTCCTTTGGAGCCATTCAAGAACAAAGTATTCAAGCCAAGGAGACAAGGCCCGGCAAGAGGAGCTTGCCGGGGAGGCCAACAAGGCATCTCGAGGAACTTGCCACGGCCGCGCCGCAGCGTCCGGCAAGGCCAGTGAGCGACAAGCTTCGAGACGCGACAAGGCGGCGGCCGCGGCAAACTACCACTCCATACCAGCGCCGGCACATCCACCAGCGTGTCGCTCTAAGACCTTTCGGTAGCGTGGCAAGAGGCTGTCTTGACCAGCGGTCTTGCGGTGGCAGCAAGCGCGACAAGATTGCCATCGTGGCAGCGGTGGCGTCCCCAGCGGTCCCTTTTGCCTTTGTTTGGGCGGCGTGAGCGGGCATTTAATGCCTTTGTCCCCTGCCGTCGGGGTTAGGTATGATACCTTTGTACAAGTAGTTGTACCAACGCAATTCCTTTTCCATTTTACCCTTGTCTACGTTGCCACTGTCGGAACCCTTTAGCATATAAAGGAGGCCCATGCATAGCGTAGAGGGGGTTCGAAAGCGAGAAAAACACTCACGCTCGGTCTTGTTAGCAGCTAGTGTGTCTTTGTAGCACTCAGCGCTCCCGAGCAAGAACTCAATACACTCGGACATGCAGCGGTAGGAGTGTTATCTCTCGGAGAGCTCGAAGCTGGGTAAACTGCTCGTGTTAACCGCCTCGATCGCTATTAAATGCGATCTCCGCCCCCGCCGAACGAAAGGGCTCGGTCCGCCGGTCCCATAGGTGTTCGTGGATCGTTCCCGACATCTTTGGCGCGCCCGGTAGAAGCGTCGAGGTTGTGTGAACCTGATCCGGCGTTCTACGACTAGATCTTCATCTTTTTCATCGACATGCCACCGAAGAAGAAGGCTTCGCGGCAGCTGTTTAAATCCACGTCGATCCCACCACCACGGAGCAAACAGGGTGGTGGGGTAGAGCGCCAGCGGGAGAAGCGGACATCGGCGAGGGCCACGGTGCCGCCGGATCCAGGACAAGGCTACGCGAGACCTCGGCGTCCGTACATGCACGCGCCCATCTCGGGAGGTGCGGGACCAGCAGCGTCATGGTACTCGCGATGCCATCGTTCGTTGGGCCAAGATCGAGCTGGTGGATCTCGGGGTGCTCAAGACCAGCATGCGCGCCAACATCTTTGGCACGGCGAGCACGCGGTCACTGGGCGGGATCTGCTCCTTCTAACATAGTTAGAAGTCCGAGCATATCCGCTCCTCGCGCCGTTCGCCCTTGCCGCCCGCCACTCCAGCGAAGCTTTGGCGCGAGCTCAACTGCTCTGGATTACCCTCAACGCGGAACAAGATCGATGAATGGAGGCCACCATTCAAAGTCTGTCGGCTTCACCATGGCGACACTCCGCGGCAGCCGAGTACATCGCTGCGCGGCGGGACTACCGAGCACGAGCGATGGCGGCGAAACGGTGGGGTGCAACCACCATGCACTCTCCACCCGAAGGCCAAGATCGCCGACTCGCGGATCCACCTCGGCAGCGGCTCCACCGCATCGCCAGATCCAAGAGCTCGTCGCGATCAGCGCCAAGTTCTTCCGAGCGACGGCAAGAAGGCGCTCGAACTTCGCATCGGCGCCAAAGAAAGCGGCGTCAATCGGACCAGCGCGTTGGGCCCTCTGTCGACATGCATGCACCGGAGAACGAGGCGACTTGCCGTGCTGCGGTAGGTTGCCCTGAGTTCACTCGTGAGCTGCGGCAAGTCGATGGCCCACGAAGAATTTCAAGCAGGCGTGCGAGAGAAATACGGCGGCAAGTCGCATCCGTCGGAGTTCCTCAACATCTACACCATCGCGGTGCAAGCTGCGAGGCAGGATGACAAGATCTGGCCAACTACTTCCTCTTGGTGCTCAAGCCCAATGTCGAGATCTGGCTCATGCACTTGCGGACAACTCCATATCCTCTGGGCAGACCTATGCCATCGGTTTGTCGGCGCCTTTACAGGAAGACACAAGCCTCATGGCCAAGAGGCGACCTTCATCGCTGCGCCCGGAAGGAAGGAGAGCCCTGCGCAAGTACATTCAGAGATTCAGCGCGTCTGACACAACATCCAGATGTCCACCTACCACGGTAATCAGCGCGTTCCATTAGAGCGTCGAAACCGCGAGATGCGGGAGGAGATGGCGATGTGCAAGATCAGAGCGTCGATGAGCTATATGCCACTGGCGACAAGTGTGCGCGTCTTTGAGGAAGGAGAAACTCCGGAGAGAATCTGAAGCGGGAGGATCTAATAGTGAGAGGCTGCCCGGCAAAGAAAAACGGCGGCGGAACAACGGGAAGAAGAAAGGCAAAGATGTGCTAGTCGTTGAGCAGTCCGGCAGCGGAGGTGGCGCCAAGAAAGCCAAAGCTGGTAGCTCCGGAGGAGATTGCCGCGAGCACCAACTACCGGTGTGGCGGTCGCCGACAAGCGAGGATGGCACCAACAAGCGATCTTGCAAGATCCACGCACCAAGGGCCATGACCTCGAGCTGCAAGAAGGTCGAGCAGCTTGTCGAGCAACAAAAGGCTGAATCTGACGCGCGACAAGGAGAAGGCCAGGAAGGTCTTTGGAGGAGCCGGCAAAAGCGCCCGGCCGAGGAGGGCCTTGTGGCAAGGCCAAGCAGCGGCAGAGACAGACCTCCCAGCGGCGCGACAAGGATGAAGATGGCGGCAGCGATGAAGATATGGATGATGGCGAGACCGATGAGCAGGAGTTCTAGAAAGCCACGGAGGTCTTGTGCATTGGCGGTGGTGCTTCTCGCATACTTCACACCGCCAGCTCAAGGGTGGATGCGGGGAAGTCAATGCGGCGAGAACCACCCGTCAAGTCCGCAAGCCTCGAAATGGTCGGCACGCCTATCATCTTTGATATTGAGGACCACCCTGATCGCATAGCTGCGGTCGGGTGCTTGCCGATGTTGGTTTCACCAACTATCCGCAACCTCAAGGTCACTAAGATGCTAGTTAATGGCGGGGCGGCTTGAACCTGATCTCCTCCGCGGTACTCGAAACTCCGGATCCTGATGGCGAGCTCGAAGAGACCGGCACATTCAAGAATCAACCGGGAAGGAGCAAGCGAAGGAAAGATCACGTTGCGGTGACATTTGGCGTGAGTTGAACTTCAGGGCTGAGAGGTCACTTTTGGCGTTGCTGACTTTCCATTGCCTTACAATGGGATACTTGGCGTCCAGCACTCGCCAAATTCATGGCAGCCTCTCACTATGCATACAACATCTTTGAAGATGCCAGGCCGATAAGTGTCATCTCTGTCCCTAGCGACAAGAAGGACACTCTTATCTGCGCCGACAAGATCTCGGGGAAGCAGCAGCCGCAACAGATCGCAAGTCACTTACCGTTGAAGCTCCGGGCGAAGAAGAAGACCAAGTCCGGCAAGAGTTACGATGCCCTCCGGCAAGCGCACCTCTTGAGTGCTGCGCTACCGTCGAGGACGCACCATCGAGCTCCACCGGCAAGTGTAAGAAGACAATGGCAGCTCCACGGAGACCAAGAAGGTGTCGCCAAGGAGGATGGCGCTGGTGGTACCTTTACCATCGGTGCCACTCTCGACCCTAAATAGGAAGCGGCGCTCGTTGCTCTGAGGTAACGTCGGCGTATTTGCGTGGCAATCGTCGACATCCCGGTGTTCCCGGAAATGTCGAGCACCATCTTGCCGTCTGTCCTCATCGCGGCCCGTCAAGCGAAAGCCGGGAAGCGAGCGGTGGAGCACCAAGAATTCATCGCGAAGAAATCAAGAAATTGGAAGCAGCAGGCCTTGTCGGAGGTGCTCCATCCTCGTGGTTGGCCAACCCTGTAGTCGTGCGCAAAGGCAAGCGGAAATGGAGGCTTTGTATCGACTTTACCGATGTCAATAAAGCTTGTCCCAAAGACCCATTTCCCTTGCGGCGCATCGACCAGATTATTGACTCCACGGCGGATGTGACTTGCTTTCATTTCTTGATGCATACTCGAGATACCATCAGATCTTCATGGCGAGAAGAGGATGAGGAAGACCGCATTCATCACCCCATGTGGCACATACTGTTTTGTATGGATGCCTTTCGGTTTAAAGAATGCTGGTTGTTTTGCAAGGGTAGTCCATGGCGGCTTTTGAGCCGCAAATACAGAAATGTGGAAGCCTACATGGATGACATAGTGGTCAAAGCAAGTACAAGGCGACTCTGATTCAAGATTTAAGCGAAACCTTTGCAAATCTGCAAGATCAACCTCAAGCTCAACCCGAAGTGTGTGTTTGGAGTCCCCTCCGGCAAGCTTCTCGGGTTCTTCATATCTCGGCGGGGAATTGAAGCCAATCCCGACAAGATCAAGGCCATTGAGCAGATTGAAGCACCAAAGCGCGTCAAGGATGTCGAAGACTTGCGGTTGCGTAGCTGCTCTCAGCAGGTTTATCTCTAGGTCTGCTGGCGCGCCTGCCATTTTCAAAATATTGAAAAGGCAGGTCAATGAAATGGACTCGAGACGGAGGCTGCCTGCAGGACTTAAAGAGATACCTCCTCCACTCCAACACTTGTCGCACCTAAGCCACAAGAGAAGTTGCTGCTATATATAGCGGCAACCAATCAAGTGGTTAGTGCTGCGTTAATAGCGGAGAGGGAGGCGGATGATGAGCCAGCAACCCGGCGGATGCATCCGGCGACAAGCGGGGACTTCACGGCAAGCTCTGGTCCCGACAAAGATGGATCTGCGCGGTAGCGTGAGAAGATCTGAGAAAAGGATGGTGCAGCGCCCGGTTTACTTTGTCGGTTCCCTTCTGCGGGGCTAGGTCAAGGTACTCGGTGTGCAGAAATTGCTTCGGCCTTCTCATGGCCTCGAAAGATCGCCATTACTTCCAAGCACATGAGATCACGATCGTCACTCGTTTTCGGCTGAAGAGGATCTTGCAAAATCCGAAGCAACGAGCAGGATTGTCGAGTGGGCCTTTGGAACTGTCAAGCTTTGGCCTCAAGTTTGAAACACTTCAACTATAAAGCGAGCATTGGCGGAGTTCATAGCAGAATGGGCGTAACACAAGATGAAGAAATTCGAAGCGAGCATCCCGTCAAGGAAGCAAGCAAAGAGTGGCTGATGTACTTTGATGGTGCCTTCTGCTGCAAAGGCGCCCGGTGCGGGCGTGCTACTTGTTGCACCACGGAGAGCACCTCAAGTCGTAGTCGGATGCACTTTCCCAAGGAGCAAGCAACGAACAATACATGAGTATGAAGGTTTGCTTGCGGTCTCGAGATCGTAGCAGACCTTGGGATCAAGAAGCTCATTATCGGGGTGACTCACAGCTTGTCGTCCGCCAAGTGAACAAAATTATCGAGTCCGTTGATGGAAGCTTACGTTGATGAAGTGAGAAAGCTAGAAGAGCACTTTGACGGCCTCTGGATGGAACATGTTCCAAGAGCTCGAGCGACATTGCCGATGGGCTGTCGAAGTCGCCCGCCTTAAGTTACTGTGGAACCAGGGATCTTTGTGCTCAAAGCTGACTCAACCGTCGTAATGCCATCAAGCTGGACCGAGCAAGAAGAGGAAGTTGATTTCTGGTGACTATTTTCGTGAGCTCCCAAAGCCGCCGCCAAGAAGGTCCTCAAGATCAACACCAAAGGTCTTTGAGGCGATCTGCTCCGGCAAGCCCTAGGGTTTGTTCGTTGAAGCGAGGCGCTCCCGACAAGTTTTGCTCCGGCAAGCTTGCGGGGGCGTCAAGCTCGGCTGAGCCGCGAGGTTCTCGCCCGTAGATCGCCTTTAGTCCTTGTTGTCGAGCCATAGCTCCGGCATGGGCACAGCAGATTGTCCGTTTCGCCCGGACGGAGAACTTCGAAGAGCAAGAAGAAGCGGAAAGAGTAGCCCGCGATCAAGTATGTACCGGTTTGTCGACAACACCTTTATGCGGAAGAAGACTCAACGGCGTGAAATTGAAGTGTATTCACGGGAAGATGGACAAAAGCTGTTGGCGAGAGATACATGGAGGCATATGTGGTCACCACATTGGTGCAAAACACTTGCCGGCAAAGCGTTCGGCAAGGTTTCTTTGGCCGACAGCCCTCCGGGATGCAACTGCACAAGTAACCAAGTGTGAAGCGTGCGGTTTCATTCAAGCAGATACACCAGCCAGCTCAAGCTCTCGAGCGATCCCTTTATCCTGGCCATTTTTGGTGCAGGGGCTCGACATCCTCGGCCCCTTTCCCGAGCTGTCGGGGCTTTGAGTACTTATGCGTTGCAATCGACAAGTTCACAAAGTGGCGGAAGTGGAAGCAGCGAGGAAGGTGACAGCACGGTCGGCGATCAAGTTCTTGGTCGATTGTTTGCCGCCGGGATCCCTAACGGGATCATCACCGACAACGACACGCAATTCACGAGCCGCACCTTCATGCGATCGTCCAAGATCTTGGCGCCAAGGTGCGCCGCTTACATTGCTCATCGAGAAATGCGGTCAGCGGAGAGGCGAATCTTTGAAGTGTTCTTGCGGGCTCAAGACCAGGACTTTCGACGAGGCTGCACAAGTGCGGAAAGAAGCTGGATTGAGGAGCTGCTGGTGGTTCTTTGGTCGATCGAGGACGGCGCCGTCGAGCCAGGCGGACACCTTCGCTCTAGTCTATGGGCGAGGCAGTTCTCCCCGGAACTCCTATCTGGGTCACCTCGAGTGCTCGCTTATGATGAGCTTGAGCAAGAAGCGATTGCGACAAGATGACGCGCTGCTCCTTGAGGAGGACCGTCTTGAGGCGGCTGTATGAGCTGCTCGATACCAGCAAGCTTTGCGCCGCTATCATAGCTGCAAAGTTAATGCCAGAAGTCTCGAGGAAAGCGACCTTGTTCTTGGCGCATTCAGTCCGCCAAGAATTCCAACAAGTTGGCCTTGAAGTGGGAAGGCCCTTCTGGGTGAATAGAGTCACTAGGCTGGTGCTGTCGCCTTGAGACCGAAGATGGCATTCGGTGAGCAACTCACGGAACATTGAGCATCTTCGTAAGTTTTACCCGTGAAGCGGCTGCGGAACCTGTTCCGGCAACCACCTTTTGTACAAGTCTTGCTGATGTTGCATGTAATCCTTTGTACGAAGCCGGGCGCTGACCCCGTGCATAAGTAAAGCTCATGTGCTCCGCACATCTTGTCAATTTCATGCTTTCTACTTCTTTTTGCATGCATTATCTGACACTTTGTGCAGCGCCTACCCTAGGTAAGCAATAACGAGCCATAAGGCTCCATATCTTTATTTTCTCTTCTTTCTCTTTCTCAAAGAAAGGAAGGTTCCCTCGCCCACAAGTTTGCCGGAGGGAAAGGAGAAGATAATGGTGTGGACCAAGCGTCGCTCAAGGATGTTTCGCCTTACCGGGAAGCAAGCGACAGAAAACCTAAGTTGCTAAAGTTTGAGCAATCAGTTTTAAAAAATTTAAGTTATCTTCCTCGAACGACCGTGCTTTGTATGGAAAACCTGTGCGCGGAGGAACCAATTCGTAGCTAGTTGCGCCCTTACTTTGTTTCGAGTCCGCTCAACAACTTAAGTGAGCTGCAACTAGTTGCGACAAGGTTTCTTGTCGGTAGCGGCACCGCCAGCATGCTGCTGACGTCCCGCACTCAGCGCTCATGACTAAGGTGCTCTGCGCCGACAAGTTCCCTAAAGCGTAGGGCAAAAACATACAAAGGAAGGAATCAAGTAAAGGAAATAACATAGCAAGCGCTACCGAAATAGAGTCATATTACAAGATAGCTTGTCGCAGCTCTAACAGATTGTTCTCATAACATGACCAGCGGCGACAGGGAAAAAAGAAAAGCAGGCGGCCTAATCTCGCGATCGCCCTCAACCCTCTTGATCCCGCTCACCTTGTCCACAATGGGTGCGACAAGGGTCTTGGCGCTTCGAGATCAACATCCGTGGCAAGGTCTTGAGGGCGTTGGTGAGTTTGAGGCCTGGGTTGCGGAAGGCCACCTTCACGGCACCTTTGAAGAGCTCCCGTGCAGATCTGGCGCGACTCGTCGGCCAGCTGCTTTGGGATCTTCTCCCGGAGTCATTGGAGGGCGTCGCATGCGCCTTTGAAGAACAAGCTGAGCTTGGCGCTGGGTTGGAGGTGCTCATCGGAGGAATACCGAGATGCTCCATCCCAGCTGCGCCGGCTCCCGTAGATGAGGCGGCAACATCCACGAGACCCTCGATCCGGTGCTCCACATTCTCCCTAAAAAGTGTTACAGGCGGCAGGCTTTTCGCAGCGGCGCCTCGTCGGCCTTGATCTTCTCCTTCAAGGCCACCTCCTGCTCCCTGGCGCCGTCCGGCGTCTCGGTCAAAGTAGTCGGCTTCAACTCAAGATCTGCGGTGGAGTCCTTGGCGGCGCTAAGCTCCGTGCT
The DNA here is from genome assembly GCA_021605205.1 of Aegilops longissima. Classification (NCBI taxonomy): domain Eukaryota; kingdom Viridiplantae; phylum Streptophyta; class Magnoliopsida; order Poales; family Poaceae; genus Aegilops; species Aegilops longissima. Next base: position 306,284,116 of record CM038677.1, read on the forward strand.
CCTCTCGGCGAGCGACCTGCAGCTCGCCAAAGTGTGGCGTCCTTCTCGCGCTCACGGTTGGCGCAGCAAGCTCCTCGCCGCTCACCTTGAGATCGGCCTCCAGCTCGCCACCTTCGTCTCCGGCTCCTTCTTGGCGGCCTTGGCAGCTGCGGCAGCATCCTCGCTTCCTTGAGAGCCCGCCAAATGTTTGCTCGCGCCACGGCAAGATCTTCCTCGTGGCTGTCAGATTAACCTTCCGCTCGCCAACTTCGCCTTCTTGCGCGAATAGCTTCTCGGCAGCAAGCGCTGCTGCTCTTCAACTTCAGCCTTCTCGAGGAGGAAGGCTTTCGCTCCTCGGCGAGTTGCTCCCGCTCCTTTGCGAGGGACCGGAGAGCTTCTGGTTGAGGCCGGAGCTCCTCCGCGCTTCTCGATGTCCCTCCGCCTTCGCGACAAAGCGCTTCTCGGGATACCAGCTTGGCACTGTCGAGGCGCGGTAGAAGCGACAACAGCTTCGCAGCGGCTGCTCCTCCTCGGGCTCGCCCTGCTTGCTGCTGCTCGGTAGCGTCAACAGCGTCGGCCCAGCGGGCGAGCAACTCTTCATTAAAGGTTTCTCCTTGATCGGCGCCACAGGCTCGGCGCCCGAGGAGCTTGATGAAAACGCCATCGCCGCCCTTCAAATAGGCGTCGGGCTGGGGCTCTTGAACGGGCAGCTGCGGCAATGGCGGAGGAATATCGGCGGTTGGCGTGGCGCTGGCGCTCCTGCGGCCTCGGGGCCGTCGGTCGATCGCGGACCCCTCACCCGGCTCTGCGGCGGCGCTTTGGCAACCTCACCGCCCGGCCCGGGATCATCAGCGCCGGCTTCTTCTTCGGTGACAAGCGGCGTCGTCGGTATTTCCACGCGCGTTCTCCTCACCGGCGACCTCGATTTCCGTCGGCTCCGTGGCAGATGGATCTGACGACCGAAAATGGGAGAAAAGTCAAGCAAATATTCAAAAAGAAAATCAGAAGAAGAATAACCCAAGGGAAGTTTTCAAGCAAGAGGATTACTGTCTTTGGGATCTCGGTCATGGTCTACGCCCGAAAGTCGCTGGTGTTGTCCTTGCGGAGCTGCTGTACCTTGCGGAGAATTCTCCTTGCCGGGAATCCTCCCTTGGCGGTGTAATCGAAGCAGATGGCATGTCGGGAGGCGGCTTCGGGCACTCTGGTGAGACTGCTGCTCCTCATAAACCAATAGTCGGATGTCGGCAAAGAAAAGAGCATCCACATGCGCCTAACGGCGAAGTAAACCATATACTCACGCTGGGGGCTGCGTTGAGGGGCTACTTTGAGAATAGTTGCGGGTCGGCAAGGTGGTCTCGGACACACCCCTTTGTCGCGGTGGGTTCATCCTCGATGACAATCACGGGACCTTGGTTCTCTTCGCCGCTCTGGGCGAGTCACGAAAAGGAATGGGTTGGAGTAAAGCAAATCAGATACAAGGCAAACAGCAAAATTGAAGGACTACAAGTACTGACAAAGAATCTTACTCTTCCTCTTCCTCGTCGGGCTGGCGGAGAGGTCAGTCGGCCCACCTTGGCGTGGCAGGCGGAGAGTAGGTTCCCTTGGCCGCTTGGCGAGGCGAGCGGTGGTCGGGAGGCCCGCTCCGATTACCATAGTGGCGTGAGGTGCTCCAGCAGCAGTGCTTGCAGCGGTGGAAGCAACGTCATGGCGTGGCGGCTGTTGACCCGTATGCCGCCCTGCTACATCCCGGCCTTGCGGAGGCGCCTTCTTGGTGGAGCTGGGGGCTCCGCTTGCGGCGGGCTGTCGAAGGTGAGAAGAGGAGGTCGATCTTCAGCGAGTCGCTCGCGCCCTCGGCGGGCTCGCTCGACTCAGCTTGAGACCGACAAGCTCTCCCCGCCCGGCAAGCGCCACTTGCTCGGCAAGGCTTGCCGCCTCTGCTGCCTCTGCCTCCTCCACGGTGAATCAAACTTCGCCCGCGGCGGCCTGCGCCGCCTCTTCCAGCCCTAGTGGCGTCGCTGCATCTCCTCGCCGGTGGTGTCGCGAGCAAGGCTCTTACATTCATCGGGCGGACCGGCGTTTCTACCAAGCCGTCAAAGAACTCCTGCCGCAGCGTCGTCTGCGGGCTCTTGCCAAGTTGGGACAATTCCATGTGAATCGCGCCGGCATCATTACGCGGATGCGGTCGGTGAGGAGTTGTTGCTGGTAGACGACACCCCTCGGCAACCTGAACATCTCGGGATGATCGGGATCGTGCTTGAATAGTTCGGGAGCATCGCGTCCAGTTCGGGGCGGTGAAGTTGAAGTTGAGGCGAGCGCAGCCTCATGATATCGGCGCGTTACGGAACTCCCGGTAGGTCTCCTCCTCTCTGCGAAGCGTCTGGCGAAGAAAATCTCGCATGTGGCGCCTCGATGAAGCCCGGCAAGCTGGCGTAGGATCGGGTGGCGGCAATCTTCAACCTATCGTCTTCGGGGCCACGTTGCTCCAATCGTTGCCGCGCACTACTTGGGCTTGGCGCTGGGCGGTAAACTGCTGCGGGTTCTCCTCGACAATCCAGCACTAGTCTGCTCTCCATTCATCCCACTTGCTGTGGAGCTCTCCCTCCAGATAAGCTTCCTTCTTGCGAGTTCTCGAGATCCGAGGCGATTCCGCGGATAAAGCTCCCTCTCTCAACTCGGGGCATAAAAGTGGCGAAAAAGGGCTACATTTGGATAGACTCCGACAAAGTTTTTCGAGAGATGTGCGAAAACTGCCATGGTCGAAACGGCATTGGGGTGAAGTCAGGAGGCGGAACCGTAGGTGTTCATGATGTCACGAGAAAAACTTCGAGAAAAGCGGGCGAGCCCGGTAGAACAACGCAAAGAAGGGATATCCATTGGAGCCAGTTCGAAGCGGCAGTGGGAGTACCTTCGTGCGCGGATCTTCGCGTCTCCGTCGACGGAAGAGGTAATGTCTCCTCGGCTCCTTCACGGCGAGCTGAGGGGAAGGTTGCCCGCTCCTTCCGCAGCGCCCGTGAGCAGCTGCGCCTCGGCCGACTTCACAACCTTCCCGGCTTTCGAGCCATGGCGGAGGTGGTGAGAGATCAACAACGTTGGTGGTGCGGTGGCGATGAAGCGGGCGCTGCTCTCTTCAGCTTTGGGAAGAAGGGGGCGGCGGAGGTTTTGAGATTGGAAGCACAACCGGTGAGATGGGCGAACTGCCCTGTTTCCCCTGCTTATAAAGAGGAGGGGCATACGTTCCGTCTTTGAATAAAAAACCGCCCACGATCTCTCCCGGCGCGCATTCGACCGCGTGCCATTCGGGGAGGCGCGGTGGATCTGAGTGAGATCTGGCGTAACCCAGGGCGCGTGCCCGTGCCTGTTTTGGGCACAGCCCAACAGCTTCGGCACGTGTGTGGCCGAGCCGGGGCTCTGTCGGTGTACTAGAGTAGGGGTACCCTAGTATCCCGAACTTGTGCGAGGCGATCGCAAAGCACTGCGGCAAGGCTTGCCGGGTGACCGCCAAGGTCCTCCGTAGTTCCTTTGGAGCCATTCAAGAACAAAGTATTCAAGCCAAGGAGACAAGGCCCGGCAAGAGGAGCTTGCGGGAGATAACAAGGCATCTCGAGGAACTTGCCGCGGCGCGCCACGAGCCCCGGCAAGGCCCGGTGAACGACAAGCTTCCGGACGCGACAAGACGACGACCGCGGCAAGGCGCTTGCCGTGGCAAACTACCACTCCGTACCCGCGCTCCAGCACATCCACCAACGTGTCGCTCGAGACCTTTCGGTAGCGGCGTGGCAGAGGCTGTCTGCGGCCGGCGGTCTTGTGATGTAGCGGCAATGACAAGATTGCCATCGTGGCAAGCGGTGGCGTCACAGCGGTCCCTTTTGCCTTTGTTTGGGCGGCGTGAGCGGGCATTTAATGCCTTTGTCCCCTGCCGTCAGGGTTAGGTATGATACACTGTACAAGTAGTTGTACCAACCGCAATTCCTTTTCCATTTTTACCCTTTTCTACATTGCCACCTGTCGGAGACCCCTTTAGCATATAAAAGGAGGCCCATGCGCATAGCGTGGGGGGTTGAGGAAAGCGAAAAACACTCACGCTCGGTCTCGTTAGCAGCTAGTGTGTACTATAGCACTCAGCGCTCCCGAGCAATAACTCAATACACTCAAACATGCAGCAGCAGTAGTGTTATCTCTCCGGAGAGCTCCGAAGCTGGGTAAACTGCTCGTGTGCTTCGCCTCGATCTGCTCTTCGTGCGATCTCCGCCCCCCGCCGAACCGAAAGGGGCTCGGTACGCCGGTCTCATAGGTGTTCGTGGATCAGTTTCCCCGACACCCGGATTCTCCGGAGTCCTGTTAGGCCAACTGCTACAGCCCGGATTCACTTGCTGATGACCGACATGTTCGTTGTTGGGTCATTTATGCATGTCCCTGTAAATTAGTGCCACTTTGGGTTTACGACTAGTCATGTCAGCCCGGTTTCTTTGTCATATGGATGCTAGCGACACTATCATATACGTGAGCCAAAACGTGCAAACGGTCCCGGGCTAGGTAAGGTCGCACCCATGGGAATACTGTGCGTGAGGCCGCAAAGTGATATGATGTGTTACATGGTAGATCGGTGTGACTTAGGATCGGGGTCCTGACAACTTTGGTATCAGAACCTGACTGCCTGTAGGATTACCAAGCCAAACTGGTCGAAGTTGAGTCTAGAAATGCTTTAGTTATACAAGGAAATTGATTGTGGATGGGAATGTAAAGCTCTTTTTACTCCTTTACCTTATGTCCTTCTGATATGAGTCAACCTCTTCCCTTCTACGTGGGTTAAGAACTAGGCTTCTCATCTTTCTATCAGAATCACGTGTTACTAATCCGTAGACTTATTGAATTGATGCATTCAAGTCTAAGTCAGTTCCTACTACTTCTGTGTATCGTCATTTGGTCTCGGAACCTTGATATTGTGATGTTGAGTGGTTATGCCACCAATTTGCAGGATTCCTAAAATATTTTTGAGCATTTACAGCCATTATGCTGTCCGAGTCATCCCAGGTTTCTAAATAGTCTGATGCATTTGCAAATCCCTTCTTCCCGTTCCCGATGATCCTTTTGGGCCAGAATAACCGCACTAATTTCTGAGTTGAGGTACTCCATTACCTTGACATATATGTTGGAGCTACTATTATGACCCTAGGTGTCTTAGAGAGTCACCTAGTAATCTAGCCATGTTTTGTGTTCCCAGTGTGATGATTCTGGCCATCATTCTCGAAAGCATCCCATGATGCCACTTAGTTAGTAGGCATTCCACTCCTGGGTTCTTGAACCCGAGATACACCCTACTCATTCATGTTGGTAGTGTTTGCTAGTTCCTTTAGGATATTAGTAACCTTTGTGATAGTCCTCGAGGTCTGTGGTATATCGTTCTTCCAATACCATGAACCATTATGGCAGAAGTTCTTTGAACCAAAAGATCACAACCAGAGTGCTCTTGATGAGTTCTCCATTTTGCACTGTGAATCTGCCAGTCCTACCTTTCTGCATGGGTTATCTGGAAGAAATATGTTGAACTTGTTTGACATACTAAATCTATGCATCCGCAACTCAGAAAACTACATGTTCCTTTGAGTTGTCTCTCTTTAGTTGTATTCTGACCTCTGTCTATCAATTGATAGTCAGGACTAGTTGTGCATTCATGTTATCGATGCCTATTATTCTTGTGGTCCGTCAAGCCATTCTATTCCGGAATGACTAGGAGAAACAAACTCCAGCACCTCATCCATTTCTTGGACTGGTCAAAGTAGTTGTATTCCGTATATCAAAATGCCAACCCATCTTTTGATTCTGTTCTACCCTGAAGTATTACCGTCTTATGTCAAGAATTTCATGAGAATTGCACCACCCCTTGTGAATTCTTGACGAAGTGATATTTCTTGCCATCATTGTTCATTCCTCGGTTCCCGTGTTATTGTAACCGGAATGCCGACAAGTGAATTGTGATGTGTGAAATCAATACCCCTAGCAACTATGTTGCTGGGTACTTAATGGACGATAGTTCCATTCTTAGCGTGTTGGTTACTAAACCATCAATCTAAGGTTGCTCGTGCTACCTAGTCCTTATTTCCGGTGCACTCTTCAATCAATGAGTTAGGATTGTATCAATCCCTTGCTCTTTTGATCATATCGTCTTGCCCTGAGAAGCAAGATTGTTCCCGAGCTTAGTAACATATCGGTGGTTCGTGATTTTCCGAATGTCTTCTCGGAAGTGTTACCAGGTTGTCTCCTGACCGCTATGTTGAATTCGTGATCAAGTTGGTTTCTTGTAGCCACCCCTTTATCCCAGAATCTGGGTTGGATACCCCTGAGCTAGTTGGATGAGCTAAACAACAACTTAGACAGTTGGAAGATAAAAGCTTGTTCGACCCAGCTCATCACTAAGGGATATCTCTTTGTGTGTGTGTGTGTGTTGAAGAAAGATGATATATTCATCAATTGACCGCAGTGATCAATTGTTGGACCTATTGTCTTACCAAAATCATTGATTTGTGTATGGGCTATCGTCAAATCAAATCAGAACCAGCGATGTTCGTAATGATGTCTTGTCCGTGGTTGCTTCCTCGGGCATACACCATTATATCTTTTGGTTCTGACCAATGCTATCACCGGGTTCACATAATTGTGGAATTCCATTTTTATGGAAACTTGGGTGAATTTTTGTTGAGCCCGTCGACAACATCCTTATCTTCTCCATGATTTTGTGGAACATTAAGCTAGTGTTGGAAACTTTTATAAGCATTATCTTCATGTCCCGATCGTGAAGCATATGTTATGGTGAAAGAAGTGACTTCCTCCAATTCACGTGCCTTTGGTGCAAGTTGCCGTCGCGGACTCGATAAAGTTTTTTTTGCTTCCTCCGGAATCACCCCAAGTCAGTCATGCACATGTGCAAAGTATTCTGTGGTCTGGAGACTTGCAACCTTCATTCTATATGTATTCTTAGCACACCAAGCCACTGATTGACTTGTTCAAGGAAAAGAAGTCTATGCTTGGGATCTAATCCATGGACTTGCGTAAAGACTTCTAAATCCTCGATGATGGTTCCCCACCTGAACTCGGTAGTGTTTTGTTGTAAGACTACTATGTGGTCATGCTTGTCTTGGACAGCGTGTTCACATGTGTGTAGTAGAACCAGCTCATGTTTTGGAGCTTGCTGCCATAGTCCATTTCCCTAGAATCTCGCAATGTTATCTCGTCGATTTGTGTTGCAACTCTTCTTTTCAGACATGTTGAGTCTGAAGTATCCTGTTACTAACCAGATCTGAATCTCAGGCAGATATGATGGTTGGAACATTACCAACATTTGTATTTTGTTCCCAGCTCGCACTGCCATTGTGCCAATTTCCCATGGGTCGTCCTTCTCAGTAATTGCGGTTCGGGATCATCTTCAAAAGTGGTCCTACCATGGGTCCCATCCATTTCTGATAATAAGCAAAAATCACTCATTGCGTTGTCTTCAACAAGGTAGTCCACATCATCCATTCTAGTACGAGTATGCCATTTCTTCAAGCTCCTTCACACGATCGTTTGTGATTGCCATAGGCTGGTATAAAGAGTTTCAATGATATTTGTATCAAAAGTAATTCTTCTTGCCACTTAAGGGAATAATTCTACGAGTAACCTCTTCTAAGGTGCCCCGTTATGGAATCATTGTAATTATTTCATCGCTATCTTGAAACCATGCACCATCTTCTTCATCGTGGAATTTTGCCTACCCAATTGAACCTTTTCATCTACCTCCTTCCATTGCTCCTGAAGTGTGTTTTATGCCTCAACTCAGGAGATTTTCTTACGTCTCACACCATGAGTTGATCTTGAGTGCTCAATCTTCGAGGAGATCGTTTTCTGTAGAGTTTCCTTCTATCATCATCATGTTGGATGAAGATCTCGAAAGCAAGGATGTCAAGATCAACATGATGCAAGCAATCAACGTTCTTATGAAGTGCAATCTAGCACGTGAAGGTTGTGTTCGCTTTGTGTCCCCTCTGTCCTCTTACCTCACGTCTCGGATCTCGAGACGAGATTCTTTTTTAGTGAGGGTGAGTTGTCACAGCCCTATATCAGTCCTTGTTTGTCTTTGCTTGATCATCATGTCATCATGTCTAAATTCAAATGAATTTGAATTGGGGATGTTCAAACCCTAGTATCAAATGGATTTCAAATAGGTTCAACTTAAAAATATTTTCACTGAACCTGAAATGCCCTTCATAAATGTTCATCATTTTTGTTTTGGTCCAGGACGTCTGCCAAAAATGGTGCACACTTTCCTAGGACTGTCTGGGTTATTGAAGTAAATCATACAGTATTTGAATTTGGACATTTAAATTATATAAATATTTTTAAATGTCCAAATAATTCTGGATATGTTTAAGGGCTGCTGGAAATAATCTCAGAGGTACCCATAAATATTTTTAGCTTTTTATTAAAATGGTTTAGTACTTCTACTAAATCAAAATAGACAAAAAAATAGAAAACAGAAAATAATTTGCACAAAGAGAGAGAGAGAATACCTGGGCCTTCTTACCTGGCGCTCCTGTAGCCCAACCCGGCCCAGCCCACCTCGCCGGCTGCCAGTCATCTCCCTCCTCTCGCCAGAAGGACGAGAGGTGCGCGCTCGACGCGCGCGGGCACGCGCCCAGGCCACCTCCTGCCTGCCAGCCTGCGTGGACACCGGGACGACTCGCTGTGATGTCTGGATCGAGCCGACGTCGCTCATTGCTCCCCCTTCTCTCTCCCTCACCCTCTCCCCACCCTGGCCGGCGCCATCACAGCTCGCCGCCGCCGTATCCGGCGCCACCTTCTCTCCCTCGACCACTTGCCGTGCCTGCGAGCCCCGCCTCGACATCCTCGACCTCCTCGATGCGCCACTCGTCGTTGGACGCGCTCCTCCGCCTCACTGAGCTCGTCCCTGACCGCCTATCACCGGAGATCCCCCTCACCGCCGCGATTGCTTTGGCCCCTCCCCGAGCCCAATGAGACCGTCGACAACCTCACTGTGAGCTCCACTCTGTTTCCCCTCCTTTTTTCTCGTTCCCGTGCCGTAGCACCCTCGCCCACATGCCCGAGCACCGCCGTCCGCCATGGACGCCTAGTTTCCTTGACACGAGCCCCTCCGCTCAAACCCGTGGCACCAGCGTGCTTCTGGTGGCCCGCGGATTCCACCTAGCCCATCAACTCCTCCCCTAGCGCACCACAGGCCCGAACCCATCTGCTCCCGAACTCCGGCCGCCGCCTCGCTTGCCACCGCCGACGCCACAGCTCGCCCCATCTCCTCTCGCTTTCTCCTTTGGATGCGCGTGAACCCGAGGAACCCGTAGAAGCAAACGTTGAGGCAAATGGTTGCCCATAGCTCAATCCCGATGAGCATCCGTCATCGGATGTGCTCGCCGGCGTTCAACTCCGGTGAGATGACATGGTGTCATTAGCTTGAGGCTAATTAGCATGTTAATCTCGTCCTGTGCCATTGACAGACCGGCCCTACCCCCCTACTTAACCACGGGGTAAACCCCTGTAAATTGTAACCTAACCAAAGTGGACCCCACACGTCAGTTGACCCGCTGACTTCACCGTTGAATGGCACCACCTGTCTATGACTCGAGCCAGCACTGTGAGACTGACCAGTGGGACCCACTTGTCAGGTTTGACCTGGACCACTGCTGTTCACTTGCTAACGTCACGCCGACCTCATCCTGATGCAGTAAAGTTTTTCTGGGATTTTAAATAAATCAGAAATGATTTGTTTATTTTAGAAAATAGCCAAAACTTCTAAAAATCATATAAAATCAACCATAACTCCAAATAGAATAATTTATATATGAAAAATTATAAGAAAAATGCAATCTATCCATTTGATGCTACTTTCGTGCATGTTCAATCAACTTATACCCACTGTATAATTGAAAACATGATAATGGCATTTCAAATGCTATATATGGAGTTTGCATATGAACCCTTGGTTCATACGGACTTCACTTAAATTGTTGCTTGATGCATTAGCTCAAATCACAGCATATTGCCATGTCATTATCATGCATGTCTGTACTCGTCGCTACTGTCTGTACTCGTCGATGGATCGCCGGGCAACGAAATCCTCCAGCTCTTTCTTCAGTTCCTCACGACTTTACTTGAAAGCAGCCACGGGTTCCTCCACCTCCTGCTCGCGCTTGATCAGGAGCTTCCTCGAGCCACCCATCAGTTCCTCGACGACCGCTTTCAGCATCATCTCCGAGGCACAGCTCTGCTCATGCAGCATCTTCCAGCCGGCGGCCTCCTCCTCCTTCTCGGCAACCAACTTGAGGAGCTTCGCATTGTCACCCATGAGTTGCTCGACGAGGCCGGTCGCCTTGTCAACGAGGTATCGCTGATCTTGAGCAGCTTCATTAAGCCGTCGACCAGCTCCTGCTGCATAAGGACGCCAGCAAGAATGTCGTCGTCACCGGTGAAGGACTTCAGGAACGCCGGCTCGTCGCGATGGCCGACGCTGCGTATGCGCTTGTCAGAGCCCTCGTGTGCCTGTGGGAGTTCGTTCGAGGGCTCCGCGGCGCGCCGGGACATCTCTGCTGTGGCTGCGGATTTGCGGAGGGACCTCTCTAGTGCTTCCGTGCCCTTGGTCTTTGCTGCCTGATTATGTGTCCACCCTAAACTCCTACCGGTCATGGCGGAACGACTTGACAGGAAAGACAAGTTTTGTGGGTGATGAGGAGAGGAACTTTGAACTAATTTTTGAGTGGGTAGTGTTTATAGCCCGGTGCTATGTGTGATAACATATTAGTTTGATAGGTCAAAACAGATTTGCAATTACTTATTGCGTTGTAATCTGCAATGTGATGAGAAACAAGGTCAAAATTTATTGATGGCAAAAGGTTGACCACGTGGTTGCTCGCCGTTGAGGCGGCCGCGGCGCGCTCCGCTCTGGCGTCCCTGCGCATGCTCTGCTCGCCGTTGAGGAAAATTTACAATGGCAACGGTTAATAATTAATAAAAATGTTCTTACATGCGGCAAGGCCCAGAACACTCACGACCTACATATGCATACAATTATAAAAAAATATAAGCTAAAAGGCTGAGATGGCGGCCTTCCGATGATGGTCTACTCGGACTCCATGATTAGAATAGCACCCTTGCGGACGTTCACTCCAAGTGTCCTGACCCGCCTCCGCCTACGGAGCTGCTGGCGCTGGGAGGCTCTTGGGGCTGCTAGGCCTCTTACAGAAGAGCTTGGCAGTGTGCAATCGCGCGCATAACAACTTCGCGGAACCACTCCATTTCCATCTCTCTGGCCTAGTAGCAAATTCCATCCGTCACCTGCATTCTCAAGATATCACATTGTTGATGTTCTACTTTGTCGGGGAAGTCAACTCAGCAAAGGATGCACTCAAGGCTGGCCACCACGTCATCGGGATCAGGGTTGACACGACCGCCGCGGGCAATGATGAAGCCGCAGGCTGCCTATGTCTTGATTGAATTGCAGAGGTCCTCCGCGCATTCCTTGCGGGGCATCAGGCTCTCGATGAGCACTGGCGACGGCGGCTCGTCGGGTGGGTTGTCGATCTTGCCGCCGAGCAGCTCTAGATCATTTGCATGGTGGATGGCAAACTACTCATCACACCTCCTCTGCAATATGTCGATTGTGCTCCCAAGGACTCTTGTTGACACCAGATTTTGGCACGGTCAAGAACTTATTTAAAATTGCCTAAACTGGAGAAGTGATCTGCATGAAAGAGTTCCGTATTGTTGATATGAACGTCTTTGAAGTTTGGGCTATCGCCGTCCGATTTCATCTCGAAGGCCGAAACTATGCTTAAAGTACTAAGATCTTATATTCAGAGTACAGTTTGGCGGATTAAGCTCCCAATACGACCTCAAATGGAAAAACTTTCTACACGGATTGTCTTTGTATCGTCGAAACGATCGATTTTTATATAAATCTCATCTCAATCCGAGATTGTATGAAAAAGTTAGAGCCATTCGAATGCAGCCCTGCTAGGAGGCTACATATGGCGCGCCCCACAAGACATGATGTCTGATGGGTAGCGCCACCAATCGGCTGTCTTGCGCGAGCTATTCGGCCCCAGAGATGGCCTCGAATCGAAAAACGTTCAACATGAAAGTTGTTAGTCCCATTCAAGCGGTTAAATTTTCTTTTGGGCGCATTTTCATTCGAGGTCGTTTACTACCACAGAAAAGACCCACAAGGTGCAGCCAGTTTAAACCGAACAGTTTTGAAAAGTTCGGATAAAACCAATCCGAATTTGACTAGGGTTTTGGACGTAAATCCAAGCCTTTTCCTTGCACGGGAAGTCCAACCGCCACTTATATACCTAAGGGGTGTCGGCCGATTGAACAACACACAATCGATCAAATCATCTACCACTTTTTATCTTTTATCTTTTCTCCTTAACCCTAGTTCTTCTTCTTCCTCGTTCTTCGTCTGTTCTTCTTGTTGCAGGGCGGCGAACCTTCAGGCCCTAGGGGCAATCAGGTCGACCTAGGGCAGCCCATAGCCGCCGTGTGCCCTGACGGGGTCCCTCCCAGGCGTGTGGGGTTTTGGGTCAACAAAAGCGCCCGCCGGATTGCCTGGGTACCGCGCTTCCGGACGGGTCTCCTTCGACGTGAGCTGCGGTGCATCACCCCCAGCGTCGAGGGTACATGGTGACGTATTCATGTGTGAACATACTTTTTGGCGACTCCGCTGGGGACAAAGCTTTGAACGGTCTCCGGCCCGTTCTTGCTACGAAGAGATCGTCATCTAGGGTTTGCAATCTACAAAGGTAATATGAATACCCAATTCACTTATGTAGATGCAAATAATGCATATGTTGTTGCTAGATCGTTTAATCAGCATAATGTGTCGGCAAGCCCTAGTTTTATCAAACAAGCATCTAGTTATGCGCAATAGCCAATTCAGAATAATCTTCATGCTTCTACCTCATATAATTTTAGCAACATGGAACATATGTATACTAACTCCCATGCATCGGCGGCCCCACAAATCCATATGCCGATGAACAACATGATGAGTTCCGTTAATCAAGTTGAAACACCTCACATAGGAACTTTCGATAGTATGCAACAAAGTGTTTCACCTTTTTATTCATCGGCAACTAGCTTGCAATATGTTAATCAAAACATGCCGGTGGATAGGGGAATTGGCCCCGCTACTACTAGTTATCCGGCCAATTACCCTTAATCATCATATGCTACACCTCATACTACTAATTTTTTGGCACCATATGCAACTATAGGTATTCATAATTCGGCTTCACACCTTCACGCTAATAGCCGAATAAGTGAACATTCTATAGGATCACATGTGTCTTCACCTAGTATCGTAGCATACAATGCTTTCCCTACACAATTACAGAATTTCGGTGACATCTTGTTACCGAAAGAGTCTAAAAGTGTTGGGGGGCAATTCTATCTAGATTAGGTCATTAAAAAAATCTTACGTCTTTTTGGGACGAATGCAATGTTGTTCTACATGAAGTAATAAAAGAGGGAAAGCCTATTAATTCTACTGCAATCCAAGCTAGATTATGCCAAAAATAGAAAGCATTCGTTGTGGATAGAATTGTCAAAAAGGTGGTGATTCGGATAACAAAGTTAATTCGGCTATTGAAAATACCGAATCAAATATTATGTATGCCGAATTTGTTCTAGAAAAACAGGACGACAAGGTGTTGGGGAGCTATTCGAAAGAGGAACAACATATCGTTCAAGTAACACACCCATCATGCACTCCCAACGTGTTTGAAAAGGTATGTCTAGCAAGTGATTTACCTATCTTCTGATTTGGTCGCAACTTTATTGTTGACGCTTCTATAAGAAAAATTCTCATAAGGGAAATTTACTTGTTAGCAATAAAACTGTTATAGAGCATATCGGTCAACCTATTGTGCCATTTATAAAGACCGATAGTGACCTATTATTGCAGCCAAAGTTTTCCCCATTGCTATATCAAAATTTCATATCTAATTGGGTAACTTTGCTTGTTTCATTCTTGGCTTGCACTTGGTCTCAATTGAGGCATGTATATTCTAACTATTTTCATTTCAGAATTTAAAGCCAAGGTCAAATTCTTTTGAGAAATCTGATGCTAATATAATATCTTATCCAAATACATCGGAGATAGGGTGCAAAACACAATTCATAGCCGAATGGGGATATCCCAAATTTGAACTGTTCGTTTGCTTAACTCCAAAGCCGTTTTCACACCAAGATCAGCTAGAAAACAAGAAGTATACCTTCAATTCAAGCATGTGTGATCAAATATTTGTTTTGTTGCTGAAAAATAATTACATTGGAGTTCTTGATCTCCATATGAAGCCATCAATCCAAGGACGAATGTATTGCAAGTTGCATGATTCGTGCAAGCATAATTTTGAGGATTGCAACATGTTTCGTCAAATAGTTAAATCGGCCATTGATAAAGGACGATTAAAATTTGTTGAAACACCAAGGGATGACCAGTCTATTCCGATTTGTCCTAATGGAAAAAAGTTTTTGAATCAGCTGCTTCAAGATGATTCTTTGAAAGATGAGAAGGTAAAAACTAACGGGTGATGGGATCAAGCTTTCAAGTAAAGAAGTTGTTCAAGAGCACAATGAAAATATTCTTGAAGGCATGAGTTCTATCGAAGATACAATGAAGATGCCAAGGACTGGGGGGCAACAAAGCAATCCAAAGATCGATGCAAGCAAAACAAAAGGAGATAAAGGCCGCAATAAGCACAAGCACAAGAAATCCAAGGTCACTTTTGCACAGTTATTATATAAATATCAAAAGAAAAGTGAAGAGAATGGTGCTTATCGACCGAGTAATGCAAAAGCATCAAGATCACCCCCTAGGCGCAAATCCAAGGATAGGTATTGGCAAGAAGAGAATTTTAATGCAACATGTTCATATCCTTGTTTTGGGTCGCCAGTGCCAATATCATGGATGCCTCCCTGTGCTCATGTAGATTTATATTTATCATGGGACAGGTATGATACAATGGCACATTCTCCATCATACTTTAGACCATCTCACCATTATTATGCAGCTTCAAGAAAATCAACGTTCAGTGAGCTGTCATATGTTCAAGACCGTTTCAATAAGAATCGGTCCGGAGCTCAAGAAAGAAGGAAGAGGTGATCAAACAAGTATATCGAGTTAAAAAAGATGGTCACAAGAGTGCCAATTCTGATTTGATCTTAAAGGATAAAGAGCCAATTAAATTGTTAACTTTGGCTACTAAAGTCAATGAGATAAAGCAATCAATTGTCCAGAATTGTCATTAGTTCAAACAAAATCACAGCTGGGGCACTCACTCGACTTATCGTATTGGCAAGAAAAGAAATTACAAAAACTTAGTGCACAAGAGCTCGAAAAGAGAAACATGGCATGGGTTCCTGAAGGAAATAATCAAAAAAAGAGTGATGTGCAAGGTTCCATTGCAAGAAGTGGGACAAAGGTAAAGAAGGAAAAGAGTGAAAATTATGAACGACCAAGCCGAAGGTTTCAACGTCTTCGGTGCACACATTATCCACATTCTCCAACTATGCCATTGATGCCGATGACATGGAATTCATCCTCAGCTATGACTGATTACCCTCCATGGACTTATTTTGATCCATGGACGCAATATAACTTCTAACAACATGCAAGTGTTTTACCTCATCACCATACATTCGATTAGTTGTATTTTGTTGCTAATCAAAGTGGCCGATATATAACTATCGCCCTAAGCAAAGACATGGACGATATATAATTATCGCCCTAATAACATATAAATGGACGATGGAGTGTTGACATCATTCTTAGAACAAACTCTGGAGAATTATTTTTCGGTATCCAAGTGTTGCTGAAAAACAGGGGTGTGACGCCCGGGTAATTGAGCTACAGTAACCCCCCTCGTAATGATGCCACGTCACCTCAATTACTGTTGACAAATCTCGCGTTAGTTCAAAACGATTTGAATTCAAACTTGAATTAAAGGCAAACAACAAAAGTTTTCAAAGTATTAAACTAAAATGTTCGGAGTGTGCAAATAAAATGCTTAGGTATTTATGGTGAGGGAACCATGCTTTTATAAAAAACATAAATACATAAAATGAATTAAAACAGAAAAGAGAAATCAATAAAAGAAAAAGGGAAAAGACAAAACTAACAAAAAAAAAGAGGAAAACATAACCCCCGGGCTTCGGCCCTGCAGGACACAGGTCGGCCCAGCTGCGGCCCACCCCCACTCCCCTTATCCCCTTGACGGTGGGACCCTATCCACCCCATCCACCAGTCCACTCCCCACTTCCCCCCCGTGTCGCCCCCTCCCCGATCCCGATCTGGATCGGGGCATCACCGCCGCCGCCGCCCGAGGACCTCGCCGGAGAACACTCCGCCGGACGACCTCACCGGTCTGCCTCCCCCTACGCACGTTGTCACCATCGTCCTCCCCAAGCAACACTGCCCCGTTCCATGCATCCTCCCGTGAGCACGCGCCCCTCCCTCCTCTCTCTCCCTCGCCCCGACGTGCTCCGCCGCGCGCACCCGTACGTCACCCCCGCCGCCACCACGTGCGCGCCGCCCGCCGGCTTCGCTGGCCTCGCCCGTTGTCGCCACCACGCTGCTCGGCCCTCCGCTCCGCCTGCTCCAAGTCGGCCGCTCCGTGCTCACCACACCCGCCCGTAACAAAGCGCGCGCGTGCTCGCGCGCCCACACCCGCGCCGACCGCGCCCATCACCGCTCTTCGCGCCACAAGCCGCCCGCCCGTGCCCGGGCCTTCCTCTCATGGCGCGCCCGCTCATCCCGCGCCCGGTGCGTGGCGCGCCCTGCTCCCTGCTCTCCAGTAGCAGGTGCCTCGATCAGCGCGACGCCAAGAGCCTTCCTCCATGCACCGCCTAGTATCGCCGTTGCTCGCCGACCTGCCGCTCACCGCAGTCGCGAGCTACGTCTGCTGCTGCTCCCCGACCTGCCCCCTCGCCGACTCCACCCGAGCGCGCCTGCCTCTGCCGCTCGGCACCCTGCTCCTACTAGTTGCTGCTCAAGCTGCTGCCGGCCGTGGCCTGGCCGAACGTCCGCGCCGCTGCCCAGCCCCATGGCGCCATGCTCCGCCCCCCCCTCGCGCCATGCTGGCGCCGCTGAGCTGCCCGGCAGGCTCGTGCCGAGCCCAGCCGGTCCCCTATTGGATTCCTGGGGATAAGCCCCCAAATTAGATTAAGTGTAACCCCCCTTGTGAGTATGACTAGTGGGGCCCGCCCCCTGTTAGAACAAAAAAAGAGAACTTCAAAATAACTAAATAAAACAAATAATTAATTATTTCATTTAATAATTAATTAACCTAATTAATATTGCTTAGTTAACTAATTAACTACCTCACTAGTTTAATCAGTCAATGACAAGAGGGCCCCACCCTCCTGTTGACCAGTCAAAGTTTGACTGGTCAACTGGGTCCGCTGGCCCACATGTCAGCCTTTGAGTACATTCTGTGTACACAGGGCTGGGTACCCATAGTACATAACATTTATTTTCGAATTAATTTAATTTCCAAAATGGATTAAAACTTTAGTAATTGATATAAAATAAACTGTAGCTCGGATGGAAAAACTTTGTACATGAAAGTTGCTCAGAATGACGAGACGAATCCGGATACGCAGCCCGTTTGTCCGCCACACATCACTAGCATAGCAAGCATGCAACTTTCTCCCTCCGGTTCATCTGTCCGAAAACGCGAAACACCAGGAATACTTTCCCGAATGTTTCCCCCGTTCGCTGGTATCACCTACTACCGCGTTAGGGCATACCTAGCACCGCGTATTGCCTTGTTATGTTTTGTGACGCTTTGTTGCTCCGTATTTACTGTTTCTCCCCCCTCTTCTCTCCGGTAGACTACGAGACTGACGCCACTGTTGGTGCCCCGATCGACTACGTTGTTGACGACCCCTACTTGCCAGAGCAACCAGGCAAGCCCCCCCTGGATCACCAGATATCGCCATTCTTCTCTATACTGCATGCATTATAGTAGTGTAGCCTGTTACTGCTTTCCGTTAATCCTATCCTGATGCATAGCCTGTCCTTGCTACTGCTGTTGTTACCTTTACCTACAATCCTACATGCTTAGTATAGGATGCTAGTATTCCATCTGTGGCCCTACATTCTTGTCCGTCTGTTGTGCTATACTATCGGGCTGTGATCACTCGGGAGGTGATCACGGGTATATACTATTACTTTATACATGATACATGTGGTGACTAAAGTTGGGTCGGCTCGTGGAGCACCCACCAGTGATTCACGGATTGGGGGCTGAAAGGACCTTTGTCCCAACGGCCCTCTGAGTGGATCTTTGTGGCGGGGCGACAGGGCAGGTTGAGACTGCCTAGGTGAGAGGTGGGCCTGGCCCTGGTCGGCGTCCGCGGTTACTTCGTAATAACACGCTCAATGAGATCTTGGTATTTGATCTGAGTCTGGCCATTTGGTCTATACGCACTAACCAACTACGTGGGAAAGATATGGGCACTCGGCATTGTGGTATCAGCCGAAGCCTTCGCGACGTCGACAAGCGGCGCAAGCGCGCGGATTGGGCGTAAGCCTGCTCTTGTATTAAGGGGCTAGTTCGCTTCGGCCGCGTTATAACGTGCAGGTGTGTGCTAAGGCGATGGGCCTGCACCCTGTGGCGCTTAGGTTTAGACCGGCGGTTGACCTCTCTGTTGGCCTAGGTGGGGCTGCGACATGTTAGTCTTCCGAGGCGGGCATGACCGGGAAAGTGTGTCCGGCCAAATGGGATCGGCGTGTTGGGTTATGTGGTGCACCCTGCAGGAAGTTTATCTATTGAATAGCCGTGATCTTGATAACAGGGCGACTTGAGTTGTACCTTGACCTTATGACAACTAGAACCGGATACTTAATAAAACACACCCTTCCAAGTGCCAGATACAACCCGGTGATCGCTCTATAACAGGGTGACGAGGAGGGGATTGCCGGGTAGGATTATGCTATGCGATGCTACTTGGTGAACTTACCATCTACTCTCTCCTACATGCTGCAAGATGGAGGTGGCCAGAAGCGTAGTCTTAGACATGATTAGCTATCCCCCTCTTATTCTGGCATTCTGCAGTTCAGTCCACCGATATGGCCCTTTACGCATATACCCATGCATATGTAGTATAGTTCCTTGCTTGCGAGTACTTTGGATGAGTACTCACGATTGTTTTTCTCCCTCTTTTCCCGCTCTCCCTTCTACCTGGTTGTCGGAACCAGATGCAGGAGCCCAGGAGCCAGACGCCACCGTTGACGACGACTCCAACTACGCCGGAGGTGCCTACTGCTATGTGCAGCCCGCTGACAACGACCAGGACTAGTTTAGGAGGATCCCAGGCAGGAGGCCTGCGCCTCTTTCGATCTGTATCCCAGTTTGTGCTAGCCTTCTTAAGGCAAACTTGTTTAACTTATGTCTGTACTCAGATATTGTTGCTTCCACTAACTCATCTATGATGGAGCACTTGTATTCGATCCCTCGAGGCCCCTAGCTTGTATTATGATGCTTGTATGACTTATTTTATTTTTAGAGTTGTGTTGTGATATCTTCCCGTGAGTCCCTGATCTTGATCGTACACGTTTGCGTGTATGATTAGTGTACAATTGAATCGGGGGCGTCACAAGTTGGTATCATAGCCGACTGCCTATAGGAATCCCCCTTCCACACTCCCTGGCCGAAGTTGAGTCTAGTCGATGAAAACTGTTTTACTAACATGGTTGTGCGCCACATGGGCCCACATCGTCATTGGGTGGTATTAGGATCCTTCATTCCTCGTCTATACTTTTGGATTCTAATCTCTCTTTTATTCGGGTTAAATGATTTTGCTAAAATCTAACTTTAGGATCTCATGATCACATCCACCCGAAGATCCCCTTCATTCCGGATGATCGACTTCTTCACCAGAAGATATTGAAGATACTCTTCGATCATTCCCGAGACCCTTGTGCCCTCTGATTTTTTAGTTCCCTATTACCGATATATCCATATGGATAATTACATACACTTGTTTTTCATACAATTACTCCGAATTTATCTTGTTATTACAAGATACCCCGATATTCTCTCTATTGCTCCGAGAAAACTTTGAGCCTACTGCCTTGCAGTTCTAAGCCACCTGAATACCCCTACGGATAATTCTTGCAAATTACTGAGTATCCATTCATCCCAAGTTGTTTATGTGACTCACAATATTCTTTGGAATACTATTCGACCTTCCGAAAGTCCTTAGCAGCTTATTGCTCTTGACATTCTTGCTTGCTTGCATTATGGTTAATCCCATAAGTATAGTAATCTTATTGGCAGCCTTTGTCACTATCATTTTGAGTCCATTGATTCAAAATATTGCGAATGCTCGCAATCCTCAATCAGATCCTAGAATTCATCCTTTCGGCTCAGACGTCATTTTAAACATGAGCTGGATCTCGACCAATCAAATTGTTGTCAATTTTACCCCTAAGCTTACTCAACCTATCCATCCTTAATCGGAGCGTTTGCTTCTGATCCTCTGATTTGGAAACCATAATTGCTTTACATGTGAGCTTTGAATTAGTCAGTTGCTTCTAAAATCCAGTGCCTTCGCATTGTTTCTTCCACTAGTTGTGTGCCGACACTCACATCAGCTCTGTTATGGACCGGCAGATCCTTTAATGGATTTTATCCGACAACGTCCTTCATATTCAATAACTTTGTGAGCCTTCCCTTGGATACATAATGCCTTTGGTAAATTGTATCCTCTACTTTCTCAACCTTGCTCTGCTTTCGAGCTTGAGTTATTTACTTCTAAACTTTGTAGTATATGTTCCTAAGATACCCGATGGGTTGGACCAATGCCTTCCCTAATATGTGCAAACCCGAGAGTTTTCACGAGTCTTATTCTTCTGGTGATTTACCAGATAAAATTTCAACACTACGACTTCATCGAAAATGAGTAGTAAATTAAAGGGTATGCATTGGAGAAGTGGGAGTCGACCTTGAACCTTGCGTTCATGCCAATGGACACGATGTAGATCTTATCATGGAAACTTCTCTTAAATTAATTATTCCCTTGGTATAAGTTCATATTATATCTGAGATTTGGTCTTTTGCAATCGTGGTTTCGACCATATTGTCTTTCTTTGGTCCCATTTCTCGGACGAGTAAAACATTTGTCTTCTGTGGATCAATACCCCAGCCCAACCTTTACTTTGATCTACCATCAAGTATTAAACTCTGGAATCTCGAGAATATCTAAGAACTGTGTCGCATCTTATGAGCCTTCATCAGCTATTATTTCTCACTTGTTCCAATTTTTCATGGGTTCTGAGTTCTTAGTCGCTCAAGAACACCGGGAAGTGAACCGATTCAGCACTTTGGTTCGATAACTCTAAGTAATCTTCGTTGCTTATGAGATTAATAATCCTTCTAATCGCCCCTAGCCTGATTGTTATATCATTATCATGCTAAATTTTAACCGTGCTACCTGGTCCTTCCCGGAGCACAAATTTCGACGATGAAGTAAGCTTACGTCGATTTTCCTTGTCATATCATTTCACCTTGAACAACAAGCTTGATTTCAAGTTTGTGTCGTACCCTTGGTTCCAATAAACTTTCGCTTCATCAGTCCTTCGACTTTATGTCACCGCCGATCGGTTACATCTTCTTGAAACCTCTCGACAAATGTGTCGTGATCATCGTCAACATTTTAACTTCTTCCGAGATATCAACTGAATTCATGATGACAAATTCCATGCTTGCCCTCGATGATTTGTGTTGTCATCGACCACTTTATTGCTTTCCCTCGGACACAAACTTGTTCATGTTCTGGGTTATACCTTGAGTTCCTTGCTATCCAACATTTGTTCTTGTTTAGCTTGGAGTATTACAATCTTTTATGACAAGAATGTTTTGAGGATTACTCCACCTCATAAGAATTCTTGATATAGTGAAACTTCTCACCATCATCATTCTTTCTTGGTCCCCGTGTTATTTCTAACCGGAAAACTGACAATCGAACTATGATGTGCGACTTCAAAACTTCTAGCAACCCTATTGCTTTGAATTTAGTGGTCGATATTTCATTCTTAGACCATTGGTTATCCGATCACCATCCTAACATTGATCATGCTACCTAAGCCCATATTTCGGGAGCACCTTTCAACCAATGTTTAACAGTGTATGTTTTCCTCTGGCATACCTCATTATATCATTTGATCTGACAAATGTTATCCCCTTGTTCTCATAAGTGTGGAAATCCATCTTTTGAAATTCTCAATGAATTATCGCCGAGTCAATCAGCCACCTCCTCACCTCTCCTTGATTTAATGATGAACTCTTGTCTCAGAACTCGCTTCCATAGATCAATTCTAGAGAATCTTACACAGTCATGTCGACAATTTGTGTTGCACCTTATCTCCTCGGGCCTCCTGAGTCTGAGTTATCTTGACACCAATCGGTTCTGAATCTCGGTCAGATATGATGGTTGGAACATATTTCCAAAAGTTACAACATTGGTCTTTATATGACTCGGTAAGGTGATGTCATGCCTAGCACACCTGAAGAGAGGACCTATTGTTATAATTTCCTTTTTAGCAAGGATATCCATTCTTCCATGAGGAAATTGTAAAACTTATTCTACAAGTTGTTCCTGATGGATCCTTAGTGCATCCAAATTATCACCCTTACTTGAAGACCATGTCAATGCTATCTCGAAGCATGTCTATGGTACTCCGATTTCCAATAAAAACATTTCAAGCACAATGCTAAATTTTCCTTATCAATTATCCAAAGACCGTTGTATGGGTAATGTCATGAAACTTCTCTCCCCTTTCCTAAAGGATTACTATGTTATATCCTGTCATGGATATCTTGCTCTGCTTGTCCTTGGGAAGGCTATACCCCTGAAATATGTGTTTAAACACATTTTCCTTTCCATTGTTCTGATAATCTGGTAAACACCTTTTCTTTTCCATTGTTTTGGTTAACCGTTCTTGTGACCTATATGATATAAGCAGTAATAATTACCTGCTTATGTAAACACCTCGGTGTACCACCCTGTCTGGTGTAACCCTGTTACTATTGTTGATGACATTCCAGTAATCACCGATGGACGAGAACTTTGCCTAATGGTCCGCCTCGTTCAACGAGCAGGAAATGGTTCTCTTCGTCCCTCGCCCTTCGTACCGATGTTGTTGCTGACATAACTGACCGGCTATCCTCTGACTTGACTTGCTTACATGATCGTGCAATATGTCATCGCCCTTTCTACCTTCAACCGACATGGTGAGCCCATAACCCACAACTCCACAGGGTCGAAACCTGACTCTCCTATACACCCCCGGTTTCCAAAGTTAATTCCTCGCACTTGGCCTCGTATGTGATTCACGAGCCACCTTCCGAGAGATCATCAATTCTGGTATCAGACACAATACTTATTCCCATTGCTTTGAACCCCTTTTCACGCCCTGTTTCAGGCATTGAACGATTGCCTGCCCGCTCGAAACTTCCCATGATACCACCTTACTTTGCTCTTGATATTTTCTTAAGTTTCAATTCAAGAGTTACTTTTCGCCACTTTCCCCGATGTTATCGACCAGATAGTCAACCTTACAGAGTTCCATTCTCCCGGAATACCCTCATTTATTATTTCGTAAGTACGATGGAGTTCTCGAAGAAAGGATGTCGACTTCATCATGATGAACTGAAGAAGAGAAACGAAGACATCAACTTAATGGATCGACCTCTTCGAGAAGAGCAACCAAGATCGAGAACACTCGTTAGAATTTCGTAACCAGAACTTTCCCCACTAAACAACCTCTTAAATCTCAGGATGAGATTTCTTGTAGTGGGGGAGAATTGTGATGCCCGGGTAATTGAGCTATAGTAACCCCCCTCGTAATGATGCCACGTCACCTCAGTTATTGCTGACAAATCTCGCGTTAGTTCAAAACGATTTGAATTCAAATTTGAATTAAAGTCAAACAACAAAAGTTTTCAAAATATTAAACTAAAATGTTCGGAGTGTGCAAATAAATGCTTAGGTATTTATGGTCAGGGAACCATGCTTTTATAAAAAACATAAATACATAAAATGAATTAAAACAGAAAAGAGAAATAAATAAAATAAAAAGGGAAAAGACAAACCTAACAAAAAAAGAGGAAAACAGAACCCCCCGGGCTTCGGCCCAGCAGGCCACAGGCCGGCCCAGCTACGACCCACCCCCACTCCCCTTATCCCCTTGACGGTGGAACCCTATCCACCCCATCCACGACTCAATCCCCCCCCGCGTCGCCCCCTCCTCGATCCCGATATGGAGGGCATCACCGCCGCCGCCGCCCGAGGACCTCGCAGGAGAACACTCCGTCGGACGCCCTCACCGGTCCGCCTCCCCCTACGCACGTCGTCCCCGTCGTCCTCCCCAACCAACACTGCCCCGTTCCCTGCATCCTCCCGTGAGCACGCGCCCCTCCCTCCTCTCTTTCCCTCGCCCGGCGTGCTCCGCCACAAGACCAGTCCGTCGCCCGCCGCCGCCAGCGCGCGCGCCACCCGCCGGCCGTTGGCCTCGCTGTTGTCGCCACCGTGCCGCTCGGCCCTCCGCTCCGCCTGCTCCACGCTGGCCACTCCGTGCTCATTGCACCTGCCTGTAACGAAGCGCACGCGTGCTCGCGCGCCCACACCCGCGCCGGCCGCGCTCATCACCGCTCTTGCGCGCCCTGCAAGCTGCCCGCCCGTGCCCCGGGCCTTCCTCTGTTGGTCGCGCCTGCGCCGTCCGTGCCCTGTGCGTGGCTGCGCCCCTGCTCCCCAGCGCGCCCTGTGCCTCGACTGCGCGCACGCCCGCAGCCTTCCTCCGTGCACCGCCTAGCATCGTCGTTGCTCGCCGACCTGCCGCTCACCGCAGTCGCAAGCTGCGTCTGCTGCTGCTCCCCGACCTGCCCCCTCGCCGACACCACCCGAGCGCGCCTGCCTCTGCCGCTCGGCCCCCTGCTCCTACTAGTTGTTGCTCAAGCTGCTGCTGGCCGTGGCCTGGCCAAACATCTGCGCCTCTGCCCAGCCCCATGGCACCCTGCTCCGCCCCCCGCTCGCGCCATGCGTGCCCGCTGAGGTCGCCGGCACCGCGTGCCTGCACGTGCCCAGCCGGTCCCCTGTTGGATTCGTGGGGATGAGCCCCCAGATTAGATTAAGTGCTAACCCCCCTTGTGAGTATGACTAGTGGGGCCCGCCCCCTGTTAGAACAAAAAAAGAGAGAATTTCAAAATAACTAAATAAAATTAATTAATTCATTTAATAATTAATTAACCTAATTAATATTGCTTAGTTAACTAATTAACTACCTCACTAGTTTAATCAGTCAATGACAAGGGGGCCCCACCCTCCTGTTGACCAGTCAAAGTTCGACTGGTCAACTAGGTCCGCTGGCCCACATGTCAGCCTTTGAGTACATTCTGTGTACACAGGGCTGAGTACCTGTAGTAATTTAACATTTATTTTCGAATTAATTTAATTTCCAAAATGGATTAAAACTTTAATAATTAATATAAAACAAACCGTACCTCGGATGGAAAAACTTTGGACATGAAAGTTGCTCAGAACGACGAGACAAATCCGGATAGGCAACCCGTTCGTTCGCCACACATCACTAGCATAGCAAACACGTAACTTTCTCCCTCCGGTTCATCTGTCCGAAAACGCGAAACACCGGGAATACTTTCCCGGTTGTTTCTCTCCTTCGCTGGTATCACCTACTACCGTGTTAGGGCATACCTAGCACCTCGTATTGCCTTGTTATGTTTTGTTATGCTTAGTTACTCCGTATTTACTGTTTCTCCCCCCTCTTCTCTCCGGTAGACTATGAGACTGACGCCACTGCTGGTGCCCCGATCGACTACGTTGTTGACGATCCCTACTTTCCAGAGCAACCAGGCAAGCCCCCCCCCCTTGATCACCAGATATCGCCTATTCTTCTCTATACTGTTTGCATTAGAGTAGTGTAGCATGTTACTGCTTCCCGTTAATCCTATCATGATGCATAGCCTGTCCTTGCTACTACTGTTGTTACCTTTACCTGCAATCCTACATGCTTAGTATAGGATGCTAGTATTCCATCTGTGGCCCTACATTCTTGTCAGTATGATGTGCTATACTATCGGGCTGTGATCACTCGGGATGTGATCACGGGTATATACTATTACTTTATACATGATACATGTGATGACTAAAGTCGGGTCGGCTCGTGGAGCACCCGAGAGTGATTCACGGATTGGGGGATGAAAGGACCTTTGTCCCAACAGCCCTCTGAGTGGATCTTTGTGGCGGAGCGACAGCGCAGGTTGAGACCGCCTAGGTGAGAGGTGGGCCTGGCCCTGGTCGGTGTTCGCGGTTACTTCATAATAACACGCTTAACGAGATCTTGGTATTTCCTCTGAGTCTGGACATTTGGTCTATACGCAGTAACCAACTACGTCGGAAAGATATGGGCACTCGGTGTCGTGGTATCAGCCGAAGCCTTCGCGACGTCAACGGCTGAGCGGCGCGCGCCGGATTGGAACGTAAGCCTGTTGTTGTATTAAGGGGGCTAGTTCTGCTTCCGGCCGCGTTCACAACATGCAGGTGTGCTAAGGGCGATGGGCCCAGACCCCTGTGCGCTTAGGTTTAGACCGGCGTGCAGACCTCTCTGTTGGCCTAGGTGGGGCTGCGACGTGTTGATCTTCCGAGGCCGGGCATGACCCAGGAAAGTGTGTCCAGCCAAATGGGATCGAGCGTGTTGGCTTATGTGGTGCTGCGACGTGTTGATCAGCCGAAGCCTTCGTGACGTCAGCGACTGAGCGGCGCGCGCCGGATTGGAACGTAAGCCTGCTGTTGTATTAAGGGGGCTAGTTCTACTTCGGCGCGTTCAGCGTCTTGGTGTGCTAAGGCGATGGGCCCGGCCCTGCGGCGCTTAGGTTTAGACCGGCGTGCTGACCTCTCTATTGGCCTAGGTGGGGCTGCGACGTGTTGATCTTCCGAGGCCGGCATGACCCAAGAAAGTGTGTCCGGCCAAATGGGATCGAGTGTGTTGGGTTATGTGGTGCACCCTGCAGGAAGTTTATCTATTGAATAGTCGTGATCTTGATAACAGGGCGACTTGGAGTTGTACCTTGACCTTATGACAACTAGAACCGGATACTTAATAAAACACACCCTTCCAAGTGCCAGATACAACCCGGTGATCACTCTCTAACAGGGTGACGAGGAGGGGATCGCCGGGTAGGATTATGCTATGCGATGCTACTTGGTGAACTTACCATCTACTCGCTCCTACATGCTGCAAGATGGAGGTGGCCAGAAGCGTAGTCTTCGACAGGATTAGCTATCCCCCTCTTATTCTGGCATTCTGCAGTTCAATCCACCGATATGGCCCTTTACACATATACCCATGCATATGTAGTGTAGCTCCTTGCTTGTGAGTACTTTGGATGAGTACTCACGGTTGCTTTTCTCCCTCTTTTCCCCCTCTCCCTTCTACCTGGTTGTCGCAACCAGATGCCGGAGCCCAGGAGCCAGACGCCACCGTCAACGACGACTCCTACTACACAGGAGGTGCCTACTGCTACGTGCAGCCCGCTGACGACGATTAGGAGTAGTTTAGAAGGATCCCAGGCAGGAGGCCTGCGCCTCTTTCGATCTGTATCCTAATTTGTGCTAGCCTTCTTAAGGCAAACTTGTTTAACTTATGTTTGTAATCAGATATTATTGCTTCTGCTAACTCGTCTATGATCGAGCACTTGTATTCGAGCCCTCGAGGCCCCTGGCTTGTATTATGATGCTTGTATGACTTATTTTATTTTTAGAGTTGTGTTGTGATATCTTCCCGTGAGTCCCTGATCTTGATCGTACACGTTTGCGTGTAGGATTAGTGTACGATTGAATCGGGGGCCTCACAAGGGGGGCATGTGTTGACACCAGATTTTGGCACGGTCAAGAACTTATTTAAAATGGCCTGAACTGGAGAAGTGATCTACATGAAAGAGTTCCGTATTGTTGATTTGAACGTCTTTGAAGTTTGGGCTATCGCCATCCGATTTCATCTCGAAGGCCGAAACTATGCTTAATGTACTAAGGTCTTATATTTCAGAGTACAGTTTGGCGGATTAAGCTCCCAAGACGACCTCAAATGGAAAAACTATCTACACATATTATCTTCGTCTCATCGAAACGACTGATTTTGATATAAAAATCATCTCAATCCGAGGTCGTATGAATAAGTTAGAGCCATTCGAATGCAGCTCTCCCAGGAGGCTACATATGGCACGCCCCACAAGACATGATGTCTGATGGGTAGAGCCACCACTCGGCTGTCTTGCGCGAGAGATTCGGCCCTGAAGATGGCCTCGAATCGAAAACCCTTCAAGATGAAAGTTGTTCATATCGTCGAAGCGGTTAAATTTGCTTGTGGGCGCATTTTCATCCGAGGTTGTTTACTACCACAAAAAAGACCCGCAAGGTGCAGCCAGTTTAAACCGAACAATTTTGAAAAGTTCGGATAAAACCAATCCGAATTTGACTAGGGTTTTGGACGTCAATCCAAGCCTTTCCCTTGCACGGGAAGTCCAGCCGCCTCTTATATACCTAAGGGGTGACGACCGATTGAACAACACACAATCGATCAAATCATCTACCACTTTTTATCTTTTATCTTTTCTCCTTAACCCTAGTTCTTCTTTTTCCTCGTTCTTCGTCTGTTCTTCGTGTTGCAGGGCGGCGAACCTCGAGGACCTAGGGGCGATCAGGTCGACCTAGGACAGCCCATAGCCACCTTCTACCCTGACGGGGTCCCTCCCGGGCCTGTGGGGTTTCGGGTCAACAAAAGCGCCCGCCGGATTGCCTGCGTACCGCGCTTCCGGACGGATCGCCTTCGAGGTGAGCTGCGGTGCATCACCCCCGGTGTCGAGGGTACACGATGACGTGTTCGTGTGCGAACAACTGTCACGCTGATATCACTGCCGATGGGCCGTGGTGCCTGCACCGGCCGATGAAGATCTTGCTCCCGACCTAATCCGGCTCATTCTCCTTGCCGAAGATGTAATGCAGGTAGGCGTCGACATTGAAGCTTTGGTCGTTGCCTGGCATGCTTGGAATAACTAATGGTAGATGGGTGAGGACTAGATCTGCGCAGAGTGTCGCAGCGGTTCGTTGCCGCCTGGGTTATATGCAGCAAGCCGTTAGCTGGTGGTGAGAAACCGGCGAGGGAAGAGGCGTGGATTTTACAATTCACCCACGTGGAGCGCGGGAAGCATTCGCTGGAGCGCGGGAAGACTAAGTGGAGCACACACAACCCGAATACTGTATCCGGTGCCGCGTGTTATTTATCACACAAGTGTTAACATAAGGAAGCGTATGTGTAACTTACTAATCATCGCACACGAGTACTCGGAGACGCATCGTGTGCGATACTCCTAGCCACCGCAAGCAACTAGTTTGCATTTTTCAAAGTTTTTTGTACACATAGAATCGCATGAACTAACTGTATTAACCATATGTGTTGTAATTTCTCATCGCAAACAGTTCATCCGAGTCGGCTGTTTGCCACGTATCACACACATCTTGTTAAGTTGAACCGTTTTTGTTGTGTCCGCTAATCGAAAACAGTTCGTCCGAGTGAACCATATGCCCTACAACACACACACCTTGATCTGGCTAACTGTTTCTGTTGCACTCCCTAATAGCAAACAGTTCACTGGAGCAAACTGTATGTCGTATACCACACACACACATTGATATGGCTGCCCGTTTCTGTTGTTCTTCCTCATCGCAAACAGTTCAAACGGGTTAACCGTGTGCCCTGAATCGCACACGCAACTAAAATCTGAACCGTGTTTGATGGCTCCTCCATCGCAAACGTTTTGCACCTTTTTGAAGCTTTTTTTAAAATCTCTGTTTGTGATTAATGCATCGCACACAATTTCGTCAAAGGGTCTCTGATCGTAGTGTCGCGTTAGCGGCATCTTGCAATAGTGTTAGGTTTGCTTACCAAACACATGGTCCCCGTTCATCATCCATGCATGCCTCCTGACACATGTATCATGCACACGCACACACAGAAACACATCCCCACTCTTCTTGATAATATTGCAGTTATACCCTCAGTTTGTCTAGTAGGCCTCTCCCACCATCTTCGAGAAGGAACTCCACCACCCCTTTAGCACTCTACCCCCTCTCTCTCTCTCTCTCTCTCTTCCCCCCTCTCTCTCCCTCTTTCTCTCCCTCTCTCTCTCCCTCTCTCTCTCTCTTTCTCTCTCTCTCTCTCTCTCTCTCTCTCTCTCTCTCTCTCTCTCTCTCTCTCTCTCTCTCTCTCTCTCTGTCCCAACCTATTTCATGTCCTTCACTTATGTATGGATGTCGACCGATCTCCCTCAAGACATAGTTGGGTCTCTCCTTCTCAACACATATATGAGTCGTTCTACCTCTCTAGTTAGGTCTGTGCCTCCCCCCCCCCCACACACACACACCGATACATCGAGCACTCTAGTCATGTCTCCCTGCCACACACAAACTTGCATTGTGCTCTCTGATGTTCCGGTAGGTCAGTCGCCCTATATCTTTGACTTGCACACACGCAATTTCGATGGCTCTCTTCATCGATATCGCACCCACACACTTGATCCCCTCTTCGACTCTATCGATATCTATGACCCCTCCCGCTCTTCTCATGGATCGCCCCCTCTATATATGATATAGATAGGCCTCTATTTCAAACACATTGCATGTGTCAATTTTTTTGAGATATCAGCGATACATATTCCCACAAATACATTCACGAAATCACCCCCTAACAAAAACACTCACGAAAGCACACGCCATCTGTCTAGGTTTGTATCTCTCTCACACACACCCACATAGGTTGGGGCAAGCATGAAGAGAAGAGGTGCACGCACGGTGCACGTACTCCCGTCTCTTTCCCAACCACACCCGCGCGGGTAAACGGTGGAGCTCGTTTCTGTACAAAAAGGCAGCCCACGTGGTAATTTGACACGTGTACTGGTTGCCCACTTGATGGGGGATCGTGTACCATGGGTGAACAAACAATTTGCAACTTGACGCGTTATTTAAAAAAATAGGCAAACCATGTGGGGCCTACCTTAGAAGCAAGGCTCTATACACTGGAGATGCTCTGTATGTATTACTTTTGATGTGTCCTATCAACTCGCAGAATGAGGAAGTGAGCCTAGCTCACTTGGCTAGTGGAGTGGATGTACAACCCAGCCACCCAGGTTCAAGTCCTCACAGTCGAATTTGGGTTCTTATTATTTAAAAAAACTCGCTGTGGGGGCTTCCCCTACCACTTTCCTTTCAAAATAACTCGTAGAACGAGGAGAAGCTTGCTTAATACGCCCTCTCCCTCGCCCATGGGCATGGTGGCTCTCAGAGTCACAGGACGAGGAGAAGCTTGCTTACTACGCCTACGCCCGCTCCCTCGCCCACGCGCGCAGTGGCTCGCAGGACGAGGAGAAAATTTACTACTCCCTCTGTTACTCCTCGTCCCTACATTGGTTAGAGAGATTATCATATTGTTTGAAATATATGTCTTTTAGTAGATTCCAATATGAACTACTAGTACATACTC
This sequence comes from Aegilops longissima, assembly GCA_021605205.1. NCBI lineage: Eukaryota > Viridiplantae > Streptophyta > Magnoliopsida > Poales > Poaceae > Aegilops > Aegilops longissima. Next base: position 306,315,713 of record CM038677.1, read on the forward strand.
CAAATACTGATGTATATAGACGTATTTTAGAGTGTAGATTCACTCATTTTGCTCCGTATGTAGTCCATATTGAAACAGACATACTAGTACGCACTCTCCCTCACCCTCGCATCTCAACCCTCGCTCGACCCTCGCCCACGTGGTGGATGTGCAACAATTCATTCGGTCTCAGATAGCCAGAACCATATACTATAGAACCATTATTGCTCGACTTCCCAAAGAGGCGAAGAGCCAAGTGCAAGGTTAATACTTTTTAGATGCCAAGCGCAAGGTAACTAGTAGTACTAGTAGCACGTACCAGTGGTACATACTGTAAGAGGAAGAAGGCAACAAGGTGTATGTTTTGCGTGACAGTCTCTTCTTACAGGACGTGCTAGACCTAGTTGACCTCATTGTTGCAATGGGAGTACTATCATAGATGGCATGATTCGGAATGGTGGGCAGCGGGAATAATTCGGAGCTACTTAGTCTTAAACCCACGAAGAAGTCCCATCGAAAGGAATAGCCATCTTCTACACATGCTCCTATGTAAAATGAGTAAATTAAACAAAAAGGGAAAGAGATAAAGTAAAAAAATCACCAGCCATAGAGCCAGCCCTATTGTATGAGTAAATGATATTTCTATGTCATGGTTTAAATGCCTATATTATTAACCATGCTGCGGAGTTAGAAGCGGATTTTTATTTATTTGCGGAGGTAGCAGTGGATGGATATTCAACGAGGAGTGTAATGATGGCTGCTTCCTCGGTCAAACATAGAGAAAGGTGGGCCTTGTGATTTGACGGCTTATTAGTCATTATTACTACCTATACTATTTGCACATATAATAACTGTGTGGTAGAGTAGTGGGCTATACTTTTAATAACCATGCTCGAAGAGAAGAGGTGCACGCACCCACGCACGTAGTACTAGTAGCACTCTTTGCGTCTTTTGCGTCTTCCCCAACCACACATGTGACACGGTGGAGCTCATTTCTATACAATGATGCAGCCCACGTGATAATTTGACGCGTCTAGTAGTAGTTACTCACTTATAAATAATGGAGGGTCACGAACCACGCATGAACTGTGCCACGTCATTGAGAAATAAAGTTTTTTTCTTTAGTGGCACGTACGCAATATAAATAGGTTCATATGGAGAGAAAAAGGAACTGCTCCACTATATAACATAGCCAGGACGAGCCTACACGGTTGCTTGCTGGGGTTTCTCTCTTCACACTCTCTCGCACAAAACGACTGTGGCCGCATCTCTAACATCCGGGCGGATCACGTCCGCGGGGGAAGGGGTGGATGCTTTGTGTAGATGCGGTCGCCATCGCTGACGATGAAAACCCACTGCTGGCACATCCTGATCAGGGGTCCCCACCGTTCTCTCTCACAAAGCCGATGCGGTTTCCTTTGTCCCTTTCTCACTGTCGCGATGTGGGTAGTTGTCGCCTCCCGCCGCCCTCCTTTAGGTTGAGCTACATCCCGATATCCCTCAGGTACAACTTCCTTTACAGCCGACTTGCACGATTTCCCCAGCTGCCCACATTGCTCCATGTGGATATTTCTCTACTTCTTTTCCCCGCACGTACCTCTACTGGCTTCTACTATATTTGTGATGAGTTTACGTCTCATCCACTAGTCCATGTAGTCTTATTCTAATCACACTTCTTCAATTTCTTTGCCACAGGGATGCTCATCTCGATTTTAATGAAACCGCACAAAATGATCCGATGGTCAAAGGGTTGCAAACTTCATTTCTTCGGAAGGTTCAATGTCGCCAGCAAATTAAAGCCTGGTTAGGGTTTAGGGTTCAAGGGCTAGGGACTACATGGATCCTTTTTTCTTTAGTTGTCTCTATTCCAAAATAAGTGTCAACTTTAGTAGTAGTACAACTTTGTACTAAAGTTTGCTAAAGTTGAGACACTTATTTTGGAACGGAGGGAGTACATATTGGCTATGATCTGTCAATCATTGGGATGCAATAGCATGCATGTTAGTCTCCTTTGTATTTGATGAAATGATGCAACGGGGCAACCTTGGATGCAAGATACATGAAACAGAAGTTGGAAGTGTCATAGCATTGTACAAATTATCTCACTGAGAAATTACAATACGTAATATTGTGTACTAAAGAGTTAGGTGTCGCACGGTGTCTAGAAAATATGGTGATATTGTGAGGTGGGCCATGTAATCACTGAGCTTGCGTGTTTTCACTGCTTTCGCACTCCTCGATTGTAAGAATGGAGAAAATTGTAATCTACCTCCTTTCGGTAAAATGTGGGACATCCAGCAGTATTACCACCTCGATAATAATGAGCAATGAGTCATCAAATCACATAGACCCAACAGCAAGTTGGACGGACGAAGCAACCATCACTCTTGAATCCGCTTCTCCCTTCAACGCAGGCGCCTGTGAGAGGTCGCGTCCGCTCTGCCCGGGCATGAATGCGGCGCCGATTCTCTGGAGCGGCGCTGACTGTTTCGGGCGGGAAGCGCGCGGGCGATGGAGGGGCTTTTGGTGAGCCAGGCTGGTCAAGAGCGGGCGTGGCAGCTGTCTCGACCGGACGCCCAGAAAAAAGAGGATCCACCGACTATCGGCGTCCTGGGAACGGGGGTACCCAAACTTGCCTGCCTGCGGCCCACGGCGTGGCTCCATCAACGGCCCGGTACGGCCCAGCTTTAGCAACAATGACCCAAGACCCTCGCGAGGGGCCAAGCCTCGCGAGGCGCACAACACTAAGACCTCCCTGGGGGTCGGCCTCCCCAGGCTGTCTCCCGAGGAGCCGAGATATCTATGCAAGGTGCACCTCGCGAGGTTCATATGACGTAAGCCATGACGACCAAGGCCAGGCCGGCGCAGCATACTAGTTTCCTCTTTGGTGCTAAAGAGGTAAGCGCAGGCGCGGGGTCCCAAGGAATCAAGCAAAGGTTTCCATATCGGTGCGACAAGACCAAGACCGCCAGGACGGCAGGACGGAGGTCACTGCGGAGCCCACCGTGGCGTCACCACCAGAGGCTTTTGCAGGCAAAGACTACTTTTGTTAGGATAACGTGTACTAGTTGTCTCCCTTTGAATTTGGCCGTTGTGGGATCCCTTCCAGCCTACATTTGGGAAGAGGACCAGGGCTACTATAAATAGGACTTATCCACCACCATAGAAACGGGAGGACGAGAAAGGGGGAGAAAGAGAGAATGAGAGGACGGGAGGGCAACAAGAGGGGGAGATCACTCAGATCATCCTCACACCCACAGCTCATCGAGCTCAAGAACACCTCACTTAGTGAGGCTGTTCACCACTGTACTAGTTCATCCCCAGCCCCTCGAGGCAATCCACCACAAAGCTGGAGTAGGGTATTACACCGGAAGGTGGCCCGAACCAGGATAAATTGTTGTGTCTCTTGTCCCTTGGGTTCGTCGAGCTAGGCCGTGGAATCGTTCAGTAGGCGGACTGGGGAAAACGAGTTCTTGGCACGCTCCCTAGAGTTCTAACCTGTCAAGTGTCTGCGGAACCCAGAATCCAACATTTGGCATGCCAGGTACGGGTGCATCGGAGCCTCTCTTCCGTCGATCTACTCGTTGCCGCTCCACCGCTTCCATGGCTGACGTCCTCCGAGCCCGTGCTGAGCGTCAGGCCACCCTCGCCGCTCACGTCCCCCAGATAGCGCCCGACAGCGAGCCTCCCCGACATTCTCCATTGCCTACCGCCAATGTCACCACTGGCCCGGCGGGGCACGAGCAGCAAGCTTCGTTGCAGCACCCCTCCATGCGGCGTGACGGACGCACCTCCACCCCGTCGCTGACTCCGGCTGGCTCGTCCTCTCACACTCGTCGCGGGCCGGCGAACGCGCAGGCTGTGCTGCTGATGACACACTAGCTCCTACGCTACCGCCCCGTCGACAACTTCTACGAAGACTGGCTGTACTGCATCGCCGAGCCTATCAGCGCCGCTGGGTGCTTGCCTGTGCCGTCTCTCTCGCTGCCTCGCCCGCCGCCTGCCGCGGGCGACGTAGCCCACGGAGCACCTCCGCCACCTCCCCGTCAAGACATCACCCTCGCACCAAGGCGCGCGGCCCCGCGGTGTGACCCGCCGTGCAAGGCACCCGCGTGTGAAGAAGAAAGCTGCCAGGAGGTCCAGCGGCTACAGGAAGATGCTCCTACACTCCCAGCACCACCATGTCAAGACCGCGCGCCGCCTGCGATGGTGGCGCGTGAGTGCCAAGATCAAGCTCCACCTCCACGATGGGCTCCAGTGAACACGGCGGGCTGCTGTGCCTTCACTCCCGAGCTATGCATCATTGTCTCGCCGGGGAAGTTCAAGCCCGACCTGCCTTCGCGCTACGACGGCACCCCTGACCCTGCTGAGTTCCTGCAGCTCTACGAGCTGAGCCTCGAGGTGGCCAACGGCGACGAGAAAGTCATGGCGTGCTGGTTCCCCATGGCCCTCAAGGATGGCCCGTGCTCGTGGCATCTGAACCTGCCCGCGGGATTGATCTCCTCCTGGGGCGAGATGCGCGAGCGTTTCGTCGCCAACTTCCAGGAGCCTCGCGCCATCGCCTGCATCCTGGGTGGCGCTCAGGCCCCAGATTCTCAACGCATCTTCAAGAAGTTTGCCCGTGAAGTGAACGCGGCCCTTCCCAGGCTCGAGGCCACACGTCCGCTCAGGTGGTCCAAGTCCACCATCAAATTCAGCTCGTCCGACCAGCTCAAGTGTGCGGCAACTGCCAGTGCCCTCCCGATGCTTTGCTCGCCCGTCATTAGCAACATCCTCATCACCAAGACCCTCATCGATGGCGGTGCGGGGCTCAATGTTCTTTTCATCGAGATGTTCGACCGCCTCCCAGTGCCCTATGATCAGCTGTAGCCCACCAAGCCTTTCTCAAGAGTGACCGACGGCAACACCACCCCGATAGGACAGATCCGCCTCCCTGTCACCTTCGGCCAGCGCGACAACTACCGCACCGAGCTCATCGACTTCGACCTCGCCCACATCCGCCTTCCGTACAATGCCATCCTTGGGTATCCAGCCCCTCCAAGTTCATGGCGATGACTCATCATGGTTACAATGTCCTCAAGATGCCAGGGAACCGCGACATCATCACGGTCGCCTGTGAGGAGAAGGACGTGGTGTGCTCTCTCGAGCGCGCCTACCAGGCTGCGGTGGTCGAGGACCCAGACAACGAAGGCACCATCTACCCTCCTGAGGCTGTTCCCAAGAAGAAGAAGCAGTTGCTCCACCAAGAGCCTCAGGAGAGCGGTGTCTGCAGCGACACCACCTCAGGACCTGCACCCACGAACGGGGCACCTCCCTCTCTCGCATAGGAGGGTGCGCCCGGCGGCCCTCTCAGGCTGGGTTCGAGGGCTCTCTTCTGGAGGGCCTCTGACTTAGCCAATGTCACGAAGGAGGCGCTCGGGCACAACGTGGAGGCGTGCTTCAGAGCGCATTTCCCCCATGAGGGCACAAGGCATGGGATGCCAGGTGCTCAGGAGTTCATCACCAAGGCAACGGAGGAGCTTCAAGAGGCAAGAGACATGCGCTACGACCGCCACTCACCACCTGGCACGGCTCCTTGTCCTGGCGAGGACAACGAGCTACGCGTCTGCGTCAACATTCCAGGGCTCAACAGGGCCGCATCCCAGGAGCGCTTCTAGCCATCACATGTTGCTCGGTGTGAGGCCCCCCTCACAGCTATGTTCGCATGCCTTTCGGCCTGCCGAACGCGGTTGTCACCTACCAGCGCCACTTGCGGAGCGTTCAGGCGGCTCAGGAGGCCAGGTACCACGTCGTCCTGGCGGAGATGGCGGCGGTTCATCGCGAGCCTCCCGGCCCCCCCTAGCCTCCTGAGATTCAGGACCTAGGCGGATCGTCAAGAGCGACTTCTTCAACACGCGCCTTCAACTACTTCGACATCCCTTCAGCAATAGTGCTAGGTGACATTTTCAGGTTTATTCAGTTGGGGACGCCCCTTGGGCAGCACTATGCCTAGATCGCATGGGCCCATCACTGCGACGTTTATCCTTTTGCATCTTTGATTCGCTCTGTTGGGGGTGCCCCTCGGGTTGCATCATCCCCGCGCTGCATGGATCCTTCCCTGCGGCATGTATCACTTTGCATCTATCAGAACTAGCTTTACCTCCTTCCATAAGATGATTTATGTTATCACTTGCTTGCCTGTTGCCCCTCGCGGCCTCTCGCGTTGCTAATCGGCTGATAACCCACAAGTATAGGGGATCAATTGTAGCCTCTTTCGATAAGTAAGAGTGTCGAACCCAACGAGGAGCTAAAGGTAGAACAAATATTCCCTCAAGTTCTATCGACCACCGATACAACTCTACGCACGCTTGACGTTCGCTTTACCTAAAACAAGTATGAAACTAGAAGTACTTTGTAGGTGTTGTTGGATAGGTTTGCAAGAAAATAAAGACCGCGTAAATAAAAACTAGGGGTTGTTTAGATGAATACACAACTAAATTAGTTTTAGTAGAGAGCCTTTTGTTACGAGAAAGTTATTTGTCCCTAGGCAATCGACAACTAGACCGGTAATCATTATTGCAATTTTATTTGAGGGAGAGGCATAAGCTAACATACTTTCTCTACTTGGATCATATGCACTTATGATTGGAACTCTAGCAAGCATCCGCAACTACTAAAGATCATTAAGGTAAAACCCAACCAGAGCATTAAAGCATCAAGTCATCTTTATCACATACGCAAACAACCTACTTACTCGGGTCTGTGCTTCTGTCACTCACGCCACCCACGATAAGCAAATCATGAACATATTGCAAACCCTACAGCGAGGACCTCTCACGCTTGCACGACACGGAGAGCACCATAGGACAACACCAATAATAAAACATGCAACTCAAACCAATCACGATCATCAAATAACCCATAGGACAAAATGGATCTACTCAAACATCATAGGATAGCCATACATCATTGGGAAATAATATATAGCATTGAGAACCATGTTTAAGTAGAGATTACAGCAGGTAAGAGAGAGGTTAAACTGCTGCATAGAGGGGGGGAAGAGTTGGTGATGATGGCGGTGAAGTTGTTGGTGAAGATTGCGGTGATGATGATGGCCACAGCGGTGTTCCGGCGCCACGGGAAGAGAAGGGGAGAGGGGGCCCCTTCGTCTTCTTCTTCCTTGACCACCTCCCTAGATGGGAGAAGGGTTTCCCCTCTGGTCCTTGGCCTCCATGGCGTGGGAGGGGCGGGATCCCCTCCGAGATTGGATCTGTCTCTCTGTCTCTCTTTGTTTCTGTGTTCTCCTCTGCTGCCCTATCACCGTTTCGTATATATATTTATGGAGATCCGTAACTCCGATTGGACTGAAACCTTCACCGTGATTTTTTGACCAAAAATTAGCTTTCTTGCGGCCGAAGAAGGGCATCAACTGCCTTACCGGTGGACCACGAGGTTCAGGGGCGCGCCCAGGGGGGTGAGGCACGCCCAACTACCTCGTGCCCACCTCGAACACTGTTTCGCGTTGATCTTTCTCCCATATTTTCCAAATATTCCAAAAATAAGCTCCGTCCGTTTTTATCCCGTTTGGACTCCGTTTGATATGGATATTCTGCGAAACCAAAAACATGAAACAGACAGGAACTCGCACTGGGCACTGGATCAATATGTTAGTCCCAAAAATAGTATAAAAAGTTGCCAAAAAGTATATGAAAGTTGAATAATATTGGCATGGAACAATCAAAAATTATAGATACGACGGAGACGTATCAGCATCCTCAAGCTTAATTCCTGCTCGTCCTCGAGTACGTAAATGATAAAAAGATAATTTTTGATGTGGAATGCTACCTAGCATAATCTTGATCATACATCTAATCATGGCATGAATATTAAGACACGAGTGATTCAAAGCAATAGTCTATCCTTAGACATAAAAACAATAATACTTCAAGCATACCAACCAAGCAGTTATGTCTTATTGAAATAACATAGCCAAAGAAAGCTCATCCCAACAAAATCATATAGTCTGGCTATGCTCCATCTTCACCACACAAAATATTCACATCATGCACAACCCGATGATAATCCAAGCAATTGTTTCATACTTTTGACATTTCTCAAACCTTTTCAACTTTTCCGCAATACATGAGCGTGAGCCATGGACATGGAACTATAGGTGGAATGGAATATGATGATGGGGGTTATGTGGAGAAGACAAAAAAGGAGAAAGTCTCACATCGACGTGGCTAATCAACGGGCTATGGAGACGCCCATCAATTGATGTCAATGTGAGGAGCAGGGATTGCTATGCAACGGATGCACTAGAGCTATAAGTGTATGAAAGCTCAAACTGAAACTAAGTGGGTGTGCATCCAACTTGCTTGCTCATGAAGACGTAGGGCACTTGAGGAAGCCCATCGTTGGAATATACAAGCCATGTTCTATAATGAAAATTTGCACTGGTATATGAAAGTGATAACTCAAGAGACTCTCTATATGAAGAACATGGTGCTACTTTGAAGCACAAGTGTGGTAAAAGCATAGTAACATTGCCCCTTCTCTCTTTTTCACTCATTTTTTTTCTTTTTTTTTGGGCCTTCTCTTTTTTTGGCCTTTCTCTTTTTTTTTATTTTTTTATTGTTTATTTTTTTTCGTCCGGAGTCTCATCCCGACTTGTGGGGGAATCATAGTCTCCATCATCCTTTCCTCACTAGGGCAATTCTCTAATAATGATGATCATCACACTTTTATTTACTTACAACTCGATATTACAACTCGATACTAGAACAGAGATATGACTCTATATGGATGCCTCCGGCGGTGTACCGGGATGTGCAATGATCTAGCGTAGCAAAGATATCAAAAAAGGGACAAGCCATGAAAATATCATGCTAGCTATATTACGATCATGCAAGGCAATATGACAATGAATGCTTAAGTCATGTATATGATGATGATGGAAGCTGCATGGCAATATATCTCGGAATGGCTATGGAAATGCCATAATAGGTAGGTATGGTGGCTGTTTTTGTTGGAGATATGCCCTAGAGGCAATCATGTATGATGATGTTTCCTATGTGTTTATGAATAAAGATAGTCCTTGGACATTATCAATGATGTGTATCAGCAAGTACGTGACTTGTTTGTGGGACTATGCATTGTATGATGACTGTCCCAAAAGGTCCCTAGTCGAAAGGGCTGTGTGGACGCGCAGCCGACTAGACTAGCATATGATCTGATCGATGGCTCGGTCTCACTAGCCATGGAGCATTGGATGCTAACGGATAATATGGACTTGGAAAGGTCTGGTCGGATTCGACATAGTCGGATCCGAAGTCGAGATAAGGTCGAGTCGGACAGACCCAACTATGAGGCAGCGATATGTCATCTGTGAATCTCTAGTACAACATCGTTCTATGTCCTAAGACCTGAGTGGCGCATGTACTCGAGATGGTGATAGACTTGCTTTGGACCGACCAAGCGCTACTCCGTGGATCGGGTAGTTACAAAGGTAGGTTTGGGTTTGTCCAATCCCATGCTTTGCGAGACATGGTCGAGCAAGATGGGATTTTCCTCCGATCGAGAGATATACTCTGGGCCCTCGTGTGATCGACCAGGAATAGCATGGCCATGCGACAAGGATTATGAGATAATCCGGATTGTGGTCGGTATCTTTGGACGCGAAAGAGGTCGGGTTAGCACAAGGATGACAGTCTCGCCTTGAGCCCGACAACATATATCGTCTTGACAAAGGGAGCGAAGTGTGACACGTTATGCTGTGTTCGCCTAACCAGCTTCATAGTCTGCTTGGTGGTCGGCACGCCTTGCTAGAGGCCGCTACCAACCGTGCAGGTCGGAGGTGATCCAAGCTGTGACCAAGCCGACTTGAACCTAAGGGGTCGCGCAAGGGAAGGGACCTACGAGGTCGGTTCGTAGGACACTGGTCGGATGTGATCCGAACTGGACTAGGAACGTGACCGAGTAGACTTTGGGCTTTAGGGTCCGTGCGAGGCCCAAGTGTTGAGCCCACGACGGATGCCTATATAAAGTGGAGGTGCGGCACACTCAAAAAAAAAGAAGAGTGAGAACGCTTTGGCCTCAGGAGGTAGATCGCTTCGGCCTCAGGAGGTTGATCGCTTCGGCCTTAGGAGCCACCTCCACTTGCCGCCGATGTGTGATCGGACCTAGCGATCGCCGCGACGACGTCCTCCCGCACGCGCGGATACCGTTAGAGGCGGTGCACTTGCACCGCTCCGTGAACTTCGTCGTGGGATCGGATGACCGCCGCTCGAGGGAGATCGAGCGAGGAGGAGGCGATCCACGCGACGACGCTGCCCCAACTCTTCTTCGCTGCGGCACTGCGCGTCTAGTGGTAACGAACTGTGATCCATCTCCCGTAGCATGTTCCTGGATGTTCTGCGTGTAGGAGTTTTTTAATTTGCAGTCGACGCACCCTACCGTAGAACCCAACAGTGGTATCAGAGCCTCTGCTATAGGATTTGGATTCAGATCGTATGCATATTAGATATGTGGAGGCGGCAGATGAGATCAGTTGTCCTTGAAGAGATTGGCTATGTGCACGGTTGATGTGATCAACTGCACATGGGGATCGTTGAGGCTATTTTTTTCTGTAAATCGGGATCGATGAGGTCGTGACACGATCTACCCCTATCGATCGGTCATCCGCCATCGGGGTTAACAGTGAAACGTAAATCCGAATCGGATTCGCGATGATCGATAAGATCGGTCAGATCAGAGAATTCGCCGTGATCGGAGTTCAGATGTGATCTGTGATTTCTGAAAACGTAGAATGTGTGTAATTTATACGTGGCCTGCGTGTCATGTTTGTCAGCCGGCAGGAGCCAAAGTGCTGTCATTATATTGTATAACGACCTGCGTGTCGACTTGTGACTCTATGTAAAATTCATTACTAGTTGTAGTAGTTGGATAGTAGAGATCAGGTTGGCGGCTTGGCGTCCCGGCGTGACAAACAAGATGGAGTTCGTAGATGGTCATTGGAGTTGGAGCCGACCTGGAAGAACATCCATGAAGGAGCCATACTATTTCACAATATGTGTTATTTGTGATTGTTATGCTTCTTTGTTTCTATGCATGTTAGAATGGTAGAAAGATCCCTCATGAATATCAAGCGAATTGCCATCCCTGATGTTGCACCTTCGCACGTCAAGTACGTCTAGTAGTGGGCTCATAAAATTGGGGTGCTGCTGGGTGTCCTTGAACTGAAGGGTTAAATGTCGGACACGGACATGCATGCATCAAAGTTAACTTGACAAGGCTATCAAACGGTTTTGGGCCTTGTGGCAAGGAAGGTTGGGAGCCGGGTATGAGATACCTTCCCGACCGACAGGAGTCGTATAGAGATACGATTAGCAAGGAGTTGCTTACCGTATAGGTATGTTGGCTAGCAGTGATGCTAAAGCTCACTAGTCGCATGCGCTAGTCGGATCCTGAATCACTGAGAGTTTGCGGAGGGATGCCAACTTCAGTGGGAGTATTTCTGTTTAGGCAAGAATTACTCTACATAAACACATTGCTTAGTGATTGCATATTTTCTGTTGTAGATCAATGGCACCACCTGCTCAACCCAACTTTGCATTGAAATCAATTCTGGAAAAGGATAAACTGAATGGAACAAACTTTACCACCTGGTATAGAAATTTGAGAATTGTTCTCAAGCACGATAAAAAGGAACATGTTCTAGAGGATCCACTTCCATAGGAACCTGCTGATAATGCTAGTGCCACAGCTAAAAATGCCTACCAGAAACTCGTTGATGAATCAACGAAGATCCGTGTCGATCTTTGGCTTGTATGGAGCCCGATTTGCAACAGCGTTCAAAACGTTGAGGCTTACAATATGATCGAGAGTCTCAAGAGCATGTTTGAGACGAGCTAGGACCGAAAGGTTCAACGTCTGGCGATCCTTGATGGGTTGCAAGCTGAAGGAAGGTGATCCATCGAGCCCACATGTGATCAAGATGATCGGATATGTGCAAGCTTTGGATCGTTTGGGCTTCCCGCTCTTGGATGAGCTGGCTACTGATGCTATTCTGGGTTCTCTTCCGCCCAGCTATGGGACGTTCATCTCGAACTATCATATGCATGGCATGGATAAGAAGCTCACTGAATTGCATGGGATGCTCAAGGTGGCAGAGCAGGATATTAAGAAAGGCACGCATCAAGTGTTGATGGTGCAGAAATCGGCTAAGTTCAAGAAGAGTTGGTCCAAGAAAAAGGCTAAGGCAAAGGGCACGGAGACGGTAACCTCTGCAGCTGCGCCGAAGTCTGGACCGGACTCAAAGACTGTTTGTTTTCATTGCAAGGAGACCGGTCACTGGAAGAGAAACTGTAGCAAGTGGTTTGCGAGCATGGCAAGAAGGCGGAAATGCTTCTTGAGCAAAGGTACACTTGTTGCATATGTTATAGACATTTACCTTGCTGACATACCTAGTAGCTCTTGGGTATTTGATACCGGATCGGTTGTTCATATTTGCAACTCGATGCAGGGCTAGTAAGAACTAGGCGTGTGGCACAAGGGAGATTGACATCGTGGTCGGCAACAAAGCAAGAGTTGTTGCGTTGGAGGTTGGCACGATGCAGCTCCATCTTCCTTCCGGATTCATTATGGAATTGAATAATTGTTATTACATTCCTGCACTTAGTCGGAACATTATTTCTGCCTCATGTTTGATGAGTCAAGGTTATGAATTCAATTTAAAGGACAATGGTTGTTCGATATTTTTGAATGGTATGTTCCACGGCTATGCACCCATTGTTGATGGGCTATTTATATTGAATCTAGAACAGGAACCGGTCTATAACGTAAATGTCAAGAGGCATAAGCCTAATGAGATAAATCCAACATACTTCTGGCATTGCCGGCTTGGACATATTAGTCTGAAACGCATGAAGAAGCTCCATGATGATGGGCTCCTAACCCGTCCGACTTGGTCGTTCGAGACATGTGAATCATGCTTGCTCAGCAAGATGACTAAGTCTCCTTTCGCAAAGAGTTGCGAGAGGGCATCCGAGCTGTTGTAGCTTATACAGTGATGTGTGTGGTCCAATGAGCACAACGCCAGAGGTGGCTATCGATGCCGTGACTTTTACCGACGACTTGAGTAGATATGGATATATCTATTTGATGAGGCACAAGTCGGAGACTTTTGAAAAGTTCAAAGAGTTTGAGCGAGGTTGAAAATCAGCTCGGCAAGACTATAAAGCTTCGCGATCTGATCGTGTAGGTGAGTACATGAGCGGTGTTCGATGATCATCGAAAAGTCGAGGTATAGTACCTCAGCTCACACCTCCAGCACGCATACGGAGAAATGGCGTGTCGAGCGGAGGAATAGGACCTTGTTGGACATGGTCCGGTCTATGATGAGCAAATCAGATTTACCCTTGTCATTTTGGGGATACGCTCTAGAAACTGCAGCTTTCACACTTAATAGGGTACCATCAAAATCCGTAGACAAGACACCGCATGAGATGTGGACTGGGAAGAGTCCCAGTTTGTCTTTTCTAAAGATTTGGGGTTGTGAAGCATTTGTCAAGCGACTTATGTCAGACAAGCTTACACCCAAGTCGGATAAATGCATATTCGTGGGATACCCGAGGGAAACCTTGGGATATAGCTTCTACAACCGGGAAGAGAACAAAGTGTTTGTTGCTCGGAACGGGGTTTTCCTTGAGAAAGAGTTTCTCAGTCGGGAGGCCAGTGGGAGGACGGTTCGACTCGAAGAAATTCGAGGACCACTCGGGGACGGCTCGGCTGGTGATGAAATCATACCGGAGTCAGTCAGGGAACCCGTAGTGGAAGCAGCACCGGAACCACAGAGGTCGGAAAGATTGCGCAGAGTGCGCGATGTATTGTTGCTAGAAAGCGACGAGTCGGCCACGTATGCGGAAGCGATGGTGAGCCCAGATTCCGAGGCATGGCTGGAGGCCATGAAATCCGAGTTAAAGTCCATGGATGAGAATCAAGTCTGGGACTTGGTTGATCCGCCACCTGGCGTAACTGCCATTGGTTGCAAATGGGTCTTTAAGAAGAAAACCGATGTGGATGGAAATGTTCAGATCCACAAAGCTCGGCTTGTCGCTAAAGGTTATGGACAAGTTCAAGGAATTGACTACGACGAGACTTACTCGCCGGTAGCGATGCTGAAATCGGTGAGGATCATACTAGCTATAGCTGCATATTTCGATTACGAGATATGGCAGATGGATGTCAAAACGGCTTTCCTTCACGGAAATTTAACCGAGGATGTGTATATGATACAACCCGAGGGTTTTGTCGATCCGACTAGCACTAGTAAGGTATGCAAGCTCAAGAGATCCATTTATGGGTTGAAGCAAGCATCTCGGAGTTGGAACATTCGTTTTGATGAGGTCGTCACTGGTCTCGGTTTCATCAAAAGCGAAGAGGATTCTTGTTTATACAAGAAGTTAAGTGGGATCTCGATAGTGTTTTTGATCTTGTATGTGGACGACATACTACTGATCGGAAATAATGTTTCGATGTTAAACTCGGTCAAGGGATCATTGAATGGCAAGTTTTCGATGAAGGACCTTGGTGAGGCAGTCTATATTTTAGGCATTAAGATATATAGAGATAGATCGAGGAGGCTGCTCGGCTTAAGCCAGAGCACGTACATAGATAAAGTGTTGAAGCGGTTCAACATGAGTGAGGCGAAGAAAGGGTTCTTGCCGCTCTCACAAGGTATAAGGCTAAGCGAGACTCAGAGTCCTTCGACATCTGATGAGCGAAGAAGGATGAGTAGGATTCCGTATGCATCAGCAATCGGATCCATCATGTATGCCATGATATGTACAAGGCCTGATGTTGCTTTTGCAATAAGCCTAACAAGTAGATACCAGGCCAACCCAGGTGAGAGTCACCGGGCAGCGGTAAAGACTATTTTGAAGTACACGAAAAGGACTAAAGAGATGTTCCTAGTTTATGGAGGTGAGGAAGAGCTCGTCGTGAGGGGTTCGTCGATGCTAGTTTCCAAACCGGCAGAGATGATGTCGATCACAATCCGGATTCGTATGCGTCTGAGCGGAGGAGCAGTACCTTTGGATGAGTTCCAAGCAGGATACGGTGGCGATTCTACCACGAAGCGAATACATTGCGGCTTGTGAAGCTGCAAAGGAAGGTGTTTGGATCCGGCATTTTCGGATGATCTTGGTATTTTCCCAGCCTCGGTGAAACCGTTGGACCTTTATTGTGATAATTCTGGTGCCATCGCACAAGCCAAGGAGCCGAGGAATCACCACAAGGTCGAGACACATAGACCGGAAATATCACGTGAAAGATCGTAAGAATGGTGATGTAGAGTTATGCAAGATTCACACGGATGGAAATGTTGCAGATCCGTTGACTAAGCCGCTTCCACAACCCAAGCATGAGGGGAACGTTAGAGCTATGGGCATTCGATGTCTATTTGATTGACTCTAGTGCAAGTGGGAGACTGTTGGAGATATGCCCTAGAGGCAATCATGTATGATGATGTTTCCTATGTGTTTATGAATAAAGATAGTCCTTGGACATTATCAATGATGTGTATCAGCAAGTACGTGACTTGTTTGTGGGACTATGCATTGTATGATGACTGCCCTAAAACGTCCCTAGTCGAAAGGGCTGTGTGGACGCGCAGCCGACTAGACTAGCATATGACACGGTCGATGGCTCGGTCTCACTAGCCATGGAGCATTGGATGCTAACCGGATAATATGGACTTGGAAAGGTCTGGTCGGATTCGACATAGTCGGATCCGAGTCGAGATAAGATTCGAGTCGGACAGACCCAACTATGAGACGCAGCGATATGTCATCTGTGAGTCTCTAGTACAACATCGTTCTATGTCCTAAGACCTGAGGCGCATGTACTCGAGATGGTGATAGACTTGCTTTGGACCGACCAAACGCTACTCCGTGACTGGGTAGTTACAAAGGTAGGTTTCAGGTTTGTCCAATCCCATGCTGCGAGACATGGTCGAGCAAGATGGGATTTTCCCCCCCGATCAGGAGAGATATACTCTGGGCCCCTCGTGTGATCTGACCAGGAATAGCATGGCCATGCGACAAGGATTATGAGATAATCTGGATTGTGGTCGGTATCACTGGAACGAGAAAGAGGTCGGGTCAGCACAAGGATGACAGTCTCGCCTTGAGCCCGACAACATATATCGTGCAGCAAAGGGAACAGAAGTGTGACACGTTGTACAGGTTCGCCTAACCAGCTTCATAGTCTGCTTGGTGGTCGGCACGCCTTGCTAGAGGCCGCTACCAACCGTGCAGGTCGGAGGTGATCCGAACTGTGACCAAGCCGACTTGAACCTAAGGGCAGCGGCAAGGGAAGGAACCTACGAGGTCGGTTCGTAGGACACTGGTCGGATGTGATCCGAACTGGACTAGGAACGTGACCGAGTAGACTTTGGGCTTTAGGGTCCGTGCGATACCCAAGTGTTGAGCCCGCGACGGACGCCTATATAAAGTGGAGGTGTGGCACACTCAAAAAAAGAAGAGTGAGAACGCTTTGGCCTCAGGAGGTAGATCGCTTCGGCCTCATGAAGTTGATCGCTTCGGCCTCAGGAGCCACCTCCACTTGCCGCCGACTGTGTGATCGGACCTAGCAGTCCGCCGCACGACGTTCCTCCCGCACGCGCGGATACCGTTAGAGGCGGTGCACTTGCACCGCTCCGGCGAACTCGTACGTGGGATCGGACGACCAGCCGCTCGAGGGAGATCGAACAAGGAGGAGACGATCCACGCGGACGCGCTGCCCCAACTCTTCTTCCGCTGCACGGCACTGCGCGTCTAGTGGTAGCGAACTGTGATCCATCTCCCGTAGCATGTTCCTGGATGTTCTGCGTGTAGGAGTTTTTTAATTTGCAGTCGACGCACCCTACCGTAGAACCCAACAGTTTTGAGGAAGATAAGAGGAGGTTTATGTGTGATAGAGCGTATAGTATCACGGGGTTTGGATGCACCGGTGAAGTTTGCACCAACTCTCGAGGTGAGAAAGGGCAATGCACGGTACCGAAGAGGCTAGCAATGATGGAAGGGTGAGAGTGCGTATAATCCATGGACTCAACATTAGTCATAAATAACTCACATACTTATTGCAAAAGTATATTAGCTATCTAAACAAAGTATTACACACATGCTCCTAGGGGGATAGATTGGTAGGAAAAGACCATCGCTCGTCCCCGACCACCACTCATAAGGAAGACAATCAATAAACTTCATCCACACAAAACTTCAACAGAAAACTCAGTAAGTTCCGTTAGTATAATAAAGCAAATCACTACTCTAAGTACTGTTGTAAACCAATTCATATTTTTTTTTGCATTGTGTCTACTGTAATATAACTATTTCATGGCTTAATCCACTGATATAAATCGATAGTTTCATCAAAACAAGCAAACTATGCATCAAAAACAGAATCTGTCTAAAACAGAACAGTTTGTAATAATCTGAACATTCACCATACTTCTGATACTTAAAAAATTCTGCCAAAATTAGGAAAACATAAACAATTTTTATAGGAAGATAGTGAAAAAATAATCAGAACCATTTGACGTTCCAGTAAAAAATTAAAAATCGCGCACTATAGCCAATGTTTTTGTCCTGCACCGTACAAACCAACAAGCATTGTAAACATCCTAAAGGCAAACCTTGGCACATTATTTTTATAATACAATGGAATTGTACAAGGGGATAATTATTTTTGTTGAAAAGTTTCTTTAATCAAGATTCACAAAGTTGCCGTTAGCATGAACAAAGTTCAAGGAGCTCTACCACTTCAACACTGCTTGTCTTTCTCACTTTCACTTTCCTTTTTGAAAAGTTTTGGGTTCCCCTCTTTATTTTTGTTGTTTTTAAACTATATGAAAGCACTCAACAGAAATAAATGACTCTCTAAAACTTCCGGGTTGTCTCCCTGGCAGCGCTTTCTTTGAAGTCATTAAGCGAGGCATAAAGTGCTCAAGTAGTGAATCCACCCGAATCCCAAGGTACATCAAAGTCAATTTTAATTAGCAATGATTTGTAATTTAGTAGTGAGCACAAAGTAACATATATCATGTAATGAAGAAGTCTAACTCTCTTCCTATGCACCGGCATGTCATAAAAGAACAATTCATGCACACATAGTAAAGGCCAATGCATAGTATAAACAGTTTCTTGCAATTTTATCGTGTGGGAAACATAGAGAGGTGGAGATATAGTTCCTCTCTCATAATAATTGCAAGTAGGAGCAGCAATCACATGCATATTATATGTATCAAAATCATCATGTGCAATGGTAAAAGGCAACCCATCAATGTAATCCTCAATAAGTGCAAACTTCTCCGATATAGTGTAGTTTGGAGAATTCAAAGAGATAATAGGACTATCATGTGTAGGTGCAATAGAAAAAATTTCATGTTTAACATAAGGAACTATAGAAAGTTCATCTCCATAAGCATAATTCATATTGGCATCTTGGCCACAAGCATAGCAAGCATCATAAAAAAAGGATATTTCAAAAGAGTGAACGGGATCATAACAGTCATCATAGCAATCATCCTTCGGTAAGCACGAAGGGGAGTTAAACAATGTATGAGTTGAAGAGTTATTCTCATTAGAACGTGGGCACGGGTAGCTAATCCGCCCTTCCTCCTTTTGTTCTTCGCTCTCCTTCTCATCTTTTTCATCCAATGAGCTCACAGTTTCATCAATTTCTTCTTCCATAGACTCTTGCAAAATATTAGTCTCTTCTTGGACAGCGGATACTTTCTCAATAATTGCATTAATATCATAATTGTATTCATAATTCTCATAGCAATATTTGAGGATAGCTAAATTTTCAGGTCTATAAACAACATCAGCAAAATCTTCAAACTCTTTAAACATAGATTCAATTTCATAAGCACCCATAAAAGCAACAAATTCTTCTATTTGTTCCACATCATAGTAATCATATATACCATTAGCATAAGAAGCTAAGGTTTTATTATCATTAAATTTGCATGAAAAGGGAAGGTGTGGAGCCTTCATCCTAGAGCAACAAGTATAATCATATCTCAAGCATAGTTGCCTAGCATACCACTTCAATATATGAATTTGATCCCATAATAGTTTCCCTTTTTGTGTCAAGCGGTAATCTCTAAAGTATTCACGTTGATCCAACATTACTCCCATTACATAATTGAATGGGGTTTTCTCAGGATTATTAAGGTAGTACGTAATATCTTTCACATAACCAACATTGAGGGCTTTAGGAGGCTCCCCATCTCCATGAGCAGAAAGTACACCTAATTTTTTTGGTATTTCATGTTCCATATCCATAACTAAAGATAAAGAACAACTAAGAACAGCAAATAAAAATTACTTAGTGATAAAGCAAACAAGCACACACGAGAATATTCACCCCACGCTATTGCTCCCCGGCAAGGTGCCAGAAAAAGGTCTTGATAACCCACAAGTATAGGGAATCAATTGTAGCCTCTTTCGATAAGTAAGAGTGTCGAACAAAACGAGGAGCTAAAGGTAGAACAAATATTCCCTCAAGTTTTATCGACCACCAATACAACTCTACGCACGCTTGACGTTCGCTTTACCTAAAACAAGTATGAAACTAGAAGTACTTTGTAAGTGTTGTTGGATAGGTTTGCAAGAAAATAAACAGCGCGTAAATAAAAACTAGGGGCTGTTTATATGAAGACACAACTAAATTAGTTTTAGTAGAGAGCGTTTTGTTACGAGAAAGTTATTTGTCCCTAGGCAAATCGACAACTAGACCGGTAATCATTATTGCAATTTTATTTGAGGGAGAGGCATAAACTAACATACTTTCTCTACTTGGATCATATGCACTTATGATTGGAACTCTAGCAAGCATCCGCAACTACTAAAGATCATTAAGGTAAAACCCAACCATAGCATTAAAGCATCAAGTCCTCTTTATCCCATACGCAAACAACCTACTTACTCGGGTCTGTGCTTCTGTCACTCATGCCACCTACCATAAGCAAATCATGAACATATTGCAAACCCTACAGTGAGGATCTCTCATCTCATGCTTGCATGACACGGAGAGCACCATAGGGCAGCACCAATAATAAAACAGGCAATTCAAACCAATCACGATCATCAAATAACCCATAGGACAAAACGGATGTACTCAAACATCATAGGATAGCCATACATCATTGGGAAATAATATATAGCGTTGAGCACCATGTTTAAGTAGAGATTACAACGGGTAAGAGAGAGGTTTCACCACTGCATAGAGGGGGGAAGAGATGGTGATGATGGTGGTGAAGTTGTTGGTGAAGATTGCGGTGATGATGATGGCCACAGCGGCGTTCTGGCGCCACCAGAAGAGAAGGGGAGAGGGGGCCCCTTCATCTTCTTCTTCCTTGACCTCCTCCCTAGATGGGAGAAGGGTTTCCCCTCTGGTCCTTGGCATCCATGGTGTGTGAGGGGCGATAGCCCCTCCGAGATTGGATCTGTCTCTCTGTCTCTCTTTGTTTCTGCGTTCACCTGTGCTGCCCTTTCACCGTTTCGTATATATATGGAGATCTGTAACTCCGATTGGACTGAAACCTTCGCCATGATTTTTTACCAAAAATTAGTTTTCTTGTGGCCGAAGAAGGGCATCAACCGCCTTACGGGTGGACCACGAGGGTCAGGGGCGCCCCCCTACCTCGTGCCCACCTCGGACACCATTTCGCGTTGATCTTTCTCCCATATTTTCCAAATATTCCAAAAATAAGCTCCATCCGTTTTTATCCCGTTTGGACTCCGTTTGATATGGATATTATGCGAAACCAAAACATACAATGCATGTGAACTAGCTTTGGGCACTTGATCAATATGTTAGTCCCAAAAATAGTATAAAAAGTTGCCAAAAAGTATATGAAAGTTGAATAATATTGGCATGGAACAATCAAAAATTATAGATACGACGGAGACGTATCACCGGCCTCCTGCTCATCTCGCAATGGGGGCAACACACGCTGGCATGGTGCTTGTGCTCGGGTCTGTCCCTGCAGCGCTGACAAATCTGAGAGATTGAGCTCTGGCTCGCGGCCCGCCCCGCGCACGTCACCTCACCAGATCCTCAGTGCCTTCATCTTATTGCGGAAAGATCAGCGGCAGGACAGCAAACGCAGTTAGGAGTTATATTCTCCTCTCAGACTAACCCGCCGGAATATCTGGAGCTTAGCTATAGGTGGCCCTGCCGGCCGCCCCTTTTTATGCAATTCGCTCGCGTGTTAAAGGGCGGCTCCTGAGCACTGCGCCTCAAGATCTCCCACTAACTCTCCAGCCCTCACCCCCTGGCCTTGACCATGTCATCACGACCTGGCATACCAGCGACGGCTGAGCCTCGCTCGAGGGTCGGGACCCGAGGACGTAGAGCATATAGATGAGCGAAAAAAAGGGAGGCCGGCGCAAGCCCCACCTAGTAGCACCGCCGCGAAAGCGCAATCGAGCGTCGTGCAAGGGAATCATCTCAGGCTCATTAAGATAAGTTACTTATATGAATCAGCACGAACCCGCTGTCTGGAACTTTTGAATCCCGCAATCTTGCTTTGGCAATGCAGCTTTCCTTTTCGACCTTTTGGGAGCTGCTTGCACGCCAAAGGGGACCTCTTGACCATCGTGCCTCAGGAGCTCTTACCAGACATCGGGCCGCTCACCTCCTGGCCTTGACCACTGCATCGTGACCTAGCATACCAGTGACGGCCGAAGCCTGCCTGGGGACAGGGAACTGCCGGTGTAGAGCGCAAAGCTACCGCGAGAACGAAAAGGGGGAACAATGCCGAAGCAAGACACACAGCTGCAACCTTATACTAGGAGTAATAAACATTGGAGCAAAAGCATTACAAGTTCTTTACATACACCCACGGGGTTTGCCTCGATTCCTCGCAGGGAACAAAATAAGAAAAACCTCAAGAAGCCCCGGCTACGGGAACAGTGTAAAATTGAAGGAATATGGTAAACCATTTTATTTATTTTTCGAGAATGCAAGATCCTAGGTTTTCGTTCGATGTTACTGATAATTGTGAATAAATAATTATATTCAAGATTGTTTGTTGATGACCAGTAAATTTGTCAAAGTGGGATTTTAGAATCTAAAAATACTTTTACTATTGATTTTGTTTAATATCTAAAAATGCAGACCAGTTCTTTAGTGAATTTTTAAATTTCCCTTCTTTATAGACAAGGTTTTAGTTTTGTTTGGTTGTTAATCTGGTGTATACAGAGATTTGTTACCAGCCTATGGGAAAAACATCACTATCTATTTATTCTCTCACATGAGCGCAAATGAATGAGCTTCAATGTCTCCAGGAAATTTTATGTAGACATTAATCCATCGCTTTCATGTCATGTTATACTTTTCTAGGCTTTTTTTGTCAGATAATATATGATTTGGGATCTATGTTTTTGAGTCATATGTTGGATGCCAATGAAAATCTGGTGAAGGTATTTCTTTGGTTTGAGAGCATTGACCTGTTCTGCTGAGGACAAATCTGAACAGATGGTTCTTTGGTTCTCTAGATTATAATTAATAGGATGGAAGTTTAGGTTTTCTGAAGATGTTTTTCTTGGAGAGGTGGGGGTCTGCTTTGGTTTCTTGCTCTTGGGCTCTTCTCTAAAATAATTGACCGGATGCCACTGATAGTTAATTAATACATTAATAGCTTGGATGGTTCTGTATTTGTTCTCTTGATCTAGGTTACCAGAAGCATCCCGTCGAATATCTATTCCTACCAATACATATACCTGCTATTTGTTGTCATGTGTAATGCATACTATATGGTATGGTATCCACTTATTCAGGATTCCTCTGAAGGAATTTGTATTACCAGAAGTATTATCTAAGTGATATTTTTCGGGATTGGTATACCTCTGCTCTTGGTAGGAGATCCTTGACCAGGACACTATTCTACAAAAGGTAATAACTGAGAATTCATGGGCAATGTAAAATTTGCAGCATGATATTTTGAGGCAGTAGCTACTCAAGCGTTAAAATGATTAACTGAATGGATCTCTTACACGCCAGCAGCAAATGGTTGAGAAAGATCTAAAACTCGAGAGAAGAGAGAGGAAAAGAGAACGGGAGGCGAGGAGCACCTGCATCACATCCTGTGGCTGCAGCGGGTCGGCCTCCGTCATCGGCTTCTTCCTGCTAGGACAGGGCAGGACAGGGTGTGGCGACAAAGAGTGGTAGACAAGAAGGGCAATGCAGTAGTTGACGAGGACAGCGATGGAGATAGCGAGCAACGTGAGGAGGAAGTGGAGGTCGGTGGGGAAGGCCTCCCGCCCGCGAGATCACCACCATGCCTTCTCCGACTACTTGCTGCTCGACAACATGGTCAAAAGCTCGTTATCGTCTTGTCTAGCATTGCTGTTATTCTGAACCTGGTCTGGCCTCAACAAACTGAAATAGGGGCGTTGTTGGTCAAACAAATAATTCTGCATGTTTGGACACTCAGTTTTCTGCACTTTAGTCATATGTATGGTTTGTGTTCATGAATAATCAGTGGCTGGCATCATTTTATATTTGCACCGTTTGAGTGTTGGTTACAGTAGGTCTACATTTTTTAGTCAAAGTGTTTTTATGTTACTTTGTTCTTTCAGTTTTCTGTCAGTTGTTTGTTCAATTCATATGGTTGGGATTTGTTTGATTGACGGACCTTAAAGCTGATGCAATAATGCTTGCCAAGCAAAAGGTGGTTCTTTTGTTAATTGTTTCGATCCTCTTTTTTTTATTTAGACAAAAAGGAATGCTATTGCTTATGTTCTCTGACGAACTATACCTTGAATTCTTGGTTTTGCTATTCACTGAAGAATCGTCCATCACAAACTCTATTCATTGAGAACTTTACCTGGATATGCTAAAGCTTGTGCACTGATATTTGTTGTTCAGTTAGCGCTGGAGTTGTGCAACTCCCATGTAGTTTTCTAATGTGTCAACAAATTGAAAATTGTTGATCCTTCTCACTGCAGATTGTGTCATGAGCTCGGAGATATTAAGGCACTGTTAGTTAAATGTTCCAATTCTTGTGTACAAGAAGCTACATGGTGGCTCATGATATAGATGCACTAGGCTTTAGTAATGTACTCCCTCCGTTCCATGATATAAGGTGTATCGATTTTTTTAGAAAAGTCCGAAATATAAGGTGGATTGCATTTCACCACTCATTTGGATAATTTTTTAGGGATTTATTTGCATTGCCTTATATCGGGCAAGCTTCTCTATTTCCTCATGTCAATTAGTCAGGTGTAATCTCTCCCAAAACTTGTGAAATTTTCCCTCCACGTGTGTTCTTTAATTTCCGTGCCAAAAACTATACACCCTATATCTAGGAACGGAGGGAGTACTATTATATACCTGTGGATTACGTCAGAGATTAGAGGAGTTGCATGTGAATATATGTTGGAATAAGAGAATAGGGAAAAGGCCCAATACAGTGTTTTAACAACCAAAACAAACAAAACCGAAGATTATAGTGATGGATCTTCACATCCAGATAGGCAAGGGAACTTTTTTCTTTTGAAATGCAATGTACCTCTTACATTACATAGACCATGCCAGTTAGTTTCTGGCAGCTGATGAGAATCAATACAACCATTTGTTCCTTGTCTGGCATGTGTATTTTTGCTTGGTCCTCTTCTTCTGATAAGGCAAGACAGATTAAACCAACACAGTAATCCTCTGACACTGCATTATATTGTGAAAAAACACCGATTTTCCATGTCAGGGTAGTACTATGTCAAACTGATGCTTTGTACTACATGTTCCGGTGTATACCCTGGCAATATTAGGCATTTGCATTGTCCTTTGATTTGTTTGTTCATATGGCATTTGTTTCTTTTCAGTTATAGCCACTTTTATTTCCGATTTGAACCAATCCATTTGTCTTGTTTTCATTTGTTTCTTACAAGTTCTTTCTGAAAAGATGTTGTCTTTCAGTTGTATATTCATTCTCTTGATTTTATTTGTTTCTTATGCAAGGGTTCTCTCAAAAAAAAATTTGTAGGCAAGACGAAACTGAAAAGGTCATTTGGGACAAGTGAAAGGAGGAAAGCCGCCATAAGATCGATAGTAACTTGCCTCCGCTCTAACAAGAACATTGGAACTATCAAATTCAAACTCCTAGATGTGTATGTCAGGATGTAGGACTTTCTCCAGGCAGAGATATCCCCTCTGATCTTTTCATGAATACTTTCACCCTTTTTTCTGTAAAGTGCTGCTGATTTTAATAAAATCCCTTTGTTCAAAAAACAATATAATTTTTAGCTCCTAGAAGAGCTTGTTCACTCAGACCTTTCCTTACATTTTAACTATGATAGTGACCTCTTTTATTTTTCTATGTAACGATCATATGCATAAATGGTTGAAAATGGTGTCTGAATGGCGCATTTTTAGCTCATTTTTTACCATGCACCTAATAATTTCTAAAACTTAAAATATATTAAAGAAACGCAAATGGTTTCAAAATAGTCGTGTTTGAATTTTTTTTTACCTTGGGCCATTAGGTCAGATGTTATTCGAATAAGATAGCATAATATGCATGCTCAAGTATATATTTTCAAAGATAAAGTATCCTTCATTTTTCATCTTCAAGGGTTCGAATTAGTACCTAAGTGGTTGCTAAAACCTACTTATATTAAAGTTAAATATTTTCAAAACACTTCAAGTTGACATGGTATCTGTGCTTTCTTAAACATAAAGTTGTTGAAAAATGCAAAATATTTCAACGTGCACATGGTTTCAAATGGGGCTCTACGCTACGTTAAATTTGTTATCATATGTGCTTGCCCACAACTAAAACAACTAAACCATGAATTTTCTTTTCAATGTGAACATGGATTTAGTGTGTCTCTGTGCCAGTTTTCAAGCACATGTCGAATACTTTCAAGCGCATAACCATATTTTCAATATAGCATGGTTTAACATATGAGCTTTCTACTATCAATATTGAATATGTCCTTGCAAAATGAAACTATTTTCATCGACAACATGTCTTTAGCGGGTCTCTGCGCCATTTGGCGCAACTGGTTACCTAGTATTACATCAAAAGCTGGTGAGGATACATCTGTTTCCACAACTCAGAGAGGGTTCGCATGATTCACTATCAAACAAAATTAGCAAGTACTGCCCACACAAGACAGTGCACTAGCCCTAAGATGGTTTGATAACTCGCATCGTTCTGGTAATTAAACACAATGCTAACTACCTCGAAGGATTAGCGCAACCAACGATTTCTTGTCATCGATCTCTCTGGCAATGAGCACAGCACGGGTAGCGGCATGGGAATCGATCTCTGGGGTGATGTCCACCGCGACATCGGAATCGATCTCGGGGGTGATGTCCACAGGATGGACATCGGAATCGGAATCGATCTCCGGGACGATTTCAATAGGACGGACCGCAACATCGAAAATGATCTCTGGGGGGTTGTCCACAGGACGGGCCGTGACATCGGAACCATCAAGGACGTCCACCGGCACCTGCACAACCCTAACATATTAGCAAGCACATTGCAAGTAATAAAAAACCACAACTATGGTTAGCCATTATTTTTTACCTTGTGCAGCTCACCGGGGGATCCCATCCCTCCGGGGCCATCTCCTCGTCCTAGATGGGGGCTACCACCTTGCCAGGGGAATACTGCTTCTCAACAGCGACTATCTCCTCAAACTCGGCCTTGAGCCTCGCATAGGTGGCCATTAGAGTTTCTGGGGTAGGCATGGTGGGGCCCTTGCTGTTCTTCCAAATTTCTTTGAGGAGTTCGTCCGCCAACGTCATCAACTCTTTGGCCAGTGCTTGTTTCTTGGAGTTCTTCGTCTCCATGGGTTGGCCCGCCAACATGGTCAACTCGTTGGTCGGTGCTCGCTTCCTGGAGAGCGCTGTCTCCAGTGGGTTGTCTGCTGGCAACTCTTTGCCTAGTGCTCTAGGATCAATCAATGAACTGACAAACAAAAAGCAATTGAAAGGAAACCACAATCGCAATGAAAACGGGAAAAGAATAGGCTATGAGAATCAGTTGGTGCTTCGCAAAAAGAAGATTCTTGGAATGAAAATATAGTAGCATCACTGATTCTCCCACCTTTCATTTGTCGGTACAGAAGAAAAATGGCAGAAGTGAGTAGCCTGGAGTGAGGTTTTCATCAAGAAAGGGGAGAAAGGTCTTCAACGAGCATTCCAGTGAAATGATGGTAGCTTCATCCAGTCCAACTTTGAGGCCACTTTGAGGCCACTTTACCACTGTTGGTAAAGGTGTGGGTTTTGTGATATGATGGGTCATGACGGCCACACCGGGATGACCGGTGAGTCTGGAATTTAGCACCTCGTTGTGATTTCGTGGATGGCATGCGGGCCCGGATGCTTTGATGTCCCACATGTGGATAGACTGGCTAGTCATATAGGAGTACTCAATATTGTGCGCCGCGACCAAGGCGGAGAGGAAAACGAGAGAACTATGCATTTATTTATGGTGTATATTCACTCATTTTGCTCTAGTACTACTCACTTAAGGTGTAGTCTAGTCACTTGTTGAAACCTCTAGAAAGGCAAATACTCCTTTCCGGTTACAGGACTATACTAGCAAGTAGTACTACAATAGTGGGCTCAAATAGCAATTTTGTCTCATGCAAGAGCATGGCTATATGCGTGCTCCAAGCCCTTCTCGACCCACTTTTGGGTGTTTGGTAGGGTGTATGAAGGGTGCAAGAGTCCAAACTAGCTTAACACAAATACACTAGGAGCATCCATGAAGAGGGGTGCTAGGATGAGCATGCACGAAGAGGGAACAACTATGCTGAGATGAGAATGCAACCAAACACACTGTGGAGAGCGTACGCAACTTCCACGCTCGGGTTGCGCTTGGCTCTTCGCCTCTTCGAGAAGACGAACAATGATGTTACTACAACTTCTACAATATTGAATCCACTGTTGCATGTCCGTCCACCGCGTGCAGGTGGGATAGCTTGTTGTAGTACTCTATATTTGCTGCAACCTCTAACATTTACCCCACCAAAAATTAAAATATATATTCCTGTCTTGACCAGATGAGCGTGAAAACTACAATCACCAAGATGACAGGTAGGGTTAGATGATTATTTTAATCAAAAAAAGCATGGAGCCGACCCGAACGATTTTAAGCTTACAGGCACGGTACACGCTATCCTAGACTACTCTACACATGAAACTGTCACACGAGCATCTGGGCTGCACTTGGCTCTTCGCCTCTTCGGGAAGTCGAACAATGATGGAGTACTACTGTAGTGGAGGAGTACTATGGTATACTTCTGGCCATCTGACACTGATTGAACTGCTGCATGTCCACCGCGTGCGGGAGGGAGAGCATGTAGCGAACGAAAGCTTCTCCTAGTCCTGCCGGCCACCACGCTCATGGGCGAGGGAGGGATGCAGCTTCATTGACTTACTACTCCTGCCTTTGCATGTATGACAGGTGGGCCCAACAGGTGGGTGGCCCACCTGTGATGCAGCCAAACGCAGGTGCGGTTAAGGCGAGAAGGCGTTGTAGTAATCAAATTTCTGGTTGTACGAGTTGACGCGACACATCAAAGCACTGCACTCGATATATTTCAATAATTTGCGTTTACCGATGCATTAATCACAATGCATGCATGCATGTCGTGACTCTCCTTTTGATACTTGCATGTGTTGATTCAATGCAGCTTGCCAAATTTTCACTATAAATTTGACTAACCAAATGTTCATGCATGTCAAAAAAAACTACATAACTGAAAACTATGTTCAAATACGAATCAAACGATATAATTTTTGTTAACATGCACTAACATTTTGTCAGTTAAACCTTTTGTTTGAGGATACTCCCACATAGAAAATATGAAAAATAATGCATGTTGGGGCAGCCCACATTTCCGATAATTTTAGCCGTGGGCTTGTTCACAAATTTTAGGAGGGGGTGGTTGTTCATTTAATGAATGGTCTTGTACCAGACTTGAACGATACAAAGTGCAAGCTGGAACACCGTAACACCACTTGGAATAAGCGGGTTGCTATCTCAAAAAACAATCAACAACTCAAAAAAAGGGCGACCTGGCACGTACACAATTTTAAACGATTGTTTTAATGGAGTGAAAAAGGAAAACTAACCCACTACGTATATATAGGTCGTAGCCTCCGTGCTTGCCTGCTAGGGTTGCTCTATTCACACACTCTAATCCTCTCCAGATCTAAACAAGATAGCGGTGGTAACACTGTCTTTCTCCCTTTAAAAACATTGTCTTTCTATCCTCACTGCTGGTTATAGATCCGGATGTATCACCCTCCGCTGGTGAAGTGGAGGAGGGGCAGCGTTTAGGCCATCGTCGACAGCGAGGGAGAAGACCCACTGCCGGCCGCACCGTTATCTCTGGCCGAGAGCCGGCACGGGAGGTCCTCCGAACCCTTCGTTGTTTCCCTAGCGTGGGAGGATCCGGCCTCCCGCCGCCCACCTATCCACATCCCGACGACCTTCAGGTATATCTTCCTTCGAAACTGCCCTAGCTCTACTTCCCCAGCTCGCTACGTTGCTGCATGTGCATCATTTTCTACCTCTCATCCCCTCTCGATCGGATGGTCCAACGACACATGTTTTTTTCTTCTATTGTTAGAGGTAAAGCTACTTCATGGAGTCGAATCTTGTACTTGGTTCAAACAAGAAATAAAGGTGGGGAGGGGGAATTTAGTATGTACATCGGACTTGGTACAAACAGGAAGGATAGGGGGTGAAAGTAGTACAGGCTGGTCATGCAACCGGTCTCTTGGTCGAAAAGGGAAATATAGGGGAAATGCTCTACACAGTGGTATGACAAGGACTAGAATTTCTATCCACACATAAGATGGTTGCATGCATCATTGTGATGCAGAGCCCCGGGTCATGCCTCCATTTCCAATAAAATAAAATAAACATAGGAGTAGGTGGGTAGAGTGAACAAAAATGGGACCAACCCAGATATGTTTCTTGGATGTTTGTTTCTTGGGGAAACAAACTCCGAATCACCACTTTATGCCCCGGTTCAGGTACATGGTGCTGGACTGCTGGTGCACCCACTGTCCCATGCCGTTATACCAAATATGTAGTTGTTCTTAATCTAATGCCCCTGGTAAAATGAAGCCATGCCACTGTTATAAGCCATGACAAGTTTAGCCAAATGTTTTTGCCTGTAATTGTTTGAGACTCTGACTGTTTCCTCTGTAGCTATTTGTGCAAACAGGGATACCCATTTCACCCGGTTGCTGTTGTGACCTTTTGTGCACTGCACAAAACACTTCTTAAAAGAAGTGACTTTTGTGTCGTTTAACTGGAATGTCAGAATGGAACAGTTGGTTCATTTCGGGGGAACTGCACAAAGGGAGATCTGTGTTCCAATCCTCATCATCCATATTGGCACCATAACCTTCCTTTAGGTAAGAATGATATTTAATGCATGTGTTCATCTCTATTTTACGACTGCCATGAGAAAATAATGCTATTGTTTACTAGTACACTTGTACTCCCTCACTGACAAAACCAATTCTGAAATAGAAGTCAATAATGTACTTGGTTTCACCAACTGGAGAGGAGAAAGAGAAACAGAGCATGAAGAGGAACAAGAAGAAGAATAAACAGTGCCAAGGCGATCTTGCTGAAGCCGAGGCCTCAGTCGAGGCCATTCAAGGGCTCCGGCAACATCTACCTTACATGTGAAGCGATCCTCCAGGGAGCCCTTCCACTTCTGCGTATTGTCCATGATGAATTTGATGCTATTGTTAGAGTAATATGATAATGTCTTTCTATCCTTTCTCACTAAGCTAATGAAGGTTTCACCTTGTTCCTACTTGTGCAGACAGGGATCATGTTGTGCCAATCATACATTTTAGTGGAACTATACAAGACAATATAATGAACTGTATCCCAGGCAGTGCTTTAACTCTGCTGGAAGTTCTTGATAATCTTTCGATATAATGTCAGCACTAGACAAGAGTGATTTCAACCATACATTTGAAGTGCACAAAAATATATACTATTGAGTGATTCCAGTGAGTGCTTTATCATCTCTTCTGGGACTACATGAATAAGCTTTTTTTCTCAGGTTGGTACCGGCCTAAGGCCTTCATCCATATTAGTTTGCTGTCATCTCTATTTTTATCATGCTACTGTCATGAGGAACTTCTTTACCTTTGCACGTTAAATTTTCACAACTTATGATACATGGCAATGCTTTGAGTGTTGAGCTAATTGGCACTGATTAAATAAACTAATACCTCTCTTTAAGAAAGACTACTATGTTGCTAACTTTACCCATTAAGATAATGAGGGTTCTTCTATTTGTTAGTGTATGTTTCATCAACTAGTCCCACTGTTACCGTAATCTCACTCTCTCAATATATGTGCCAACAGGGATGCTCGATTTTGGTGGAACTGCACAAAGACTTTGGGTGCTTCATTGCCTCGACGACTTCCTTCCTTTCTGTCGGTCCCTAACTGGCTTGCTTCCTTCCTTTGTTGTCACCGCTGGCTTATCTCGGCTTCCAGCCAAAGGAAATAGTAATTAATATGCTACCTCACACAGGTTGGTATTGGTCTTTATCCTGATTATTGTGCTTGTCATATGTATTGGTAATTTGGTATTGTGCTACTGTTTGCCGATTTCATAAAGGAGTAACTTGGAGCCTGAAGTCACAGGCAAATCATTACGTTGGGTGAGTTCAGTAGAACTGCACAAAAAGATCAGATGGACAGGTACTTATGCTGCTGCTATGTACTCCAGAGTTCACTCAGACAAGCATCGATGTTGACAAGAAGAAGCGCCTATATTCATTCGAGTATCAACCGGCATCAACTAGTTGCCAAACTCCAAGTATTAGGAGAGTGAACGCCAAAAATATTGCTTGGCGCATAGCCCAGAAAAACGCAGTCCAGTCTTTGGTCCCAACTTGTGCCTTTTGGTTATCGGCACATATGGTAGCAAACTGTATGACATGGAGTCTAAAGATTCCAGACAAGTTGGTTGACGCGTATATTCATCTGGCACTTAATCAGTCTGCACGCCAGGGATGCTCCATTTCAGTTGAACTGCACAAAAAATTTGGGTGGTTCATTTTCTCAACCGCCTCCTTTCTTGTCAGCAACGTAGAATTTTGGCAAGCTACAGGACCAAGATGAGCCAGTAAACTAGTTGGATGAAAGTAGTGGCCAAGTTGCTCAAACCTCCCTCGGCACGAGGCCATTATTTGAGGATAAACCTACAAGAAAAGTTCAGATTGTCTGTGCTGCCTCTTATGTACTCGGAAGTTTACTCGTACAAGCATTAATTTTAGCTAGAAGTACCTCCGACTGAACACCATTTACCAGTCTGTAGCCTAGGTAAATAAAGTTCGTCCATGGATGATATTGGCTGTGATCTCAATCATTTGGTTGCATTAACATACTGAACATGTGTATATCTGAATCTTTTTGTGAATTATCTATGAATATTGTCGTGTGATCTATCTATCATTTGGATGCATAGACATGCTGAACTTGTGTATATATGAATCTTTTGAGTTGTTGATTGTGAATGTTGGTTATGAATATGAACATGTCCTGTGAACCTGAGTTCGATACGAATGTTTACCTGTTCTGTTGTACTTGTGTGTGAACCGCCTCGCTGCGCTCGGTGCTGCGTGGTCAACAAACAAGAGTTATTAGAAGAGGACAGTACGTGGAGAGCCCGACGGCTGGGACCCACGAGGTCCATGGTCACATGCAAGGGAAGTTCCTCCTTATTAAGCTGAAAAAAATGTTTCCTCCCCCTGACAGCTGGGACCCACCGGCTGTATCTTCTCACGCCAGGAAGTGCCTCCTTGTTATGCAAAAAAACTATTCCTCCCGTTTACAGCTGGGACCCGTCAGATTTGGTGGCTGACTTGTGGGCCTACTAAGCGGACGTGTACGTAGGGATTTGTCAACTTAATCAACAAATGATTCTAGCAGCTGGACCATTGGATGTTAATCCAACAGCCGTGCTCCTTCTTTAACCTCTGTTCTTGTACTTGTCTCTTGTGGGCGGCAGTGCTGCCGCGCACCCGAACCAGTCAAGTTTCCACTCCTCTCCATCTGTGACTCCACTGCTGCGTCTTCCCCATCTCCGGGTCGTTCCAGTCTGGGGCCTCGCCATCGTCCACCGGCCTTGGTGCGCTCGGCACGGTGTGGTCAACATGGTCAATAAACGAGAGTCATTGGAAGATGACTATATGTGAGAGGCTGATAGTGGGGACACACCATGCCCATGGACGCACGCATGCAACTGCATCCTTTTTACCCTGAAAAGTAATGTTTTCTCTCCAAGACTGATGGGACCCACCAGGTACATCTTCGCACGCAAGTAAGTGCGTACTTATTACGCCAAAAAGAATGAATACTACCGCTGACAGCTCGGACCCACCAGCTATATCTTCGCACGCAAGGAAGTGCCTTCTTATTACGCACAAAAAATGAATACTCCCCCTGCTAGCTGGGACCCACCATAGTGGAGGCTGACTTGTGGGCCTACTGAGTTGACACCGACGGAGGGTTTTGTCAACTTAGTCAATATGAACGATTCTCGCTCCAGTGACCGTACGATGTCCATCCAACGGCCGTAGTGCTTCTTTAACCTCTGGTCTTCTTGCTCTAGCCGCCCAAACAAGCGTCGGCCGTGCCGCCTGCTCCTGCCTCCCGTGTCCGGCTGTGCTGCCACTGCTGGCCATGCCATCCTTCTATACTCACCCACACCTCCTGTTATTCTCCAGCGACGGCAGCCTCACACCGCAGCCGAAGCAGTCAACCCATGTACTCCCCTCAGCATGGGCATCCACTGCCGTGTCTTCCCCGGCTCCGCATTGTCCCCTTCCTAGGCCTCGCCGTCCTCCACCGCCCTGGTGCTCTAGGCGTGGCGTGGTCAATGTGGTCAACGAACGACTTCCATCAGAAGAGTACTGTATGTGGAGAGGCTGGCAGCTGGGTCCACGGCCGCAGTGAGGAAGTGCCTGCTTATTACGGGAAAAATAATTATTCCTCTACCTGACAGCAGGGACCCACCGGACGGGCCACCGTATTTCGCCCAGAAAACGTTTCCCCCTGACTGCTAGGACCCACCAGCTACATTTTCGCACCCAAGGAAGTGCGTCCATATTATCGGCAAAAAAATGATTCGCCCCCTGACTGCTGGGACCCACTAGCTACATCTTCGCACGCAAGGAAGTGCTTCACAGTCAGGACCCACCTGGTCGAAGCGTACGTAGCTTTGTCTTTCTGGTCACGATAGTGTACATACATATTGGTCGATGTAGAGGCGCGCACGAGTCGTAGTAGAGGCGCGCACATAGCATGTACACGTACGTACAGCCAGGGTGCAAGAATGTAAATACGGCCACATACGTACATACGGGCGTGGTCCCGAACGCCTACTCGCGCATACGTATGGCTAGGGATCGTGTACATGGCTGGGTCGGAACGGAGAAGCTCTGCCATCGTCATGATCATGTGGAGGCAACCGGCTGGGTCGGAATTGATAGAGGCAAAGGTGTCCTGTCTTTCGATGAGATGGTAGCTATTGTTTTGGAGGAAATCGACTTTGACGATCCGACTACGAACGTGCAAGGACGTCGCACCTTAGCAATCGCTAAACCAACTCCGAGAGGTTATTGACCACGCCGGAGCATGATCAACCTGACCACGAAGGTCTGTTTCCTGCAGGCAAATGAAGAACAAGCAAGAAACTAAGATTGCAATCTGGATATTGCGAATATAAGAGGAAAGCTTTATTGATCAAGGTGGGGTTGTGTGACGCCTTTGTCTAGTTGTTGAACACAAACGAAGTACGTGAAGTTGCAGCTATGGCGAACTTTAATCTAAAAAAAACCCAAAGTCTAAACGATGCCCTAAGAGGCTGTATATAAGGAGGAGAGAGGGGTGGAATTTCGTGTCCCTTGGAGGAGGGGTCCGGAACCAACCCTAACTCTTGTTTCCCCACACATACGGACTCTAAAAACTGCCTATAATTAAGTATTTCGAAATTACATGGGCCTGGCCCAAAAATAAGGTGACGCAGCACCTAGAATAGCCTTTGGACGAAATTTATGAAGTGGCATCTTGTATATTTCGTCCAAGACTTCATGCACTCATTATGGTTTCTTCAAAGTCCTAGAATCATCACTTGTAACTCCGTTCTTGTTCCCCTTGCGCATGCCATCATCTCCATGCTTGAACTTGCTCCAAGGTTCATCTTTCTTGTCCAAGCTAGGCCCTTCATTACTAAGCAAAACGAATGTATCCAATTTAGGCAACATCATATTCTCATGAACATTGGAATCATTACCAAGAAACGAAAGTACCTGATAATTCAATTGGCGTGCGCGAGCTCTAGTAATTGGTCCAGTATGTATAGCAGCAGGGGATGTGGGTGTAACAATGGTATTGATGTCCTCATCAGGAATGGAATGCGTCGTCGTGTTCATCGGGAGCCAACCGGCTTGGATGGAACAACCGATGGAAACGAGGCCTGGTGTACCGCAGAACGGAGGAAACGGCCTTGTGTTCGACCGGCCATAGTCGAAACAGGATCCTCTTCATCGGGAGGGGTCTGGCGTATCGCAAAACGGAGGAAACGGACCTCCTACGGTCGAAACGGGGTCCTGTTGATCGGGAGGGGTGTGGCGTACCACAAAACGGAGGAAACAGACTTGTGTTGGAGCGCTACAGTTGAAATGGGGGTCCTGTTCGTCGGGAGGGGTGTGGCGTACCGCAAAACGGGACTCCACGGGATACTGTTCATCTCCACCGTCGACCTCCTCCAGAATCCACGGGCTACTGTTCATCCACCGTTGACCTCCTCCAGCCTCCACCTGCGACTGTTCATCCACGGGCTCCTGTTCATCCAGCCTCCACCGCGCGCTCCTCCACCGGCTACTGTTCAACTAGCCCTCTCCACGCGGTCCTATTCAACCACCCCTCCATGGGCTACTGTTCATCCAACCCTCCACCGGCTACTGTTCAACCAACCCTCCACGGGGTCTTCCTGTTCATCCAGCCCTCCACGGGGTCCTGTTCATCCACCCCTCCACCGGCTCGATCAATCGGGGTCCTGTTTATCCAGCGGGAACACCACGGGTTCCTGTTCATCCAACCCCCCATTGGGAATTGTTCATCCAAACCCCCAACAACGCTCACTGTTCATCGGGAAGCAGGTTCGATCGGCTTAAGTTAGCAACAGTAGAGAAGGAATCGCTCGATCGGGTTCAGTTAACAGCCATTGCTCGATCGCTCGGGTTCAGTGACGCATAGCTTGCAGTGCAATTGCTCGGGTTCAGTAGGCGAACGCCTCACTCAGATTCAGTTCGAGCCCAACGCCCCGCACCTACACACATGCGTGTACGAAAGAAACGCGTATCGGACGGCCCCCGACCACCCACCGTACCGGGAACTCCCCGATATTTTCTGTGCCCTAGCTTCTACCACGATTTTTTCCGTCATGGACGGCCCAAAGAATGTCATGCAGCTGCGTCTCCGCCCGCCCAGGATGAAAAGCCCATTTTCTGTCATGATTTTTTGTCATAGAATTAGGAGCCCACCACATCTATGATCATACCGGTTTTTGTCCCAATTATCGTCATAGAAGTGTCATAAGCATGACAAAGCAAAATTCGTTCAGCCCAAAATGTCACGGATGTGTCTTTTTTGTAGTGCGTGTTGGGCCTCCAAGCACAGAGTTTTGTAGCACAGTAGCAATTTTCCCTCAAGTGGATGACCTAAGGTTTATCAGTCTGTGGGAGGCGTAGGATGAAGATAGTCTTTGTCAAATGACCCTGCAACCAAATACAAGAAATCTCTTGTGTCCCCAACACACCCAATACAATGGAAAATTATATAGGTGCACTATTTTGGTGAAGAGATGGTGATAAAAGTGTAATATTGATGGTAGAAATATTTTTTTATAATCTGAATAAATAAAAATAGCGAGGTAAAAAATAGTAAACGGGCACAAAACTCTATTGCAATGCTTGAAAATGAGGCCTAGGATCCGTACTTTCGCTAGTGCAATCTCTCAACAGTGGTAATATAATTGGATCAGATAACCACCCCTCAAAGTGCGATGAAGAATCACTCCAAAGTTCCAATCTAGCGGAGAACATAAGAAGAAATTATATGTAGGGTACAAAACCACCTCGAAGATATTCTTTTCGATCGATCTATGCAAGAGTTCGTACTAAAATAACACAAAATAATTTCAGATTCATAATACTCAATCCAACACAAAGGACCTCAAAGACTGCCCCAAGGTTTCTATCGGAGAAATAAAAGACGAGAACGTGCATCAACCCCTATGCATAGATTATCCCAATGTCACCGCGGGAATTCGCGAGTTGAATTCCAAAACACATATCAAGTGAATCAATATGATACCCCATTGTCACCATGAGTATTCATATGCAAGATATATATCAAGTGCTCTCAAGTCCATAAAAGTATTCAATCCGATAACAACGAAATCTCAAAGGGAAAAACTCAATTCATCATAACAAGATAGAGAGGAAGAAACACCATATGATCCGACTATATTAACAAAGCCCTGGTGGGTTGTGCCCCCCTCTGGGCACCCCGAGGTGCTGATCTGGCCCACTGGTGGTCTTTTGGTCCATAAAAAATCCCCAAAAAGTTTCGCGGTTTTTGGACTCCGTTTGACATTGATTTCCTGCGATGTAAAAAACAAGCAAAAAACAGCAACTGGCACTAGGCACTGGGTCAATAGGTTAGTACCAAAAAAATGTTATAAACTTGCTATAAAATGATTGTAAAACATCCAAGAATGATAATAAAACGGCATGAATACTTCATAAATTATAGATATGTTGGAGACGTATCAGCATCCCCAAGCTTAATTCCTACTCGTCCTCGAGTAGTTAAATGACAAAAGAAATAATTTATGAAGCGTGAATGCTAGCAAAGTGCTTAAGTTTAATCAATGATAATTTCAATCACTTTTCCTAGCATCATGACAACAACTCTTTCTTATAAAATTTCTCATGTTTAAAGTCGCAACCAATTCACATGTTAAGGTTCAAACAATGAATTCTCTTGAAATTCAACAACCTATGTTCTTAGTCACCAAGAAATTGCAATTTTCCTTATTCAACACATCTTAAGTAAGAGCACCAGATACTCAACCATCATATAGTGTTCTATGATTGCTAACACTCACCGTATACACATGAGCAAAACGTTTCAAGCGGACACATAGAAAGATGGGGGCTTATAATTTCGCCTCCCAACGTAATCACCTCAAGGGTGATGTCAACAATAATAACGCATGCTACCCATATCCAACTGAATATATGTACCTAGATCTTTCCTCACCACATGATGCTTGCCAAAAGAGAAAAATAAGAAGGAATAGAGAGAAAAACTTTGACTCTTTGCATAAAAGTAAATACATAAAAGTAAAAGATAGGCCCTTCGCAGAGGGAAGCAGAGGTTGCCATGCGCTTATTTGTTTGTATGCTCAACCCCTTGGTGCAAAAGAACGTCACGTTTTATTGCCCCTTGTGATGGCAACCTTTATTATGCAGTCCGTCGCTTTTATGCTTCACCATCACAAGTTCGTACAACGCTCAATTTTTTCTTACACTAAATGATCTCACACTTTTAGAAGCAATTTTGATTGCCTTATTGCACTGATGACAACTTACTTGAAGGATCTTGCTCAATCCTTAGGTAGATATGGTGGACTCGTGAAGGTAAGATTTGGGTTTAAGAGTTTTTGGAGGCACAAGTAGTATCTCCACTTGGTGCGGAATTTTTGGCTAGCAAAGGTGGGGGGAAAGCACCACTTGTTGAAGCATCTATGACAATATAACTTCTATGTGAATATGAACAAACAGAAACCATTACATTGTCTTCCTTGTCCAACGTCAACAATTTTGGCATATAATATTTTGATGGGGGCTCACAATCACAAAAGATTTCCAAGATAGTGTATTTGCATGTGAAAGTTCTCTTCCTTATACTAATTTTTCAGGAATTACTTGTATGACCAATATTGTGATTGTCAAGCTTCAAAAGATTCCACTTTCTAAACCCAATGTGAAGCTACCACTAGGCATGATATAATTTCAACTTCATGATATTCTATTCATTCAACAATTTACTCATAGGATATAAGTGGATCACAATAGTAAATGACAAGCTACTCCAAAAAGATACTCCCTCCGTACCAAAATAAGTGACTCAACTTTGTACTAGCTTTAGTGTAAAGTTAGTACAGCACTGAGTCACTTATTTTGGGACGGAGGGAGTATAAGTGAAGATCAAGCGAGTAGTTAAGTAAATAGGTTGCCATTTGAGGATTCTCTCTTATTCAAAAACTTCTAAGTATTTTATTAAAGCAGTAAGCAAAAAAAATGACATTCTAAGAATAGCACAACTCATGTGGAGAAGCAAAAACTTAGGCCCAAACGATACTAACCGATAATTGTTGAAGAAGAAAGGTGGGATGCCTACCGGGGCATCCCCAAGCTTAGATGCTTGAGACTTCTTGAAATATTATCTTGGGATGCCTTGGGCATCCCCAAGCTTGAGCTTTTGTGTCTCCTTAATTCCTTTTATATCATGGATTCCCAAAATCTTGAAAACTTCATCCACACAGACCTCAACAAGAACTCGTGAGATAAGTTAGTATAAACCAATGCAAAAACTTTATCATTATCTATTGTCACTAAAATTATTATTCAGCATTGCATACCAAATGCCTCTGCATATTTAATACTCCTATCCTCAAATAGAATCATTAAACAAACGAACATATGCAAACAATGCAAAAATAATAGCAATCTGCCAAAACATTACTGTCTGTAAAGAATGGAAGAGTATCAATACTTCTTAAACTCCAAAAATTATGAAAATTTTACCAAACTATAGAAAATTTATCAGATGTTATTTTGCAAAATGTTTCAACATTTTATCACATTCTTACTTTTCTAGGGAATTTTTGCAACGTCGATAAACTTTCTATTTTGAAACAGCGACAAGTAGACTTGCAAAATAAGCATAAAAAGGCTATCAATGCCACTTTTATTGAAATAAAAGATGCAAAACATTATTCTAAATAACAAAAAGGAAATCCTAACCAAATGAAATGACGCTCCAAGCAAAACTCATATAATGTGACGAATAAAAATATAGCCTCAAGTAAGGTTACCGATAATGTTGGAGACGATAGAGGGGATGCCTTTCGGGGCATCCCAAGCTTAGTTGCTTGGATCCTCCTTGGATATTAACTTGTGGTGCCTTGGGCATCCGAAAGCTTAGGGTATTGTCACCCCTTATTCTCCTCATATCAATTTCTCACCCAAAACTTGAAAACTTCAATCACACAAAACTTAACGGAACTTCATGAGATAGGTTAATATGATAAAGAGCAAACCATTTACTTTGGTAGTGTCAAAGACAAGATTGATAATTGTTTCCACACAATGACTACTGTAGCATATCATTTCGACAGTTTATATTGAGCAATATAAGCCGTAGAAACTAGGAAACAAGAAAAATATGCATTGAAAACAGAATCTGTCAAAAACACAACAATCAATAGTAATCTGTAGTCCAACCGTACTTCTGCTACTCCAAAAATTCTGAAAAATTAGGACAGCGTTGGGAATTTGTATATCTATAACCTATAAATAATTCAGATCAAAAGCACATTCCAGTGAATTTTCAAAATTCCTGGAATGATGTAACATCCCAAAATTCTAAATTTTGGAATGTTATAATAAATAGATAGATTTGATTGATTGTTTGATTGATTGACTAAAAGTGAGTGAATTAGAAACTTTTTGGAAGTTAAATGAGAGGGAATAAAAGGACTTTCCCAAACTTTCATTTTGCATTTTATGATCTCCATGAATTCAAATTCTTTTCACCACAAAACCCTGGAGAGAAGATGACATGACTTCTTCCATTTATTCAAATGACAAGGGGTGTTGAGAATATTTGAATTTCATTTGAGAATATTTCCAATTCTGAAACTTTATGTAACTCAATGATTTTCTTGAGCGAAGATAAAATGACTTCT
This sequence comes from Aegilops longissima, assembly GCA_021605205.1. Classification (NCBI taxonomy): domain Eukaryota; kingdom Viridiplantae; phylum Streptophyta; class Magnoliopsida; order Poales; family Poaceae; genus Aegilops; species Aegilops longissima. Next base: position 306,356,791 of record CM038677.1, read on the forward strand.
TCAAAACATATGAAATATGAGTTGGGAGTTTCAAATGATCAAATTCAAAGGCCTTTTGGAAATTATTTTTAATTTGGAGTTATTTGGGTTATATTCAAATTATTTTTCTCCAAAAATAAAATACATGGAAAATAGGGTAACATGATTCCCTACAATAAAAAAATTGGAGAGAAATAAATTTGAATTCATTTTGGTACTTTTAAAATGATTTTTGTTGGATTTTATTAGAGCAGTAGCACTCTTGGCTTTCTTTAAATTTGTGTGGATTTTCTTTGAATCTAGAAAAATGTTCAGCTTGTAGGAAATGTTTTTCTGAAAATTTTGATATATTGTATTCCTATATAAATTTTTTATTTATTTTAGTTTTATTTATGTTTGTTGTCTGGAAAATCTTTATTAAAAAAAAAGAATCCTCGCCGGACCAGGCTGGCCCAATTCCAGACGGACCCAGCCCAGCCGTACCTCTCGTCCCCGACGCGAGCTCTGCCCCGCCGCCGTCTCCGATCGGGAAACCGCCGCCGCCTCGCCTCGCCTTGCCCCCTCCTCCACGCCACCTCCTCCCCTCCCCTTAAATAGCGCGGCCCCGGGCCCCGCCTCTCTCTCCTCGCCGCCCTGCGCCGAAGCCGTAGATCGCCGCCACCAACCCGCCGCCTTCGCCTGCGCGCCGCCGATCACCTTGAACCGCCGTTAGCCCGAGCCGCCGTCGCCGACGCCTGACGGTGTTTGCCACAGCCGCCGCCAGTTTTTGACGGAAAACCATGAATCGGTATAAACCGATTTAACCGCCCCGGTTTTTCTTCGGTTTGTTTTTGGGTTTATTAAGTAAGGTTTTGTTACTTTGCGAGCGTTCGTTAGTTAGGATTCTGTAGTGAATGTTTTCATTCTGTAGATCTGTGTAGCGAACGTTTGTTATTTAGTATTTTCTTTCTCTTTTTAATTTTGGCCAAGGACCTATCTGTGATGATTTTTATTTACAGATTAGTCCCTAATCTTCAAACCCTCACTACTTTTTACTCGTTTATCCAAACCCAACGAAACCAACGCCCACTTCTTCGTTATGATCTCCTCTATCCAGTAATCCAACTCAAACATGTTTTTGAATGTTTAAAATTTGAATTAGACCAGATTTGTATCAAACTTCGTTTGATCATAACTTGAGTTTTATAACTCCAATTTAGTTGATTCTTTTTGGAAATCGAAGCTCTTGACCTAGACTTTCTGATAAGGCCAAATTCACATAATTTTGATACTGTTAGAAATTGTTTTATGTTGCAAGAGTTATTTGCTTGGTTTTGATGTTTTCTGAATTGTCTTCTTCGTTCTTTCCGAACTTTTGAGTGATTGCTTATGTGTGGTTACTATTGGTTGCCTACGATAGATTGAACGGAGTGTGACGAGTAGAACTATCAAGATTTGTGAGTGTGAATCATCTTCATCAACAGTACAGGTGTCAGGACCGCCTTTCCGGGATATTAATTTCCAGAAAATGGCCCTTGTGCTCACCAGCCCGGGATTCTTGTTAGAATGATGAGGCACCAACTTGATGAGAATCCCAAGCAAAATACATAATATGTAGTACAAGAACATTCGGACTGTGAGTACAACAGATGGTTTCTAGTGGTTGATGGTGGAAGCAGTTTGTTGATCATCAGCGTCTATGGGGCTCCATTTCCCACAGGAACAGCTGACCAGGTTAACACCTATCTTCGCGTGGTTGCTTTCACCGTTGCTTAGGTTCCGGGGCTGTCATCACATCGCTCCTCTCCATGCGAGAAATCTGGCCAAGACAATAGCCAGGGACAAGCCAGTGAGTACTTTGAATGTACTCGCAAACATTGGGAACACGGGTATAATATAACAAACGATAATCATGCTCTGAAATATTCTACGGTCACAACGTCAGTCATAAAACAATATCCCTGATGCATGCAAGCAGGTTATATATATACAACATGAATACGCAATAACAGGGTAGTAATAAAATGCACCGATCGGGTATCCGGCTTACTCGAAATGATAGTAAATAACGGCGTGCCTCGATCGAGGCGTCGGCGACACCACATAAAGGGCTTATAATGTAAACAATAAGCATGCCACGATCGAAGGCGTCGGCGACACCACATAAAGGGATTATAATGTAAACAATAAGCATGCCACGATCAAGGCGTCGAGCGACACCACATAAAGGGCTTATGAAGTAAACAACAAGAATGCCACAGTCGGGCGTCTGAGCAACACCACATAAAGGGCTTATAAAGTAAACAACAAGAATGCCATAGTCGGGCGTCTGAGCGACACCACATAAAGGGCTTATAAAGTAAACAACAAGAATGCCACAGTCAGGCGTCTGAGCGACACCACATAAAGGGCTTATAAAGTAAACAACAAGAATGCCATAGTCGGGCGTCTGAGCGACACCACATAAAGGGCTTATAAATAATCACAGTGAATATCCAGGAGGTAGAACCGTCCCAGGGATATTCGATAATTCAAATAATATAATGGGTTATAACAAATAATAATCATGATCATCACAAGTCACAAGTCATGATCCAAGTTCTGGTTTAACAGTTTTCTTCTCCGAAGACCGACACTAAGACCGACACTTGACCCATCCAAGACTGTAGTCCTTAACCATGGACACGGCTATTCGAATAGATTTAACCTCTGCAGAGGGTGTACTCTTTACCCACGAGTAACGGATTCCTTTAGTCCACCGGGACTAATTCCGTCTATGGCCTTTTAATTGAAAACACACCTATCCGCTTTTACAGCTAACTTACGGTTATGCGAATCACCCACGACAACCGTTAAGCGAAACTCTAAGTGGGGAGGCTAAAACCTCGACTTAGCATGGGATCACAAAATTTATACCGCGCGCAAACTAGGGGAGCTACCCCTTCGGCTACAACCGAAACACCCATGCCCCCGGACCAGGTGGCATGCCTACCGGATGCCTCCGGTATGTTCCACCATGGCCTCTCTGTATGGTATGTGCTAGGAAAGGGGTTGACAACTTACTGAACTGTACCCTACCTATGGCAGGGACAAGTGGTAGGACGAAACAAGTATGGGGGTTACCGAAACAAGACTCGATCTATGGTTGACTCAGGAGGTTTAAGTATTCCCTGCATGATTAGTATAACAATATATACTTCAACTAACAGACAGAATCACCACTCGACATACCTCATCATGCCGTACCGGACACAACCGTCTCGACGGAGGACTAGGGACAGACCCGTGTCTACCCAAGACAGCGGCTTTCCTGGATTCCTTCCGGTATGCATGAGAGGCATGTGATGGTGACTACTATCACAAACATATCAAACTCCAACAGCATGAAATCGTCGATGTGCACTCATGAGTAGGAACCTATCATCGCATAAAATACGGATACTCCGTGTCGAAATGGTGTTGTAATTGTGAGAATAACACACACGATATTATGCCAGGGTTCAGAATGCTTGCCTTCAAGCTGTGTAGAGGAAGGGTGCATCCTAAAACTTTTGAAAGTTTTCTTCTCTCTCCGACAATCCTATTTTTGAAAATATTCGAATTAACGCATAGTTTAAAAATGGTACAAAAAAGTTGTCTGAATTTTTTTCAAATAAATCCGAAAATAAATTAGACAATATTTGAGAGAGGTAGGAAAATGAATCAACTCATTTGGAGTTATATTTAAAATGTTATAGTCAGTCAAAGTTTTGGTCAAATTCTGTTTTTAAAATAAAACAGAGAAAAATAAAAACGTTTGGAACTAACCACGTCGAAGGCGTATTCTGGTGTTTACGCCTCCACTTATCCAGCGCGGACGGCGCGTGGGTCACTGATAGTGGGTCCAGGGGACCCAATGGTCAGGTTTGACTAGTTGTCCTTCCCTCCTCTTCCTCTGCCCGAGCGGGGGGCGGGACTCTGACGATCGCCGCCGGCGATTGGCGGCTCTTTGTGGGGTTCCGAGGGTGGGGATGGATCCACCAGACGGGGGCGGTCCTCCCGGTGGTTGTTGGGTCGTCGGGGGTGGAGGGAGTCGCCATCGACGAGCTTCGCGGCGGCCGGTGGCTTCGGGAGCAATGGGGGTTTGGGCTACGGTGGCTTCCGATCATGGCTGAGGATTTGGGCGGTTCTGCACGATCCAGGGGAGGAGGATGGAAGCACGGGGAGGGTTTGGGGGCCTCGGTTTTGGCCGGATTTCACTGGAGCGCGGCGGCGGCTGAACCTGTCGGAGGTGAGGAAGATGACCTCCTCCCGTCGTTCTTTGGCTATGGGGGGCTCTAGAGAGGTGGCCTGAGGTCGCCTGAGTGCTCGGATGAGCTCGGGGGTCTCCTTATATAGTGCAACGAGGTCGGTTGCACGGCGGCCGGAGATAAGCTCGCCGGCGAACCGCCATACTGTGCTGCAGGGCGACGTGGCGTGGTTTGGGCTGGTCGGCGCATTCCGATGGGTTCCCTACTGCTCAAGGGGGCGAGCTGGCGCGCGTGGGTGGCTCGGGCAGCGCCGTCCACGGCAGGCTGCTGTAGCCGGCCGCTTGTGGCCACGGCCGACCTGACGGCGGCCCTATGGAGCCCTAGGGGCAGTATGGCGCGTTCCAGTGAGTGGATGAGGCCGGTGTGTGGCTCTGCAGGTGAGCAAAGGTCAGGGGCGCGGGGCGAGCGAACGCGGCGGCTCGGGTGCACGCACGTGCAAAATGAACGCTCTGGGCGCGCCCAGAGCACGCACGCAACGTGCTCGGCGAATTGCCATGGAAGGCAAGGGGGCTCCAATCCACGAGGGGTTTGGCAGGGTGGGGCTATAGGCTACGGCAGAGCTATGAGACAAGCTGATTTGGCAAAGCAAGCAAGTCCAAAGTGCAAACTAAAAACCATGCCCAAACTGGCCATGCACAGAAGGTGTTTGACAAAATGATAAGGGCATCTAGGCAACTCTTGGAGGGTCCAAAATCTCCAGATTAGGGTCTCTTTAGATGCAGGTCAGAATGGTAAGGTTAGTTGGCCAAATCTAGAAACTTGCTAGTTCAAAACTTTGAGAAAACAAAATCTGGTCAAAAAGAAAAGGATATGGTTTCATGGACTAAAACTACTCCAATGGGTTCACTCTCTTGGACTTAAGGGTTTTGCAAGATGGACTATAAGTATGAGGAAGAATCATGGGCAACAGAGCAAAATAAAATGTCGTTGCTGTACAAATCAACAAGTTGGACCAGAATGGAAATGAGGTTGATTCACTCTAATTTTTCAAAGAACCTAACTGGGTTTTTGCATAAAGTTGCATAATATACTCCTATTAACATCCCATAATTTTGGTGGAAGTTTTAAGGAAATATTTAAATAGGTTGTATTGCAAATTTGCCCACTGGACCAGATTTGAAAATTTGGTGTAGAGCTCAAAATCTCTAATGAACTAAAGATATTTTTGCATAAAAGTGATTTAAGAACATCCCATGACATCTCCAAATTTTGGTTGGAATTTTGGATAAATTTATCAAATGGTTGTAGTTCAAATAGGGTTTCAAACTAATGAAAAATCACTTTAAGGAATAAAGCTCAGAGAGCAAAATTTTATGCAAATACATCCACTGATAATAGAGGTGTTTTTCTTGAGAGGGTAAACAAGTCCAATCAAATAAATGGCAAGTTTTCACTTGGGGTAAAAACTCCATAAAAATAAAGAATGAAAGGTCCTGAAATTCAAAGGAAATCCAGAAAATAAAAGTTTAAGCTCCTGGCAAAAATTTTAATTAACAAAACAAGGTTAAAATTTTTGGGGTGTCACAACACTACCCCCCTTAAGAAAAATCTCGTCCCCGAGATTTGCTAAAAGCTGTTTTGAAAATAAATACTCTTACCATTCCACAAATAACCACTTTACTTACGTATTAAAAAGCGGCTACAGGGAGAGGGCAATAAGTGGTGTAAAACAACAGTGTGGGACACTAGCGCTGCGTGGAAAAATCTACGGTTGAGAGATTTTTACACTGGTTACCGTAAATTTAGAATAAATTCTAAATTTCTAAAATACGCTGGTCGTACCCGAGAGCACAGTGTTCCCTCTGGCTGACAGGTGGACCCGGGGCCCACTCTCAGTATCTTCTTCTTCCTCTAGCTCTCTCTTCTTCCTCTCTCCCGCGCGCTTTCCCGCGCTTTCTCCACCGGCGACGTCTAGCGCGTAGGGCATCTAGGCCGTACTGCGGTAGTGCGCGGTGTGCTAGCTGCCGGTGCAGCGTGCACTCACCTCGCGGGCTTGTGCGCTGTCGGCACTGCTCGCGGATTCGTCTCCGAACACCGGCGATCGGGCAACGAGCGGCGCTGGTGGACCTCGCCCACCGTACACCGATCTCAAGCTATAAAATGACCAGGGTGCTCCTTTCTTCTTCCTCACACATGGCCTCGCTTCTCCTTCTCCTTCCTTCTCCTCCATTTCTGCTTAAAGAAGCTCGAGACGAGGCTCTAATGGCGGAGGTGGTGCCGGACTGGTACGTGATCCTGGCGTGCGGAGGGCTGGCGGCGGTGTTGGGGCTCTCCGTGCTCCTGTGCGCGATGATCCTCGATGATCGTCGTGATGCTGCCGCTCGAGTGTTGGCTCTCCGGGATGGCGGCGATCACGAGGATTAGGTGTGATGTCGGGTGCCAACTGTTGTTGGTGTGCCGGAGGTAACTTGTACCCGGATAATTATCCACTAATCTCCTTCGTGAGACCGTGGTTAGGGAGGTGGTCGGTGAGATGCAACACGGTTACGTGTTTTTGCAAGCAGTGTATGTGTTCGAATGGTTGTGGTTGTGAGTCTGCTGCCGTGGTGCTGCGTGAATAAAAACTCCATGCAGTGAGAAGATATACGATGCAGCAACTCAGGGAAAAGAAATCTCACTCAGGGATTTTTCGCGAGAGAAACCAGTTAATCTAAGAGTTAAACCGCAACAAAAACTACTCATATTAATAGAAACCAAATAATTTACTTGCCGCACAAACTCGGGGTACCACGCATAAGTTACAACATATAAATAAATGTTGCAATCATAAACACAGCAATGACGTCTATAATGCAAAAGGTAATCGGACGGGTCCCAGAAAACGCCTCTGCATCGGGACACACCTCTTCTATCGGGGGAAGTGGATTGACCAGTCGATGAATGTGTCTCTCCTGGTCGGGCCTCGTGGTTCGCCGATGGCGATCCGAGGATTCAAATCAGTGAGACTCGAGATAACCCATTACTCATTGGGTCAAACATTCTTGAGCGGCGACGCATGGACAAGGTTGGCCAAGATCTGGGTCTCTCTCAATTCGTCCCCGAAAAGATGTTATCTGCTCCGTGCTGCACGGCTCGGAAAGTAATAATACCCTCTTTCACTGCATAGGGTACCGTGAATCGAAGGCGGACAAGCGCTTCGTGTGCAGCCGCTTCTATGGCCATTTGTGGAGCTGCTATAGATTTCCCCACGAAGGAGACTTCCGTTGGGTCTTGGTTTGAGTTTACGGGAGGGATGTGTACTACTGTCCAATATTTCAAGGTGGATGCGGTGATTCTCGATTTGAGCAGCTCGTACTGGGGTGGCTGGGTAGAACCCATGGTACTGCAGGTAATGTCCCACAATATTTTGACAAAGCTACCCGGGGTTGCATCTGGGGTTCTCAGATAAATACTAGGGCTCGGCATGGCAAGAAATGGTTGTGAGGGTGGTGCACAAGGTGAGGGGTGCTTGGCAAGGTCACGAGGTGGCCTTTTTATATGGCATCCGGGCTAGGTTATATACCGCGGTGAGGGGCACTATTTTGTTGGTTCTGCTATCATGGGGTCAGGGTCAAAGCCACAGGTACACATATCCCACAAAAGTGACGTGGTACTGTGGGTGTCGTCAGGGTTGGTTTTGGTAGCTGTGCCCGAAATAAAAATATGTAACTGCAGGCTGACATATTTATACAAGGTTACTATTTAAAACAGAGGCACAACAACAGGCTGCGTTTATTTACAAGGTCGCATGATTATAAGGTGTGTATACACTGAGACTCGGCACTACTCGAGTGACTTAGTGTACCTCATTTATATCCAAGCGGGCGTGCCTTGTGGACGTCGAGGCTTCTCCACGGGTTTCACCGTCGGGATTAGCTGGAGGTGGTTGAGGAACTGCAGGGTCGGGGTAGCGATGATGACCATCGCGGGGATTGTTGGCCACAATCCCGTTGGAGCGTGTTCCCAAAAGGCTACGAAGCACTTCTGGGGTCATCAAAGCACCTTGGTCGATGGCTGGGGCAGACCTCAAGGACTCGATCGGGTGTCCAAACAGTACGACGGGGTTGTCGGTGTCGGGCTCGTCCTCTCCTCTCGCCGGGTCTCGGCGAACCAGTTCTCCACGAGCTACGATTAGATGAATGGTGATTTGATCGAACAGTTCCTCTAGCGCACCTACATAGCGCACTAGGTGCAACAATGCAGGATCCGTCTCGTGATATCCATTGGCAACTTGGGTGGTCTACCATACCCTTCACAGTTGGGGTAGTAGTAGAACGAGCGACAGTTAACTCTAGGCGACAAGTGCCAGAGTTGAACTATAGCCTCTCGCGCTGCTAGTTGGATGGCTTGTGGCTCAAAGGAACTTGTCCTTCCGGTGAACCTGTAGGGGCGTTCTGGCGATAGACCCCTACCGTAGATGTGCACAGTGGCCCAGAATTGACGGCCCTCACCGCTCACGGGTCCTTGGTACACAACATATTCTAGGGGCTCTTCTAACGCATAGGCACGACGGGTAAGGTTTGCGAGTATGGTCACAAAACCTCCAAGGTTGGTTGCCGTGGTTTCGTTGTGCGCGACGGGGCCAGGCATGATGGCTCGGTTTGGGGTAGAGGTTGTGCTGTGCTGGGTTGAGGCTAGCGTGCCCTTTTTATAGAAAAAGGGGACGAAGTCTTCCTTCGCACGCTTGCAAATGAGATATATTAGGCGTCGGTCACTAGCGCGTGATCGACAGGCTAGGTTGATAGGTTGGGCACCGACTGTCAAAAGGTCTCAGGCTCACTGTGTGGCTATCTTACACGGGAAGCTTGGCCGGGGTTAGGTTAAGGTCTGGTGGGTTGGTTAACCTAGGTTTATTGACCTGGCTAAGATAGGATTAGCCAATGGTCAGTCTGGCTCTGATACCAAGTTTGTCAGTACCGCCTTTCCGGGATATTAATTTCCAGAAATGGCCCTTGTGCTCACCAGCCCCAGGATTACTGTTAGCTGATGAGGCACCAACTTGATATAGGAATCCCAAGCAAAATACATAATATGTGGTACAAGACCATTCTGGCCTGTGAGTACAACAAATGGTTTCTAGTGGTTGATGGCGGAAGCAGTTTGTGGATCATCAGCGTCTATGGGGCTCCATTTCCCACAGGAACAGCTGACCAGGTTAACTCCTATCTTCGAGAGGTTGCTTTCACCGTTGCTTAGGTTCCGGGGCTGTCATCACATCGCTCCTCTCCATGCGAGAAATCTGGCCAAGACAATAGCCAGGGACAAGCCAGTGAGTACTTGGAATGTACTCGCAAACATTGTGAACACGGGTATAATATAACAAACGATAATCATGCTTTGAAATATTCTACGGTCACAACGTCAGTCATAAAACATTATCCCTGATGCATGCAAGCAGGTTATATATATACAACATGAATACGCAATAACAGGGTAGTAGTAAAATGCACCGATCGGGTGTCTGAAGCGACGCCTCGAAATGATAGTAAATAACGAGCGTGCCTCAGTCGGGCGTCTGAGCGACACCACATAAAGGGCTTATAATGTAAACAATAATCATGCCACAGTCGGGTGGCTGAGCGACACCACATAAAGGGCTTATAATGTAGACAATAAGCATGCCACAGTCGGGCGTCTGAGCGACACCACATAAAGGGCTTATAAAGTAAACAAAAAGAATGCCACAGTCGGGCGTTTGAGCAACACCACATAAAGGGCTTATAAAGTAAACAACAAGAATGCCACAGTCGGGCATCTGAGGGACACCACATAAAGGGCTTATAAAGTAAACAACAAGAATGCCACAGTCCGGCGTCTGAGCGACACCACATAAAGGGTTTATAAAGTAAACGACAAGAATGCCATAGTCGGGCGTCTGAGCGACACCACATAAAGGGCTTATAAATAATCATAGTGAATATCCAGGAGGTAGAACCGTCCCAAGGATACTCAATAATTCAAATAATATAATGGGTTAGTCCGAAATAAAGATACACATAATCATCACAAGTCATTAGTCGTGATCCAAGTTCTGATCTAGTAGTTTCTCCTGCGAAGACCGACACTAAGACCGACACTTGACCCATCCCAGACTGTAGTCCTTAACCATGGACACGGCTATTCGAATAGATTTAACCTCTGTAGAGGGTGTACTCTTTACCCACGAGCAACGGATTCCTTTAGTCCACCGGGACTAATTCCGTCTACGGCCTTTCAATTGAAAACACACCTATCCGCACACACCATCTAACTTACCGGTGTCTGGAATCACCCACGACACCCGTTAAGCGAAACTCTAAGTGGGGAGGCTACAACCTCGACTTAGCATGGGATCACAAAATTTATACAGCAAAACTAGGGGAGCTACCCCTTCGGCTACAACCGAAACACCCATGCCCCGGACCAGGTGGCATGCCTACCGGATGCCTCCGGTATCTTCCACCATGGCCTCTCTGTACGGCGTGTGTTAGGAAAGGGGTTGACAACTTACTGAAACGTACCCTACCTATGGCAGGGACAAGTGGTAGTACGAAACAAGTATGGGGGTTACCGGAACAAGACTCGATCTATGGTCGACTCAGGAGGTTTAAGTCTTCCCTGCATGATTATTATAACAATATATACTTCAACCAACAGACAGAATCACCACTCGACATACCTCATCATGCCGTACCGGACACAACCATCTCAACGGAGGACTAGGGGCAGACCCTGTCTACCCAAGACAGCGGCATTCCTGGATTCCTTCCGGTATGCATGACAGGCATGTGATGGTGACTACTATCACAAACATATCAAACTCCAACAGCATGAAATCATCGATGTGCACTCATGAGTTGGAACCTATCATCGCATAAAATACGGATACTCCATGTTGAAATGGTGTTGTAACTGTGTAGATAACACACACGATATTATGCTAGGGTTCAGAATGCTTGCCTTCAAGCTGTGTAGAGGCAGGGTGCATCCTAAAACTTTTGAAAGTTTTCTTCTCTCTCCGACAATCCTATTTTTGAAAATATTCGAATTAACGCATAGTTTAAAAATGGTACAAAAAAGTTGTCTGATTTTTTGTCAAATAAATCTGAAAATAAATTAGACAAAATTTGAGAGAGGTAGGAAAAAGAATCAACTCATTTGGAGTTATATTTAAAATGTTATAGTCAGTCAAAGTTTTGGTCAAATTCTGTTTTTAAAATAAAACAGAGAAAAAGAAAAATGATTCGAACTAACTACGTCGAAGGCGTATTCTGGTGTTTACGCCTCCACTTATCCAGCATGGACGGCGCGTGGGTCGCTGAAAGTGGGTCTAGGGGACCCACTGGTCAGGTTTGACCAGTCGTCCTTCCCTCCTCTTCCTCTGCCCGAGCGGGGGGCGGGACTCCAGCGATCGCCGCTGGCGATTGGCGGCTCTTTGTGGGGTTCCGAGGGCGGGGATGGATCCGCCACACCGGGGAGGTCCTCCCGGTGGTTGTTGGGTCGTCGCGGGTGGAGGGAGTCGCCGTCGACGAGCTTCGCGACGGCCGGTGGCTTCTGGAGCAATGGGGGTTTGGGCTACGGTGGCCTCCGATCATGGCTGAGGGTTTGGGCGGTTCCGCACGATCCAGGGGAGGAGGATGGAAGCACCGGGAGGGTTTGGGGGCCCCGGGTTTGGCCAGATTTCACCAGAGCGTGGCGGCGGCTGAACCTGTCGGAGGTGAGGAAGATGACCTCCTCCCGTCGTTCTCTGGCTATGGGGGGCTCTAGAGAGGTGGCCTGAGTTTGCCTGAGTGCTCGGATGAGCTCGGGGGTCTCCTTATATAGTGCAACGAGGTCGGTTCCGCGGCGGCCGGAGATTAGGTCGCCGGCGAACCGCCACACTGTGCTGCAGGGCGACGTGGCGTGGTTTGGGCTGGTCGGCGCATTCCGACGGGTTCCCTACTGCTCAAGGGGGCGAGCTGGCGCGCGTGGGTGGCTTGGGCGGCGCCGTCCACGGCAGGGCTGCTGTAGCCGGCCGCTTGTGGCCACGACCGACCTGACGGCGGCCCTGTGGAGCCCTAGGGGCGGTCTGGCGCGTTTCGGTGAGTGGATGAGGCCGGGGTGTGGCTCTGCAGGTGAGCAAAGGTCAGGGGCGCGGGGCGAGCGAACGTGGCGGCTCGGATATGCAAGACGCAAACACGCGCCTGGCGCGCCAGCAGCATGCACGCAACGTGCTCGCCGAATTGCCATGGCAGGCCAGGGGGCTCCAATCCACGAGGGGTTTGGCAGGTTGGGGCTATAGGCTACGCCAGAGCTATGAGACAAGCTGATTTGGCAAAGCAAGCAAGTCCAAAGTGCAAACTAAAAACCATGCCCAAACTGGCCATGCACAGAAGGTGTTTGACAAAATGATAAGGGCATCTAGGCAACTCTTGGAGGGTCCAAAATCTCCAGATCAGGGTCTCTTTAGATGCAGGTCAGGATGGTAAGGTTAGTTGGCCAAATCTAGAAACTTGCTAGTGCAAAACTTTGAGAAAACCAAATCTGGTCAGAAAGAAAAGTATATGGTTTCATGGACTAAAACTACTCCAATGGGTTCACTCTCTTGGACTTAGGGGTTTTGTAGGATGGACTATAAGTATGAGGAAGAATCATGGGCAACAGAGCAAAATAAAATGTGGTTGCTGTACAAATCAACAAGTTGGACCAGAATGGAAATGAGGTTGATTCACTCAAATTTTTCAAAGAGCCTAACTGTGTTTTTGCATAAAGTTGAATAATATACTCCCATTAACATCCCATAATTTTGGTGGAAGTTTTAAAGAAATATTTAAATAGGTTGTAGTGAAAATTTGCCCACTGGACCAGATTTGAAAATTTGGTGTAGAGCTCAAAATCTCGAATGAACAGAAGATATTTATTTGCATAAAAGTGATTTAAAAACATCCCATGAAATCTCCAAATTTTGGTTGGAATTTTGGATAAATTTATCAAATGGTTGTAGTTCAAATAGGGCTTCAAACTAATGAAAAATCACTTTAAGGAATAAAGCTCAGAGAGCAAAATTTTATGCAAATACATCCACTGATAATAGAGGTGTTTTTCTTAAGAGGGTAAACAAGTCCAATCAAATAAATGGCAAGTTTTCACTTGGGGTAAAAACTCCATAAAAATAAAGAACAGAAATGTCCTAAAATCCAAAGGAAATCCAGAAAATAAGAGTTTAAGCTCCTGGCAAATTTTTTAATTAACAAAACAAGGTTAAAAATTTTGGAGTGTCACAACAGGCAAGTTCACACTTTGATTATATCCCTTCCATACCCAGTTTTTATGCATTAGTTTTAATCCTCAAACATTGCATGATTTGGATGTCATCAACATATCGGATGGGAAGTAGTTGATGAGGTAGAACCTATTGCCCTGTTATATTCAAACCCTTGGGAGTTACTTCTACGCATTGCTTATATTGCTATTCTATGCTCATAGACGTGGTTTGGGTGAGTGAAATCCATGACAGATGTGATATTGTTAATTAATTGTTTAACTTAAGGTGGCAACTTAAATACACATCTGGGTGGATTGAGGCACATGGGGTATCCAGTGTTGCCTATATTTTTGTAAATCCCGGGGTTCCGTGTGATTTTCCTATGGACCGCCTCCCAGGCTCAAAGGGATCATAAGATTATTCATGCTAGAAACTTCCGTGTGCAGCCACAAGCTATTATGGGCTCTAGCATAGTTGAGTAGGTTACATGAAGCTCTTGAAGAGGTGGATCAGTGGGTAGAGGGATGTTGGTTTGGTATGGTCTGCCTGGAGTAAAGAGTTAATGTTTCTGAAAGACTGTGTCTCGGTCATCCGTTTCTCAAACACCGTGTAGTGCGAGAAATCCAACAGAGGCGATCGAGTCTTGTAGGGAAAAGTGTGCAAACCTCTCCAGAGTGTACAATCTAATCATGATTAGCCGTATCCCCGGTTATGGACAATCTTGAGTCTCTGGTACTTGGATTATCATATTGATCCCATGACGTTACTTAAATAATTTGTTGGGTCATTGATGATTATTAATTTGGGATTGAGTTGGAGGAACCTTCTCAATATTTTCAACCAACTTTGTAGTTAAATAAAATATATTCCTTTGATGTAGGGAAAAATTGGCTTTTCGCAAAAACCCTATAACCATAGAGCTTTTCCACCAGCCAAATATGCATGTAGTGATAGCCATTATTCATCATTGCTCTATGGTGTGAATTTGCCAGTACATTCAATGTACTGGCCCTTTGTGGCTGCAACGTCTCATGTTGCAGGAATCTTACGACGAGTAAGTGATACGTTAGGGTGACGATTTCTACACTCAACTTTGTCGTTGGTGTCGATGGGAATCCACAACCTTGTTACTTCAGCTATTTGGATTGAGGTAATAGTACTTTCATTGTTTTATACATGTGATTTACCTCTGTTCTAAATCCTCGAGTACTGTGTGTGTCAGCATACCGATCCAGGGATGACACTTAAGCACAGAGACTTGACCGTCTGAGGTCGGGTCGCTACAAGATGGTACCAGAGCACATGTTGACTGTAGGACGTGACCCTAGAAACTGGCAAGCCCATAGGAAGGATTTTCTCTAAAACTTTCTTTTTCAAAAAAACAAATCTTTTACCTCTCTTCTCTTCTGAGCTTATTCAAAAATTCCCTTTTAGTGAGACCATACCGTTTTTCCCTTTGGACCACTCAAAGATTCGACTAATGAGACCACTCCGAGAAGGACCAGGTATTGGACAACTAAGACCATTCGGAATGAAGAAGATTTTAGCGTGCATTATAATGATGGACACTACAACGGTTGAAGACTCCGAAGACTAGGAGAATTTGAAGGGTCTGAAGAATCCCCAGATTTGTATGACCTAGGAAGGCACCCCTTATGGAACTTGGCAGACTATAGTTGTCAATACCCGAGTTCAAGGTGTAAGACCGGAACATGGAGAGTTAAAAACTCAAAGTTCTGTCAAGGAAAACCCTAAGGCAGGAGATATCAACTATGGAGAGATAGCTCATGGAAATGACAAGAGCAGAAACACGGCTATCCATGATGTTATCGCCCGCTTATGCTATTGTCACCGTCCTGAGTTAAGCATGCAGATGCATGGAAGGATTGGATGGAAGAAGGCTGATGGAGCATCTATCGGCAAAGAAAGAAATTTTAACCTTAGCTGGTGTACCACCAGTATCTGGAGTATTACATCAAGAATTTTAAGATGGACCTTTAGGAAGCTATATTTGACAAGGAGCATTTCGTGAAGAATTCAGGATCCAGAAACTGAAAGTAGCCAAGCTGGAGGAGCAAAACCTCGAGATCCGGAGATTCGTCAGGAACTGAAGGACAGTAGGACCATGGTTCATGCCAAGGATGTTGAAACCCAGAAGTTTGGAATGCAACTCCAGAAATATTAAAGGACGTCATGATAGACTTTGCAAGAATAGAGATGATCTGGAAAAAGAACTTGAGAAAGACAAGCACGATCGGAAGAAGCCATCAGAGACATGAACAATACTTGAAGAGTTTGGCGAGTTGAAAATTTATTGACCTTTAGAAGACCAACCACCTATTATATATCGGTGTTAGATGCGACGATTGTGAGCTGTCATTTGTTTAATGTTTTTCCGACAGCCACAAATAAAATCTGTCTTTCCGAAACTATTGTTTGCTTTGTGTGCATCCCTCTCTATCTCTCTTATCTCATCCCAAACCCATGGGCCCAATAGAGGATGAATGGAGATGAGCTTGTATTTTCTGGACCGATGAGTCAATTGGAGACAGACCAATGGATTCAGAACATGGAGGATTACATGAAGAATAGCCCTATAGTCAGAAAGGATATGGCCCAGCATGCTCTTCCATTCTTTGAAAGAGGTGCTGCTACCTGGTGGAGGATGTACGAAACCATCAACGGATGGCAAGGAGTAACCGTTTGGGAAGAATTGAAGTTGACTCTGCTAAAGTTTCGGCTTGTGTCCCAGAAGTTGAAGCCTTATGGAAATATATGGAGAAAGTGCATGCAAGCTTTGTTGAGAAATAGGACACAACCATAAAGAACACCGCGATGAATACCCTCATAAGTGGGGGATTACCAAAGGAGTTAGCCGAGGATCTCAGGGAACTTCGCTTGGAGATAGTCCCCATAGGTTTTGTTGCAGCAATGGAAGTTCAGTCTACATTGTTGGGAAAGATCCGTGAAGCTCAGAAGGATGACAAAGAGATTGCTGAGTTAAAAGACAGGATGAGGACGACACCTTATGGTTCGAGGACCGTGTATATGTGCCCAATAATGCAAAGATCAGGAAGTTAATACTTCAGGAGGCTCATGACTCACCATACTCGATTCGCCCTGGAAACAACAAGATGTATTTGGATTTGAAGGAGCGTTTCTGGTGGACTGGTATGAAGAAGGATATTGCGGAGTATGTAGTCGTAGGTGATGTATGCCAGAGAGTAAAGGCAGAGCATCAGAAGCCAGCAGGATTTCTACGCCTATGCCGATACCCGAATGGAAGCAGGATAAGCTTGGCATGGATTTCATTACCAGATTTCCCAGAACTCGATCGGGATGTGATTCTATCTGGGTAGTAGTTGATTCGCTTGACCAAAGTGGCTCACTTTATCCCAGTGAAAACCACCTATACAAGTGCAAAGTTGGACAAGATATATATGACCAGGACTGTATGTCTGCATGGAGTTCCGAGGACCATCGTATCAGATAGAGGAACACAGTTTACCTCAAAGTTTTGGAATCAGCTGCACCAGACTTTGGGTACTAGGCTAGAGTTCAGTACAGCCTTTCATCCGCAGACAGATGGATAGACCGAGAGAGTCAATCAGATTCTGGAGGACATGTTGAGAATGTGTGCGCTAGATTATGGATCTAGTAGGGATGATAATCTACCTTACGCGAAGTTCTCATACAACAACAGTTACCAAGCCAGTTTGAAGGTGGCCCCTTTCGAAGCTTTGTATGGGAAAGGTGCAGGACACCGTTGATGTGGGACGAAGTTGGAGACCGTCAGTTGTTTGGACCAGATTTGATCAAAGAGTCAGAAGAGAAGGTTAAGTTGATTCGAGATAGACTGAAGGTAGCTCAGTCCTGGCAAGAAGAGTTATGCAGACTCAAAAACGCAAGGAGGTAATCGATGAAATTAGAGAAAGAGCATGTCTTCGTGTGTCCCCTCTGCGAGGAGATTAAACGATTTGGAGTTAAGGGAAAGTTAGCCCCGAGACGTATGGGAGAAGTGGCCAACAAGTTGGAGTCACCCGAAGGACTGTCAGGAGTTCATGATGTGTTTCACGTTTCCCAGTTGAAGAAGTGCCATGCAGAGATGGCCAATATGCCCCTGTAAGGACGCTTGACCCCTGGAAAGGAGAATGATATACCATGGAGTGGATTTCGTAAAAAATAAGTATGAGTTTTTTCTCGATACATGAGATACCCCAAGATTATGAAGGGATGAAGTACTATTGGATATAAAGGAAGTATGATGTTGTTAATAAGGAGCAATTGCAACTCCATGATGAGTCTGAGTAATCTCGTCTGAGTTTTGTGCCAATAGAAGGAAGGGAGACAATAAAATTGGATGTATTTTAAGTATGCTTGGAAGCCGGAAGTTGGATGTTGGAGTAACGATCAGCTGCCCCGAGGATGAGTTCAAGGTTTACAAGTGATGAGATGGGCCATAACCCACAGGCCCCAGGACCTGCCAAGAAGCAAGCACACACTTGCTGAAGGAAAACCCTGGAAGAAGTTAGGATTTTATCGATAGATGATTTTATAGGAGTTTACGCAAAACCTGAGAGTTGTGAAGGAACGATAGATGTTTATTTGGCTTGCAGAATCCATGGATTTATCCGAACTTGGTTCGTTGACAAGAGAAATTCTGCAATGCTTGTGAGGATGACCGAGTGTTAGAATGCGAGATTCACTAAACCATATACAAGGTAATGATTTGGGTGCGGGATGGATTGATCACCATACCGACTTACTCTTATTATTTGCCTTGTTATATGGGATGGTAAATCTGAGTGACTTACCTATAGTAGAGAGACGACGATCAAAACCTTGTTTAAACCTTAGAATGGTATGATAATTTTTCCCTTGTACACGGCAGTTGTTGCCAACCGTAGGTTACACGGTGAGGTTCAACCCAGACCCATTTCCTGCAGGACAAACCATAAATTGTTGACCACCATGAGATATCAATTGTTGTTTAGTATTGGCGCCAGACCTATCAGCTATGAAGACCCAGTCTCGGAATAACCTTACCAAGATGAAAGGACAGAAGAATTGAGGAAAAGGTTATGCCGCTACTGAAAGAGCCAGAGAAAGAATTTTCCAGAAAATCATAGAAGACCGACACTATCAACAATAAGGATGGAGTATATGAGTTTTGATGGAACTGTAACCATGCTTCTAAGGGTGGTAGCACCCCAGACCCCCTGAGACGATCGATGGATTTTGAGAAGACCCCAACCCTAACCTATTTCTTTCTAGCCTCTCGAATATCGAGGACGAGATTCATTTTAAGGGTGGTAGGTTTGTAACATCCCAAAATTCTAAATTTTGGAATGTTATAATAAACAGATAGATTTGATTGATTGACTGAAAGTGAGTGATTTCAAAACTTTTTGGAACTTAAATGAGAGGGAATAAAAGGACTTTCCCAAACTTTCATTTTGCATTTTATGATCTCCGTGAATTCAAATTCTTTTCACCACAAAACCCTGGAGAGAAGATGACATGACTTCTTCTATTTATTCAAATGACAAGGGGTGTTGAAAATATTTGAATTTCATTTGAGAATATTTCCAATTCTGAAACTTTATGCAACTCAATGATTTTCACGAGCGAAGATAAAATGACTTCTTCAAAACATATGAAATATGAGTTGGGAGTTTCAAAGGAGCAAATTCAAAGTCCTTTTGGAAATTATTTTTAATTTGGAGTTATTTGGGTTTTATTCAAATTATTTTTCTCCAAAAATAAAATACATGGAAAATAGGGTAACATGATTCCTACAATAAAATAATTGAGAGAAATAAATTTGAATTCATTTTGGTATTTTTGAAATGATTTTTGTTGGATTTTATTAGAGCAGTAGCACTCTTGGCATTCTTTAAATTTGTGTGGATTTTATTTGACTCTAGAAAAATGTTCAGCTTGTAGGAAATGTTTTTCTGAAAATTTTGATATATTATATGCCTATATAAATTTTTTATTTATTTTAGTTTTATTTATGTTTGTTATCTGGAAAATCTTTATTTAAAAAAAAGAATCCTCGCCGGACCGGGCCGGCCCAGTTCCAGTCGGTCCAGCCCAGCCGTACCTCTCATCCCCGACGCGAGCTCTGCCCCGCCGCCGTCTCCGATCGAGAAACCGCCGCCGCCTCGCCTCGCCTTGCCCCCTCCTCCACGCCACCTCCTCCCCTCCCCTTAAATAGCGCGGCCCCGGGCCCCGCCTCTCTCTCCTCGCCACCCCGCGCCTCATCTCACCGAAGCCGTAGATCGCCGCCACCAACCTTCGCCGCCGCCGTCGCTCCGCTGCTGCTGTTGCCGCTGCCCGCACCTCCGTCCGCCGCTTTGCTTGCGCTTGCCGACGCCTTCGCCGCGACGCCACCACTTCAAGCCGCGTTGTCAGCGAGAGCGCCGCCGACGACCTCGCCGGTGTTTGTCACAACCGCCACCGGTTTTCGACGGAAAACCACAAACCGGTATAAACCGATTTAAACGCCTCGGTTTTTCTTCGGTTTGTTTTTCGGTTTATTAAGTTAGGTTTTGTTATTTTGCGAGCGTTCGTTAGTTAGGATTCTGTAGTGAACGTTTTCTTTCTGTAGATCTGTGTAGCGAACGTTCGTTATTTAGTATTTTCTTTTTCTTTTTAATTTCAGCCAAGGACCTATCTATGATGATTTTATTTACAGATTAGTCCCTAATCTTCAAACCCTCACTACTTTTTACTCGTTTATCCAAATCCAACAAAACCAATGCCCACTTCTTCGTTATGATCTCCTCTATCCAGTAATCCAACTCAAACATGTTTTTGAAAGTTTCAAATTTGAATTAGACCAGATTTGTATTCAAACTTCGTTTGATCATAACTTGAGTTTTATAACTCCGATTTAGTTGATTCTTTTTGCAAATCGAAGCTCTTGACCTAAACTTTCTGATAAGGCCAAATTCGCATAATTTTGGTACTGTTGGAAATTGTTTTATGTTGCAAGAGTTATTTGCTTGGTTTTGATGTTTTCCGAATTGTCTTCTTCGTTCTTTCCGATCTTTTGAGTGATTGCTTATGTGTGGTTATTATTGCTTGCCTACAATAGATTGAACAGAGTGTGACGAGTAGAACTATCAAGATTTGTGAGTGCGAATCATCTTCACAAACAATACAGGCAAGTTCACACTTTGATCATATCCCTTCCATACCCATTTTTTATGCATTAGTTTCAATCCCCAAACATTGCATGATTAGGATGTCATTAACATATCAGATGGGAAGTAGTTGATGAGGTAGAACCTATTGCCCTGTTATATTCAAACCCTTGGGAGTTACTTCTACGTATTGCTTATATTGCTATTCTATGCTCGTAGACGTGGTTTGGGTGAGTGAAATCCATGACAGATGTGAGATTGTTAATTAATGGTTTAACTTAAGGTGGCAACTTAAATACACATCTGGGTGGATTGAGGCACCTGGGGTATCCAATGTTGCCTGTATTTTTGGAAATCCCGGGGTTCCGTGTGATTTTCATATGGACCGCCACCCAGGCTCAAAGGGAACATAAGATTATTCATGCTAGAAACTTCCGTGTGCAGCCAAAAGCTATTACGGGCTCTAGCATAGTTGAGTAGGTTACATGAAGCTCTTGAAGAGGTGGATCAGCAGGTAGAGGGATGTAGGTTTGGTATGGTCTGCCCGGAGTAAAGAGTTAATGTTTCTGAAAGACTGTGTCTCAGTCATCCTTTTCTCAAACACCGTGTAGTGCAAGAAATCCAACGGAGGCGATCGAGTCTTGTGGGGAAAAGTGCACAAACCTCTGTAGAGTGTACAATCTAATCATGATTAGCCGTATCCCCGATTATGGACAATCTTGAGTCTTTGGTACTTGGATTATCGTATTGATCTCATCACGTTACTTAAATAATTTGTTGGGTCATTGATGATTATTAATTTGGGATTGAGTTGGAGGAAGCTTCTCAATATTTTCAACCAACTTTGTAGTTAAATAAAATATATTCCTTTGATGTAGGAAAAAATTGGGTTTTCGCAAAAACCTTATAACCATAGAGCTTTTCCACCAGCCAAATATGCATGTAGTGATAGCCATTATTCATCATTGCTCTATGGTGTGAATTTGCCAGTACATTCAATGTACTGACCCTTTGTGGCTGCAACGTCTCATGTTGCAGGAATCTTACGACGAGTAAGTGATACGTTAGGGTTACGATTTATACACTCAACTTTGCCGTTGTGTTGATGGGAATCCACAACCTTGTTATTTCCGCTATTTGGATTGAGGTAATAGTATTTTCGTTGTTTTATACATGTGATTTACCTCTGTTATAAATCCTCGAGTACTGTATGTGTCAGCATACCGATCCAGGGATGACACTTAAGCACAGAGACTTGACCGTCTGAGGTCGGGTCGCTATAAATGAGCGCAAAAGTTTTTGTTTTTGCACAGATTCAAGTCAACTATCATCCACACTATCCCAAAGGGTTTACTTGACACTTTATTGAAACAAAAGCAATAAAACATGATTACTACAGTAGCATAATCATGTGAACACATAAAAATAGTAAGGGTAAATGTTGTGTTGTCTCCCAACAAGAACTTTTCTTTAATGCATTTTAGCTAGGTGTGATGATTTCAATGATGCTCACATAAAAGATAAGAATGGAAACATGAAAAAGAGCATCATGAATCGCATGGAAAGCACAGTTAAGCCTAACCCACTTCCTATGCATAGGTATTTTGTGAGCAAATAATTTATGGGAGCAAGAATCAACTAGCATAGGAAGGCAAAACAAGCATAACTTCAAGATTTCAACACATAGAGAGGGAACTTGATATTATTGCAATATGTAAAAGCATATGTTCCTCTCTCATAATAATTTTCAGTAGCATCATGAATGAATTCAACAATATAACTATCACATAAAGTATTCTTTTCATGATCCACAAGCATAGAAATTTTATTACTCTCCACATAAGCAAAATTATTCTCATGAATAGTAGTGGGAGAAAACTCAATAAAATAACTATCATGGGATTGTAAATTAAAATGATGATGATAAGTTTCAAGGTTATCATTATTCCTCATAGCATACATGTCATCGCCATAATCATCATAGATAGCAACTTTGTTATCATAGTCAATTGATGCCTCATCCAAACTGGTGGATTCATCACTAAATAAAGTCATGACCTCTCCAAATCCACTTTCATCAATATAATCATCATAAATAGCTTCCCCAAGCTTAAGGTTTTGCATATCATTAGCATCATGAATATTCAAAGAATTCCTACTAACAACATTGCAATCATGCTCATCATTCAAAGATTTTTTATCAAACATTTTACAAAATTCTTTGTCTATCAATTGAGCACAATTTTCCTTTCCATCATTTTCATGAAAGACATTATAGATATGAAGAATATGATGCAACCTCAATTCCATTTTTTTGTAGTTTTCTTTTATAAACCAAAGTAGCGGTTAAACAAGAAACTAAAAGATTCGATTGCAAGATATAAATAAATACCTTCAAGCACTCACCTCCCCAGCAATGGCGCCAGAAAAGAGCTTCGTTGAGGGGATGTGAGTGCCGCTTACCTAACCTCCCCGGCAACGGCGCTAGAAAAGAGCTTGATGTCTACTACAAAACTTTATTCTGGTAGACACGTGTTGGGCCTCCAAGCGCAGAGTTTTGTAGGACAATGGTAGTTTTCCCTCAAGTGGATGACCTTAGGTTTATCAATCCGTGGGAGGCGTAGGATGAAGATAGTCACTCTCTAACGACCCTGCAACCAAATACAAGAAATCTCTTGTGTCCCCAACACACCCAATACAGTGGCAAATTATATAGGTGCCCTAGTTCGGCAAAGAGATGGTGATAAAAGTGTAATATTGATGGTAGAAATATATTTTTATAGTCTGAATAAATAAAAACAGCACGGTAACAAATAGTAAACAGGCACAAAAACGGTATTGCAATGCTTGAAAATGAGGGATAGAGTCCATACTTCCGCTAGTGCAATCTCTCAACAGTGCTAATATAATTGGATCATATAACCACCCCTCAAAGTGGGATGAAGAATCACTCCAAATTTCCTATCTAGCGGTGAACATAAGAAGAAATTATTTGTAGGGTACGAAACCACCTCGAAGCTATTCTTTTCGATCGATCTATCCAAGAGTTCGTACTAAAATAACACCAAATAATTTCAGATTCATAATACTCAATCCAACACAAAGAACCTCAAAGAGTGCCCCAAGGTTTCTACCGAAGAAATAAAAGACGAGAACCTGTATCAACCCATATGCATAGATTACCCCAATGTCACCGCGGGAATCCGCTAGTTGAACGGCAAAACACATATCAAGTGAATCAATATGATACCCATTGTCACCATGAGTATTCATATGCAAGATATATATCAAGTGCTCTCAAGTCCATAAAAGTATTCAATCCGATAACAACGAAATCTCAAAGGGAAAAACTCAATTCATCACAACAAGATAGAGAGGGGAAAACACCATATGATCCGACTATATTAACAAAGCCCGCGATACATCAAGATCGTGACATCTCAAGAACACGAGAGAGAGAGAGAGAGAGAGAGAGAGAGAGATTAAACACATAGCTACTGGTAAAAACCTCGGCCCCAAGGGTGGACTACCCCCTCCTCATCGTTGTGGCCGCCGAGATGATGAAGTGGCCACCGGAGATGATTCCCCCCTCCGGTAGGGTGGCAGAATGGGGTCTAGATTTGTTTTCGGTGGCTACAGAGCCTTGTGGCGGTGGATCTTTTGATCTAGGTTAACCCCGAGGGTTTTTGGAATATTTGGGATTTTATAGGGCAAAGAGGGGGTGCACGGAGGCCACCGAGGAGGGCACAACCCACCTGGGCGCGCCTCGGCCCCAAGCGCGCTCGAGGGTTGTGCTCCTCGGGCACCCCTGTGTGCTGCTCGCCCACTTGGTGGTCTTTTGGTCCATAAAAATCCACAAAAAGTTTCACGTTGTTTGGAATCCGTTTGATATTGATTTCTTGTGATGTAAAAAACAAGCAAAAAACAGCAACTGGCACTAGGCACTGGTTCAATAGGTTAGTCCCAAAAAATAATAGAAGTTTCTATAAAATGATTGTAAAACATCCAAGAATGATAATAAAATAGCATGAATATTTCATAAATTATAGATACATTGGAGACGTATCATTGGCGGGACAGGGGCCTCGGCGGAGCAGGGCCTCGCCGAAGCCAGCAAAGTCCTCCGCCTCGGTGTCGGCGGGGCGGGGCCTCGGCGGAGCCGGCATTGTCCTTGACCTCGTCATCAGTCTCGAAGAATAGCGCCTCACCTGCTTCATCACCCTCTTTGTAGGCGGTCGCAACCTCCGCCACCCGCATGCGGTACCGCCAGCGCACGAGGCGGCTCTCGCGGGCGGAGCGGTACGACTCGAGCAGCGCCTCCAGCTCCGCCAGCTCTGCGACGATCTGCTCCTCCGCCTGCAGGCGCTCCTGGAGGACATGGTGGGAGTAGGCGGCGTTGTCTTGCGCCTCCCAGAACTGCTCCTCACGCTTCTACCTCACCATGTTCATGTATTGGGCACGGGCCTCGCCGATGGTCATGGTGCAATGCACCGGCGAGGATGGCGCGGAAGAGGGGGTTGGTGCCAGATCGTCGGCTACCACGTTCTGCATTGGGACGTCGTCGTCCTCCGACAGCCTTCCAGCGAGCCAGTCGGCAGCAATGGCTGCCATCTCCTTCTGGTCCGTCGTACGCCTGGCCCGAAGAGCGCTGGAGCACGGGGAAGCGATGGTGGGAGTGGTGTGGATAGGAGAAAGGGAACGGAGGCGGATGCCTGCGGCTATGGCTGGTGGGGCAGTTTATATAGCAATGGTGGGCGATAGAGGGACGGACTGGTGGCACCGGAGTAGCCGCCTCGGCAAACGTGTATCATTAATGTGGGCGACAGACGGACGGACGGACATCACTTGTGTCGTTTGAACATGGAGCAATCGCCTGCATCGGGATGCGGCGCGGGCGATGCTGTCCATTTCAGTGGGAAAGCGCGCATGGGCGAGGGAGGGGGTCTGAGTGGGCCAGGGCGGTCAGACTCGTGCTTGGCAGCGGTTCGGTCCAGCAGCCGGATATGTTGGCTCGCCAGCGACGATAATCAGATCATGGACGTGGCTTCCGACCAGGAGCCGACGCCACCGCCCGAGCCGGTTCATGCCGTGTTCACCATAGAGTAGGTGCGGCCGCACTTCGAGAACCTATGCTACAAACAGTGCAGGAGGACCTGTGCTGCAACCTCCGTCTCCTCAACGAGCACTGGC
Source organism: Aegilops longissima (assembly GCA_021605205.1). Classification (NCBI taxonomy): domain Eukaryota; kingdom Viridiplantae; phylum Streptophyta; class Magnoliopsida; order Poales; family Poaceae; genus Aegilops; species Aegilops longissima. The sequence continues at coordinate 306,382,581 of CM038677.1, forward strand.
TCGCGGAAGGACAAATCACCGGCCAACAAGCGAACGACAATGCCGTCGCGGACATGTGGCCCTATGATCCTGGCTTCCTAAATGAGCAGCTGGTGCTGTATCAGACCATCCATAGGGCTCACGAGGCCCTCTCCGTCTTCCTTCTAGTTGTTGCGCTCACCGTGGCTCTGCCGCCTCACATTGTCAACATGGTCAACGAACATGAGGAATCAGGAGATGACTTTAATTGGAGAGGATGATAGTGGATCCCACTAGGGCACGTACGCAAGTGCCTCCTTATTGGTATATACAACTATAATTTTTTTGCTTCCTCCTGGTTTCCTGACATCACGGTCCCACACCATTGTCAACCTATATAGTCAATATACGCGAGAATTGCACAAGGAGAAGTCGACATCTGGGACCCAGCAGCTCGAGCAGTATTTGTGTTTTTGAGGTGTGAGCAAGTTTTTCTTGAGCTATGTTTTTGGTGTTGTTCAGAGGAGCAGGGTATCAACTAGGCGGGCTGCGGCCCGTCTGGCCTAGGCTATTATTTTATGTCGACCAAATATCCAACCCAGATATTAATTTTTCAATGTGAAAATGGCTACCCCAGCTATTTTTTTTGTGGAATACCCAACCCAGATTAACTTGTTATTCTCCAGGCCGCATTAGACTTGCCAAGAAAATGGGCTTTAAGAAATAATAAATGGGTTGTAACTAAAAAAATTGGCTGTAAATATAAAAAACGCACTGAACAGGCACATTTTTTAATTTCATTACTTCTTGTGCACGCAAATTTCGTTGGATTTTTACCTAATAAAAATTTATTTTGAAATTATATTTAATCTGACCCTAAATTTTGGGTTAAAAAATATTTCGGATCCCATCAAAATGTTGGAAATTTTGTTGAAACTTTTTTGAGCGGTTGGCTGAAATTATTAACCGTTGTCCTAGCTTGAAAATGGGCTGTAATTTTAACAAACCGTAAATGGGCTAAGTTAATTCCATTAGTATTAAGAAATGGGTTGTACATTATAACAAATTACAAATGGGCTATATGTTCTCTGCCACAGACACAGGTACGCGTCGGTGCTATACAAACGGTTTTTAACCCCTTTTTGCGACGGCATTTGGAACTGTTGTCAAGTGAGTGTGGGCGATAGGGGGGTCCTTCCCACACGACCTAGAAACCGTCAGGGATAGGGAGCCAAGATACATATACAGTACTCCTACTCGTTTGTGCTCGCATTGCTATCGCAGTCGGTATTCTGTGGTGCTACGTTTACGATGCGCGGCCCATCACAAAGGGTTCACTATTATAGAACATGTATGATAAGCGTACAATCACGCACATTCGCTTTTCCCAAAGCATATGTGATAACTAATTTAGAAGATTAGCTAATCGTTGTACGAGTGTCGGATAGGATTACGAAACATCGGACCATCGTAACATCGTCGTGCATGACAAGTATCGCACACGCTATTCTGTGCTGCAATGTTTACGATGCATACTTCATTAGAAACAGTTCATAGTTGCGAATCGTGTACAATAAGGCAACTATCACAAACGTTTAGTTTGCCCGCACCGTTTGTGATATTGTCTGACATCGCACACGCTTTGCAAATGGCAACTGTGTGCATGCTCGCACATGTTTCCTCTCTGTGAACCGTGTCGGATTATGGTGTATGTCACAAACGTTTGTGTTTTACCAACCGTGTGTGCTGTAACTGCTTGGAGAGCGTAATTTAACCGTAATTTAATTTCTCCTATTTCAAGTTGTACCGGATTTGAATTTGAATGCATGCTATAGCTTTATTTATATCCATCAGGTTCAAACAACCAATGCACTATTCGATTAATAGGTACATATGTTCAAGAATTACATAAGAACAAAATAAAAAATGATGAACGACCATTGCATAATTGTACTATTAAAGACGGTAAAGAAAGAGGTGAAATACATTCTGGTTGTTGAACAAGGTGAAGCGGAATGCCCATATTGTGCCCTCCTCCATGCAGAAGGCACGCACGACTCTAGTCCAACCCCTAGTGATGGCCAACCGCCCATCCTTCACGGTCTTCATGAAAACATCTAGATATTCATCGTGTTCTGGTAGAAATACTTTAACTTTTGCATGCCCATGAATCATGTAGTTTGAGAGGTAATCTTGAGTAAACTGCTTTGGCAACCGCTGCAAAGGAAAAAGATTCAGACATTGAAATCTAACACAACTCATTATGGGCAGTAAAAAGAAGGCTACAGAGTTCTTACTTACCATCCTGTAGTTTGCTGTTATCTTGGATAAAGTGTAAACAAATAGTTTAATTGCCATCTTTTTACCCATTTTACTAACAATGTTTATCAGCTTCATCACTTGATGCTGGTTCATCGATATCTCATTGCCCCATACGCAGAAAGGGTCGAAGCGCAGATCTTTACCAATGACATATGTACCTAAAACCACCAAGTTAATATTAGAAGCTAAACAGCAATTGCACAATTATGTAGTACAACACTCTTTTATAATATCTTATAAAGTCCAATATACTCACATATTAGATCAATTAACATCTTATATCATGGGCCGGAAGAAGTTTATTGCATTCTTTCAAATTATTGGCTGATTAACTGCTGCTGTATCCATGGGTTAGAGTTAGTTTGAGCTAGTTCAGGCTCAAATAGCCCTAAAGTATATCCAAACATGAGGGCTAGTTTGAGCTAGTTGCATATGACCGACCCAAAAAAACTATCCAACCCAAGAGGTGCTAATTGGAGCTAGTTCTCCTAGTGCATTTAGCCCTAAAGTATATCCAAACATGAGGGCTCAATCTAACCATGTCATCAAAACACCTCTTTGGATGGAGTTAGTTCAGGGTTAGTCATGAGCTAGAAACTAACTCTAACCTCTAGCTAAGTTGAGTATCCAAACAGGGATGTGTTGTTGTTCTTGCTGCTGCTCTTCTACATATATCTAGACATCATCAAAACATTAAGGTAACACTCTTCCTTGTTTCTATGTAGCCTAGGATTGCATATTTAGACATTAAGTACAGTGCATGTTGTTATGTAGCCTCAGATATATTACATATGGCCCTAGTTAACCGATTAGTCCCTGTTCAGCCCCCGGCCTATATGGTACCAGCTACCGATATCCTGAACAGTGAGTATATAAAAGTCATGGGATGAAACTAACCTCGATGGAAAACAATAGTCGTTCCCAAAATTGTCCTGTGTAGGTACATCGGGAGGCATGTTAAGCACAACAAGCTAAACATCAACCAAAATTATCAATGGCAGACAAAATAATCTCCAAAAGATAGCTTCAGTGTGCAGGTTTAAGCATGCTAGTAAAGCAAAACAAGTGCAAAGGTGTGTTAACTGCAATAGGCCTAACATTTAACAACAAGCAAACATAGTCATTCAAACTGGTATTGTGCCGGTCTAAGTACACTAGTTATTGTTAAATAAAAAAGGAAAGGCGTGTTAACTACAAGATGCAGCAACCAAATGTAGTCATTCATAGTGGTATTGTTGAAACCGGCATCGATGAAATTGAACGCATAGTTCATACTTGCACATATAGAACATCACGCCAGAATAATCGAATAAACAAGGTATACTACTTAACAACCAAAGATAGCATTTGAAACTGGACATATGCTAACTACAAACAACCGAACAATGAAAAAACTTTAAAAGAGGCATATGCTAGCTATAACAGGCTTAACAACCAGCAAATGTATGCATTCCTATCAGTATGTTTAAAACAGGATTGATGAAATATACTGCATAGTAAATAATTGCACATATAGAGCAACACATTGTGAACAACTGAAATAAACAACGCATACTGCGAACAACCAAATATAGAAATTAAAACTGGACATATTCTCACTACAATACAAAAGGGACTCGATAAAACAAATCATGGGTTTCCCCTGTGAAGAGGCACGGAAAAACAAATCATGGGTTTCCTCACTTGTCACAGATGGGCTCGTTCCTGTGGGAAGAGCACGTACCATGGATGCACTCAATGTTGCCACAGATGGGCTCCTTCCCCTTGGAAGAGCACGGCTATAGGGTGCCCTCCCTGATGTCGCAGACGGGCTCCTTCCCCTTGGAAGAGCAGATGGGCCCTTTCCCCTTGGAAGAGCCAGAGAGGGTGCCCTCCTAGTGGTCGCCGTCGATGAGGTCTGACTTGGAAGCTGTGGATCCCAAGCCAGCGTCACAGTATGTGTCCTTCAGAAATGAAAAAAGGGGCTCGATGGCGATGTAGGATGGAAAATTCTTGACAGCGAGCCAGAAGAGACCAGCGGCGGGGCCATGGATAAGATCGATGGCAGTTCAGCCCGAGGGGTTGGGGGTGGGCCACTTAATGTGTGACATAGCCCGCCTTAGGCCGTCGCTGTCGACGACCTCGATGTTGTAGCCGCCATTCATGACATACCTGCATACTCTAGCCCGCTATTTGAGTGCCAGCGGCCAGTAATGGTCGTCACCTTCCTCGGCGACACCGGGCGAAGAGACCGCGATACACCTCTTTTGGGCCAGTCGCTCCTTGAGCTCCACGGGAAGTGTAGTCAGGCATAGGCTGCGATGCTCTAGAGTGGGGGATGGGGATGGGGATGGGGATCTATGGGAAAGGGAGCGTTTGGTAGGCGTGATCTAAGAAACTTAGGGCGGCCTGGGTATGGAGATCGGTGGGTAAGTTGCACGGGCAAACCGGCAGATGTTGAGATTGGAGGCCTTGCAGCGGCGGCGGCGGGGACCTTGCTAGGGTTTAAAGCGAGGGAGGGTGTGTGTGTGTGTGCGCGTGCATGCGCACCCAAGGAGGTTTTGGTGTGTGTGTGTGTGGTGGGGGGCGGGGGATGTGTTTGAGGAAATGACGCGGGTATTGAAAATTTTACTACACGGGAGTGAAATGCCTGGCTATTGAAAATTTTGATCATGGTGCATCGCACATGGTCCAGAGATAACAACCGTGTGTTATAAAATAGAAAAACCCTCGAGGAGGGCAGATATTTTCGAGGGATGTAGGCGGGATTGGGAACAAGAAACATCACACATGGTCGAAACACAATAATTGTGTGTTATCAAATAGAAAAAAGCTACAGGCGAGTAGATATTTTTGAGAGGGGAAGCCTCATGGAGCTCAATGTACTGTGCGGATGTGTGCGTGACAGGGGCACCGCCGTGGCACACAGTTAGTTTGAGTGAACCGTGTCTGTTGCGTCATCCGACTTGTCTAATGTTTATAAATTTGGCGAGAAATGATGCTAGAGAGGGTCAGAACACGAACACGCTTGCATGTGGACCAAATTTATGTATGAAAAGGGTGGTTTGATGTTCAAATACCAAATGCAAGTTCGATGTGGCACCTATCTCACAAAGTGCATGGTATTGCTTGCCCCCCCTCGCTTCGGCACGGAGTGAATTCTAAGCTATGAATGCATGCCCCCCCCCCCAACCGATGTTCACTTAGCAAAGTGCGAAGTAGCTAGAAGCCCCCCTCATGTCGGCACGAAGGGAATCCTAAGCTATGAATGCATGCCCCCAACCAAGGTTCACCTAGCAAAGTGGGAAGTTGCAGCCCCCCCCCCCCACACACACACTTTCAGTCGGCGGGCGAGAGAGGCATCTCACCAACATGGATCGTAAAACAGACCAAGAGTAATCCACCTTGGTCGTACAACCTCTCTCTTGTTGTTGGTCAAAGTGATGGCCGTCCATGCAACCCCGGAGATGGGCTAGCTCGCCAATAATCACGCAAGTAGCTAGTCCCCAAGACAACCACTGCATGCGTGTGGCCCAAACATATGTGTGGACAGGTGTGTTTTGGAATACACAATGGAACAACTTTGATGTGGCACCGTGATTTCGAACAAGAAATCCCCACACTGAGTGAGGGTTAGGTTGACGATGCATATTGCGATGTACAAAAGAGGGGGCGCAACTTTGTACCCCTTTACCTGTGCACGGACAGTCGGAGCCGCGCCCGCGGGCACATCAAGCAGAATAGGGGAGGTGAACCGAGGTAAAACTGAAGCCCAAGAGAGCCGGAGCAACGCCAAGGCCAAGAAACAAAAAGAAGCAGAAGGACGAAGCAGGCTCCCCTGGCAAGACCCTTGCCGGGGCGGCTCGCCCACACCAGCGGAGTGAGCCACTCTCGAGCCCACAGGTTCCAGCTCAACCAACCACGTTTGAACTAGGGCTCGGGAGGCACCTCCATGGTGGCATGCAGATCTTTGTCAAGACCAAGGAATATTCAAGATCAGATGAGGATTAAAAGACAATGGTCCTCGGCAAGATCCTTGCCGAGGAGAGCCACAAGACCCCCGGCAAGATCCTTGCCGGGGACGACAGCGCGCCACGGCAAGACCCTTGCCGGGCCACTCGGCAAGGCTCTCACCGAGGACGCCAGCAGGGCCACTGCCAGGCCCACACCAACCAAGTTTCCACCGGTGTTCGCATGCAGCTACCAGCGCAACCCGCTGGGCAGGCATCTGCGTGGCAACATGGAGCTCCCAGGCCAACTCAGCAAGTGCATGCGTGGCGGCATGCAGATCTTTGTGAAGACCCTACCACCGCACCACCTCAGCTGCCTGCCTGCCTACATGGCGCCACACGCATCGCTGGCTAGGGCGCGTGTCGAAGCAAGGAGGAGCAGCGCCGGATGGGACGGGCCTCGCTGCCGTCCCCGATAAAGCTAGGGGACACCTCAGCGGCGCATTAAATGCGTCTTGTCCTGTAATATGAGCGATAAGCTCGTAGCACTGTACGCCTTTCCACCTCCTGTGTGCCACTGTGGTAGCCCCTTTCGACTATAAAAGGAGGCCCATGGTGTACTGGAGAAGGATTCAGACTTTTGAAACCACACACCCACCATAGCTAGTTCAAGAGCTCAAGAACTCTCTGAAATACATCCACCAAAGCAGGACTAGGGTATTATGCATCCTCGCGGCCCGAACCTGGGTAAACGATCCTTGTGCTGATTACTATTCCTGCTCTTCTCACAACCCTGCGCCCCGGCAACCGTAGTAGGGATTCTTATGATCCCATAGGTGTCGTTCCACACCGACATCTTTGGCGCGCCAGGTAGGGGGCGCAATTGTGAGAATCTGCTCTAGTAGTTAGCCTATCATTTCTTCATCGCCATGGCCCCCAAGAAGAAGACGACCACGGCGATCGGCTCGTTGGGGGCCGAACGGCCCGTGCCAGTACGGATGGGCAGCGGCCCGGTCGCGGATAGAACCCGGGCCACGGTCCGCGAGCACCAGCATCTCCTTGGCAGTCAGAGCCTGGCGAGCAGCGCCGTTCGTGCGCCAGGCGACGGGCCCCATGCCACCAGATCCAAACACGGGGTTGGTGAAGGAAATATGCCCTAGAGGCAATAATAAAGTTATTATTTATTTCCTTATATCATGATAAATGTTTATTATTCATGCTAGAATTGTATTAACCGGAAACATAATACATGTGTGAATATATAGACAAACAGAGTGTCACTAGTATGCCTCTACTTGACTAGCTCGTTAATCAAAGATGGTTATGTTTCCTAACCATGAACAAGGAGTTGTTATTTGATTAACGGGATCACATCATTGGTTGAATGATCTGATTGACATGACCCATTCCATTAGCATAGCACCTGATCGTATAGTTTGTTGCTAGTGCTTTTCTTCATGACTTATACATGTTCCTATGACTATGAGATTATGCAACTCCTGCTTGCCCGAGGAACACTTTGGTGCTACCAAACGCCACAACGAATCGGGTGATTATAAAGGTACATTACAGGTGTCTCCAAGGTACATGTTGGGTTGGCATATTTCGAGATTAGGATTTGTCACTCCGATTGTCGGAGAGGTATCTCTGGGCCCTCTCGGTAATGCACATCACATAAGCCTTGCAAGCATTGCAACTAAATGTGTTAGTTGTGAGATGATGTATTACGGAACGAGAAAAGAGACTTGCCAAGAACGAGATTGAACTAGGTATTGATACCGACGATCGAATCTCGGCAAGTAACATACCGATGACAAAGGGAACAACGATGTTGTTATGCGGTCGACCGATAAAGATCTTCGAGAATATGTAGGAACCAATATGGGCATCCAGGTCCGCTATTGGTTATTGACCGAGAGGTGTCTCGGTCATGTCTACATAGTTCTCGAACCCGTAGGGTCCGTGACGCTTAAGGTTTCGATGGCAGTTATATTATGAGTTTATGAGTTTTGATGTACCGAAGGAGTTCGAGTCCCGGATGAGATCGGGGACATGACGAGGAGTCTCAAATGGTCGAGACGTAAAGATCGATATATTGGACGACTATATTCGGAGTTCGGAAAGGTTCCAATGATTCGGTATTTTTCGAGTACCGGGAGTTACGGATTACGGAGAAGTAATGGGCCTTGATGGGCTTTAGTGGGAAGAGAAAAAGAAGGCTGCTGCGCCCCCTCCCTCTAGTCCGTATTGGACTAGGGAAAGGGGCCGCCACCTCTCCTTCTCCTCCACTTCCTTCTCCTTCCTCCCTCTTGGTGGACTCCTACTAGGACTTGGAATCCTAGTAGGACTCCACACCTGGCCGCACCTATTGCCTTGGCCGCCTCCTCCTCCTCCATCCTTTATATACGGGGCAGGGGGCACCCCAGACACACAAGTTGATCTACGGATCGTTCCTTAGCCATGTGCGGTGCCCCTTCCACCAAACTACACCTCGAATATACCGCTATGCGGAGCTTAGGCGAAGCCTCGCGCCGGTGGAACATCATCATCGCCACCACGCCGTCAGGTCGACGAAACTCTCCTCAACACTCGGCTGGATCGGAGTTCGAGGGACGCCATCGAGCTGAACGTGCAGAACTCGGAGGTGCCGACGCTCGGTACTTGGATCGGTTGGATCGGGAAAAGTACGACTACTTCCTCTACGCTGCGCCAACGCTTCCGCTGCTGGTCTCACGAGGGTACGAGACAACACTCTCATCTCGCTGCTATGCATCACCATGATCTTGCGTGATCGTAGGAAAATTTTTGAAATTACTACGCTCCCCAACAGTGGCATCCGAGCCTGGTTTTATGCGTTGATGTCATATGCACGAGTAGAACACAAGTGAGTTGTGGGCGATACAAGTCATACTACCTACCAGCATGTCATACTTTGGTTCAGCGGTATTGTGAGATGAAGCGGCCGGACCGACATTACGCCAGACGCTTACGCGAGACTGGTTTCACCGCTGTGAGCACTCGCTGCTTAAAGGTGGTGGCGGGTGTCTGCTCTCTCACTTTAGTTGAACTGAGTGTGGCTACGCCCGTCCTTGAGAAGGTTAAACGGAGTCTATTTGACGAAGTATCGCTGTGGTTTTGATGCGTAGATAAGAACGGTTCTTGCTCAGCCCGTAGCAGCCACGTAAAACTTGCAACAACAAAGTAGAGGACGCCTAACTTGTTTTTGCAGGGCATGTTGTGATGTGATATGGTCAAGACGTGATGCTATATTTTATTGTATGAGATGATCATGTTTTGTAACCGAGTTATCGGCAACTGGCAGGAGCCATATGGTTGTCGCTTATTGTATGAAATGCAACGCCATGTAATTGCTTTACTTTATCACTAAGGAGTAGCGATAGTCGAGAAGCAATAGTTGGCGAGACGACAACGATGCTACGATGGAGATCAAGGTGTCGCTACCGGTGACGATGGTGATCATGATGGTGCTTCGAGATGGAGATCACAAGCACAAGATGATGATGGCCATATCATATCACTTATATTGATTGCATGTGATGTTAATCCTTTATGCATCTTATCTTGCTTTGATTGACGGTAGCATTATAAGATGATCCCTTATTAAATTATCAAGAAGTGTTCTCCCGAGTATGCACCGCTATGAAAGTTCTTCGTCTTTGAGACACCACGTGATGATCGGGTGTGATAGGCTCTACGCTCAAATACAACGGTGCAAAACAGTTGCGCACGCGAATACTCAGGTTATACTTGACGAGCTATGCATATAAGATATGACCTCGAACACGGAGACCGAAGGTCGAGCGTGAATCATATAGTAGATATGATCAACATATTGATGTTCACCATTGAAACTACTCCATCACACGTGATGATCGGTCATGGTGTAGTTGATATGGATCACGCAATCACTTAGAGAATTGGAGGATATTTTTCTAAGTGGGAGTTCTTAAGTAATATGATTAATTGAACTTTAATTTATCATGAACTTAGTCCTGGTAGTATTTTGCAAATTATGTTGTAGATCAATAGCTCGCGTTGTTGCTTCCCTATGTTTTCATATGTGTTCCTAGAGAAAATTGTATTGAAAGATGTTAGTAGCAATGATGCGGATTGGATCCGTGATCCGAGGTTTATCCTCATTGCTGCAGAAGAATTATGTCCTTAATGCACCGCTAGGTGACAGACCTATTGCAGGAGCAGATGCGCACGTTATGAACGTTTGGCTAGCTCAATATGATGACTACTTGATAGTTTAGTGCACCATGCTTAACGGCTTAGAATCGGGACTTCAAAGACGTTTTGAACGTCATGGACCATATGAGATGTTCCAGGAATTGAAGTTAATATTTCAAGCAAATACCGAGTTGAGAGATATGAAGTCTCCAACAAGTTCTATAGCTAAAAGATGGAGGAGAATCGCTCAACTAGTGAGCATGTGCTCAGATTGTCCGAGTACTTCAATCGCTTGAATCAAGTGGGAGTTAATCTTCCGATAAGATAGTGATTGACAGAATTTTCTAGTCACCATCACTAAGTTAGTAGAACTTCGTGATGAACTATAGTATGCAAGGGATGACGAAAAAGATTCTCGAGCTCTTCGCGATGCTAAAATCGCGAAGGTAGAAATCAAGAAAACATCAAGTGTTGATGGTTGACAAGACCACTAGTCTCAAGGAAAATGGCAAAGGGAAGAAGGGAACTTCAAAAGGAACGGCAAGCAAGTTGCTGCTCGAGTGAAGAAGCCCAAGTCTAGACCTAAGCCCGAGACTGAGTACTTTTGCTGCAATGGAACTGGTCACGGAAGCGGAACTACCCTGAATATTTGGTGGATAAGAAGGATGGCAAAGTGAACAAGGTTATATTTGATATACAGGTTATTGATGTGTGCCTTACTAGTGTTTATAGTAGCCCCGAGTATTTGATACTCGCTCGTTGCTAAGATTAGTAACTCAAACAGGAGTTACGTATAAACAGAGACTAGTTGAAGGGAAGTGACGATGAGTGTTGGAAGTAGTTCCAAGATTGATATGATCATCATCGCACACTCCCTATACTTTCGGGATTAGTGTGGAACCTAAATAAGTGTTATTTGGTGTTGAGCATAAATATGATTTGATCATGTTTATTGCAATACGGTTATTCATTTAAAGAGAATAAATTGTTGTTCGCTTACATGAATAAAACCTTATATGGTTACACACCCAATGAAAATGGTTCATTGGATCTCGATCATAGTGATACACATATTCATAATATTGAAACCAAAAGATGCAAAGTTAATAATGATAGTGCAACTTATTTGTGGCAATCGCCGCTTAGGTCATATTGGTGTAAAGCGCATGAAGAAAACTCCATCTTCGATGGACTTTTGGAATCACTTGATTATGAATCATTTGATGCTTGCGAACCGTGCCTTTTGGGCAAGATGACTAAAACTCCGTTCTCTAGAACAATGGAACAAGCTCTTGACTTATTGGGAATAATACATACCGATGTATGCGATCCAATAAGTGTTGATGCTCGTGGCAAGTATCGTTATTTTCTGACCTTCACAAGATGATTTGAGAAGATATGGGTATATCTACTTGATGAAACATAAAGTCTGAAATAGTTGAAAGGTTCAAAGAATTTCAGAGTGAAGTGGAAAATCATCGTAACAAGAAAATAAAATTTCTGCGATCTGATCGTGGAAATGAATATTTGAGTTACGAGTTTGGTCTTCAATGAAAACAATGTGGAATAGTTTCACAGCTCACGCCACGGAACACCACAACGTTATGGTGTGTCCGAACGTCAGAACAGTATTTTATTATGATATGGTGCGATCTATGATGTATCTTACCGATTTACCACTATCGCTTTGGGGTTATGCATTAGAAGACAGCTGCATTCACGCTTAATAGGGCAACCATCTAAACCGCTGAGATGACACCGTATGAACTATGGTTTAGCAATAAACCTAAGCTGTCGTTTCTTAAAGTTTGGAGTTGGGATGCTTATGTGAAAAGGTTTTCACCGATAAGCTCGAACCCAAATCGGAGAATGCGTCTTCATAGAATACCCAAAAGAAAATGTTGGGTACACCTTCTATCACAGATCCGAAGGCAAGTTTTTGCTAAGATGGATCCTTTCTAGAAAAGAAGTTTCTCTCGAAAGAAGTGAGTGGGAGGAAAGTAGAACTTGATGAGGTAATTGTACCTTCTCCCTTATTGGAAAGTAGTTCATCACAGAATCAGTTCCAAATGATTCCTACACCAATTAGTGAGGAAGTTAATGATGATGATCATGAAACTTCAGATCAAGTTGTTACCAAACCTCGTAGGTCTTCCAGAGTAAGATCCGCACTGAGTGGTACGGTAATCCTATTCTAGAAGTCATGTTACTAGACCATGATGAACCTACGAACTATGAGGAAGCGATGATGAGCCCAGATTCGCGAAATGGTTTGAGACCATGAAATCTGAGATGGGATCCATATATGAGAACAAAGTGTGGACTTTGATGGAGTTGTTCGATGATCGGCAAGCCATGTTATATAAATGGATCTTCAAGAGGAAGACAGATCTTGATAGTAGTATTACTATCTATAAAGCTCGACTTGTCGCAAAAAGGTTTTCGACAAGTTCAAGGTGTTGACTACAATGAGATTTCCTCAATCAGTAGCGATTCTTAAGTCTGTCCGAATCATGTTAGCAATTGCCACATTTTATGAAATCGGCAAATGGATGTCAAAACTACATTCTTTAATGGATTTATTAAAGAAGAGTTGTATATGATGCAACCGAAGGTTTTGTCAATCCTAAAGGAGCTAACAAAATGTGCAAGCTCCAATGATCCATCTATGGACTGGTGCAAGCATCTCGAGTTGGAATAAACGCTTTGATAGTGTGATCAAAGCATATAGTTTTATACTGACTTGCAAAGAAGCCTGTATTTACAAGAAAGTGAGTGGGAGCACTACAGCATTTCGATAAGTATATGTGAATGACATATTGTAGATCGGAAATAATGTAGAATTATTCGCAAAGCATAAAGGAGTGTTTCAAAGGAGTTTTTCAAAGAAAGACCTCGTGAAGCTGCTTACATATTGAGCATTAAGATCTATAGAGATAGATCAAGACGCTTGATAAGTTTTTTCAATGAGTACATACCTTGACAAGATTTTGAAGTAGTTCAAAATGGAACAGTCAAAGAAAGAGTTCTTGCCTGTGTTACAAGGTGTGAGATTGAGTAAGACTCAAAACCCGACCACGGCAGAAGATAGAAAGAGAATGAAAGTCATTCCTATGCATCAGCCATAGGTTCTATAAAGTATGTCATGTTGTGTACGGATCTATTGCATACCCTACCACTAAGCTTGGCAAGGAGTGCAATAGTGATCTAGGAGTAGATCAATGGACAGCGGTCAAAATTATCCTTAGTAGAGTAAGGATATGTTTTCGATTATGGAAGTGAAAAAGGTTCGTCGTAAAGGGTTACGCCGATGCAAGTTTTAACACTAATCTAGATGACTCGAGTCTCAATCTGGATACATATTGAAAGTGGGAGCAATTAGCTAGAGTAGCTCGCGTGCGAGCATTGTAGACATAGAAATTTGCAAAATACTTACGGCTCGAATGTGACAGACCCGCTGACTAAAATTATCTCACAAGCAAAACATGATCACACCATAGTACTCTTTGGGTGTTAATCACATAGCGATGTGAACTAGATTACTGAATCTAGTAAACCCTTTGGGTCTTGGTCACATGGCGATGTGAATTATGGGTGTTAATCACATGATGATGTGAACTATCGATGTTAAATCACATGGCGATGTGAACTAGATTATTGACTCTAGTGCAAGTGGGAGATCAAGGAAATATGCCCTAGAGGCAATAATAAAGTTATTATTTATTTCCTTATATCATGATAAATGTTTATTATTCATGCTAGAATTGTATTAACCGGAAACATAATACATGTGTGAATATATAGACAAACAGAGTGTCACTAGTATGCCTCTACTTGACTAGCTCGTTAATCAAAGATGGTTATGTTTCCTAACCATGAACAAGGAGTTGTTATTTGATTAACGGGATCACATCATTGGTTGAATGATCTGATTGACATGACCCATTCCATTAGCATAGCACCTGATCGTATAGTTTGTTGCTAGTGCTTTTCTTCATGACTTATACATGTTCCTATGACTATGAGATTATGCAACTCCGCTTGCCCGAGGAACACTTTGGTGCTACCAAACGTCACAACGAATCGGGTGATTATAAAGGTACATTACAGGTGTCTCGAAGGTACATGTTGGGTTGGCATATTTCGAGATTAGGATTTGTCACTCCGATTGTCGGAGAGGTATCTCTGGGCCCTCTCGGTAATGCACATCACATAAGCCTTGCAAGCATTGCAACTAAATGTGTTAGTTGTGAGATGATGTATTACGGAACGAGAAAAGAGACTTGCCAAGAACGAGATTGAACTAGGTATTGATACCGACGATCGAATCTCGGGCAAGTAACATACCGATGACAAAGGGAACAACGATGTTGTTATGCGGTCTCGACCGATAAAGATCTTCAGAGAATATGTAGGAACCAATATGGGCATCCAGGTCCCGCTATTGGTTATTGACCAGAGAGGTGTCTCGGTCATGTCTACATAGTTCTCGAACCCGTAGGGTCCGCACGCTTAAGGTTTCGATGGCAGTTATATTATGAGTTTATGAGTTTTGATGTACCGAAGGAGTTCGAGTCCCGGATGAGATCGGGGACATGACGAGGAGTCTCGAAATGGTCGAGACGTAAAGATCGATATATTGGACGACTATATTCGAGTTCGGAAAGGTTCGAATGATTCGGTATTTTTCGAGTACCGGGAGTTACGGGATTACGGGAGAAGTAATGGGCCTTGATGGGCTTTAGTGGAAGAGAAAAAAAGAAGGTTGCTGCGCCCCCTCCCTCTAGTCCGTATTGGACTAGGGAAAGGGGCCGCCACCCTCCTTCTCCTCCACTTCCTTCTCCCTTCCTCCCTCTTGGTGGACTCCTACTAGGACTTGGAATCCTAGTAGGACTCCACACCTGGCCGCACCTATTGCCTTGGCGGCCTCCTCCTCCTCCATCCTTTATATACGGGGCAGGGGGCACCCAGACACACAAGTTGATCTACGGATCGTTCCTTAGCCATGTGCGTGCCCCTTCCACCAAACTACACCTCGAATATACCGCTGCGGAGCTTAGGCGAAGCCCCGCGCCGGTGGAACATCATCATCGCCACCACGCCGTCGTCGACGAAACTCTCCTCAACACTCGCTGGATCGGAGTTCGAGGGACGCCATCGAGCTGAACGTGTGCAGAACTCGGAGGTGCCCGACGCTCGGTACTTGGATCGGTTGGATCGGGAAAAAGTACGACTACTTCCTCTACGCTGCGTCAACGCTCGCTGCTGGTCTACGAGGGTACGAGACAACACTCTCATCTCGTTGCTATGCATCACCATGATCTTGCGTGATCGTAGGAAAATTTTTGAAATTACTACGTTCCCCAACAGTTGGGCCCCCCACAGGAGGCGCGGGGCACTACAAGAGTGTCGTTGTGCCACCCACGGCGTCGCAGCAACCTCCAAGACGCCCACGCCGGTGACCACTGTGCACTCTTCCCATGGTGTGCGTGACGAGCAGCGTCACCATGCCGGTGACCCTGGACACCGTCGTGGGAAGAGCGTTCTGCGTCGTCCGCGGGACGAAGGAGTTCATCATGCCCGCCGAAGTGCTGGCAAAAATGGCGAGCAGCCACTGGGTCGTGATAGAGCTCCTTCTAACGTGACTAGAAGTTAAAGCGCGCCACGGTCCACGCAGCTGTCACCGCCACCCACGCCAGCGGAAGCTTTGGCGCGCGCGCAACTGCTCTTCGACTTCCCTCCTGCTGCGGAGAAGCTCGACGAGTGGAGGGCCACCATTCGGAACCTCGTCGCCGTCGCCAACAAAGATGATCCGCGACTGGTGGGACCCGCGGGTCGGCGCTCCACCGAGCCACCACACGCCAGCGCTGGGAGGATCGGGGGTCCTGTGGTCACGGTGCACTCTCCCCCTCCTTGCCAGCCGCCTCGGGCGTCGGCTCGTCGTGACGACGCTTGTGATAACATCTCTATAGCGTCGTCCGACCCGCGGACCTACCACGACCAGCGCCAAGTTCTTCGAGAACGGGCTCACAAAGATGCTCGAACCACTATCGAGCGCCAGCGTGATACACGCCACCAGTCGGACTAGCGGGCGGGACCCGCTATGGACCACCCAGCGTCCGGGGGCTCCGGCGGCCTACCTTACAAGGTGGGATGCCCAGCCTTTACCCGCGAGCTGCGGCAGTTCCAGTGGCCGTCCCACCGCACGTTCAAGCCCGATTTCGGCGAGAAGTACACTGGCAATACCCATCCATCTGAGTTCGTCATCATCTACACCATCGCGATGCAGTCTGCCGGAGCTCGCGACGACGAGGTGCTTGACAATTACTTCCCGTTGGCGCACTTGCCGGCGGATTCCATTTCTTCTTGGTCGGATCTTTGCCATGAGTTCGTTGGCACCTTCACTGGCGGCCACCAAGCTCATGGCCAGGCCAGTGATCTGCATATCATTCCCAGAAGGAAGGGGAAACCCTATGCAAGTACATCCATAGATTCAGCCGGGTGCAGTACAACATCCCCGACGTTCATCCCGCCGCTGTGATCAGCGCGTTCCATCAGAACGTGCGCAACCGCAAGATGTTCGAGGAGCTGGTGATGACCAAGATTAAGGATGTGGCCGAACTCTATGTGTCGGGGAGGCTGATCGTAACCCATGAACACCTATGGGACCGGCGTACCGAGTCCCTTCTTGGTTCGGTGGGGGGTGGAGATTGCATGAAGAGCAGATCGAGGCGATGCACACGAGCAGTTTACCCAGCTTCGGAGCTCTCCGGAGAGATAATACTCCTACTGCTGCTTGGTTGATTATATTGTGTTCTTGCTAGGGAGCACAGAGAGCTACAAAACCTAGCTTGAGTGTGTGTGGTCTCAAATGAGTCGAACTGAACTAAGCAGAACCGAACCATTTCTACGTTGCACATGGGCCTCCTTTTATAGGCTCAAAGGGGTCACCACAGGTGGCACGTAGATGAGGGCAAAAATGGGAAAATGAGTTGCGGTTGGTGCAACTACTTGGTACAGTGTACTCTACCTAACTCTGACGGCAAGGGACAAAAGCAATAAATGCACGTCCATGTCTCTTAAACAGTGCAACAGGGACCGTCAGGAGAGCCACCGTTCGCCACGATGGCCTTCTTGTTAGCGCCGCTTATCGCTGCTCTCCGCTGGCTGCACAGCCCCTTGACACGCGTGCCTGGAATAGCCCCATGGCGACACGTTGGCGGATGAGCTGGAGCGGAGATGGAGAGAGGTTGCCTGCCGCGGCAAGCGCCTTGCCGCGGCTGAACCCTTGTCGCACTCGGAAGCTTGTCGCTCACCGAGCCTTCCCAGCAAGCTCCTCTTGCCGGGGTCTGGTCTTCTTCGTGCCTTGAGTGGCCTTCCCGGCAAGCTCCTCTTGCCGGGGCCTTGAATACTTTGTTCTTGAATGGCTCCAAAGGAACCGCGGAGGATCTTGGCGATCACTAGGCAAGCCTTGCCGCGGGGTGCTGCAACTGCCCGTGCACGAGTTCGGGATACTAGGGTACCCCTACTCTAGTACACCGACACTATGTTCTGGCCGATAGGTGCGCCCGGGCTGAAGAGGGAAGGAAGTACCCCGGCGAGGATGCCGGCATGGAAACCGACTCTACTGATAAACACACTGCCGCCCCGATGAAGAAGGGTCGGCGTCGCAACAGGAAATACAAGGGCAAGGTCGTGCTTGCCATTGAAGGGTCTGACGACACCGGCGCTGCCAAGAAGGTCAAGGAAGACGACCCTGGCAAGGTGATTGCCGGGTGCATCACCTACTGGGCCTTAGCAGCTGCTGACAAGCCAGGGGGCTCCGGCAAGCAGTACTGCAAGATCCACCGCACCAAGGGCCACGACCTCAGAACTGCTGGCAAGTCGAGCTGCTTGCTGAAAAGCAAAAGGCCGAGAATGAGAGGCAGGACAAGGAGAAGGGCCAGGACGGTGCCGAGGGATCCGGAAAGAAGCGTGGCGGCCAAGGAGGCCGCCGCGACAAGGACAGCCAGCAATAGAGGCCCCCCCCCAGGGCCGTGACAAGAAGCAGGAAGACGATGATCATGAAGAGGACGACGAGTCCGGCGAGCAAGAGTTCTAGAAGGCTACAGAGGCCATGTGTGTCGACGGTGGTGCCTTGCTGCATACTTCTCACCAACAGCTCGAGCAGTGGGCGCGTGAGATTACAGCGGAGCCATCGTTCGACGCTCAGAAGCCGCTGAAGTGGTCCAGCACGCCCCTCATTTTTGACGCTGAGGACCACCATGACCGCACAACCGCGGTTAGGTATTTGCCATTGTTGGTCTCGCCAACGATATGCAACCTCAAGGTGAATAAGATGTTCGTCAACGGCGGGGCTGGCCTGAACTTGATCTCGCCCATCGTGATCAAAAGGCTGCAAATCCCTGATGGAGACCTCGAGGGAACGGGCATGTTTCAAGGGGTAAATTCATGGAGGAGCCAGCCAAAAGGGAAGGTCATGCTGCCTGTGACGTTTGGAGGGGAGTTGAACCATAGGACGGAGAGGATCGTCTTCGACGTGGTCGAGATCCCTTTGCCCTACAACGGGATCCTCGGCCGCCCGGCACTAGCCAAGTTCATGGCGGCGTCGCACTACGCCTACAACATGCTAAAGATGCTCGGGCCATTGACCATCATCTCCGTCCCCTCTGACAAGAGGGACGTGCTGATCTGCGCTGATCAACTCTACCAGGAAGCAGTTGCAGCAGCTGCCGCCAAGGCACTTGCTCCTGCCGCTGAAGCCCCGGGAGGGAAGAAGAAGCCCGGCAAGACCTCTCGCACCCACTCCGGCAAGCGCACCTCCTCGGAGTGTTGTGCTACCATCGAGGACGTGCCAGAGAGCTCTACCGGCAAGAGCAAGAAATCCAGAGCTGAGCCACCGTAGACCAAGAAGGTGTCCGTCAGGGAGGATGCCACAGGAGGGGCTTTCACCATAGGCTCCACCCTTGACAGCAAATAGGAAGGCACGCTCGTCACCTTCCTGCGGGCGAATGTCGGCATGTTTGCGTGGCAAGCATCCGACATCGCCGGTGTTCCCAGGGAGGTGATTGAGCACCATCTAGCTATCTGTCCTCATGCGTGGCCCGTCAAGCAGAAGGTCAGAAAGCAGGCTCTAGAGAGGCAGGAGTTCATCATAGAGGAGATCAGGAAGTTGGAAGCGGCGGGTTTGGTGAGAGGAGTGCTCCATCCAACGTGGTTGGCCAATCCGGTAGTGGTGCGCAAGGCAAATGGGAAGTGGAGGCTATGTATTGACTACACAGATATCAATAAGGCTTGTCCTGAGGACCCCTTCCCGGTGCCACGCATTAGGGATGGTAGTTTTGCCCATGGGTATGGGTACCCGCGGGTACCTTGCCCGAAAACAATGGGTATGGGCAAGACTTGTAGAGATTTTATATCCACGGGTAATGGGTACCCATACCCGCAAAATATATGGGTGGGGCATGGGTAAGATATTGCGCCCATGGGTAACCCAATGGATACCCAAAAAAATGAAAATAACTCCTATGACATGTGGGGTCAATATCCAACTTATATAGCCCAACCCTAAATCAAGTATTCCTTAAACCAGAAATAACTCATAGGCTCATAATCACCTGCTCGTCACTCCTCCTATGTCATATGTGCCTCCTCGAAAACTCTTCACCGGAAAACTCTGCAACATTCGACACTTCGCTACCGGACTCCTGTCCAACTCTTGATCCAACGATCCCCGATTCCCACCACCATCTTCCACTACGTCAGTCTTCCACCAATCGCTGCTCATACTCACATGATAACTCAAAGAGGCCACCCACCGGAGGAGGCTGGATCCGTGCTATACTATTCTACCATCATCAGTTGAATAGTCTCTACCTTTTAAGAACTTAAATGTTGTATATTGTACCCAATGGATACCCATTGGGTATAGGATACCTGATGGGTATGGGCATGGGTGTCAGTTTATGCCCATGGGTATTGAAGTGGGTGGGTATATAAAGTTTCTGTGGGTATGGGTTCGGGCAGTAGAAGGTTTTACCCGCCCATGCCCTACCCATTGCCATCCCTACCACACATCGACTAGATTGTCGACTCCACGGCCAGGTGTAATTTTCTGTCATTCCTCAACGCCTACTCGGGCTACCACCAAATCTTCATGACAAGAGAAGATAGCATTCATCACCCCATGTGGTACGTATTGCTTTTTACGGATGCCTTTCGGGTTGAAGAGTGTTGGCTCGACGTTTGCAAGAGCAGTCCAAATTGGTTTTGAACCCCAGCTCCATAGAAATATGGAGGCATACATGGATGACATAGTGGTCAAAACCAAGGACAACTCAACTCTTGTGCAAGATCTGGAAGAGACATTTGCCAACCTGCGCAAGATCAACCTTAAGCTGAACCCTGAGAAGTGTGTCTTCGTCGTTCCATCTGGCAAGATTCTCGGATTCTTTGTGTCGCAGCGGGGGATCGAGGCATACCCAGACAAAATCAAGGCAATTGAACAGATCGAAGCGCCCAAGCAGATCAAGGATGTGCGTCGGCTCACCGGCTGCGTCGCCGCCATGAGCTGATTCATCTCCAACTCCGCCGAGCGCGCCCTTCCCTTCTTCAAAAGAAGAAGGCAGGCCTGATGGAGTGGACCCTAGAAGCCGAGGCAGCGTTGCAGGATATGAAGAAATACCTTTCCTCCACGCCAATACTGGTTGCGCCTAAACCATAAGAACTATCGCTGCTGTATCTAGCGGCAACAAATCAAGTGGTTAGCGCCGCACTGGTGGCACAGAGGGAGGTCGACGAGGAGACAGTGGCGACGACAGAACCAGCGAATGGCGAGCCAAAGATTCCCCCGGCAGGACCTGGTGCCGGCAAGGCAAGGCCCCCGGCAAAGTCTGACGCCATCAGGGCAACGCCCGCACAGTCAAGCGAAGTGGTGCAGAAGAAGAAGATGATGCAGCACCCAGTTTACTTTGTCAACTCCCTCTTGCAGGGGGCTAGGTCGAGGTACTCCGGTGTGCAGAAATTGCTCTTCGGCCTCCTTATGGCCTCGAGGAAGCTACGTCATTACTTCCAAGCCCACGAGATCACTGTCATCACCCGCCTCCCGCTACAACAGATACTGCAGAACCTAGATGCAACCAGAAGGATTGAGGAATGGGCCTTGGAGTTGTCGAGCTTTGGGTTGAAGTTTGAACGTACCTCAACAATCCCGAGCAGAATCTTGGCAGAGTTCATTGCTGAATGGACCTCAACAACTGACGAAGAAATCCAAGGACCGCTCTCCCCGGCAAGGAAGCGGACCGCGACTGGATCATGTACTTTGATGGGGCCTTCTCGCTGCAAGGCGCCGGTGTCGGTGCGCTGCAAGGCACCGGTGCTGGTGCGCAGCTTGTCGCACCCACCGGAGAGCACCTCAAGTACATGATCCAGATGCACTTTCCCAGAGAGATGTCCACAAACAACACTGCTGAGTATGAGGGGCTGCTTGCCGGTCTCAGGATCGCGGTAGACCTCGGGGTGAAGAAGCTCATCGTCAGGGGTGACTCGCAGCTTGTCGTCAGACAAGTCAACAAGGATTACCAGAGCCCATTGATGGAGGCCTAAGTAGATGAAGTGAGGAAGCTGGAGGAGCGCTTTGACGGTATCCAAGCGGAGCACGTTCCCTAAGCGGAGAACGACATCGCCGATTACCTGTCGCAGCGTGCTGCATTCAAGCTACCTGTGGAACCAGGTACCTTTTTGCTCCGGTTAACTCAGCCATCCATCGAACCATCAATGGGGTGGAACAAGCGGAGGAAGTCAGGTCCCTGCAAGTACTTTCCCACCAAGCCCCCTGGGGCTGCCGGCAAGGATGCTACCGTGGACGCTGAGCCTGCCAAAGAGCAACTGGCTCCGGCAGGGCGTCAAGCCCTGGCCGTGGAGATAGCTGCTCCCATGGCAGAGGAAATGCCTTTGGTCCTTGCCATCGAACACTAGGCTCCGGCATGGGCGCAACATACTGTCCGATTCCTCCAAACAGGGGAACTTCCTGAGGAGCAGGAACAAGCGGAAAAAGTAGCCCATCATTCTGCCCTGTACCAGTTCGTCGATGACGTCCTGTACAAGAGAAGGCCGAACGGTGTGAAATTGAAGTGCATCCCACGGGAGGAAGGACTGGAGCTGTTGGCAGAGATACATGGAGGCATATGTGGCTCCACATAGGGTCGAGGGCCCTTGCCGGCAAGGTTTCTTCCGGCCCACCGCCCTCGAGGATGCGACGACACTAGTAACCAAGTGTGAAGCGTGTTAGTTCCATTCAAAGAAGCTTCATCAACCAGCTCAAGCCCTTCAAACGATCCCTCTCTCCTAGCCATTCTCGGTATGGGGGCTCGACATACAGGGCCCTTTCCCCCCGTGCTGTCGGGGGCTTTGAGTACTTGTACGTTGCAATCGACAAGTTCACAAAGTGGCCAGAGGTGGAACCAGTGAGGAAGGTGACAGCACAGTCAGCTGTCAAGTTCCTCAAGGGACTAGTCTGCCGCTTTGGTGTGCCAAACAGAGTCATCACCGACAACGGCACACATTTCACAAGCCACACCTTCATGCAATACATTCAAGACATCGGCAGCAAGGTCTGTTTTGCTTTCGTGGCACACCCCCGGAGTAATGGCCAAGCAGAGAGGGCGAATGCTGAAATGTTGCGAGGCCTGAGAACAAAGACCTTTGACAGGCTGCACAAGAGCGGAAGGCGCTGGATTGATGAGTTGCCGTCGGTTCGTTGGTCGATCAGGACGACGCCAAATCGAGCCACCGTTCAGACACCCTTTGCCCTAGTATATGGGGCGGAGGCAGTTCTCCCCACTGAACTCATATACAGGTCACCTCGAGTGCTTGCTTATGATGAGCTTGAGCAAGAGCAGTTGCGGCAAGATGACGCGACGCTCCTTGAGGAAAATCGTCTTCGGGCAGCTGTGAGAGCAGCATACTACCAGCAAGCCTTGCGCCGCTACCATAGCCGCAAGGTTCATGCCCGAAGCTTTGAGGAAGGCGACCTTGTTCTTCGGCGCGTTCAGTCGGCCAAGAATTCCAACAAGTTGACGCCAAAGTGGGAAGGCCCTTATCTGGTAATACGAGTCACCAAGCCTGGCATAGCCCACCTAGAGACCGAAGAAGCCATTCCAGTGAGAAACTCCTGGAACATCGAGCATCTTCGCAAGTTTTACCCATAAGGCGCGGCTTGCCGGGTCCCCCGACAAGCCACCTTCTGTACAAGCCTTGCCGGCAAAGCATGTAACCCTTGGTACAAAGCCAGGCGCAGACCCTAAGCACAAATAAATGAAGCGCTAGCACCCTAAGTTATAGCATGCATGCTAGGTCGAGTCTCTTCCTTGGTTAGGGTTGATAGTGCTTAGCGGCGACTAACCCCTAGCCTAGAGGTCGAGTCTGCGTATCTCTCTTCTTTTTTGCCCTCCTTTGGTTCACAGGGCACATAGGCATTTTTGCTGAGCTACTTGGAAGAAGGGGAACAGACCAGTGTCCTGGCCCTGGCAAATCAGAGTTGCCGGCGGCTGCAAGTACAAGGATCCAACCGCGGCAAGACAAGGTTGCCGGGGGCTGCAGATCCAGATAAGTCTTTCATCCCTGTCATGCATTTCGGTACAGAACTGGGACATGTGAAACCTTGTTTTATCTCCAAGCTACCGTGCTCCCCTTTTTCCTATACCTAACGATTATCTCCTGGGTCCGGATTTGGTTGTAGCCACGGTGGCAAAGAGATAAAACGAGGAGCCTAAGCCCACTTCATCCCGGCCTCCGCCAAGGGCGCGAGAATGGTCGAGCAAAGTGAGGGGGACGGCAAGGCTTGTTGCCGGGTGAAAAACGTTTATCTTAAATAGTAACAAGGATTCGCTCCTTGTCGTGGGGTCCACCCACGAACGAAAAGCCCGGCAAACATCCCTTTTTCATTAAAAACATCCCATACAGGTACAGTTCATACGGAATGAAAAACATGAGCAAGGGGATTACAAGCTCTAAATTTAACGAGGGCCCGAAGGCTTACAAACTAAAAAAGAGATGAGATGCCCGTAATCCCTTTCTTGTCCCTCTCCTCAGGAGGCAGGTCAAGAAGCCGAAAGGGCAAAAGGGGCGCCTAGGCGAGCTATGAGCAACAGAAAGCACCAAGAGAACACCTCGGTGGCTACCCAAGGGTGGGCCGGTGATGACGGTGTTGGGAAAGGAGCTCGAAGACGAGGCGGTAGGTCGCCAGACACGTGACAAAGGCGTCGGTGTCTGCGTATTCTTAGTTGACGGCCTTGCCGCCCGCCCTCTTCCTCTTTCGCAGCCTCCCGGCGCCAGCCGCCCAAGGAGATGGCCCCGAGAAGTTCTAGGAGCTAGCCCCTCCCCCGGCAAAACTCCGCCGGAGGAGCGGCCAGGTGCAGATGTTGCTGCTGCCGCACCCGCCCAGGCGCGGGGCGTCCGACGCCTAGTCGGACTCGTCCCCGTCATCTGCCCAGCTGTCCTCCTCGTCACTTTCTCTCAAGGAAGGGCTTCCATCATCGGAGTCCCCGTCGGAGGAGCTCTCCACGCAGGAATTCAGGCAAGCTCCAAAATCTTCGATGACCTTGACGGAAAGCAACCCGTCCTCCATTAATTTGAAGTAGAGGACGAGCCCCGCCGTCAGGCTGTGGATGCGAGCGAACGTCTTCCATCCACAGCGGAGGTACATAACCCGAGGAGCCGGGAAGTCGACGTCGACCTTTGTGCCCCCATTCCCTCAGACCCTCTTGTGCAACCTGATGGTCTGGGGCGGGTCACGCTCCATCTCCCGAGAAAACGGAGCAGGAAGACGAAGACGACGACGCGGAGGCTGGCGCAGCCTGATGAAGAACTCATGGGGCTGGTCGCCAATGTGGCCCTCCGTCGGAAAAGGCATCATTGGCGGGGGCGAGGCCGGTGCGCCGCCCCCTCCTCCTATTCCCCGAGCACCACGACCTCTGCCACGGCTTCACCCACAGCCTCGCCCCCTCCCCCTTCCCCTCGCGGCCGGCTCCACCACCGCGGGTTCAGGAGGAGGAGGAGGGACGCTCTATCGGGCGGCGACCCTCGCCGCCACCGTCGAGGGACCAGGGTTCCCCTTCTCCATGGAGGATGAGAGGAAGAAGCAGAAGCAGGAGGAGATAGAAGATAGAAGAATGCGGGATGCCATCCCCCCTTCCCTCTCCTTATAATGGGGCAGGGTCGGGGCTCAGTCGCCCCGCTCGGCCAAGCCAGCCACTAGAGGCATAGGGAATCGAGACCGACCCGCTGCCCCAACCAGCGACGGCCCGGTTTCCCGTCTCCACCGCTTGCCACCCCAAGCGCATGGAGGACATGTGGCGAACGTGCAGAACCGAGGGTATGGGTGAAGCGACCTCTCCCCACCCCATGATCGTGGACTGTGGACGCCTTGAAAACCGCGACCCGGCCCCATACAGTAAATGGGCCGCGCCTTTACGCCTCTCCCTCTTCATGGGGAAGGCGCGAGCCGCCCCTTCTATCGCGATGTGACGCATGCCTGTGGAAACCGACAAGACCCTTGCCGGGGCAGCCTCAACAGCCCCGACAAGACCCTTGCCGGGGTGATACGTCTCCGACGTATCTATAGTTTTTGATTGCTCCATGCTATATTATCTACTGTTCTGGACAATATTTGGCATTATTATCCACTTTTATATTATTTTTGGGACTAACCTATTAACCGGAGGCCCAGCCCAGAATTGCTATTTTTTTCCTATTTCAGTGTTTCAAAGAAAAGGAATATCCAACGTGTTGGAAATATGCCCTAGAGGCAATAATAAATTAGTTATTATTATTATATTTCCTTGTTCATGATAATCGTTTATTATCCATGCTATAATTGTATTGATAGGAAACTCAAATACATGTGTGGATACATAGACAACACCAAGTCCCTAGCAAGCCTCTACTGGCTAGCTCGTTGATCAATAGATGGTTACGGTTTCCTAACCATGGACATTGGATGTCATTGATAACGGGATCACATCATTAGGAGAATGATGTGATGGACAATACCCAATCCTAAGCCTAGCACAAAGATCGTAGTTCGTATGCTAAAGCTTTTCTAATGTCAAGTATCATTTCCTTAGACCATGAGATTGTGCAACTCCCGGATACCGTAGGAATACTTTGGGTGTACCAAACGTCACAACGTAATCGGGTGGCTATAAAGGTGCACTACATGTATCTCCGAAAGTGTCATTGGGTTGGCATGAATCGAGGCTGGATTTGTCACTCCGTAAACGGAGAGGTATCTCTGGGCCCACTCGGTAGGACATCATCATATGTGCACAATGTGATCAAGGAGTTGATCACGGATGATGTGTTACGGAATGAGTAAAGAGAGTTGCCGTAACGAGATTGAACAAGGTATCGGGATACCGACGATCGAATCTCGGGCAAGTACAATACCGCTAGACAAAGGGAATTGTATACGGATCGATTGAGTCCTTGACATTGTGGTTCATCCGATGAGATCATCGTGGAATATGTGGGAGCCAACATGGGTATCCAGATCCGCTGTTGGTTATTGACCGAGAACGCCTCGGTCATGTTCAGATGATTCGAACCCGTAGGGTCTACACACTTAAGGTTCGATGACGCTAGGGTTATAAAGGAAGTTTGTATGTGGTTACCGAATGTTGTTTGGAGTCCGGATGAGATCTCGGACGTCACGAGGAGTTCCGGAATGGTCCGGAGGCAAAGATTTATATATGGAAAGTTGTTGTTCGGGTTAGGAAAAGTTCGGGTTTTTCGGTATTGTACCGGAAGCTTCGGAAGGTTCCGGAGGATTCGGAGGGGTCCGGAGGTCCGGAAATAGTTCCACCACGTCCAATACAGTAGCATGGGCTGTAGGGGGCGCCCTAGCCTTAATGGGCCAGGGGCACCAGCCCCCAAGGCCCATGCGCATGGGAAGGTAAAGCCCAAAGGGGAGGCCTCCACTTGACTTGGGAGGCACTCCTCCCCTTGGCCGCCCCTAGATGGGATCTAGGGCTGGCCACACCCCTTGGGGTGGGGAACGCTAAAGGGGCGCAGCCCCCTTCCCTATATATAGTTGAGGTTTGGGGCTGCCATACACATGAGAACTTCTCCTCTTGGTGCAGCCCGCTTCTCCTCCTCCTCCTCTCCCTTGGTGCTTGGCGAAGCCTGCGGGATTGCCATGCTCCTCCACCACCACCACGCCGTTGTGCTGCTGCTGGATGGAGTCTTCTCAACCTCTCCTCTCTCCTTGCTGGATCAAGGCATGGGAGACGCCACGGGCTGTACGTGTGTTGAACGCGGAGGTGCCGTCTGCTCAGCACTAGGATCTCCGGTGATTTGAATCACGACAGTACGACTCCTTCAACCCCGTTCTCATGAACGCTTCGCTTAGCGATCTACAAGGGTATGTAGATGCACTCTCCTTCCCTCGTTGCTAGAATCTCCATAGATTGATCTTGGTGATGCGAGAAAATTTTGAATTTCTGCCACGCTCCCCAACAAAGTGGCATCATGAGCTAGGTCTATTGCGTAGATTCTTTGCACGAGTAGAACACAAAGTAGTTGTGGGCGTTGATGATGTTCAATATGCTTACCGTTACTAGTCCAATCTTGTTTCGACGGTATTGTGGGATGAAGCGCCCGGACCGACCTTACACGCACTTCACGTGAGACAGTTCCACCGATCGACATGCACTTGGTGCATAAGGTGGCTAGCGGTGCCGATCTCTCCCACTTTAGTCGAACGGATTCGATGAAAAGGGTCCTTATGAAGGATAAATAGCAATTGGCATATCACGTTGTGGTTTTATGAGGTAAGAAACGTTCTTGCTAGAACCCATAGCAGCCACGTAAAACATGCAAACAACAATTAGAGGACGCCTAACTTGTTTTTGCAGGGTATGCTATGTGATGTGATATGGCCAAGAAGAATGTGATGAATGATATGTGATGTATGAGATTGATCATGTTCTTGTAATAGGATTCACGACTTGCATGTCGATGAGTATGACAACCGCAGGAGCCATAGGAGTTGTCTTTATTTATTGTATGACCTGCGTGTCATTGAACAACGCCATGTAATTACTTTACTTTATTGCTAACCGTAGCCATAGTAGTAGAAGTAATAAGTTGGCGAGACAACTTCATGGAGACACGATGATGGAGATCATGATGATGGAGATCATGGTGTCATGCCGGTGACAATGATGATCATGGAGCCCCGAAGATGGAGATCAAAAGGAGCAATATGATATTGGCCATATCATGTCACTACTATATAATTGCATGTGATGTTTATTATGTTTATGCATCTTGTTTACTTAGAACGAAGGTAGTAAATAAGATGATCCCTTACAACAATTTCAAGAAGTGTTCTCCCCTAACTGTGCACCGTTGCCAAAAGTTCGTCGCTTCTAAGCACCACATGATGATCGGGTGTGATGGATTCTTACGTTCACATACAACGGGTGTTGACGAGCCTAGCATGTACAGACATGGCCACGGAACACACGCAATACACTTAGGGTTAACTTGACGAGCCTAGCATGTACAGACATGGCCTCGGAACACAGAGATCGAAAGGTCGAGCATGAGTCGTATAGTAGATACGATCAACATGAAGATGTTCACCGATGATGACTAGTCCGTCTCACGTGATGATCGGACACGGCCTAGTTGACTCGGATCATGTAATCACTTAGATGACCAGAGGGATGTCTATCGAGTGGGAGTTCATAAGATGAACTTAATTATCTTGAACATAGTCAAAAGACCTTTTGCAAATTATGTCATAAGCTCGCGCTTTAGTTCCACTGCTTAGATATGTTCCTAGAGAAAATATAGTTGAAAGTTGTGAAGAGCGATTATGCGGACAGAGAAAGCTTATGTCCTTAATGCACCGCTCAGTGTGCTGAACCCCAAACGTCGTTTGTGGATGTTACGAACATCGGACATACACGCTTTGATAACTACGTGATAGTTCAGTTAAACGGTTTAGAGTTGAGGCACCAAGACGTTTTTGAAACGTCGCGGAACATATGAGATGTTTCGAAGGCTGAAATTGGGATTTCAGGCTCGTGCCCACGTCAAGAGGTATGAGACCTCCGACGATTTTCTTAGCCTACAAACTAAGGGAGAAAAGCTCAATCGTTGAGCTTGTGCTCAGATTGTCTGAGTACAACAATCACTTGAATCGAGTGGGAGTTAATCTTCCAGATGAGATAGTGATGTTTCTCCAAAGTCATTGCCACCAAGCTGCTAGAGCTTCGTGATGAACTATAACATATCAGGGATAGATATGATGATCCTTGAGGTATTCACGATGTTTGACACCGCGAAAGTAGAAATCAAGAAGGAGCATCAATTTTTGATGGTTGATGAAACCACTAGTTTCAAGAAGGGCAAGGGCAAGAAGGGACACTTTGTGAAACGGCAAATCAGTTGATGCTCCAGTGAAGAAACCCAAGGTTGAACCCAAACCCGAGACTAAGTGCTTCTGTAATAAGGGGAACAGCCACTGGAGCAGAATTACCCTAGATACTTGGTAGATGAGAAGGCTGACAAGGTCGATAGATGTATATTGGATATGCATTATGTTAATGTGCACTTTACTAGCACTCCTAGTAGCACCAGGGTATTAGATACCGGTTCGGTTGCTAAGTGGTAGTAAACTCGAAATAAAAGCTACAGAATAAACGGAGACTAGCTAAAGGTGAGCTGACGATATGTGTTGGAAGTGTTTCCAAGGTTGATGTGATCAAGCATCGCACGCTCCCTCTACCATCGAGATTTGGTGTTTGCATTGAGCATAGACATGATTGGATTATGTCTATCGCAATACGGTTATTCATTTAAGGAGAATAATGGTTACTCTGTTTATTTGAATAATACCTTCAATGGTCTTGCACCTAAAGGAATGGTTTATTGAATCTCGATCGTAGTGATACACATTTCCATGCCAAAAGTATAAGATAGTAATGATAGTACCACTTACTTGTGGCACTGCCATGTAAGTCATATTTGTGTAAAACGCATGAAGAAGCTCCATGTTGATGGATCTTTCGACTCACTCGTTTTTGAAAAGTTTGAGACATGCGAACCACGTCTATTGGTGTATACGCATGAAGAAACTCCATGCAGATGGATCGTTTGGACTCACTTGATTTTGAATCACTTGAGATATGCAAATCATACCACATGGGCAAGATGACTGAAAAGCCTCGAATGGAACAAGATAGCAACTTGTTGGAAGTAACACATTTTGATATGTGCAGTCCAATGAGTGCTGAGGCATGCAGTGAATATCGTTATGTTCTTACTTCACAGATGATTCAAGTAGATGTTGAGTATATTTAATTGATGAAACACAAGTCTGAATTATTGAATGGTTCAAGTAATTTCAGAGTGAAGTTTAAGATCTTCGTGACAAGAGGATAGAATATCTATGATATGATCATAGAGATGAATATCTGAGTTACGAGTTTTGGCACACTATTAAGACATTGTGCAAATTGTTTCACAATTAATACCGCCTGGAACACCATAGTGTGATGGTGTGTCCGAACATCATAGTTGCACCCTATTAGATATAGTGTGTACCATGATGTCTCTTATCGATTTAACACTATCGTTCATGGGTTAGGCATTAGAGACAACCGCACTCACTTTAATAGGGCACCACGTAATTCCGTTGAGATGACACCGTATGAACTATGGTTTAGAGAAACCTAAGCTGTCATTTCTTAAAAGTTTGGGGCTATGACGCTTATGTGAAAAAGTTTCAGGTTGATAAGCTCGAACCCAAAGCGGATAAAATGCATCTTCATAGGACACCCAAAACAGTTGTGTATACCTCCTAATTCAGATCCGAAAGCAATTGGGATTGTTTCTCTAACTGGGTCCTTTCTCGAGGAAAAGTTTGTCTCGGAAAGTTGAGTGGGAGGATGGTGGAGACTTGATGAGATTATTGAACCGTCACTTCAACAAGTGTGTAGCAGGGGACAGGAAGTTGTTCCTGTGGCACCTACACCAGTTGAAGTCGAAGCTTATGATAGTGATCATGAAGTTTTGGATCAAGTCATTACCGTACCTCGTAGGGTGACAAGGATGCATACTACTTCAGAATGGTACGCAATCCTGTCTTGAAGGTCATGTTGCTAGACAACAATGAACCTACGAGCTATGGAGAAGCGATGGTGGGCCCAAATTCCGACAAATGGTTAGAAGCCATGAAATCCGAGATAGTATCCATATATCAGAACAAAGCATGGACTTTGGTGGACTTGCCCGATGATCGGCAAGCCATTGAGATAAATGGATCTTTAAGAAGAAGACGGATATGGACGGTAATATCACCGTCTATGAAGCTCGACTTGTGGCGAAGAGTTTTTCACAAGTTCAAGGAGTTGACTACGATGAGATTTTCTCATCTGTAGCGATGCTTAAGTCCGTCGGAATCATGTTAGCATAAGATGGATTTATGAAATCTGGCAGATGGATGTCAAAACGAGTTTCCTTACCAGTTTTCATAAGGAAAGGTTGTATGTGATACAATCAAAAAGTTTTGTCGATCCTAAGGATGCTAAAAGGTATCTTGGCTCCAATGATCCTTTCTAAGGACCGGAGTAAGCATCTCGGAGTTGGAATATGCACTTTGATAGGATGATCAAAGATTTTGGGTTTATACAAAGTTTATGAGAAACTTGTATTTCCAAAGAAGTGAGTGGGAGCACTATTGAATTTTTGATGGGTATATGTTGTTGACATATTGATGATCAGAAATGATGTAGAATTTCTGGAAAGCATATAGGGTTATTTGAAAGATGTTTTTCAATAGAAAACCTGGATTAAGCTACTTGAACATTGAGCATCGAGATCTATAAGGATAGATCAAAAATGCTTAACAATACTTTCAAATGAGAACATACCTTGACATAATCTTGAAAGTGTTCAAGATGGATCAGTCAAAGAAGGAGTTCTTGCCTGAGTTGTAAGGTATGAAGTTAAGAGTTAAAAGCTCGACCACGGTAGAAAAGAGAGAAAGGACGAAGGTCGTCCCCTATGCTTCAGACATAGGCTCTATAGTATGCTATGCTATGTACCGCACCGGAAGTGTGCCTTGCCATGAGTCGGTCAAGGGGTACAAGAATGATCCAGAATGGATCATTGGACAGCGGTCAAAATTGTCCTTGGAGTAAATAAGGACATGTTTCTCGATTATGGAGGTGATAAAGAGTTCGGCGTAAAGGGTTACGTCGATACAAGCTTTAACACCTATCCGAGTGACTCTGAGTAGCAAACTGGATACGTATAGTGGAGCAACCATTTGGAATAGCTTCAAGTGAAGCGTGGAAGCAAACATTTACAATATGACATAGAGAATTGCAAAGCACACACGGATCTGAAAGGTTCAGACCCGTTGACTAAAACCCGTTGACTAAAACCTCTCTCACAAGCAAAACATGATGAAACCTCAGAACTCATTGAGTCTAAATCACATGATGATGTGAACTAGTTTACAGACACTAGTAAACTCTTTGGGTGTTGGTCACATGGCGATGTGACCTATCAGTGTTAATCATATGACGATGTGAACTAGATTATTGACTCTAGTGCAAGTGGGAGACTGTTGGAAATATGCCCTAGAGGCAATAATAAATTAGTTATTATTATTATATTTCCTTGTTCATGATAATCGTTTATTATCCATGCTATAATTGTATTGATAGGAAACTCAAATACATGTGTGGATACATAGACAACACCAAGTCCCTAGCAAGCCTCTATTGGCTAGCTCGTTGATCAATAGATGGTTACGGTTTCCTAACCATGGACATTGGATGTCATTGATAACGGATCACATCATTAGGACAATGATGTGATGGACAAGACCCAATCCTAAGCCTAGCACAAAGATCGTAGTTAGTATGCTAAAGCTTTTCTAATGTCAAGTATCATTTCCTTAGACCATGAGATTGTGCAACTCCGGATACCGTAGGAATACTTTGCGTGTACCAAACGTCACAACGAATCGGGTGGCTATAAAGGTGCACTACAGGTATCTCCGAAAGTGTCATTGGGTTGGCATGAATCGAGACTGGATTTGTCACTCCCGTAAACGGAGAGGTATCTCTGGGCCCACTCGGTAGGACATCATCATAATGTGCACAATGTGATCAAGGAGTTGATCACGGGATGATGTGTTACGGAACGAGTAAAGAGACTTGCTGGTAACGAGATTGAACAAGGTATCGGGATACCGACGATCGAATCTCGGGCAAGTACAATACCGCTAGACAAAGGGAATTGTATACGGGATCGATTGAGTCCTTGACATCGTGGTTCATCCGATGAGATCATCGTGGAATATGTGGGAGCCAACATGGGTATCCAGATCCCGCTGTTGGTTATTGACCGGAGAACGTCTCGGTCATGTCTGGATGATTCCCGAACCCGTAGGGTCTACACACTTAAGGTTCGATGACGCTAGGGTTATAAAGGAAGTTTGTATGTGGTTACCGAATGTTTTTCGGAGTCCCGGATGAGATCCCGGACGTCACGAGGAGTTCCGGAATGGTCCGGAGGTAAAGATTTATATATGGAAAGTTGTTGTTCGGGTTGCGGAAAAAGTTCGGGTTTTTTCGGTATTGTACCGGGAAGCTTCCAGAAGGTTCCGGAGGATTCCGGAGGGGTCCGGAGGTACGGAAATAGTTCCACCACGTCCAATACAGTAGCATGGGCTGTAGGGGGGCGCCCTGGCCTTAATGGCCCAGGGGCACCAGCCCCCCCAAGGCCCATGCGCATGGGAAGGGTAAAACCCTAAAGGGGGAGGCCTCCACTTTACTTGGGAGGCACTCCTCCCCCCTTGGCCGCCCCCCCCTAGATGGGATCTAGGGCTGGCCGCACCCCTTGGGGTGGGGAAACCCTAAAGGGGGCGCAGCCCCCCTTCCCCCTATATATAGTTGAGGTTTGGGGCTGCCATACACATGAGAACTTCTCCTCTTGGTGCAGCCCTGCTTCTCCTCCTCCTCGTCTCCCTTGGTGCTTGGCGAAGCCCTGCGGGATTGCCACGCTCCTCCACCACCACCACGCCGTTGTGCTGCTGCTGGATGGAGTCTTCCTCAACCTCTCCCTCTATCCTTGCTGGATCAAGGCATGGGAGACGTCACCGGGCTGTACGTGTGTTGAACGCGGAGGTGCCGTCCGTTCAGCACTAGGATCTCCGGTGATTTGAATCACGACGAGTACGACTCCTTCAACCCCGTTCTCATGAACGCTTCCGCTTAGCGATCTACAAGGGTATGTAGATGCACTCTCCTTCCCTCGTTGCGAGAATCTCCATAGATTGATCTTGGTGATGCGTAGAAAATTTTGAATTTCTGCTACGTTCCCCAACACAACGGAGTCCAATTGACCTGAAACTCCACGTAACTTATTTTTGGACCAGAAGAAGCCCGTAGAGTACCGGAGTTGCACCAGGGGAGTTCTGGGCTGCCCACGAGGGTGGGGGCGCGCCCCTTGCCTCGTGGACAGCCCGGAGGTCCACCGACGTACTTCTTCCGCCTATATATCTCCATATATCCTAAAAACTTCAGAGAACAGAATAGATCTGGAATTCCGCTGCCGCAAGCCTCTGTAGCCACCAAAAACCTCTCGGGACCCTGTTTCGGCACCCTGCCGGAGGGGGGAACCCTCACTGGTGGCCATCTTCATCATCCCGGCGCTCTCCATGACGAGGAGGGATTAGTTCACCCTCGGGGCTGAGGGTATGTACCAGTAGCCATGTGTTTGATCTCTCTCTCTCGTGTTCTTGAGGTGATATGATCTTGATGTATCACGAGCTTTGCTATTATGGTTGGATCTTATGTTTCTTCTCCCCCTCTACTCTCTTGTAATGGATTGAGTTTTTCCTTTGAAGTAATCTTATCGGATTGAGTCTTTAATGACTTGAGAACACTTGATGTATGTCTTGTCGTGCGTATCTGTGGTGACAATAGGATATCACGTGATTCATTTGATGTATGTCTTGGTGAACCACTTGCGGTTTCCGCCCATGAACCTATGCATAGGGGTTGGCACACGTTTTCGTCTTGATTCTCCTGTAGAAACTTTGGGGCACTCTTTGTGGTTCTATGTGTTGGTTGAATAGATGAATCTAAGATTGTGTGATGCATATCTTATAATCATACCCACGGATACTTGAGGTGACATCGGAGTATTGTAACATCCCAAAATTCTAAATTTTGGAATGTTATATTAAATAAATAACTATGCTTGTTGTCTGATTGTTGGTTTGATTGAATAAGTGAAACTGAGTGAAATTTGAAACTTTTGAAAGTTGAATGAGAGGGAATGAAATGACTTTCCCAAAACGTTCTCCTTTGCCTTTTGGATCTCAATGAATTCAAATTCATTCCAACACCAAAACCTAGAGTGAAGATGACATGACTTCTTCCATTTGAAATGAAAAGGGTTTTTGAAAGGATTTGAATTTCATCTGGGAATATTTCAAATTCAAAGCTTTATGCAACTCAATGATTCTCATGAGGGAAGATAAAATGACTTCTTCAATTATATGAAATATGAGTTGGAAGTTAAAAGGTATCAAGTTGAAAGTCATTTGAAAGTGCTTTGAAACCCTTTTTTCAAATTTTGAGTTTTGAATTTGAATTCAAACTTTGGCAAGTGGGAATCATTTCAAAAAAAACTATGCCTAATAAATACTTGATCAAAAGTATGAGAGGAGCAAACATGACACTCCAAAAATATCAGAGGAAAACATTGCCAAAAGATTTGGATTCAAATCTGAATTTTATTTGAATTTGAAAAAAAATGGATTTTTATAAAGTTTGGATTTTGCCTTTGGGAAAATGTTCAAATGAAAGGGAATATTCCCCTGATCATTTTGGTATATATATACCCTATATAAAATATTTATATTTTAAAAGTTATACTCTGTTTTGTTTTATTTTAAAAAAAATAAATTAAAAAAAAAGAAACCCCTCAGCGCCACAGCCCCCTGCCCACCAAATGAACCCCCCACTGGCCAGCCCGGCCAGGCGCCGATCGAGCCGGCCCAGCGCCCGACCAGGCCTCCCCTCGCCAACCCCTCGGCACGGTCGCCCGCTCGCTCCCGCCTCCTCTCTCTCATCGACAACGGGCCCGCCCCATCGTCTACCCCCCCACGCCACGCGCGCCGCCGCATGATCGCGGATCCCGATCGCCCCGATCGCCCAAGCGAGGACGAAGGCCCCAGCCTATAAAACCGCTGCCCGCACCCCATTCCCCCTAGCCTCGCCGAACCCCTCTCCTCTCGTTCGAGCTCACGGAGACCCGAGGCTTCGCCGCCATTCTCGTCGCCGCCGCCGCCTAGGCCACCCGACCTCCCCGACCCTCCGAAGCCTCCCGAGCTCCCCGCATCCTCCCGCCACTTCCCGACCTCACCGACGCCTGGAGCCTCGCCGACTCTCGCCGTCTTGCTGCGTCGCCGAACTCCGGTACGTCGCCGGAAAACCCCTCCGCCGTCCGATCCCCATCAACGGCCCAGATTAGACCCCGAAGGGGTATGTTCTTTTTTTGAAAACCGGCCCGGTTCGTCCGGTTTATTAGTTAGTTAGGTTTATTTTTATTAGGCCGGCCCGTTTTAGTTTAACCCTAGGCCCGTTTAGGCTATTTGACGCACAGTGCGTAGTTTAGGCCCATTAGGCCTTTTTCTTTTAGTTTTGTTTTTCTGTTTTAACAGAATATTTTCTGTTTTGAAAAATTCATATCTTTTATTCTGTTTATTACTTTTAGATGATTCTTTTTTTGTTGGGTTGCAAATTTTATGTAGTTTCTGTAGAATATATCTTTAGATATGTTAAAATTAATTAAAATTGCTTTAATTTAGTTTTAGTCAGAATAGTAAATCTGCTATAACTTGAGTTAGAAAATTATTTTTGGATGATTCTTTTTGTCCCAACTTTATTTTGGCATTGCCAAACCATAAAATTAACTTGGGTATTTTAGGATTAATAAATAAATAGTTTTAAGAAGAATCTTATTAATCCTAATTAATTAACCAACTCCTGTTTTCCTAATATTTTAATTAGTAAATAAATTTAATTTTAACATGTAATTGATTATTCTAGGATAGTTTATGTCACTCTAATAGATGAAATTTTATTTGTAATTAAGAAAAGTTTTATTTTATTTTTCTTAATAGAATTGGATTAGGCCTAATAGGAGTTTTATAATAGCTTTTAATTAATTATTTTTGCTCCTAGTTGCTTAGTGAATCCTTTTCTGTGAAGTTAACCTAAAACCATGATTAGGTTATGTTAAGAAATTTTTACTATATAAAACTATTCTAGCTATTGTTTGAAGAAGGAAAAACTTTGAATGGGTTTTCTTTGAGTTTTCCCTTTGGATTTTGATTTGGTTGTTTTGGTGTGTTATGTTACTTTTGCTATGCTATTGTGTTATGTGGTCCTATGCTATATGCTTATTATAGTTATTGTTTGCCTCGGTAGAATTTCCGGAGTGCGGAGCTTGCTACTACGAATCCCTAGTTTTCGAAGATCGTCAACAAGGCAAGTTCACTTTGACCATGTTTTCATACCTATGATTTATTGCATATAGTGGCACCTTTGCAACCACCCCTCAGTATTGTTATTGAATCCTTGTAGTTGAGTAGTATGCATGAGGTAGGAACCCATCACCCTGTTACCAAGCCCGGGACGTTATTTATTTCAATGCTACGCTATAGTAGACGGGGTTTGGTATGAGTGCTCAGGAGTGGTGTGAGAATGGAGGATTCTACGTCAATGACGACAACTCCATGACGGAATCTGCAAGGACTGCATCTTCAAGGCCTCAAGACTTCAAGACTCAAGACAAGAATTCAATACACACTCTTTGGGTGAAGGGCGGTTGTGGGCACCTGGAGAAACCAGTGGTTGGCCGGGATGCATGGAGAAGCGCCATGACATCTTGCGGAAAGCTTCACCCAGACTCAAAGAGACGGAAGAATACTTCATGCCCGGAAGCTTACCTGTGCAACCGCAAGTCATTATGGGCTCTGGCTTGGTTGACCTTAGTTGTGACTCTGGATGGGACGGTACTAGCAGATGTAGAACTACGGTAGGATGGGTTGAGTACCGGACGGTGGTCGAGGAACTCTTTGGAAGACCATGTTTGGTCATCTTGTTCTCAAACACTCACGAAGTGCGAGAACGTAAAGAGAGGGATCGAATCTTGCGGGTAAAGTGTACAAACCTCTGCAGAGGGTTAAAACCTAATTGATTAGCCGTGTCCCCGGTTACGGACAATTTGAGCATCTGGACTTGGATCTATCTCGGAACTCTCAACACCGGATTGATAACTTAATTGTGGGCAACTTATGATGATTTTGGGCTATGAGACATCGGTTGGCGGAACCATGTCATGATAGAAAACTCCATAGTACAGACTTCATTTATTCCTTTGATGTAGGGGAAAATAAAACCAGCTTTTACGCAAACAAAACTCAGATACAAAGCCATAAAGCCATATTGCATATAGTATAGTTTTATCATCTGTTTTCTCATATTGTGATCTTGCCGGTACATTCAATGTACTGACCTACACGGCTGCAACGTATCATGTTGCAGATATTTTTCCTCGACGAGTAAGAATACGGTACAGGGTTACGGTCTACACTCAACCTGCCGATGGCGTTGATGGGACTCCACACCCGTTTGATTGTTTCCGCTGAGTATTATGAGGTATATATCAGTTTTACGTTATTTATGCATGTGATTGCACTTTGATATATACATTGATGTCTGTGTGTGCAAAGATCTTGATCCGAGGATGGCACAAGAATACGTAGGCTTGACCGTCTGAGGTCGGGCCGCTACAGAAATGGTATCATAGCACATGTTGGCTGTAGAACGTGACCATAGAATATGACTTAGTAATAAGAAGACCCCAATAGGAATGACCTTTGTTTTGTACTACTCTCGTAACACCTGATTCCTTTTACTGAACCTTCCTTATTTCAAACTATAGATGGAGAGCTACATTCTGAACAAAAGAGAACACTACGAGAAGGTTCTTGGAGGCCCCTTCCTTGTGGAGCTAGTCAGGCTGCTGAAGTTACCGATACCTGAGACCAAGGCAACTAAGAGGACGTCCATATCGTGGGGAGTCAAGACCCAAGTTTTTGGTCGAAGAAGCCCCAAGACTGCAGACATCATCTTCGAACTATAAATGGTGATCGTAATATGGGCATCAACACTGCCGTCCATGATGCTATTGCACGTTTATGCTATCGTCATCGTGCTGCACTAAACCCACATTTCTTTGGAAGGATGGGATGGCAGAAGTTTGATGGAGCAACCATTGCCTTGACGGAAGCACATAAGATGAAGTTTTCCCCACTTTTAGTGTACAATCAGGATCTGGAACAATACGTCAAGAATCTTCAGATGGACCTCCTGGAAGCCCTGTTTGACAATGAAACACTACGAGAAGAAGTCAAGACTCGTAGTCAAGGTAAACCAGTTGAGGAGGAGAACCTCGAGATCTCGAGGATGCGTCAGAAGCGAAGAACAGCAGGACCATGTCTCATGCAAAGGATGTTGAAATCCGAAGCTCAAGGAACAACTTCAGACATACAGGTCGCCACAAGAAACTCCGAGTCGACAGGGAAAATCTAGCGTAAGAACCTGGAAGAGATCAAGTCCACACGTA
Organism: Aegilops longissima; assembly: GCA_021605205.1. Taxonomy (NCBI): domain Eukaryota; kingdom Viridiplantae; phylum Streptophyta; class Magnoliopsida; order Poales; family Poaceae; genus Aegilops; species Aegilops longissima. The sequence continues at coordinate 306,422,711 of CM038677.1, forward strand.
AGAAACCCCAAGAACTTAGTAGTATTCCACCATGAGAGAAATAAAGATGAACGCCACCTCGATTTAAGTATCGACCATGCCAAATTATGTGGGTGGCGATATCTTGTAGTATTGATTGAATAAATGAATGCTTGGTTGCTATTATTTTTGTGTGTTTATTGAATGGTTGGATAGATGCGATATTCGTAGGTTTGTATTTATTTCAACCATGAGAGACGTAAGTTACGGAAAAATGGTAGAAGGCCTTCATATGGGAACAGCATCAGGAATTGGAAACTCCCGAGCATTGAAGACCTAAAGAAATGAGGACTTAGAAACGAAAACATAGTAGAACGGCCCACTACAAACGATAATTTTGTTAATTTGGGTATTTGCTTTCTCTCTCTATCTCAACCAGACCCTAAAATCTTGAACCCATGGACAACTGAACACCAAACTTTTCTGGAGACAATTGCAATTTCCCCATGGAGATACATTCCTTGTTCTAAGCACCCCTCTTACCCTACACATGCAGATGACAACCCTTTACGAGTCCTTCCTTAAGGGTCCGGAAACTATCATTACCCTGACGAGTGATCATGATTACCCGAAGATCCTGAAGGACATGATGAAACATATTCACCTTGAAGGAGATGCAGTCTACAAAGGCTACCCCTTCATGCATAAGGGAGTGGAACTTTGGTATGTGGAGGTACACCTCCACCATTTTAAAGGAGTTTGCCCAAAGATGATGGGGCAGTACTTTTTCATTTCACATGTGCCACAAGCAACTTTCTTCGATGCTGTTCGTGAAGCAGCCATGGAAGCCATACGCCAGATCGGAGAAATACTTGAAGCAAGACTCCGTTATACTCAGGAATACCTAAGCGAAGTGCATACAGAGATGATGGAGGTGAAGCTCAAGGCCACCACAATGAAACAGAAGATTGAAGAATTCAAGGCACATGTCGCACAATTCCAGTGGGACTGAAGAATCCTCAAGGAGGAAAAATGAATAAAGTTGGAAGTAATGTCTGACCATACCGAACCATGTGGGTGGCAGCATTTGTAATAAACTTTTTGGAATTTGGATTCACGAAAAATGATCAAGGATGTAATGAAAGATTGATATGAGAATAATGAGATGTTATGGATAAACTTGTGCATTTATTTTGGTCATAATACTCAGAAACCACAGGATCAATGAAGAAAGAAATGTGTTATCCATGACGGTCCATAGAAGGAAGCTGGACAAAATAAGTTGGAATTTTGCTTTTGATATGATGGTATGAAGAAACAGAGTACTACTGGATTTAAAGGAGGTGTAACAAGAGAGTTACTCCAAGGATGAGTTAAAGCTGCACTAGTGTTGAAGTGGGCCATAACCCACAGGCCCAGGATTTTGAAAGGAAACTGATATAACCTTGATAAAGGAATAAATTGGAGGAATCAGCAGTCCAATCAGCATACGTTTCGTAGGAGATTACGCAAAAACCTGAGAGTGGTGAAGTAACGATAGATGTTTGTTCAGCTTGTAGAAACCATGGATTTTACTCGAAACCAGTTCGAGAACAAGAGAAGTTCTGCAATGCTTGTGAGTATGCCCAAGTGTTAGAATACGTGATTCACTGTTTACGTATGTGGTAATGATTCAAGTACGGGATGGATTGGCCCCCATACCGAAGACTTCTATCATGAACTATCATATGTTGATGGAAAATCAGAGAGACTTGAAAACCTTTGAAGAGTGTCGACGCTATAAGCCCTAAAACCATAGAATGGTAGGACGTTGGAACCCCTTTACAGGCAACTGATGCCAATCGTAGGTTATACGGTGAGGTTCAACCTAGACCGTTTTCTGCAGGAGAAACCATAAATTGTAGACCACCATGAGTATTTCGAAAGTTGTCTAGAATGGACACGAGCCTATCACCTAAGAAGATCCGATCCGGACAAATTTCAACTTTGACGAACCGACCCAAGATTCTGAGGAAAACTCTATGCTTCTAACAGAGGAGCTATTGTAAGATATGTGAAGAGACATACATTGTCAACACTCCAGAGGAAGTATCTGAGTTTATTGGAACTGTAACCTTGCTTTTAAGTGTGGTAGCACCCCTGACCTTTTGGACCAGAACTCTTGCTAGACGATCCCCAACCCCTAACCTTTTCTTGCTAGCCTCTTCGAATCTCGAGGACGAGATTCATTTTAAGTGTGGTAGGTTTGTAACATCCCAAAATTCTAAATTTTGGAATGTTATATTAAATAAATAACTATGCTTGTTGTCTGATTGTTGGTTTGATTGAATAAGTGAAACTGAGTGAAATTTGAAACTTTTGAAAGTTGAATGAGAGGGAATGAAATGACTTTCCCAAAACTTTCTCCTTTGCCTTTCGGATCTCAATGAATTCAAATTCATTCCAACACCAAAACCTAGAGTGAAGATGACATGACTTCTTCCATTTTAAATGAAAAGGGTTTTTGAAAGGATTTGAATTTCATCTGGGAATATTTCAAATTCAAAGCTTTATGCAACTCAATGATTCTCATGAGGGAAGATAAAATGACTTCTTCAATTATATGAAATATGAGTTGGAAGTTAAAAGGTATCAAGTTGAAAGTCATTTGAAAGTGCTTTGAAACCCTTTTTTCAAATTTTGAGTTTTGAATTTGAATTCAAACTTTGGCAAGTGGGAATCATTTCAAAAAAAACTATGCCTAATAAATACTTGATCAAAAGTATGAGAGGAGCAAACATGACACTCCAAAAATATCAGAGGAAAACATTGCCAAAAGATTTGGATTCAAATCTGAATTTTATTTGAATTTGAAAAAAATGGATTTTTATAAAGTTTGGATTTTGCCTTTGGAAAAATGTTCAAATGAAAGGAATATTCCTGATCATTTTGGTATATATATACCCTATATAAAATATTTATATTTTAAAAGTTATACTCTGTTTTGTTTTATTTTAAAAAATAAATTAAAAAAAAGAAACCCCTCAGCCGCCACCAGCCCTCTGCCCGCCCAGTTGAAACCCCCACCACCCGGCCCGGCCAATGCCCACTGCCAGCTAGCGCCGACCGAGCCGGCCCAGCGCCCGACCAGGCCTCCCCCTCGCCCGAACCCCTCTGGCACCGGTCGCCCGCTCGCTCCCCGCCTCTCTCTCTCTCACTGACAACGGGGCCCGCCCCCATCGTCTACCCCCCGCCCCACGCCACGCCGTCGCCGCCGCGGATCGCCGGATCCCGATCGCCCCCGATCGCCTCAAGCGAGGACGAAGGCCCCAGCCTATAAAACCCGTCGCTCCGCACCCCATTCCCCCCCTAGCCCTCGCCGGAACCCCCTCTCCCTCTCGTTCGAGCTCACCGGAGACCCGAGGCTTCGCCGCCGCCATTCTCGTCGCCGTCGCCGCCCTAGGCCACCACGACCTCCCCCGACCCCTCCAGAAGCCTCCCCGAGCTCCCCCGCATCCTCCCGGCCACTTCCCGACCCGACTGACGCCTGAGCCCTCGCCGCCTCTTCTTGTTGCCGCCGCCGTCGCCGAACTCCGGTACGTCCCCGGAAAACCCCTCCGCGTCCGATCCCCATCAACGGCCCAGATTAGACCCCGAAGGGGTATGTTCTTTTTTAGAAAACCGGCCCGGTTCGTCCGGTTTATTAGTTAGTTAGGTTTATTTTTATTAGGCCGGCCCGTTTTAGTTTAACCCTAGGCCCGTTTAGGCTATTTGACGCACAGTGTGTAGTTTAGGCCCATTAGGCCTTTTTCTTTTAGTTTTGTTTTTCTGTTTTAACAGAATAGTTTCTGTTTTGAAAAATTGATATCTTTTATTCTGTTTATTATTTTTAGATTCTTTTTTTGTTGGGTTGCAAATTTTATGTAGTTTCTGTAGAATATATCTTTAGCTATGTTAAAATTAAATAAAATTGCTTTAATTTAGTTTTAGTCGAATAGTAAATCTGCTATAACTTGAGTTAGAAAAATTATTTTGGATGATTCTTTTGTCCCAACTTTATTTTGGCATTGCCAAACCATACAAATTAACTTTGGTATTTTAGGATTAATAAATAAATAGTTTTAAGCAGAATCTTATTAATCCTAATTAATTAACCAACTCCTGTTTTCCTAATATTTTAATTAGTAAATAAATTTATTTTAACATGTAATTGATTATTCTAGGATAGTTTCTGTCACTCTAATAGATGAACTTTTATTTATAATTAAGAAAAGTTTTATTTTCTTTTTCTTAATAGAATTGGATTAGGCCTAATAGGAGTTTTATAATAGCTTTTAATTAATTCTTTTTGCTCCTAGTTGCTTAGTGAATCCTTTTCTGTTAAGTTAACCTAAAACCATGATTAGGTTATGTTAAGAAATTTTACTATATAAAACTATTCTAGCTATTGTTTGAAGAAGGAAAAACTTTGAATGGGTTTTCTTTGAGTTTTCCCTTTGGATTTTGATTTGGTTGTTTTGGTGTGTTATGTTACTTTTGCTATGCTATTGTGTTATGTGGTCCTATGCTATATGCTTATTATAGTTATTGTTTGCCTCGGTAGAATTTCCGGAGTGCGGAGCTTGCTACTACGAATCCCTAGTTTTCGAAGATCGTCAACAAGGCAAGTTCACTTTGACCATGTTTTCATACCTATGATTTATTGCATATAGTGGCACCTTTGCAACCACCCCTCAGTATTGTTATTGAATCCTTGTAGTTGAGTAGTATGCATGAGGTAGGAACCCATCACCCTGTTACCAAGCCCGGGACGTTATTTATTTCAATGCTACGCTATAGTAGACGGGGTTTGGTATGAGTGCTCAGGAGTGGTGTGAGAATGGAGGATTCTACGCCAATGACGATAACTCCATGACGGAATCTGCAAGGACTGCATCTTCAAGGCCTCAAGACTTCAAGACTCAAGACAAGAATTCAATACACACTCTTTGGGTGAAGGACGGTTGTGGGCACCTGGAGAAACCAGTGGTTGGCGGGATGCATGGAGAAGCGCCATGACATCTTGCGGAAAGCTTCACCCTGACTCAAAGAGACGGAAGAATACTTCATGCCCGGAAGCTTACCTGCAACCGCAAGTCATTATGGGCTCGCTTGGTTGACCTTAGTTGTGACTCTGGATGGGACGGTACTAGCAGATGTAGAACTACGGTAGGATGGGTTGAGTACCGGACGGTGGTCGAGGAACTCTTTGGAAGACCATGTTTCGGTCATCTTGTTCTCAAACACTCTGAAGTGCGAGAACGTAAAGAGAGGGATCGAATCTTGCGGGTAAAGTGTACAAACCTCTGCAGAGGGTTAAAACCTAATCGATTAGCCGTGTCCCCGGTTACGGACAATTTGAGCATCTGGACTTGGATCTATCTCGGAACTCTCAACACCGGACTGATAACTTAATTGTGGGCAACTTATGATGATTTTGGGCTATGAGACATCGGTTGGCGGAACCATGTCATGATAGAAAACTCCATAGTACAGACTTCATTTATTCCTTTGATGTAGGGAAAATAAAACCAGCTTTTACGCAAACAAAACTCAGATCTGAGCCATAAAGCCATATTGCATATAGTATAGTTTTATCATCTGTTTTCTCATATTGTGATCTTGCGGTACATTCAATGCATCGACCTACACGGCTGCAACGTATCATGTTGCAGATATTTTCCTCGACGAGTAAGAATACGATGCAGGTTACGGTCTACACTCAACCCGCCGATGGCGTTGATGGGACTCCACACCCGCTTGATTGTTTCGCTGAGTATTATGAGGTATATATCATTTTACGTTATTTATGCATGTGATTGCACTTTGATATATACATTGATGTCTGTGTGTGCCAAAGATACCGATCCGAGGATGGCACAAGAATACGTAGGCTTGACCGTCTGAGGTCGGGCCGCTACAAGTATCTTGGTGACATTAGGGTTTTCGTTGATTTCTGTCTTAAGGTGTTATTCTAGTACGAACTCTAGGGTTGTTTGTGACACTTATAGGAATAGCCCAACATATTGATTGGAAAGAATAACTTTGAGGTGGTTTCGTACCCTACCATAATCTCTTCGTTTGTTCTCCACTATTAGTGACTTTGGAGTGACTCTTTGTTGCATGTTGAGGGATAGTTATATGATCCAATTATGTTATTATTGTTCAGAGAACTTGCACTAGTGAAAGTATGAACCCTAGGCCTTGTTTCCTAGTATTGCAATACCATTTACGCTCACTTTTACCACTTGTTACCTTGTTGTTTCTATATTTTCAGATTACAAAAACCTATATCTACCATCCATATCGCACTTGTATCACCATCTCTTCACCGAACTAGAGCACCTATACAATTTACCATTGTATTGGGTGTGTTGGGGACACAAGAGACTCTTTGTTATTTGGTTACAGGGTTTCTTGAGAGAGACCATCTTCATCCTATGCCTCCCATGGATTGATAAACCTTAGGTCATCCACTTGAGGGAAATTTGCTACTGTCCTACACACCTCTGCACTTGGAGGCCCAAAAACGTCTACAAGAATAAGGTTGTCTAGTAGACATCAAGCTCTTTTCTTGCGCCGTTGCCGGGGAGGCTTGGTAAGCGGCACTCACACCCCGTCAACTAAGCTCTTTTCTGGCGCCGTTGCCGGGGAGGTGAGTGCTTGAAGGTATATCTTTAGATCTTGCAATCGAATCTTTTTGTTTCTTGTTTTAGCACTAGTTTAGTTTATAAAAGAAAACTACAAAAAAATGGAATTGAGTTTGTCTCATACGCTTCATCTTTTTAATATCTTTCATGAGCATGATGGAAAGAAAAATTGTGCCAAAGTGTTAGAATAAGAATGCATTAAAATGTTTGGCACTAAACCTTTGAATAATGAGCATGATTGCAATGTTGTTAGTATGAACTCCTTGAATATCCATGGTACTAATGATGATTGCACTAGTTATGATGAAAATGTCTCCTATAAACATGTCAATTTTTGTGGAGTGCATTGGGTTTGCAAGTACGCACCAAATAGGGAAGATAGATATTGTGAGAGGCATAAGGACTTAGAAACTAAATGGTTGCATGAGAGGCTAAATGTTAGTACTGAAAATTTAAGATATCTTAGCCGTACTTGTAAACTTTGCAATGAACAAGGTCATTTAAATATCATATGCAATTTGTTTGATGACTGAATCGTGTCCAAAAATTGTGATGATTTGATTTCCCTTGCACATCATAATGAACTTAGTTTGCTTTTGGGTTATGAAGAAATGAAACGTCAAACTAAGCATATTCCAGAATATAACCTTGAGAAATTCCTCGATATTAATCTAGAAGAAATTTATATGTATTTTGCGGTGAATTGCATTGAAAATCCTTATATTGCCAGTTACATAAAGAAAAGAAAACAAATAGAGGATGAAGAGAATACTAACGAAAGGGAAGAGAATTCCCAATGTTCTCCTATTATTTCTTATGATGAATCAAGTACCGAGGAGGAGCCTTATATTCAACAAATATCATTAATAAGGAGCTCCAAAAAGAGGATTGAACCCACACATGATGTGGTGAAGAAGAAGAAAAGAAAAAGTAAGAGAGTTAAAAAGGTATCCCTCCCAAATAATGTTGCTCCTATTATTGTTGTGCCTCATGAAAATGAATCAAAAATAATTGTGGGAGATGGTGCACTTGATGATGATCTAGTTATGCCTATTGCTTGTTGTGATGATTATGATTGGGAAGATAATGATACTCCGTATGATCTAGAAAATCTTTTTGGCACTTGCTTGGAAGAATATGATAACTGTTATACTATGGGTGTTATCCATACTATTAATGATGAGAGTGATTATTCTTATGATATGAAAAGGCCCAAGCTTGGGGAAGCTATGTTTGATGAGGATGACATATTTGAGAATATATTTGCTGCAATTAATGTCTGTCCCAAGCTTGGGGATGCTATGTTTAATGAACATGATATTTTTAGCCTCCCAAGTTTTGATATGCAAAGTTTTTATGATGATAGCATGCCTTCTACCAATGATGATTATATTTATGAAAGTGGGTTTGGAAGAGTTTCAACTTTAGGAAGTAATGATCCCACTATTTTGGAGGATGTTGAATCTTATAATATTTAAGAAAGTGGATTTGGAGAGGTCATGACTTTATTTAGTGACGTATCCACTATTTCGGAAGAGGTTTCAATTGATTATGATGAGAACAAAGTTGCTACTTATTATGATTATTGTGATGAAACTTATTCTATAAAGAGTAGTGATGATTATATTTATAAAACTTGTCATGATTATGATTACCCTTTTATGAACATTACACTTTTAATGTGGAAACAATTTATAGTATTCAAGTTTCTTATGATACTCCCACTATTCCGAAAGAGAAGAATTTTGCTTATGTGGATAGTAATAAATTTTTTATGCTTGTAGATCATGAAAAGAATGCTTTAGGTGCTGGTTATACTGTTGAATTAATTCATGATGCTACTAAAAGTTATTATGAGGGAGGAATATATGCTTGTAGGAATTGCAATAATATCAAGTTTCCTCTCTATGTGCTTAAAATCTTGAAGTTATGCTTGTTTTGCATTCCTATGCTAGTTGATTATTGTTCCCATAAGTTGTTTGCTCACAAAATCCCTATGAATAGGAAGTGGGTTAGACTTAAATGTGCTAGTCATTTCTTTATGATACTCTCTTTATGTTTTAATTCTTATCTTTTATGCGAGCATCATTGAAATCATCATGCCTAGCTAAAAGGCATTAAAGAAAAGCGCTTGTTGGGAGGCAACCCAACTTTATTTTAGTTTCTTGCTTTTTGGTTCTGTTTAGGAATAAATAATCCATCTAGCTTCTGTTTAGATGTGGTTTTTGTAACACCCCAAAAATTTAACCAGGTTTTAGTTATTAAAATTTTGCCAAGAGTTTAAAATTTTTGCCTGCAAGAATATCTCTGATGATTTCAAGACTTCTCTTTAATATTAAGGAGTTTTTCCCCAAGTGGGTCCTTCCAAAACATATTGGACTTATATGCCCTCTCTTTAAAAAAAATCTCTCAATCAGTAGATTTATTTATTAAATTATTTCACCCTGAGCTTTATCCATTAAAATGACTTGTTTTAAGTTTTGGAGCTCCTTTTTGTACTACAACCAGTTGATAAACTTAACTAAAAATCCAACCAAAATTTGAAGATGTCATGTGATGTCTCTAAATCACTTTTGTGCAATAATATATTTCATTCATTGCATATTTTTGAGTGCTACACATGTTTTTCTTCTCTGGTCTAGTGGACAATTTTACACTACAACCCTTTTAAATATTTCTTTCTAGCTTCCACCAAAATTACGGGATGTTAGTAGCAGCATATGATTCCACTTTGTGCAAAAACCCAGTGGTGTTTTTTGAAAATTTTGAGTGAATCAACCTCATTTTCACTCTGGTCCAACATGATGATTTGTACAACAACCATAGTATTGCTTGCTCTTTGGCCCTAGATTCTTTCTCCTACTTGTAGTCCTCCATGCAAAACCCCTAAGTCCAGGAGCATGCACTCATTTGATCATTTTTGGTTCATGTTATAATGCCATCCACCTCCTATCCAGATTTGAAGTTCTGGAAAACTTGCACTAGCAAGTTTGTGCTTTTCACAAACTAACCTCACCACCCTCTTGTGCATCTAAGGAGACACTGATATGGAAGTATTGGCCACTCCAAGAAAAGCTTAAGTGCCTGTGGCATTTTGTCAAACACCTGGAGGGCATGAACTGATTTGGCATGAGTTATGTTTGCATTATGAACTTGGCCACCTGACCAAACCACTTTGTCCCTTGAGTTTCACTCTATCTCTAACCTAGTTCTATTGCTTGCCAACCTCACCTGTGACCTGTAGCATGCCACGGCATTGTATCGAACACCTTCTGTGCATGCTCTGGCGCGCCAGAGAGCTGCGTTTTGCGCGCGTGCGCGCGCCGAGCTGCCGCGCCCCAGTTGACCCTTCCCGAGCTCGATCTGATCCGCTGGTATAGCCGTATCGCGCCCACCCGACCGCCTCGACTCACACTGGCGGCGCAAGAGCAAGCTTCTTGGCGGCACGCTTATGTCAAGATCCATGGACGGCGCCGCCCAAACCTCCTCCGCTCGCCAGCTTCCCCCTTGCGCATCTCCAGCTCAGCCGCAGCTTCGTCCCCTAGCGCGCGTCGCCGCCACCTAGCCATTGCTACAGAAAGACGGTTCGCCGTCGTTCTTATCGCCGGCCGCCTCGAAACCAACCTCCACCGCCTATATAAGGGCCCCGGAGCTCAATCGAGTTCTCGAGCAACCTCATATGATCACCCTAGAGCTACCACAGCCAGCAGTCGAGGAGGGGAAGGCCTTCTTCCCCGAGTCCGGCCGGTTCGGTCGCCGCTAAGTTCCGGCCGATTCCGTCGCCACCAGTGCCTCTCCCCCTCCATTCTCTCCACCAAGAGCTCACCCTCCCTCTCGTGAGTGCAACCCCGCGCTCAATTTCAGTCGGAGACCACCATAGCCCCAAACCCACTATCCATCCGAACGCCTCCTCCACCGCGAAGCTCGTCGCCGGCGACTCCGTCCACATCAGCGACCATGGCGGGTACCCACGGACTCGTCTCGACCCCCTGAGCACACCCATGTCCTCAGGTCCCCAAGGGACGCCCCCGTTTGCCGGCAAGTCCTCCCCGGAGCTCTGCCTCCGTTCGGTCGGAGGGGGATGCCGAGCGCGTGACTGGTCAAACCAGACACGATGGGCAAAGCGGGCCCACTGTCGATGACCAGCGCCACCATCCACACAGGAGTAAGTGGAAGCGCCTTTTTCGAATACGCCTTCGACGTGTTTTCTTTTAAACGTTTTCTTTTCTGTTTTATTTTAAAAACATATTTTGACCAAACTTTGACCTGCTGTATCTTTTTAAATACAACTCCAATTAAATTGATTCTTTTTCCTACCTCTTTCAAATATTGTCTAGTTTAGTTTAAGATTTATTTGAAAAATTTTCAAAACAACTTTTGTGCGGTTTTTATTTTTGTGTGTTAATTCTTTTATATTTTCAAAATAGGATTTTTGAAGAGAGGAGAATTATTTCAAGAGTTTGAAATGCACCCTGCCTTCCCGTGACCTGAAGGAAAGCATTCTAAACCCCGGCATAATATTTTTGTGTGTTCGTTGACACGTTTATAACATCACCTCATTTCGGAGAACTCGTTATTTCATGTGATATGATCATGTGCATGGATGCATATTAGTGATTGCCATGCTGTTGGGAATGAACACACTTGTGACGGTAATCATCCTCATGAGCCTTGCATGCATGCCGGAAGAAGTCCGGGAAAACTTCTGCCTTGGGTAGGCATGAGTTTGTCACCGGTCTCCGTCGGAACGGTTATCTCCGGTATGGCATAGTAAGGTATAGTGAGCGGTGATTCTGTTGGTTGAAATATTTTCATTATACATGTCATGCAGGGAAATTTATAAACCTCCTGAGTCGACCCTAGGCCGAGTCTTGTTCCAAGAACCCCATACTTGTTTCAGATTACCACTGCCTCTACAACAAGTAGAGTACGGTTCAAGAACTTGTCAACCTCTTTCTAGCACACACCGCATGAGAGGCTGTGGTGGAAGATACCGGTTGTAGCTGGTAGGCGACCACCGATCCGGGGCATGGGTGTTTCCGGTTGAGACCGAGAGGAGGCCACCCTTAGAGCACATAATATAAATTTGATCCCATGCTACGCGAGGTTGTAGCCTCCCACTTAGAGTTTGCTTGATGTGTCGTGGGTGATTTCGGACACGTGTGAGTTAAGCTGGTGTGTGCAAGTTAGGTGTGTTTTCAACAAAAGACCGTGAGCGGAATTAGTTCCGATGGACTAAAGGAATCCGTTACTCGTGGGTAAAGAGTACACCCTCTGCAGAGATTAAACCTATTCGAATAGCCGTATCCATGGTTAAGGATTACAGTCTGGGACGGGTCAGGTGTCGGTCTTAGTGTCGGTCTTCGGAGGTGAAACTGTTAAATCAGAACTGATATTACGACTTGTGGCAGGTGATAACGATGATTATTATTTTGTTGTGGACTAACCCGTGATATTATTGGTATTATCGAATATCCGTGAGACGGTTCCACCTCCTGGATATTCACTAGGGTTGTTTTTCTTTTAAAGCCCTTTATGTGGTGTCACTCAGACGCCCGACTGTGGCATTTCTTTTAAAGCCCTTTATGTGGTGTCGCTCAGACGCCCGACTGTGGCATTTCTTTTAAAGCCCTTTATGTGGTGTCGCTCAGACGCCCAACTGTGGCATTTCTTTTAAAGCCCTTTATGCGGCGTCGCTCAGACACCCGATTGTGGCATTTCTTTTGAAGTCCTTTATGTTATTTATTTCATAATTTCAATACTACCATATTGTTGCATATTCACAATTAACATGCTTGCACGCATCGGAATTTTATTTATCTTTGTGACTAACGTCATGAGCATAATATATTTTCAGCACATCATTATTAAATTATGCCTGTGTTCATAATGTTTGCGAGTACATTCAAAGTACTCACTGGCTTGTCCCTGGCTATTGTCTTGGCCAGATTCCTTGCTTGGAGAGGAGCGTTGCGATGACAGCCCCGGAACCTAAGCAAAAGAGACCGCAGCCTTGCGAAGATAGGAGTTAACCTGGTCAGCTGTTCCCGTGGGAAATGGAGTCCGATAGACAAGGATGTTTAATAACCCGCTTCCGCCATCAACCTTTAACCATTTGTTGTACTCACAGGCCAGAATGGTCTTGTACTACATATATTGTATTTTGCTTGGAATTTCTGTATCAAGTTGGTGCCTCATCAGCTAACAGTAATCCTGGGGCTGATGAGCACAACGCCCATTTTCTGGAAATCAATACCCGGAGAATCGGTCGCCACAGACTTAGTATCAGAGCCAGGCTGACCATTGGTTAATCCTATCCCAGCTAGGTCGATAAACTTAGGCAAAACAACCTACCACACCTAACCAAACCCCAGCCAAGCTTCTCGTGCAAGATAGCCACACAGTGACCCCGACACATTTGGCAGTCGGTGCCCAACATATTAGCCTAGCCTGTCGATCACACACCAGTGACCGATGGCAAAAATGTCTCATTCGCAAGCATGCGAAGGAAGACTCCGTTCCCTTTTCTATAAAAAGGGCACGTTAGCCTCAACCCAGCTCAGCACAGCCTCTTTCCCCAACCTAACCACAATGCCTGGCCCCGTAGTGCACAATGAGACCACAGCAACCAACCTTGGAGGTTTTGTGACCATACTCGCAAACCTCACCCGTCGTGCCTACACGTTAGAAGAGCCCCCTGAATATGTTGTGTACCAAGGACCCATGGGCGGTGAAAGCCGTCAATTTTGGGCCATTGTGCACATCTACGGTAGGGGTCTGGCACCCGAGCGCCCCTACAGGTTCACCGGAAGAACCACTTCCTTTGAGCCACAAGCCATCCAACTAGCTGTTCGGGAGGCTATAGTTCATCTCAGGCACCTGTCGCCCAGAGTTAACTGCCGCTCGTTCCACTACTACCCCAAGCGTTAAGGTTATGGTAGGCCACCCCAAGTTGCCAACGGAAATCACGAGACAGATCCCGCATTGTTGCACCTAGTGCGCTATGTAAGTGGACTAGAGGCATTGTTCGATAAAATCACTATTGATCTGATCACAGCTCGAGGAGAGCTGGTTCGTCGAGCCACAGCAAGAAGAGAGGACGAGCCCGACGCCGACAACCCAGTCGTACTGTTCGGACACCCGATTGATACCCTGAGGTCAGCCCTAGCCATCATCCAAGATACTGTGATGACCCCAGAAGTGCTTCGTCGCCTTTTGGGAACACACTCCAACGGGATTGTGGCCAACAATCCCCGCGATGGTCATCATAGCGACCCCGACCCTGCAGTTCCTCCACCATCTCCGGCTAATCCCGACGGCGAGACCCGTGGAGAAGCCTCAGCATCCTCAAGGCAGGCTCGTTTAGATGTAAACGAGGTAGACTAAGTCACCCGAGTAATGCCGAGTCTCGGTGTATTCTCGCTTTGTAATCATGTGACCTTGTGAATTAACGCAGCCTGTTGTTATGCCCCAATTTTAAATAGTAGCCTTGCATATTTTCGTCAGCGCGCAGTTGCATGTTTTTCCCAGGCACAGCTACCCAGACAACCCCGACAACCCCACAGTGATACGTCACTTGAGTGAAGTATGTACCTATGACTTTGACCTCGATCCTTGGAGCTAAGGTGGCATAAAATTATTACCTTTCACCACGGTAAAATGACCCAGCTCCAGTGCTATAAAAAGGCCACCTCGTGACCTTACCAAGCACCCCACACCTTGTGCACCACCCTCACAACCTTTTACCTACCATGTCGAGCCCTAGTATTTATCTTAGAACCCCAGATGCAACCCCGGGTAGTTTTGTCAAAATATTGTGGGACTTCACCTGCAGTACCATGGGTTCTACCCAGCCACCCCAGTACGAGCTGTTCAAATCAAGAATCACCCCTTCCACTTTGGAATATTAGGAAGCAGTACACATCCCTCCCGTAGACCCCAACCAAGATCCAACGGAAGTTTCCTTCGTGGAGAAATCTATGCCAACCCCACGCTTGGCCATAGAAGCTGCTGCAAAAGAAGCGACTGCTCGTCTTCGACCCGCAGTACCCTATGCCCGCGAGCGAGGATATTATTACTTTCCGAGCCGTGCAGCACCCGGAGAAGTAACATCTTTTCCCGGTGGGCGGATTGAGAGAGACCCAGTGCTAGCCAACCTTATCCAGTACATCATCGCTCAAGAACATTTGAACCAGCGAGTAATGGATTATCTCCAGAGTCTCGCTGATTTGAAACCTCAGATTGCCATCGGCAGACCATTGAGGCCCGACCCGGAGAGACGCATACATCGACTAGTCAATCCACTTCCTCCGATAGAAGAGGAGTGTATTCCATTGCCAGAGACATTTTCTCGAGACCCTGTCCAATTACCATTCTCATTTTAGACGTCACTGCCGTGTTTGTTAGTTCAGCATTTGATATTACGTTGTAACTGATGCTTAGTACCTTAAAATTGTGCGACGAGTCGAGTATTTCAGTTCCTGTTTATATGAGTAGTTCTCCTTGAGATTAACATGTGTAACCGCGAAGAAAATCCTAGAATGAGATTTCTTTTCCCCGAGTTGCGGCATTGTTTATCCCCCCACTACATAGTTTATTTTCATTCACGCAGCACCACGGCAGCAGACTCACAACCGCTCGAACGCATATGGAGTATTTGTTTTTCTCAACGGCTCTTAGCATATCTCGAGGACGAGATTTTTCTTAAGGGGGGTAGTAGCTGTAACACCCCAAAAATTTAACCAGGTTTTAGTTATTAAAATTTAGCCAAGAGTTTAAAATTTTTGCCTGCAAGAATATCTCTGATGATTTCAAGACTTTTCTTTAATATTAAGGAGTTTTTCTCCAAGTGGGTCCTTCCAAAACATATTGGACTTATATGCCCTCTCTTTAAAAAAAAATCTCTCAATCAGTAGATTTATTTATTAAATTATTTCACCCTGAGCTTTATCCATTAAAATCACTTGTTTTAAGTTTTGGACCTCCTTTTTGTACTACAACCAGTTGATAAACTTAACTAAAAATCCAAACAAAATTTGGAGATGTCATGTGATGTCTCTAAATCACTTTTGTGCAATAATATATTTCATTCATTGCATATTTTTGAGTGCTACACATGTTTTTCTTCTCTGGTCCAGTGGACAATTTTACACTACAACCCTTTTAAATATTTCTTTCTAGCTTCCACCAAAATTATGGGATGTTAGTAGCAGCATATGATTCCACTTTGTGCAAAAACCCAGTGGTGTTATTTGAAAATTTTGAGTGAATCAACCTCATTTTCACTCTGGTCCAACATGATGATTTGTACAGCAACCATAGTCTTGCTTGCTCTTTGGCCCTAGATTCTTTCTCCTACTTGTAGTCCTCCATGCAAAACCCCTAAGTCCAGGAGCATGCACTCATTTGATCATTTTTGGTTCATGTTATAATGCCATCCACCTCCTGTCCAGATTTGAAGTTCTGCAAAACTTGCACTAGCAAGGTTGTGCTTTTCACAAACTAACCTCACCACCCTCTTGTGCATCTAAGGAGACACTGATCTGGAAGTATTGGCCACTCCAAGAAAAGCTTAAGTGCCTGTGGCATTTTGTCAAACACCTGGAGGGCATGAACTGATTTGGCATGAGTTATGTTTGCATTATGAACTTGGCCACCTGACCAAACCACTTTGTCCCATGAGTTTCCCTCTATCTCTAACCTAGTTCTGTTGCTTGCCAACCTCACCTGTGACCTGTAGCATGCCACGGCATTGTATCGAACACCTTCCGTGCATGCTCTAGGCACGGCCAGAGCGCACGTTTTGCACGCGTGCGGCGGCGCCGAGCTGCCGCGCCCCAGTTGACCCCTCCCCCACCCCCGAGCTCGATCGATCCGCTGGTATAGCCGTGTCGCGCCCCACCCGACCGCCCCTGGCTCGCTACAGCGGCGCCGCAGCAAGCATCTTGGCGGCACGCTTGCGGCCGCATCCACGGACGGCGCCGCCCAAACCTCCTCCGCTCGCCAGCTGCCCCCTTGCGCATCTCCAGCTCAGCCGCAGCTTCGTCCTCTAGCGCGCGTCGCCGCCACGTAGCCATTGCTACAGAAAGACGGTTCGCCGTCGTCCTTATCGCCGGCCGCCTCGGAACCGACCTCCACCGCCTATATAAGGGCCCCGGAGCTCAATCGAGTTCTCGAGCAACCTCATATGATCACCCTAGAGGTACCACAGCCAGCAGTCGAGGAGGGGAAGGCCTTCTTCCCCGAGTCCGGCCGGTTTGGTCGCCGCTAAGTTCGGCCGATTCCGCCGCCACCAAAGCCTCTCTCCTCCATTCTCTCCACCAAGAGCTCACCCTCCCTCTCGTGAGTGCAACCCCGCGCTCAATTTCGGTCAGAGACCACCGTAGCCCCAAACCCACTACCCACCCGAACGCCTCCTCCGCCGCGAAGCTCGTCGCCGGCGACTCCGTCCACATCAGCGACCATGGCGGGTACCCACGGACTCGTCTCGACCCCCTGAGCACACCCATGTCCTCAGGTCCCCAAGGGACGCCCCCGTTTGCCGGCAAGTCCTCGTCGGAGCTCCGCCTCCGTTCGGTCGGAGGGGGACGCCGAGCGCATGACTGGTCAAACCTGACCCGTGGGCCAGGCGGGCCCACCGTCAGTGACCCAGCGCCAGTCCACACAGGATTAAGTGGAAGCGCCTTTTTCGAATACGCCTTCGACGAGTTTTCTTCTAAACGTTTTCTTTTCTGTTTTATTTTAAAAACAGATTTTTGACCAAACTTTGACCTGCTGTATCTTTTCAAATACAACTCCAATTAAATTGATTCTTTTTCCTACCTGTTTCAAATATTGTCTAGTTTATTTTAAGATTTATTTGAAAAAATTTCAAAACAACTTTTGTGCGGTTTTTATTTTTGTGTGTTAATTCTTTTATATTTTCAAAATAGGATTTTTGAAGAGAGGAGAATTATTTCAAGAGTTTGAAATGCACCCTGCCTTCCCGTGACCTGAAGGCAAGCATTCTGAACCCCGACATAATATTTTTGTGTGTTCATTGACACGTTTAGAACATCACCTCATTTCGGAGAACTCGTTATTTCATGTGATATGATCATGTGCATGGATGCATATTAGTGATTTCCATGCTGTTGGGAATGAACACACTTGTGACGGTAATCATCCTCATGTGCCTTACATGCATGCCGGAAGAAGTCCGGGAAAACTTCTGCCTTTGGTAGGCATGAGTTTGTCACCGGTCTCCGTCGGAACGGTTATGTCCGGTATGGCATAGTAAGGTATAGTGAGCGGTGATTCTGTTGGTTGAAATATTTTCATTATACATGTCATGCAGGGAAATTTATAAACCTCCTGAGTCGACCCTAGCTCGAGTCTTGTTCCAAGAACCCCATACTTGTTTCAGATTACCACTCGTCTCTACAACAAGTAGAGTACGGTTCAGTAAGTTGTCAACCTCTTTCTAGCACACACCGTACAGAGAGGCCAGGCTGGAAGATACCGGTTGTAGTTGGTAGGCAGACCACCTGGTCCGGGGGCATGGGTGTTTTCGGTTGAGACCGAGAGGGGAGGCCACCCCTTAGAGCGCGCAATATAAATTTGATCCCATGCTACGTGAGGCTGTAGCCTCCCCACTTAGAGTTTGCTTGACAGGTGTCGTGGGTGATTTCCAGACACGTGTGAGTTAAGCTGGTGTGTGCAAGTTAGGTGTGTTTTCAACAAAAAGATCGTAGATGGAATTAGTTCCGATGGACTAAAGGAATCCGTTACTCGTGGGTAAAGAGTACACCCTCTGCAGAGATTAAACCTATTCGAATAGCCGTATCCATGGTTAAGGATTCCAGTCTGGGACGGGTCAAGTGTCGGTCTTAGTGTCGGTCTTCGGAGGTGAAACTGTTAAATCAAAACTGATATTACGACTTGTGGCAGGTGATAACGATGATTATTATTTTGTTGTGGACTAACCCGTGATATTATTGGTATTATCGAATATCCCTGGGACGGTTCCACCTCCTGGACATTCACTAGGGTTGTTTTTCTTTTAAAGCCCTTTATGTGGTGTCGCTCAGACGCCCGACTGTGGCATTTCTTTTAAAGCCCTTTATGTGGTGTCGCTCAGACGCCTGACTATGGCATTTCTTTTAAAGCTCTTTATGTGGTGTTGCTCAGACGCCCGACTGTGGCATTTCTTTTAAATCCCTTTATGCGGCGTCGCTCAGACGCTCGATTGTGGCATTTCTTTTGAAGTCCTTTATGTTATTTATTTCATAATTTTAATACTACCATATTGTTGCATATTCACAATTAACATACTTGCACGCATCGGAATTTTATTTATCTTTGTGGCTAACGTCATGATCATAATATATTTTCAGCACATCATTATTAAATTATGCCTGTGTTCATAATGTTTGCGAGTACATTCAAAGTACTCACTGGCTTGTCCTCGCTATTGTCTTGGCCAGATTTCTTGCTTGGAGAGGGCGTTGCGATGACAGCCCGGAACCTAAGCAACAGAGACCGCAGCCTCGCGAAGATAGGAGTTAACTGGTCACTGTTCCGTGGGAAATGGAGTCCCATAGACAAGGATGTTTCATAACCCGCTTCCGCCATCAACCTTTAACCATTTGTTGTACTCACAGGCCAGAATGGTCTTGTACTACATATATTGTATTTTGCTTGGAATTTCTGTATCAAGTTGGTGCCTCATCAGCTAACAGTAATCCTGGGGCTGATGAGCACAACGGCCATTTTCTGGAAATGATTACCCGGAGAATCTGTCGCCACAGACTTAGTATCAGAGCCAGGCTGACCATTGGCTAATCCTATCCCAGCCAGGTCGATAAACTTAGGCAAAACAACCTACCAGACCTAACCAAACCCCAGCCAAGCTTCTCGTGCAAGATAGCCACACAGTGACCCCGACACATTTGGCAGTCGGTGCCCAACATATTAGCCTAGCCTGTCGATCACACACCAGTGACCGATGGCAAAAATGTCTCATTCGCAAGCGTGCGAACGAAGACTCCGTCCCCTTTTCTATAAAAAGGGCGCGCTAGCCTGAACCCAGCTCAACACAACCTCTTTCCCCAACCTAACCACAATGCCTGGCCCCGTAGTGCATAATGAGACCACAGCAACCAACCTTGGAGGTTTTGTGACCATACTCGCAAACCTCACCCGTCGTGCCTACGCGTTAGAAGAGCCCCCTGAATATGTTGTGTACCAAGGACCCATGGGCGGTGAAAGCCGTCAATTTTGGGCCACTGTGCACATCTACGGTAGGGGTCTGGCACCCGAGCGCCCCTACAGGTTCACCGGAAGAACCACTTCCTTTGAGCCACAAGCCATCCAACTAGCTGCTCGGGAGGCTATAGTTCATCTCAGGCACCTGTCGCCCAGAGTTAACTGTCGCTCGTTCCACTACTACCCCAAGCGTGAAGGGTATGGTAGGCCACCACAAGTTGCCAACGGAAATCATGAGATGGATCCCGCATTGTTGCACCTAGTGCGCTATGTAAGTGCACTAGAGGCATTGTTCGATCAAATCACTATTGATATGATCACAGCTCAAGGAGAGCTGGTTCGTCAAGCCCCAGCAAGAAGAGAGGACGAGCCCGACGCCGACAACCCAGTCGTACTGTTCGGACACCCGATTGATACCCTGAGGTCAGCCCCAGCCATCATCCAAGATACTGTGATGACCCCAGAAGTGCTTCGTCGCCTTTTGGGAACACACCCCAACGGGATTGTGGCCAACAATCCCCGTGATGGTCATCATAGCTACCCCGACCCTGCTGTTCCTCCACCATCTCCGGCTAATCCCGACGGTGAGACCCGTGGAGAAGCCTCAGCATCCTCAAGGCAGGCTTGATTAGATGTAAACGAGGTAGACTAAGTCACCCGAGTAATGCCGAGTCTCGGTGTATTCTCGCTTTGTAATCATGTGACCTTGCGAATTAACGCAGCCTGTTGTTATGCCCCAGTTTTAAATAGTAGCCTTGCATATTTTTTCGGTCTTGCGATTGCATGTTTTTCCGTGCACAGCTACCTGCATAACCCCGACAACCCCACAGTGATACGTCACTTGAGTGAAGTATGTACCTATGACTTTGACCTCGATCCTTGGAGCTAAGATGGCATAAAATTATTACCTTTCACCATGGTAAAATGACCCAGCTCCAGTGTTATAAAAAGGCCACCTCGTGACCTTACCAAGCACCCCACACCTTGTGCACCACCCTCACAACCTTTTACCTACCATGTCGAGCCCTAGTATTTATCTGAGAACCCCAGATGCAACCCCGGGTAGTTTTGTCAAAATATTGTGGGACTTCACCTGCAGTACCATGGGTTCTACCCAGCCACCCCAGTACGAGCTGTTCAAATCAAGAATCACCCCTTCCACTTCGGAATATTGGGTAGCAGTACACATCCCTCCCGTAGACCCCAACCAACATCCAACGAAAGTTTCCTTCGTGGGGAAATCTATGCCAACCCCACGTTTGGCCATAGAAGCTGCTGCAAAAGAAGCGACTGCTCGTCTTCGATCCGCAGTACCCTATGCCCGCGAGCGAAGATATTATTACTTTCCGAGTTGTGCAGCACCCGGAGATGTAACATCTTTTCCCGGTGGGCGGATTGAGAGAGACCCAGTGCTAGCCAACCTTATCCAGTACATCATCGCTCAAGAACATTTGAACCGGCGAGTAATGGATTATCTCCAGAGTCTCGCTGATTTGAACCCTCAGATTGCCATCGGCAGACCACTGAGGCCCGACCCGGAGAGAGGCATACATCGACTGGTCAATCCACTTCCTCCGATAGAAGAGGAGTGTATTCCATTGCCAGAGACATTTTCTCGAGACCCTGTACAGTTACCATTCTCATTTTAGACGTCACTGTCATGTTTGTTAGTCCAGCATTTGATATTACGTTGTAACTGATGCTTAGTACCTTAAAATTGTGCGACGAGTCGAGTATTTTAGTTCCTGCTTATATGAGTAGTTCTCCTTGAGATTAACATGTGTAACCGCGAAGAAAATCCTAGAATGAGATTTCTTTTCCCCGAGTTGCGGCATCGTTTATCCCCCCACTACATAGTTTATTTTCATTCACGCAGCACCACGGCAGCAGACTCACAACCGCTCGAACGCATATGGAGTATTTGTTTTTCTCAACGGCTCTTAGCAAATCTCGAGGACGAGATTTTTCTTAAGGGGGGTAGTAGTTGTAACACCCCAAAAAATTTAACCAGGTTTTAGTTATTAAAATTTTGCCAAGAGTTTAAATTTTTTGCCTACAAGAATATCTCTGATGATTTCAAGACTTTTCTTTAATATTAAGGAGTTTTTCCCCAAGTGGGTCCTTCCAAAACATATTGGACTTATATGCCCTCTCTTTAAAAAAAATCTCTCAATTAGTAGATTTATTTATTAAATTATTTCACCCTGAGCTTTATCCATTAAAATGACTTGTTTTAAGTTTTGGAGCTCCTTTTTGTACTACAACCAGTTGATAAACTTAACTAAAAATCCAACCAAAATTTGAGATGTCATGTGATGTCTCTAAATCACTTTTGTGCAGTAATATATTTCATTCATTGCATATTTTTGAGTGCTACACATGTTTTTCTTCTCTGGTCCAGTGGACAATTTTACACTACAACCCTTTTAAATATTTCTTTCTAGCTTCCACCAAAATTATGGGATGTTAGTAGCAGCATATGATTCCACTTTGTGCAAAAACCTAGTGGTGTTATTTGAAAATTTTGAGTGAATCAACCTCATTTTCACTCTGGTCCAACATGATGATTTGTACAACAACCATAGTCTTGCTTGCTCTTTGGCCCTAGATTCTTTCTCCTACTTGTAGTCCTCCATGCAAAACCCCTAAGTCCAGGAGCATGCACTCATTTGATCATTTTTGGTTCATGTTATAATGCCATCCACCTCCTGTCCAGATTTGAAGTTCTGGAAAACTTGCACTAGCAAGTTTGTGCTTTTCACAAACTAACCTCACCACCCTCTTGTGCATCTAAGGAGACACTGATCTGGAAGTATTGGCCACTCCAAGAAAAGCTTAAGTGCCTATGGCATTTTGTCAAACACCTGGAGGGCATGAACTGATTTGGCATGAGTTATGTTTGCATTATGAACTTGGCCACCTGACCAAACCACTTTGTCCCTTGAGTTTCCCTCTATCTCTAACCTAGTTCTGTTGCTTGCCAACATCACCTGTGACCTGTAGCATGCCACGGCATTGTATCGAACACCTTCCGTGCACGCCTGGCGCTGCCAGAGCGCTGTTTTGCACGCGTCGCGCGGCGCCCGAGCTGCGCGCCCCAGTTGACCTTCCCCGAGCTCGATCGATCCACTGGTATAGCCGTGTCGCGCCACCCGACCGCCTTCTAGCTCGCTTCTGGCGGCGCAGCAGCAAGCTTCTTGGCACGCTTATGTCAAGATCCATGGACGGCGCCGCCCAAACCTCCTCCGCTCACCAGCTGCCCCCTTGTGCATCTCCAGCTCAGCCGCAGCTTCGTCCCCTAGAGCGCGTCGCCGCCACGTAGCCATTGCTACAGAAAGACGGTTCGCCGTCGTCCTTATCGCCGGCCGCGTCGGAACCGACCTCCACCGCCTATATAAGGGCCCCGGAGCTCAATCGAGTTCTCGAGCAACCTCATATGATCACCCTAGAGCTACCACAGCCAGCAGTCGAGGAGGGGAAGGCCTTCTTCCCCGAGTCCGGCCGGTTCGGCCGCCGCTAAGTTCCGGCCGATTCCGTCGCCACCAGTGCCTCTCCCCCTCCATTCTCTCCACCAAGAGCTCACCCTCCCTCTCGTGAGTGCAACCCCGCGCTCAATTTCGGTCGGAGACCACCATAGCCCCAAACCCACTATCCACCCGAATGCCTCCTCCACCGCGAAGCTCGTCGCCGGCGACTCCGTCCACATCAGCGACCATGGCGGGTACCCACGGACTCGTCTCGACCCCCTGAGCACACCCATGTCCTCAGGTCCCCAAGGACGCCTGCTTGCCAAGCAAGTCCTCGCTGAGCTCCGCCTCCGCTCGGTCGGGGGACACGAGTGCGTGATCTGGTCAAACTCGACCGATGGGCCAAAGGGCCCACCGTCGATGACCAGCGCCAGTCCACACAGGAGTAAGTGGAAGCACCTTTTTCGAATACACCTTCGACGTGTTTTCTTTTAAACCTTTTCTTTTCTGTTTTATTTTAAAAACAGATTTTGACCAAACTTTGACCTGCTGTATCTTTTTAAATACAACTCCAATTAAAATGATTCTTTTTCCTACCTCTTTCAAATATTGTCTAGTTTATTTTAAGATTTATTTGAAAAAATTTCAAAACAAATTTTGTGTGGTTTTTATTTTTGTGTGTTAATTCTTTTATATTTTCAAAATAGGATTTTTGAAGAGAGGAGAATTATTTCAAGAGTTTGAAAAATGCACCCTGCCTTCCCGTGACCTGAAGGCAAGCATTCTGAACCCCGGCATAATATTTTTGTGTGTTTGTTGACATGTTTATAACATCACCTCATTTCGGAGAACTCGTTATTTCATGTGATATGATCATGTGCATGGATGCATATTAGTGATTTCCATGCTGTTGGGAATGAACATACTTGTGATGGTAATCATCCTCATGTGCCTTGCATCCATGCCGGAAGAAGTCCGGGAAAACTTCTGCCTTGGGTAGGCATGAGTTTGTCACCGGTCTCCGTCGGAACGGTTATGTCCGGTATGGCATAGTAAGGTATAGTGAGCGGTGATTCTGTTGGTTGAAATATTTTCATTATACATGTCATGCAGGAAAATTTATAAACCTCCTGAGTCGACCCTAGCTCGAGTCTTGTTCCAAGAACCCCATACTTGTTTCAGACTACCACTGCCTCTACAACAAGTAGAGTACGGTTCAAGAAGTTGTCAACCTCTTTCTAGCACACACCGTACAGAGAGGCCAGGGTGGAAGATACCGCTTGTAGCTGGTAGGAAGACCACCTGGTCCGGGGGCATGGGTGTTTCCGGTTGAGACCGAGAGGGGAGGCCACCCCTTAGAGCGCGCAATATAAATTTGATCCCATGCTACGCGAGGTTGTAGCCTCCCCACTTAGAGTTTGCTTGACAGGTGTCGTGGGTGATTTCCAGACACGTGTGAGTTAAGCTGGTGTGTGCAAAAAGACCGTAGACGGAATTAGTTCCGATGGACTAAAGGAATCCGTTACTCGTGGGTAAAGAGTACACTCTCTGCAGAGATTAAACCTATTCGAATAGCCATATCCATGGTTAAGGATTACAGTCTGGGATGGGTCAACTGTCGGTCTTAGTGTCGGTCTTCGGAGGTGAAACTGTTAAATCAGAACTGATATTACGACTTGTGGCAGGTGATAACGATGATTATTATTTTGTTGTGGACTAACTCGTTATATTATTGGTATTATCGAATATCCCTGGGACGGTTCCACCTCCTGGATATTCACTAGGGTTGTTTTTCTTTTAAAGCCCTTTATGTGGTGTCGCTCAGATGCCCGATCGTGGCATTTCTTTTAAAGCCCTTTATGTGGTGTCGCCGACGCCTCGATCGTGGCATTTCTTTTAAAGCCCTTTATGTGGTATCACTCAGACGCCCGACTGTGGCATTTCTTTTAAAGCCCTTTATGCGGCGTCGCTCAAACGCCCGATTGTGGCATTTCTTTTGAAGTCCTTTATGTTATTTATTTCATAATTTTAATACTACCATATTGTTGCATATTCACAATTAACATGCTTGCACGCATCGGAATTTTATTTATCTTTGTGACTAACATCATGAGCATAATATATTTTCAGCACATCATTATTAAATTATGCATGTGTTCATAATGTTTGCGAGTACATTCAAAGTACTCACTGGCTTGTCCCTGGCTATTGTCTTGGCCAGATTTCTTGCTTGGAGAGGAGCGTTGCGATGACAGCCCCGGAACCTAAGCAACAGAGACCGCAGCTGTTCCCGTGGGAAATGGAGTCCCATAGACAAGGATGTTTCATAACCCGCTTCCGCCATCAACCTTTAACCATTTGTTGAACTCACAGGCCAGAATGGTCTTGTACTACATATATTGTATTTTGCTTGGAATTTCAGATTGTTGGTGCCTCATCATTACAAGAATCCTGGGCTGATGAGCACAACGGCCATTTTCTGGAAATCAATACCCGGAGAATCGGTCGCCATAGTTTTGTGTTTAAATTAGTGTTTGTGCTAAGTAGAACCTTTGGGAAGACTTGGGTGAAGTCTTTATGATCATGCTGTAAAAAACAGAAACTTTAGCGCTCACGAGATTAGCCAAAACCTTTTACTGGAGAGTGCTATTTAGTTGATTCATTTTGCAGATGCTTACTAGACAAATTCCTCAGGTCCACCAATTTATTTTAGAATTTTTGGAGTTCCAGAAGTTTGCATTAGTTACAAATTACTACAGACTGTTCTATTTTTGACAGATTTTGTTTTTCGTGTGTTGTTTGCTTATTTTGATGACTCTATGGCTAGTAAAATAGTTTATAAACCATAGAGAAGTTGGAATACAGTATATTTAACACCAATATAAATAAAAGATGAGTTCATTACAGTACCTTGAAGTGGTGTTTTGTTTTCTTTCGCTAACGGAGCTCACGACTTATCAGTTAAGTTTTGTGTTGTGAAGTTTTCAAGTTTTGGGTAAAGATTCAATGGACTATGGAATAAGGACAACCAAGAGCCTAAGCTGGGGATGCCCCGGAAGGCATACCCTCTTTCGTCTTCATTCATCGGTAACTTTACTTGGAGCTATATTTTTATTCACCACATGATATGTGTTCTGCTTGGAGCGTCATTTTATTTTCTTCAGCTTTGCTCGTTGTATGAATAAAATACCAAGATCTAAAATTCTTAAATGTTAGAGAGTCTTCACATAGTTGCATAATTATTTAACTACTCATTGTTTTTCACTTATATCTTTTCGGAGTAGTTTGTCGTTTGCTCTAGTGCTTCACTTATATCTTTAAGAGCACAATGGTGGTTTTGTTTTCAAGAAACTATTGATCTCTCATTCTTCACTTATATTATTTTGAGAGTCCTAAATAGCATGGTAATTTGCTTAAATAATCCTAATATGCTAGGTATTTAAAATAGTAAAAACTTTCTTATGAGTGTGTTGGATACTAAGAAAAGTTTGATGCTTGATGATTGTTTTGAGATATGGAGGTAATAATATCAAAGTCGTGCTAGTTGAGTAGTTGTGAATTTGAGAAATACTTGTGTTGAAGTTTGCAAGTCCCGTAGCATGCACGTATGGTAAACGTTATGTAACAAATTTGAAACATGAGGTGTTCTTTGATTGTCCTCCTTATGAGTGGCGGTCAGGGACGAGCAATCGTCTTTTCCTAAAAATCTATCCCCCTAGGAGCATGCGCGTAGTGCTTTGGTTTTTGATGGCTTGTAAATTTTTGCAATAAGTATGTGAGTTCTTTATGAATAATGTTGAGTCCGTTGATTATACGCACTCTCACCCTTCCATCATTGCTAGCCTCTTCGGTACCGTGCATTGCCCTTTCTCACATTGAGAGTTGGTGCAAACTTCGCCGGTGCATCCAAACCTCGTGATATGATACGCTCTTTCACACATAAACCTACTTATATCTTCCTCAAAACAGCCACCATACCTACCTATTATGGCATTTCCATAGCCATTCCGAGATATATTGCTATGCAACTTTCCACCTTCCGTTTATCATGACACATCATTCATTGTCATATTGCTTAGCATGATCATGTAGTTGACATAGTATTTGTGGCAAAGCCATCATTCATAAATATTTCATACATGTCACTCTTGATTCATTACATATCCCGGTACACCGCCGGAGGTATTCATATAGAGTCATACTTTGTTCTAGTATCGAGTTGTAATCATTGAGTTGTAAATAAATAGAAGTGTGATGATCATCATTTTCTAGAGCATTGTCCAAAGTGAGGAATAAAAAAATAAAGGCCATATAAAAAAAGAGAAAGGCCATATAAAAAAAGAGAAAGGCCATAAAAAAAAGGCCCAAAAAAATGAGAGAAAAAAGAGAGAAGGGACAATGCTACTATCCTTTTACACACTTGTGCTTCAAAGTAGCACCATAATCATCATGATAGAGAGTCTCTTGTTTTTTCACTTTCATATACTAGTGGGATTTTTTCATTATAGAACTTGGCTTGTATATTCCAACAATGGGCCTCCTCAAGTGCCCAAGGTCTTCATGAGCAAGCAAGTTGGATGCACACCCACTTAGTTTCTTTTGTTGAGCTTTCATACATTTATAGCTCTAGTGCATCCGTTGCATGGCAATCCCTCCTTGAATTAACATCAATCGATGGGCATCTCCATAGCCCATTGATTAGCCTTGTTGATGGGAGATCTTCTCGTTTTTGTCTTCTCCACATAACCCCCATCATCATATTCTATTCCACCCATAGTGCTATGTCCATGGCTCGCGCTCATATATTGCGTGAAAGTTTATAGGTTTGAGATTACTAAAGTATGAAACAATTGCTTGGCTTGTCATTGGGGTTGTGCATGATGAGAGCATTCTTGTGTGACGAAAATGGAGCATGACTAAACTATATGATTTTGTAGGGATGAACTTTCTTTGGCCATGTTATTTTGAGAGGACATAATTGCCTAGTTAGTATGCTTGAAGTATTATTGTTTCTATGTCAATATGAACTTTTATGTTGAATCTTTCGGATCTGAATATTCATACCACAATTAAGAAGAATTACACTGAAATTATGCCTAGTAGCATTCCACATCAAAAATTATCTTTTTTATCATTTACCTACTCGAGGACGAGCAAGAATTAAGCTTGGGGATGCTTGATACGTCTCCAACGTATCCGTAATTTTTGATTGCTCCATGCTATATTATCTACTGTTTTGGACAATATTGGGCTTTATTATCCACTTTTATATTATTTTTGGGACTAACCTATTAACCGGAGGCCCAGCCCAGAATATCTGTTTTTTTGCCTATTTCAGTGTTTCGAAGAAAAGGAATATCAAATGGAGTCCAATTGACCTGAAACTCCACAGAACATATTTTTGGACCAAAATAAGCCCACAGAGTATCGGAGTTGCACCAGGGGAGTCCCGGGCTGCCCATGAGGGTGGGGGGCGCGCCCCCTGCCTCGTGGACAATCCGGAGGTCCACTGACTTACTTCTTCCGCCTATATATCTCCATATACCCTAAAAACTTCAGAGAACAGAATAGATCTGGAGTTCCGCCGCCGTAAGCCTCTGTAGCCACCAAAAACCTCTCGGGACCCTGTTCCGGCAACCTGCCGGAGGGGGGAACCCTCACCGGTGGCCATCTTCATCATCCCGGCGCTCTCCATGATGAGGAGGGAGTAGTTCACCCTCGGGGCTGAGGGTATGCACCAGTAGCTATGTGTTTGATCTCTCTCTCTCGTGTTCTTGAGGTGATACGATCTTGATGTATCGCGAGCTTTGCTATTATAGTTGGATCTTATGTTTCTTCTCCCCCTCTAATCTCTTGTAATGGATTGAGTTTTCCCTTTGAAGTAATCTTATCAGATTGAGTCTTAAATGACTTGAGAACACTTGATGTATGTCTTGTAATGCGTATCTATGGTGACAAGTGATATCACGTGATTCACTTGATGTATGTCTTGGTGATCAACTTCTGGGTTCCGCCCACGAACCTATGCATAGGGGTTGGCACACGTTTTCATCTTGATTCTCCTGTAGAAACTTTGGAGCACTCTTTGAGGTTCTATGTGTTGGTCGAATAGATGAATCTGAGATTGTGTGATGCTTATCGTATAAGCATACCCACGGATACTTGAGGTGACAATGGAGTATCTAGGTGACATTAGGGTTTTGGTTGATTTGTGTCTTAAGGTGTTATTCTAGTACGAACTCTAGGGCTGTTTGTGACACTTATAGGAATAGCCCAAAGGATTGATTGGAAAGAATAACTTTTGAGATGGTTTCATACCCTACCATAATCTCTTCATTTGTTCTCCGCTATTAGTGACTTTGGAGTGACTCTTTGTTGCATGTTGAGGGATAGTTATATGATCCAATTATGTTATTATTGTTGAGAGAACTTGCACTAGTGAAAGTATGAACCCTAGGCCTTATTTCCTAGCATTGCAATACCGTTTATAGTCACTTTTACCACTTGTTACCTTGCTGTTTTTATATTTTCAGATTGCAAAAACCTTTATCTACCATCCATATCGCACTTGTATCACGATCTCTTCGCCTAACTAGTGCACCTATACAATTTACCATTCTATTGGGTGTGTTGGGGACACAAGAGAATCTTTGTTATTTGGTTGCAGGGTTGCTTGAGAGAGACCATCTTCATCCTACGCCTCCCACGGATTGATAAACCTTAGGTCGTCCACTTGAGGGAAATTTGCTACTGTCCTACAAACCTCTGCACTTGGAGGCCCAACAACGTCTAAAAGAAGAAGGTTGTCTAGTAGACATTAAGCTCTTTTCTGTCGCCGTTGCCGGGGAGGCTAGGTAAGTGGCACTCACACCCCGTCAACTAAGCTCTTTTCTGGCGCCGTTGCCGGGGAGGTGAGTGCTTGAAGTTATATCTTTAGATCTTGCAATCGAATCTTTTTGTTTCTTTTTTTAGCAGTTAGCACTAGTTCAGTTTATAAAAGAAAACTACAAAAAAATGGAATTGAGTTTGTCTCATACGCTTCATCTTTTTAATATCTTTCGTGAGTATGATGGAAAGGAAAATTATGCCAAAGTGTTAGAAGAAGAATGCATTAAAATGTTTGGCACTAAATCTTTAAATAATGAGCATGATTGCAATGTTGTTAGTATGAACTCCTTGAATATCCATGGTACTAATGATGATTGCACTAGTTATGATGAAAATGTCTCCTATAAACATGTCAATTTTTGTAGAGTGCATTGGGCTTGCAAGTAAGCACCAAATAGGGAAGATAGATATTGCGAGAGGCATAAGTACTTAGAAACTAAATGGTTGCAAGAAAGGCTAAATGTTAATGCTGAAAATTAAAGATATCTTAGCCGTACTTGTGAACTTTGCAATGAACATGATCATTTAAATATCAAATGCAAATTGTTTCATGACCGAATCGTGTCCAAAAAATGTGATGACTTCGGCTACCTCAGCTGCCTGCGTGGCGGCATGTAAGACCCTACCACCGCGCCACCTCAGCTGCCTGCCTGCCTACATGGCGTCGCACGCATTGCTGGCCAGGGCGCGTGTTGAAGGGAGGAGGAGCGGTGACGGACGGGACGGCCCTCGCTCCCGTCCCCGATAAAGCTAGGGGACACCTCAGCGGCGCATTAAATGCGTCTTGTCCTGTAATACGAGCGATAAGCTCGTAGCACTGTATGCCTTTCCACCTCCTGTGTGCCACTATGGCAGCCCCTTTCGACTATAAAAGGAGGCCCATGGTGTACTGGAGAAGGATTTGGCTGTCGGCGTTCTGGGAACGGGGGTCCCCAGACTTGCCTGCATGCGGCCCACAGCGTGGCTAAGCCAGCAGGCCATATGGCCCATCTTCATCAACAAGGCATCCAAGACCGTCGCGAGGGTCCAAGCATCATGAGGCGGACGATGCAAGACCTCCTCTGGAGTGGCCTAGCCAGGCAGGCTCGCGAGGAGCGGAGATATCAAGGCGGGGCAAACCTCACGAGGCTCTCATGGCGTGAGCCATGAAGAATGGCACCAGGCGGGCGCCAGCACGCGCAGCGTCCTTGTTTCCTCTTTGATGCTAAAGGAGGCCAGCGCAGGCGAAGAGTACCGAGCCATCAGGCAAAAGTTGCTATATTGGTGCAAGGAGACCAAGACCAGGAGGACGGCGAGATGGAGGTCATCGTGGAGCCCAAGACGGCGTCACCACCAGAGCTTTTCGCTGGCGAAGACAGCTTTTGTCAGGATAGCTTGTACTAGATGTCCCCCTTCAAATTTGCCCGCCGTGTTGGCTCCCTTCCCGCTCGATATTTGGGAAGAGGACCAGGTCCTATATAAGTAGAGCTAGCCACCATAGTAGAGGCATCTCATCTTAGCTTGATCCAACCCGATCCAGAGCCTACCCACAAGAATACCTCAACCTCAGGAGGTTGTTCTTCCCATGTACTGTTCATCATCAGCCCAAGAGGCAATTCACCCCCACCACACTGGAGTAGGGTATTACACCACAACGGTGGCCCGAACCAGTATAAACCTCGTGTCTTTTTGTGTTGCGAGTTCGTCGAGTTCATCCGCGAGATCTTAGCGAGCTAGGGCGTAGATCGGTAGGAGGGAAAGACTTCACACGCACCCCTGTGTTCGAACCTTAAGGGTTTGCCGGAACCCCACATCCGACATTTGGCGCGCCAGGTAGGGGTGTGCCGGATCTTCCCTTCCATCAGTTCGTCGGTCCATCGTTCCGTTGTCTCCATGGCGTACGCTCGCCGTGCTCGAGCTGAGCGTCGGGCTTCCCTCACCGCCCACGTCACTCAGACGGCTCCCATGGGCGGGCCACCTCATCATTCTCCGTCCCCCGCTGCCAACGCTGCCACCGGCCCGGCGGGGAACGAGCAGCAGGTATCCTCGCTCCATCCTTCGGTGCAGCAGGATGGCCGCACCGCTACTCCATCACTCACCCCTGCCAGTTCCTCGTCTCACGCGCGCCGCGCTCCCATGGAGGCACGGGCCGCGCTCCTCGCGACGAACGACCTCCTGTGTTACTGCCCCGTCGACGACCTCTATGAGGAGTGGCTCGACCACATCGCCGAGCTAGTCCGCGCCGCAGGGGGCTCCCCGGTGCCGTCCCTCTCTCTACCGCCCCCTCAACTAGCCACGGGCGACGAGGCTCATGGCGTGCCTCCACCACCTCTGCCCCAAGAGGGCGCCTTGGCACCAAGGCGCGCGGCTACGCGGCGTGATCTGCCGCGCCCGGCGCCCGCGTGCGAAGAGAGAAGCTGCCAAGAAATCCCGCGGCCGCGAGAAGCTGCACCAGTGCTACCCGCGCCACCACGACAAGACCGCGTACTGCCCGCAGCGGTGCAGCGCGGACCTCGTCAGGACCAAGCTCCACCTCCGAAGCGAGCCCCGACAACCACGGCCGGCTACCGGGCCTTCACCCCCGAGCCGCGTAGCGTCGCCTGGCCAGGAAAGTTCAAACCAGACTAGCCTCCTCGCTACGACGGCACCGCCTACCCCACGGAGTTCCTGCAGCTCTATGAGCTGAGCATCGAAGCGGCCAACGGTGACGAAAAAGTCATGGAGAACTAGTTTCCCATGGATCTCAAGGATGGATCCCGCTCCTGGCTCCTGAACCTCTAGCACGGCTCGATCTCCTCTTGGTACGAAATGTGCGACCGCTTCGTTGCCAACTTCCAGGGCACTCGCGAACGCCCTCCGGCCGCGGGTGATCTACGCCGCATGAAGCAACAACC
The DNA here is from genome assembly GCA_021605205.1 of Aegilops longissima. Taxonomy (NCBI): domain Eukaryota; kingdom Viridiplantae; phylum Streptophyta; class Magnoliopsida; order Poales; family Poaceae; genus Aegilops; species Aegilops longissima. The sequence goes on from CM038677.1 coordinate 306,455,810, forward strand.
AGGAGAGACCCCCAGAAGTACATCCAGCGCTTCAACAACACCCGCCTCAAGATCCCCAAGGTCACGGATGAAGCCATCATCTCCGCATTCTATGACGGCGTCCGTGACGTCAAGATGAAGGAAGAGCTCGCCCTCCATGAGGAGCTCTGCACATCTCAGGAGCTGTTCAACCTGGCGACCAAGTGCGCAAGAGCTGAGGAGCGGCGCCTCTCTCTCCTTGAGCTGCGAGCCATGGGCGCGGAGGAGAAGAAGTCCAAGGCCAAGGACGTGAAGCACAAGGAGGCAGCTATGCTCGCAACGGAGCCCGACACCAAGCGGAGCAGGGATCAGCTCGAGTCATCCAAGAACGGCCGACCGTTATGCGCCTTCCACAACCTGAACACCCACAACACTAGCGACTGTCAAGAGCTTAGAGCCATACGGGAAGGACGCTTCGGTCGGTGCCCCGAGCGCAACGACCAGGGCTACGGCCGTGGAGGAGGACGAGGAGGCGGACGCTGGGACGACCGTGGCCCGCGCCAGGAGTGGCACGACCGGCCTCGTGAGGACCGCAGGCAGGATGTCACGCCCAAGATGTGACCCTATCCTAAAGGAACTCGAAGGTCCCACCAAGGATAGAAGCGCATCTTGAAGACTCTTTTGCAAGGTGGATATCATTACATCAACATTACATAATAGTGGGGATACAACCAAGACATACAATGTCACATGAATACAACAACACATCATATACAAGATCAACATCTGACTACGGATGATACATAAACAGAAACTCAAACGATATCCACCCTGCGAGCCCAGGCTGCCGACCAGGAACCTAACCCAAAATCGACGAAGAAGAAGAAGAACTCCAACACAAGCAAACATCGCTCTCGCGTCATGATCATCGCATAACATGTACCTGCAACTGTTGGTGTAGTAAACTATGAGCCACGTGGACTCAGCAATCCCATTACCATGGGTATCAAGACTAGAAAAGCTTAATGGGTAAGGAAGGGGTAAAGTGGTGAGGTTGCAGCAGCGAATAAGCATGTATGGTGGCTAACTTACGCAAATAAGAGCGAGAAGAGAAGCAAAGCAAGCGGTCTCAACAAGTAATGATCAAGAAGTGATCCTGAACTCCTACTTACGTCAAACATAACCCAAAAACCGTGTTCTCCTCTCGAACAACCCCGAAAAGAGACGATCATGGTTACGCACATGGTTGGTGTATTTTAGAAGAGTTTACTTCAAGTTTACTACAACCGGATATCAACAAATTCCCATCTGCCACATAACCGCGGGCACGGCTTTCGAAAGTTCAAACCCTGCAGGGGTATCCCAACATAGCCCATCACAAGCTCTCGCGATCAACGAAGGATATTCCTTCTCCCGGGAAGACCCGATCAGACTCAGAATGTAGTTACAAGACATTTCGACAATGGTAAAACAGGACCAGCAAGACTGCCCGATGCGCCGACAATCCCGATAGGAGTTGCACATATCTCGTTCTCAGGGCAACACCGGATGAGACAGGCTTCGAGTAAAACCAGGCCTCGAGTTTCCCCGTGGTGGCCCAGCAGGCGGCTTCGGACCAACACTTAGAGAAGCACTGGCCCGGGCGGGCTAAATAAAGATGACCCTCGAGAGCGCGACTCCCAATGGAAAAGTAGGTGGTGGTGAGGCAAATGGTAAAACCAAGGTTGGACCTTGCTGGAGGAGTTTTATTCAAAGCGAACTGTCAAGGGGGTCCCATAAATCACCCAACCGCGTTAGGGATGCAAACTCCGGGAACATAATACCGATATGATAGAAACTAGGGCGGCAAGAGTGGAACAAAACACCAGGCATAAGGCCGAGCCTTCCACCCTTTACCAAGTATATAAATGCATTAATATTATAAGAGATATTGTGATATCCGAACATAAACATAATCCAACATGGAGCAATCTTCATCTTCACCTGCAACTAGCAACACTATAAGAGGGGCTGAGCAAAAGCGGTAACATAGCCAAACAACGGTTTGCTAGGAAGGGTGACAAAGGTCAGATGTTCATGGCAATTTGGGAGGCTTGATAAGCAAGTGGTAGGTAACGCGGCATAGCGATAGAGCGAAGCAACTAGCATAGTAATGATAGTAATGAGATCCAAGGTGACGGTCATCTTGCCTGAAATCCCGCAAGGAAGAAGAACGAGTCCATGAAGTAGATGCACCAACATAGTCGAATGGATCCTCACAATCGCAACGTTACCGAAACTAACGAGATGAAGCACAACCGGAAATAAGCAAACAACATAGTAAACAACCATCACATAAACATGGCATGATGCACAATCAAACATGATGCATGTACGGTTTAAAGAGGCATAGCATGGTAAAGTGCAACAAAAAATACTACAAATTAAGTGGAGCCCAATATGCAACGAGTTGCATATTTGACGAAACCCCACATCCAAGTATTTAGTTCACTCTCGTTTATGAAATCAACAATATTAAATGTTATTAAACATGGCAAGGGGTGAAGCATAATAAAACTACATATCTAGGCAAGTTTAAATGAGTCCGGAACAACAAACAACAATATCCGGAAAATCCCCAATGCATATTTCGAATTTGGTACTGTTCTGCCCTAAAACATATTTTATTGTTGTTAAACAGGAAACTAAAGTGCACCAAGTTAATCTATGCATTTTTCCACCCCATTTACATATAAAGTTTATTTAAAACGGAGCTACGGTTATTTAGTTATGAAATAAATCATTTTAACATGGCATTTGTGCAAATTATTACAAACAACAATTTTAAACATGGATGAAAGCTGCAAATTGTGAAACTAGATAAAATTCCAAGCATTTTACATATATAGTTTGTTTAATTTGGATGTATGCATATTTAGTTATTGACAATACAAAAGAGGGGCATTTTCTATAAATAAGAATGCATTGGAAAAGGCTAAAATACACAGAGTGGAATAAAATATGCACGGGCCCGAAGCAGCACTGTGCAGCGGCCCAGGAGTAGGCAGAGCCCGAAGCGGATGTGGGTGTGCAACAGTAAAGAAAAACAGGGCAAAAATTGGGGCGCCTGGGAATCAAACCAGGACCTCCTGGATGTGTGCACGAGGGAGGAACCACTGGGCTAGCTTAGTGTTTGTGATGCAAGGTGCTCCCGGGCTCTTTTGAGCTATCCAACAACAGTCGAGCTTGGCCATGGCTGTGCGGCGACAACCGACGGCGAGGGCAAGCACAAGCGACGGCTGTTGGGGTTATGAACCTGCGGCGGGCGTGCGGATTTGGGACGCGAGCCACGCGCGTTGGGGATGTGTGGGTGCTGTGCAGAAGAGGCAATGCACGAGCTTGAACTCGTTCCCCTGGTCGGCCATGGCGGACGGCTTCGGGGTTGCGCGGATCGACGGACATGCAGACAACGAGACCAGAGAGAGATGGGGAGGAGCGGAGGCTTCACCGTGGGAGTGTTGCTGGAGTCAATCGGAGTCGGGGACGAGCGGAAGCAACGAGGGAAGGCGCTGTCCATGAAGCAGGGGAGGAAGAGGAAGACGGGGAGGTAGCCGGACTGGGTGATCCTTGGACGCGGCTCGTCGTCAGAATGGATCCGGGGCAGTGTTCTCGAGCGAGTAGACGACGGAGGGGAGGCCACGGAGGAGGGTTAGGCCGGCGGCGAGGTCATGCACGAGCCGGCCATGGCTCCTGGAGGCGGGCAAGCAGGTGTGTGGGTACCCCTTACCTGTGGCGGCGGCGGGGAGGGGAAAAGAGCGAGGAGGAGGAACCCTAGGGCGGAGGCTGCGGGGTTAAATAGGAGGAGGCGCGTGCGCCGTGATAGCCATGGTGGCCATGTGCCCTGGTTCCTGAAGTTTTACTACGAGAGGGAGCACCTAGCAGAGGAGGAAGAAAAGGAGCGAAAGGGGAGGCTGGCAGGTGGGGTCGCGAGGGTGCAACGCTGGAAATTTACCGGGGAGGCTCTAAGGTGGGCTGCGGGTTTGCTGGGAGCGGCTGGGCCAAGTGTGATGCGGCTGGGAGGCCTCTTTTCTTTTCTCTCTTAAAAATCTTTCTGCAAATATATAATCCACAGGAAAGAAAAGGGAAAAGGTTAGAGGGTGTTGGGGAAGGAATATGCGAGATATAAATATATCCCTCTACTCCTGGAAATAGGTGCTCTTTGAATAAATTGTTCTGGCTATTTTTAGAGGTAGAAAAATAATACAAGTTTGAATTAAATTCAAACTTGAGCCATTTTTGAACCCAACCAAAACATCCCCAAATGAGCTGAAAATTGGCAGAGAGGGTGTAGAAAATGTGATGGATTCTTGGGGAAAAAATGAACATTATTGGAGGCAGGAAATAATGTTACTTGCAAAACATGAAAGAAGAATGAAGGGAGAGGTGAAATGGTTTGCACTTGGAGAAGGGCCTTGGAGAAAAGATGGAGAGGCAAACAACCATAGGAGGAGGAGTGGAAGATGGAGAGCACATAACCAACACATAAACATGAAGAATGCAACCCACATGATGATCATGATATAATGCAATAAAAAAAAGACAAGAGGCACATCCATATCATGTAGCATATAACAGGATGAGATGAACATGGCAAACAATCAAAGATGGTAGAATACAATATAATAAAAATATGAACATGATGCAAGAAGCAAAATATGGCAATGGCACTTGTCAAGATGATGGCATCAACATAGAAGAATGAAATATGCGAAACAATTATGAGAATGCAACAAACATAATAAACACACGGCAACAACTAAAATAAATAGAAGGCATCTGGAGCATCGGTCTCGGGGCGTAACAACTCTCCTCCACTAACAAGAGATCTCGTCCCGAGATCTTAGGAATGAGACGGAAGGAAAAGAGGATGAGGTGAAAAAAGACTAGAAGAAAGAAGAATAAGAAAGTCGAGTGAACTCGGGTAGAAAAGAGGAATGACGAGTATGACAAGAATCAAAAGCTCATGGAAACAAGATAGACTCTGAAAGCACTCCGGTTAGAACAAGATAGAAAAGGAATGAATAAAAGAATTTTGGCAACACTCCGACTGAAAATTGAAGGATTAGAACATGAACTTCACCTAATGAGATGGCACTTGACGAGATGAACAATGCAATGCCTCCGGAAGACTTGAAAGAATTGAATGAAAAGAACTTAGAAGGAAGGATTGAATGGAGTTGTTTAGAAAATCAACAACGAAAGAATAATCTTGTTGTGGGCTTAAGGAAAACATCTCAAAATTGTGAGGTGACAACCGGCCACAAACGGAAAAGATTGAATAGCTGAGAAGAATGAATTAATGCAAAACTCCACTTCAAAGAACACGGAGAATTATTTGCACTTCGAGATGCGAGAAGAAAAGATACTAGAACTCCTCCAACAAAATCTTGAATAACTCTTGAAGAATGAATTAAATCATGAAGAACCACCATGAAGAACTCCGGTGACAAAAGGATGATGAGATAGAAATGAAGGATGAAAGAATAAAGATTCAAGCCTTGTGGTGATTTAGATGGAGGTTCCGACGAGATGGCCAAGGAAAATTTTGAACTCCGGAAAAGAAAATATGGAAACACTTGGGATTGGAATATATTCAACACGAACAAATTCTGAAGGAAGGGATTAATCAACTTGATGAAAGAAGAATAAGAATTACGTTACGCTTATCCTCCACCAATTAAATTGATGCGAAGCAATGGATTGCATATAACTTATTCACATTGGAAAAAGATTAAGGGGAGATATAGCACGAAGTTTGGGAAGGTCTTCATGAACCACCGGTAGGATTGGAAGGAATGAATGAATATATATGAAAAGAACGGAAAAGAAATCTTGAACGAACCACCGTAAGAATTGAAAATCGAATGACGAAAAAGAATGAAACACCAGGAAGAATTAGAAAAACACGAAGACACTTGAGGGAATTTAGGGACAAGAGAACGAAGAGATCACGAACTGATTGAATAATACTAGAACGAAGCACCGGAAGAATATTGAGACGAACGAAAAGGGCACGGATATAGAATAATTGAGAGAACGAAGCTGAAAACTTCGATCGAAGAAATATTCCGAAAAGATGACCTCCGGATGATCGACAGGGAAAGCAACTCTTGAAATACTCCGGATGGATGAGAAGAATTGCACGACTGGAAACAATTTTATAGGATAACCTCAAGCTAGCACCGCGAATCTCCGGGAGAACGGACAAGATTTAAGAGAAATTCTTCTTCGGTCTTCAAAATTGAGAAAGGCGGCGAGAAACAACACCAAAATTGTTGAGATACTCCGGGAGAATAAAAAGAGGAAAGATTGGCCCGAACATGAAAGAATTTGAAAACGATCTTGGAAAGGAATCTGACTGATGCAAGTCATTCTTACGTCAAACTTCGAAAAGAATTTGGGAATAACTCCGGAAAAATTAGAAGAGACAGGTAAGATCCTGGGAAAGGACCTGTGGGTTAGGGCCCACTAAAAAGAAACACCGTTGGAAAGGATCGGTTGAATGAGAAATGATGCACCGGAACAACTGAGGGACTGAATGAGGTGATAACCTTGAAAAGATTGAATGCAAACACTATTCTTCTGAGATGTCTTCAGCACTCCGGGATAATAGAATGGCAAGGGGTGAACGAGCAAAGGGAAATATTTGAGCTGAGGGAAAGAATACGATCGACAACGAAAAACTTGAATTTGGATCCACCGGGAAGAAAATGCGACGATCAATGAAGAACTAGACGAGACTTCACCGGTTGAGACAATTGAGGAAAGACTGAAGAGGCTCCGTACGAATGAAATAGCTTCTCGAATAGAGGCTCAGACTCCGGGAAGAAAAGGGGTTGGAGGGCGATAAAAACACAGGCAACTGGAATGAGGAATCGACGAATAGCTTGAAGAGAAAAGTACCGGTTGAAACGATTTAGAAAGAGTGCAAAGGATTCACACGAGAAGAAAGGATACTCGATTACGAACTCCGGCTCCGAGAAGAAAAAAGGGTGGGCAGGTGGGAAAAAACAAGGACAACTTCGGACAGGGAAAGAACATCGGTTGAAAAGAGCTGAGGATTCATCTCCCAAAAGACAAAGAGGGTCGAATCAGCTTGACGAGAAATGCGCCAGACAAAAGAGGATGGACAACGAACGAAAACTAAGCGCGTGATCCTAAAGAAGAATTTGAACGGGAAGAGGAGTAGTTCAAAACACCAACGTCAAGATTTCTCACCAGAGCGACGAAGGGGTTGAGGAGTAAAAAGAATTCCTACTCTCCGATATAAGTAGACTCCAAAAAGTTTTCTTTTAGACTAGACATCGGCCAAACTACACGATCAATCAAGGGGGCTCCTAGGGTCGGTCGAGGCTCTGATACCAACTTGTCACGCCCAAGATGCGACCCTATCCTAAAGGAACTCGAAGGTCCCACCAAGGATAGAAGCGCATCTTGAAGACGCTTTTGCAAGGTGGATATCATTACATCAACATTACATAATAGTGGGGATACGACCAAGACATACAATTTCAAATGAATACAACAACACATCATATACAAGATCAACATCCGACTACGGATGAAACATAAACAGAAACTCAAACGACATCCACCCTGCTAGCCCAGGCTGCCGACCAGGAACCAAACCCAAGATCGACGAAGAAGAAGAACTCCAACACAAGTAAACATCGCTCTCGCGTCATGATCATCCCATAACTTGTACCTGCAACTGTTGGTGTAGTAAACTGTGAGCCACGAGGACTCAGCAATCCCATTACCATGGGTATCAAGACTAGCAAAGCTTAATGGGTAAGGAAGGGGTAAAGTGGTGAGGTTGTAGCAGCGAATAAGCATGTATGGTGGCTAACTTACGCAAATAAGAGCGAGAAGAGAAGCAAAGCTAGCGATCGTCAACTAGTAATGATCAAGAAGTGATCCTGAACTCCTGGAAACATAAGCCAAAAACCATGTTCTCCTCTAGAACAACCCCAAAAAGAGACGATCACGGTTACGCACACGGTTGGTGTATTTTAGAAGAGTTTACTTCAAGTTTACTACAACCGGATATCAAAAAATTCCCATCGGCCACATAACCGCGGGCACGGCTTTCGAAAGTTCAAACCCTGCAGGGGTGTCCCAACTTAGCCCATGACAAGATCTTGCGATCAACGAAGGATATTCCTTCTCCCGGGAAGACCCGATCAGACTCGGAATTCCAGTTACAAGACATTTCGACAATGGTAAAACTGGACCAGCTAGACCGCCCGATGCGCCGACAATCCCGATAGGAGCTGCACATATCTCGTTCTCAGGGCAACACCGGATGAGACAGGCTACGAGTAAAACCAGACCTCGAGTTTCCCCGTGGTGGCCCAGCAGGCGGCTTCGGACAAACACTTAGAGAAGCACTGGCCCGGGCGGGCTAAATAAAGATGACCCTCGAGAGCGCGACTCCCAATGGAAAAGTAGGTGGTGGTGAGGCAAATGGTAAAACCAAGGTTGGACCTTGCTGGAGGAGTTTTATTCAAATCGAACTGTCCGGGGGGTCCCATAAATCACCCAACCGCGTTAGGGACACAAACTCCGGGAACATAATACCGATATGACAGAAACTAGGGCGGCAAGAGTGGAACAGAACACCAGGCATAAGGCCGAGCCTTCCACCCTTTACAAAGTATATAGATGCATTAATATTATAAGAGATGTTGTGATATACCAACATAAACATAATCCAACATGGAGCAATCTTCATCTTCACCTGCAACTAGCAACGCTATAAGAGGGCTGAGCAAAAGCGGTAACATAGACAAACAACGGTTTGCTAGGAAGGGTGACAAAGGTCAGAGGTTCATGGCAATTTGGGAGGGTTGATAAGCAAGTGGTAGGTAACGCGACATAGCGATAGAGCGAAGCAACTATCATAGCAATGATAGTAATGAGATCCAAGGTGACAGTCATCTTGCCTGAAATCCCGCAAGGAAGAAGAACGAGTCCATGAAGTAGATGCACCAACGTAGTCGAACGGATCCTCACAATCGCAAAGTTACCGGAACTAACGAGATGAAGCACAACCGAAAAGAAGCAAACAACATAGTAAACAACCATCACATAAACATGGCATGATGCACAATCAAACATAATGCATGTCCGGTTTAAAGAGGCATGGCATGGTAAAGTGCAACAAACAATACTACAAATTAAGTGGAGCCCAATATGCAACGAGTTGCATATTTGACGAAACCCCATATCCAAGTATTTAGTTCACTCTCGTTTATGAAATCAACAATATTAAATGTTATTAAACATGGCAAGGGGTGAAGCATAATAAAACTACCTATCTAGGCAAGTTTAAATGAGGCCGGAACAACAAACAACAATTCCGGAAAATCCCCATATGCATATTTCGAATTTGGTACTGTTCTTCCCGAAAACATATTTTATTGTTGTTAAACTGGAAAATAAAGTGCACCAAGTTAATCTATGCATTTTTTCACCCCATTTACATATAAAGTTTATTTAAAACGGAGCTACGGTTATTTAGTTATGAAATAAATCATTTTAACATGGCATTTGTGCAAATTATTACAAACAATGATTTTAGACATGGATGAAAGCTGCAAATTGTGAAACTAGATAAAATTCCAAGCATTTTCAATATATAGTTTGTTTAATTTGGATGCATGCATATTTAGTTATTGACAATACAAAACAGGGGCATTTTTGTAAATAAGAATGCATTGGAAAAGGCTAAAATACACAAAGTGGAATAAAATATGCACGGCCCGAAGCAGCATTGTGCAGCGTCCCAGGAGTAGGCAGAGCCCGAAGCGGATGTAGGTGTTCAACAGTAAAGAAAAACAGGGCAAAAATTGAGGCTCCTGGGAATTGAACCCAGGACCTCCTGGATGTGTGCACGAAGGAGGAACCACTGGGCTAGCTTAGTGTTTGTGATGCAAGGTGCTCCCGGGCTCTTTTGAGCTATCCAACAACGGTCGAGCTTGGCCATGGCTGCGCAGCGACAACCGATGGCGAGGGCAAGCACAAGCGACGGCTATTGGGGTTATGAACCTGCGGTGGGCGTGCGGATTTGGGACGCGAGCCGCGCACGTTGGGGATGTGTGGGTGCTATGCAGAAGAGGCAAGGCACGAGCTTGAACTCGTTCCCCTGGTCGGCCATGGCGGACGGCTTCGGGGTTGCGCAGATCGACGGACATGCGGACAAGAGACCAGAGAGAGGGATGGGGCGGAGCGGAGGCTTCACCGTGGGAGTGTTGCTGGAGTCGATCGGGGCCGGGGACGAGCGGAAGCGATAAGGGAAGGCGTTGTCCATGATGCAGGGGAGGAAGAGGATGACGGGGAGGTAGCCGGACTTGGTGATCCTTGGGCACGGCTCGTCGTCAGAATGGATCCGGGGCAGTGTTCTCGAGCGAGTAGATGACGGAGGGGCGGCCACGGAGGAGGGTTAGGCCGGCGGCGAGGTCGTGCCCGAGCCGGCCATGGCTCCTGGAGGCGGGGAAGCAGGTGCGTGGGTGCCCCTTACATGTGGCGGCGGCGGGGAGGGGAAAAGAGGGAGGAGGAGGAACCCTAGGGCGGAGACTGCGGGGTTAAATAGGAGGGGGCGCGAGCGCCGTGATAGCCACGGTGGCCATGTGCCCTGGTTCCTGAAGTTTTACTGTGAGAGGGAGCGCCTGGCAGAGGAGGAAGAAAAGGAGCGAAAGGGGAGGCTGGCAGCTGGGGTCGCGAGGGTGCAACGCTGGAAATTTACCGGGGAGGCTCTAAGGTGGGCTGCGGGTTTGCTGGGAGCGGCTGGGCCAAGTGTGATGCGGCTGGGAGGCCTCTTTTCTTTTCTCTCTTAAAAATCTTTCTGCAAATATATAATCCACAGGAAAGAAAAGAGAAAAGGTCAGAGGGTGTTGGGGAAGGAATATGCGAGATATAAATATATCCCTCTACTCCTGGAAATAGGTGCTCTTTGAATAAATTGGCAATTTTTAGAAGTAAAAAAATAATACAAGTTTGAATTAAATTCGAACTTGAGCCATTTTTGAACCCAACCAAAACATCCCCAAATGAGCTGAAAATTGGCAGAGAGGGTGTAGGAAATGTGATGCATTCTTGTGGAAAGAATGAACATTATTGGAGGCAGGAAATAATGTCACTTGCAAAACATGAAAGAAGAATGACGGGAGAGGTGAAATGGTTTGCACTTGGAGAAGGGCCTTGGAGAAAAGATGAAGAGGCAAACAACCATAGGAGGAGGAGGGGAAGATGGAGAGCACATAACCAACACATCAACATGAAGAATGCAACCCACATGATGATCATGATATAATGCAATAAAGAAAGACGAGAGGCACATCCATATCATGTAGCATATAACAAGATGAGATGAACATGACAAACAATGAACATGATGCAAGAAGCAAAATATGGCAATGTCACTCATCATGATCATGGCATCAACATAGAAGAATGAAATATGCAAAACAATTATGTGAATGCAACAAACATAATAAACACACGGCAACAACTAAAATAAATAGAAGGCATATGGAGCATCGGTCTCGGGGCGTTACACAGGGCCAACCTCGCGAGGGCGCCTGGAGGGGCCTGCCTCGTGAGGATCGCCCCTAGGGCAACACCCGTCTTCCCCCGCTGCCGCCACCAAGAAGGAACGGCGACAACCACCAAGACGAGGGGGTTGGGGGCTTCAGAGCAGCGGCGATCGTCAGATCTTCGGCAGCGCCAGGCCCCACCTCTCAACAAGATCTTCAAACAGTTCGCTTGCGAGGTGAACGCGGTGCTCCCCAAGCTCGAGGCCACGCCCCCGCTCAAGTGGTCCCAATGTGCCATCACTTTCAACTCGGCGGATTAGCCCAAGTGCGCAGCCACCGTTGGCGCCCTCCCTATGCTGTGTTCCCTAGTCATTAGCAATGTGCAGGTCACCAAGACCCTCATCGACGGCAGCGCTGGGCTCAACGTCCTGTCCGTCGACACGTTCGACAACCTCCAAGTGCCATATGAACAGCTCCAGCTCACCAAGCCTTTCTCAGGAGTGACCGACGGTTCCACCACACCGATAGGGAAGGTCCGCCTGCCTGTCACCTTCGGGGAGCGCAAGAACTACTGCACCGAGCTCATCGACTTCGACGTCGCGCACATCCGCTTGCCATACAATGCCATCCTCGGGTATCCAGCACTGGCCAAGTTCATGGCAGTCACTCATCATGGCTATAACGTTCTCAAGATGCCAGGAAGCGGAGGAATCATCACGGTCCCGTGTGAAGAGAGGGATGCGGTGTGCTCCCTCGAGCGCGCCTTTCAAGCCACAGCAATCGACGACCCCGACAGCGGAAGTGAAGGCCCTCCGAAGGCCATCCCCAAGAAGAAGCAGCCGCGCCGCGCAGGACCTCAGGAAGATGGCGTTGCGGCAGGAGCCTCGTCAGGATCAGCGCCCGCTCCAGGGGCGTCTCCCTCCATCGCATAGGAAAAGCGCCCGGCGCCCTCCTCAGGCAGGGCTCGGGGGCTCTCTTCTGGAGAGCCTCAAACCGCCAACCTCACGAGGGAGGCGCTTGGGCACCACTTGGAGGCGTGCTTCGTGACACGTGACCCTCAGGAGAGCATAAGGCAAGGAGTGCCCACCACTCAGGAGTTCGTCACCAAGACCACCCAGGAACTGCAAGAAGCAAGAGCCATGCGCGGCGACAACCGCTCACAAGGCGCAGCTCCGCATCCTGGCAAGGATGCTAGGCTGCATGTCTGTGTTGATGTCCCCGGGCTCAACAGGGCCGCATCTCAGGAGCGCTTCTGGCCATCGCGTGTGGGCTGCTGCGAGGGACCACCACACAGCTACGTTTGCATGCCCTTCGGCTTGCCGACCGTGGCGTCAGCCTATCAACGCGACCTGCGGCGTGTCCTGGCGGCTCAGGAGGCCAGGTACCACGCCGTCCTGGAGGAGATGGAGACGGTCTTCAGGGAACCTCCTGAGCCCCCAGAGCCTCCCGAAGCTCAGGGTCCCGGTGGCTCATGAGGAGTCGTTTCTTCAACGCAAGCCTTCAGCTGCACCAACTCTACTTCGTCTACAGAACCTGGTGACAACTTCCGAGCTCGTTTAAGCTGGGAGCGCCCCTCGGGCTGCATTATTCCCAGGGCACATGGGTCCGTCCCTGTGGCATGTATCCCTTTTCCTTATGTCTTTAGCTTACCTTGCTGGGGGCGCCCCTCGGGCTGCATCATCCACAAGCCGCTCGGGCCGGACCCAGTGGCATATATCTTCCTGCATTTATCCAAGTTGATCTGCTCTCCATGCTTAACCTGCCAACGGCTATCGCCCGCTCGATTGCCGCCCGCCACGGGTCTGTTCATCCTATGCAATTCGCTTGCACGTTAAAAGGGGGGGCCCCTGAGCATCGCGACTCAGGAGCTCTTACTGGCTCTCCAACCCTCACCCCCTGGCCTTAACCACGGCATCGTGACCTGCCATACCAGCGGCGGCTGAGCTCGCTCGAGGGCCGGGACCTGAGGACGTAGAGTGCTTGCATCTAACCGCCTTGCAGGGACATACAGTCACCAAGAATCAAGTCCAGGCACAACCTACCTTGAGGTAGGGCTTCGTGAGTCCCGTGCTGGCTCACGAGTGCCTAGATACACCTCGCAGCCCTGCCGTGCAAGCCACGTGTCAGGGCGGGGCTGTACACGCCCCGAGGGCTCCTCCCGGAGGGGGCCCCTTATACCACGCCCAAGTGGAAGCACCATGCTCCGCGCTGGATGTCGACACTGCCGAGGAGTGGCTATGCCCGTGCACAAGCGGAAGCACTATGCTCCGTGCTGGTGATAAACAACTGAGGGTGGCCCCACAGTCGCACCAACCTCAGGGAGCCCAGAGCTCAGCGCCCAGCCTCACCGCGACGCCTTCCCTCGGGAGAGTCGCACGAGGGGACTGGGCACGGGGGCTGCACTCGGGTCACGCCCAACCACACGCCACCCAACCAGGTCCCCCGGACTGGGCGTCGCGCGCCCCTCCCGAGGCCTCGGCAAGGGCAGGTATGGAAATTGTTTGCACGTCAAGGGGAACTCCTAAGCATCGCGACTCAGGAGCCTAACTGGTCACGTAGCCCCTCACTCCTTGGTCCGTCCCGGTCTCCGGTCAGCCCAATGGCGGTTGAGGTATGCGCGGGGCCGGGCTCTGCCGACATAGAACATTAATTTATCCTCACGAACTCTCCCTATATGCTGTTTGCGCGTCAATGGGGACTCCTGAGCATGGCGACTCAGGAGCCTAACTAGCCACGTAGCCCCTCACTCCTTGGTCCGTCCTGGTCTCCGGTCGGCCCAATGGCGGTTGAGGTATGCGCGGGGCAGGGCTCTGCCGACGCAGAACACAAAGCAAATAGGAAGGAAATCACAAAATCTCGAAGCAAATATTACAAGCATATTGTTCTCACAATACCAAATGAAAAGCCCCTCACTCCTTGGTCCGTCCTGGTCTCCGGTCGGCCCAATGGCGGTTGAGGTATGCGCGGGGCAGGGCTCTGCCGACGCAGAACACAAAGCAAATAGGAAGGAAATCACAAAATCTCGAAGCAAATATTACAAGCATATTGTTCTCACAATACCAAATGAAAAGTCTAAATGCTTCCACGAGGCCTGATACATGTTGCTGGAACGAAACGGGAAGAATAGCCGCAGGTCACCCCTGGATATCGCCATCGCCTGCGGAAGGTGCTCCCCCGTGGGCAGCGATGTTCTCACCTTCACCACTAGCCGCAGGATCCGCGGCGTCGCCAGACAGAGGATCGGAGACAAAGCCGCGGAACCTCCCCAGCAAGGCCTCCACTTGACCTTGTACAGCTGCGGGGTGGCTTTGTAGTGATCTTCAGCCACAGGCTCCAGCAGCTCGTCAAGGCGAGTGTTGGGGTCGCAGAGGTGCAGATGGCTGAAGATGCGAGTCAGTGTGGCTGAACACAGGACGCGAGCTTCTTCCTCCACCATGGGGCCGAGGCCATCAACAACCTCCTCAAGCACCTTCACCACGAGAGGAAGCAGCTGGGCGGGGCCGTCCTCATCGGTGTCCAGAGGCTTCTCCAGGCCGTGCTCGTAAAGCGTCTTCAGCGCCTTGCGAGATCTCTTCTCGAGATCGGCAAAGGCCACGCGGTCTTCGGCCAGGACTCGCGCCTTGGCATCAAGATCGGCCTCCCTTGTCCCTATCTTCCGCTCCAACTATTCCAATCGGTTGCGCTCAGCGGCCTGCTTCTTCCCCAGCTCCACCAGCTCAGCATCACGGTTCTTGACGGCTTCCTCCCGGGCCTTCATCTCCACCTCCTTCGCTTGGCGGCAGCGTACCTCTTCGGCGTGCTTGGCACGCAGGCTCTACAACTCGCCCTCCAGCACTTGGCAGCGGTCACGGGCGGCCTTGGCGTCTTTCAGCGCCGTCTCACGATCGGCTGTAGCGCTGGCGGCTCCTTGCTTCTCCTTCTCGGAAGCCACAACAGCCTGGCACAACGCCGCGTGAACCGCCAGGTGGGAGTGAAGCCAGCCAGAGGCTAACTCCAGACGCCCGGCCACCAGGCACGGTTCCGCGCTCAAGAGATCCGCCTGCAGCTGGGTCATCTCCGGAAGGGCACTGTCGGTGTCAAAACCGGCGGATCTTGGGTAGGGGGTCCCGAACTGTTCGTCTAGGCGGATGGTAACAGGAGACAAGGGACACGATGTTTTTACCCAGGTTCGGGCCCTCTCGATGGAGGTAATACCCTACTCCTGCTTGATTAATATTGATGATATGGGTAGTACAAGAGTAGATCTACCACGAGATCAAGGAGGCTAAACCCTAGAAGCTAGCCTATGGTATGATTGTTGTTCGCCCCACGGACTAAAACCCTCCGGTTTATATAGACACGGATAGGTTAGGGTTACAGTCGGTTACAATGGTAGGAGATCTACATATCCAGATCGCCAAGCTTGCCTTACATGCCAAGGAAAGTCCCATCCGGACACGGACGAAGTCTTCAATCTTGTATCTTCATAGTCTTGGAGTCCGGCCGTGATGATAGTTCGCTATCCGGACACCCCTAGTCCAGACTCCTCAAGAGCCCTGAACCAGGCTTCAATGACGACGAGTCCGCGCGCATATTGTCTTCGGCATTGCAAGGCGGGTTCCTCCTCCGAATACTTCATAGAAGGTTTTGAACACCAGGATAGTGTCCGGCTCTGCAAAACAAAATCCACATAACACCGTAGAGAGAATAATTTTTGCACAGATCTGCTGACGTATTCCGTGGCGTGACATCACACCACGGCCAGGCCTTTATATGAATCGTTTTTTTTACCGTTCCACCTTAGCGCGTTTAGCGAGGCGGTTTCCTTGGCACGTCTTATCAAAGCATAGATCGTGCCCCCTTATTCCGGGATTCTCATCAATACGGACGTGGGTAAACCATCCGCGCCATTGATTATGGCGCTTGGGAGATAAGCGAGTTTTACCAGGCTGGTGGGGACGATAGCCGTCCGTCCATATAAGGGATAAGGATCCACCTTTTCACCTCGCCTTCTTCCTCCTTTGCTCATCCATTTTCAAGACTCGAGCTCCAGCGCCCAAGTCCGCACATCCCACCTCAACCTTCTCCAACCATGTCGGGAGGGGAGGCAGGTGGATGGCCTCCTCCGTCCTGAGGGGCACATCACAAGACTGCGGGAGGCGGATATTTGTCCGGCGACATCACAGCCTGAGCTGCCCGACGCGGGGCAGCTCATTCCAACCCCCAGGCCCCATGAGAGGGTGGTGTTTCTCCCCCACTTCCTCCGCAGACTAGGTTTTCCACTTCACCCATTTTTCCGGGGGCTCATGTTCTACTACGGCCTGGACTTCCACGACCTGGCCCCGAATTTTATCCTCAACATCTCGGCGTTTATCGTCGTGTGCGAGGCCTTCCTCTGCATCCAGCCCACTTCGGCCTATGGCTGAAGATCTTCAATGTCAGGCCGAAGGTAGTGGGCGGCCGTCAAGCGGAGTGCGGAGGCTCCATGGTCGGCAAGATGGCCAAGGTCCTATGGCTCGAGGGAGCCTTTGTGGAGACAATAAAGGGGTGGCATTCGAGGTGGTTCTACATCACCGAGCCACGCGACCCCGAATGGTTGGCGGCCCCCGAATTCAGATCTGGCTTCCCCACACGGCTCTCGTCATGGAAAGAGACGGGCCTGACGTTGGGGAATTCGGACGAGCTATCCGGACTCCAAACATGCGTCCGAAACCTGGTGGACAAGAATCTCAGGCTTGTCGACGTAATCAAGGTGATGCTCATCCGCCGGATTCTCCCATGCCAACAACGGGCCTTTAATTTGTGGGAGTTCGATCCGCACAAAGCACTGAACCTTGAGCCGGCTCTTCGACACTACGCACGAAGATGCGGAAGGTCTTTGTTCAAGGGCGCTGAAGCCCCAGCATCCGCTAACAAAGATCGCGGATACAGCTCGCGGCGTCAAGCCGGCGAGGTAAGTTATTTTACCCTTTCCGGGACTCTTTTTCATAGATTGAGTCTATGTGGGATCTAAAACTCCCTAATCTTTGACAGGACTGGCTGAAGACGTCCGGACAGATTAACTGTCCGGCTCCTTTGCCGGAAGTCCCAGCGGACGCCCGATTGACGGGGCTGCTGGCTCCGGTACCCCATGTGGTGCCAGAGAAGAAGGCCAAGAAGGAGGCCATGGGAACTCGAAGGAGCTCCCGACGCCAGGTGCTGTCAGATTCTAAAGCAGAATCTTCTGCTGAGGACGAGGAGGGGAAAAAGAAGCTTCTCCCCCAGTGGGGGAGGAGAGGAAAAGGAAGGCCGCCCCAACTGGGGAGGCCGGAGGGTCCAAGAAGGGAAGAACTCTCCCTCCGGACTTCTCCACCAACGTCGACAACGACGAGGAGGATTGGCCAACAAGGGCCAAGCCCCTGGCGAGATCGTAAGTGTCCGGATACCCATGGATTTTTTATCATTGCATAGTGTTCTCTAATGCCGAACAATCATGCAGCCCGCCCAAGGGCGAGTTCGCCACTTCGTCGAGCGGGTCCCTGAGTTCGTTGGAAATGGAAAGTACTTCACTTCCGACCGCCTCCTCACCTCACGCTGCGGACGACGCCGAGGTGGTGCCCCAAGGGGGGCCTGGTCAAGAGCAGGTGGCGCAGGAGGCGCCACAAGGCAACCTCCCGGACTCCAGGCGCGTGGCGGGCAAGACCCCCAGGGGCTCTAAGACCGACCCTTGTCCGGACTCCATGCCGGAACCTTCAGCGGTTCCGGAGTACGACAAGCGGTCCCTTCGTAAGAAGGGTAATATGCCGGTGTCCTCCGTCCAACCAGAGGCACCGAATAGCTTACTGGAGGCGCTTAACAGCGCCTCCATCGAGGAGGAGCACCGCACTGTTATGAGTGCGGTGATCCGGACAGTTCAGTCCGCCAAGAGCGGGCTGACCGAAGCCTGTACCATCCTTCTAACAGGCTTTGAGGTAAGTTTATAATATGTAAATATATTACCGCATAGACAGTAGCCCCTGATGCTTAGTTCGGTGTTCGGAAAGAAAAGCCGGACTAAGGATCTAAAAAGATATACGCAGGAGTCTAACATAAGTATGTCAATATGGGAATGCAGGCTGCGCTGCTTGACCTCTGCCCAAAGAATCTGCGGAGGTCAATGCATTGAAGCGAGCCTCGGCGGTCCGAGAACGAGCTCGCCAAGCCAAGAAGCAGCTCGAGGACAAGGAAGGTAAGTAGTACCTTATTAAAGAAATACCTTATAGAAAGGTTTCGGTTGCAAAAAATAACAGGAATAACATGGGTACTGCAGGGGCCACAAACAAGGTGGCGACCCTGAAGGAAGCGGTATCCGTGGCCGAAAACAAAGCGGCTGCGGAACGCACCGAGCGAGAGAAGCGGGAGGCGCAGCTGGCCAAGATACGGCAAGAGCTCCAAGCTGTCATGGAAAAACACGAGAGTTTGGAGCGTGACTCGAAGACTCGAGAGTCCGAGCTCGCCTCGGCTCTTGAGAGTGCCAAAGCTGCTAAGGCCGAGGCCCAAAAAGCCCTCCAAGAAATTGAATCATTAAAGAAGATAGCGGCGGGTAAGGCATTCTTTATGCAAAGCAAGCATGTGAAAGTGAATTACCTATTACTTACCCAGATTCGGAGCTCTCCAGGAGCATTCGCAGATTTTCCCCGTAGTGTGTCTGATGCTGCCGCATTCTACCGCGCCAAGGAGGGGAGCTCGGTGGAAAAGGTGTTCTGGTCTCAGTATGCTGTGGCCGGACATCCGGTGCCCCTGAGCGACCAGCTGAAGCAGCTGGCCGAGCTCCACAAGGTCGCCGAACAGGCCATGAAGGGCCTTATAGCGCGGCTATGGCCATTGGAAGCCATGCCTAGGAGCTACTTCGGCTTAGTGCAGCGGCTGGTGGACGCCTGTCCACGAATTGAAGTCATCAAGCGCTCCGTCTTCATTGAAGGTGTCCGTCGGGCCCTTGCCCGTGCTAAAGTGCACTAGGGCAAGCTGGATGCGGAGAAGCTTGTGACAGACGGGCCATCGAAGGGCAAGGAGCATCGCATGTCTGAAATGTACTATGAGGGCCTCCTGAAGGGTGCCCGCTGAATAGCGGATGAGTGCTCCAAAGATGTAATTTTTGAATAGACTCGCATTTGTTATCCTGTACGCTGAAAACTTGTTCATATGCGCTAAGCAACGCTTGTTAATTTAAAATATTACCTTCTGTGCGGCCGTTTATCAAATTTGAGAGATGGCAAGTCGTTGGCTTCAGCCCCCATGCCACGAGTGCTGGGGTGTTCGAGATAAACTTAAGCACTCTTGTTCCCATTCTTGGGTCCATCTAGGGAGGCGCTCAACACAACGAACAAGGCAGCCGGACTTATAATGCTTGAACACTCTCACTTAACCATAGAATTCTATAATTTTAAATTTCGGCGAAGCCCCTAGTATTTGGAAGACCGAGTTCGGGGCGCTATCCACGCCTTGGCCGGACAGTTCCGGTTCCTCGCTCTAAGCGGCATAAGTCTTTAGGGACATGAAAAAACCTCTCGAACAGCGACCGGCTCTCGCCCTATCATGACGGTCAGTTTTAGCTTTCTCCACTGAGGTGCTCGACCCAACTCAACTGGGGCACAATCGCAGTGGTTCTCCCGGTGCTACCTTAGCCGATATAACGGAACGTAAGGTACCAAAACACGGGAGCCAGGCAAACCCAACTATTGACCCAAGACATGATTCAGAGCCGATTCATATAATGCTATAAGTTCGGGGTGCCGCACTTGTGAAAGTGTTCGGACTTAGCACACCATAATTTTGGAGTACTTAAGCCCCTGGTGTATTGGCCGTACCAAAGTGTACGGGTGCGTAATCTCATGAAATGAACATATATATAGATAAAGAAAACAGTGCAATAATAGGCGAAAGCTATGTATTGTTTATATCAAAAAGTTGCTGCAATGAAAGCAGAACGATACAAATAGTGCGATAAGCAAGGGATGGGACTATCTAACATGTCCCCCTCCAGGGGTAAGCTGCGGGATGGTATGTAAAACAGGTATAATGCTCGTAATAGAGACCACTGAACACTTGACGTGGCTTTCGCTTCCTCGGCTGTTGCATCGTGAGTTCGGCGATTCTAGTGCGGGCAGGACTTCGGAAAACGGAGTCCTGAAAGTGAGAAAAAGAAGAAAAAGGAAAAAGAAAAGAATGACACAATCGGAGCCCCAGTGCGGTTGAGCCGCATTCCGGCGTGCGTGGTCGTGCCCTCCCTTACGCCCATGGTATCTCTAGAGCGTAGTTATGTACGCAGTAGTAATCGCTTCGCAATTTCACGAGGGCTGGGGTTGGGGCGGATTGCTACGATGTGCTTGAATCGTGCAGCGGTCTTGTTGTAGGTTACTCCGGCGCTGGATGCGGTGTCCGGACGCTTAGTGGCCGGACTCGAGAATTGCTGTGAGAGGCTGCTTTGTACCTCCGCCGCGAGGGCCGCCGTGTGCTCCTCAGTACGGAGAGAGCATTCGGTGTTTCCATTGACAGTGATTACTCCTCGAGGGCCTGGCATCTTGAGCTTGAGGTATGCGTAGTGCGGCACCGCATTGAACTTTGCGAATGCGGTTCATCCGAATAGTGCATGATAGCCACTGCGGAACGGGACTATGTCGATGATTAACTCTTCGCTTCGGAAGTTATCCGGGGATCCGAAGACCACTTCGAGTGTAACTGAGCCCGTACAATTGGCCTCTACACCCGGTATGATGCCTTTAAAGGTCGTCTTTGTAGGTTTAATCCTTGAGGGGTCTATGCCCATTTTGCGCACTGTATCCTGATAAAGCAGGTTCAGGCTGCTACCGCCGTCCATCAGGACTCTGGTGAGGTGAAATCCGTCAATAATTGGGTCAAGAACCAATGCGGCGAAACTGCCGTGACGGATGGTGGTCCCTTCGATCGAAGGTGATCGGGCAGGAGGACCATGAGTTGAACTTTGGGGCGACTGGCTCCATCGCATATACGTCCCGTAGTGCACGCTTCTGCTCTCTTTTGGGTATGTGGGTTGCGTATATCAAGTTCACCGTCCGCACTTGTGTGGGAAAACCCTTCTGTCCTCTATTGTGCGGTGGCCGGGGCTCTTCCTTGTCATCGCTATGTAGCCCCTTGTCATTGAGTTCGGCAGTTAACTTGCCTGCTTGCTTGAACACCCAACAATCCCTATTGGTGTGATTGGCTGGTTTTTCGGGGGTGCCATGTATCTGGCACAAGCAATCGAGTATTCGGTCTAAGTTGGACGGGCCCTGGGTATTTCTTTTGAATGGCTTCTTCCACTGACCGGGTTTAGAGCCTCTGAATCTGGCATTGACGGCCATATCTTCAGCATTATCACAGTTAATGCGGCGCTTGTTCTTGTTGCGACGCGACCTGCCATTGCTGTCCTTGGTATCCGAACTATCAGGGTGTTTGGCCAAGTTGTTGCTTCGAGCTAGCCAGTTGTCCTCTCCCACACAAAAGCGGGTCATGAGTGTTGTGAGGGCTGCCATGGATTTCGGCTTTTCCTATCCTAGGTGCCGGGCAAGCCATTCGTCGCGGATGTTATGTTTGAAGGCTGCAAGGGCCTCTGCATCCGGACAGTCAACGATTTGATTTTTCTTTGTTAGGAACCGTGTCCAGAATTGTCTTGCCGATTCTTCTGGCTGCTGAATTATGTGGCTAAGGTCATCGGCGTATGGTGGTCGCACATATGTGCCCTGGAAGTTATCAAGGAATGCGGCTTCCAGGTCCTCCCAACAACCAATTGATTCTGCTGGCAAGCTGTTGAGCCAATGCCGAGCTGGTCCTTTAAGCTTGAGTGGGAGGTATTTTGATGTCATGTAGATCATCACCGCGGGCCATGTGGATATGGAGGAGATAGTCCTCGATCCAAACCGCAGGATCTGTGGTACCGTCGTATGATTCGATGTTTACGGGTTTGAATCCCTCGGGGATTTGATGATCCATTACTTCATCTGTGAAGCATAATGGGTGTGCGGCGCCTCTGTATTGGGCTATATCACGACATAGCTCATATAAACTTTGTCTACTTTGTTCGGCTTGGCCGGCTTTGCTGTATCCGGAGCGACCGTAATCATCCCGCGTCGTTGGGCGCCCACGCGATCCGTAGATCGATCTTGTATGTTTTGCCTTATCCTCCAATATATCTCGCAAGTCCGGCGCGTTTTCCCATGACTTGGTACTTTTTGAGCGGCGTCGGGGTGTGGCTTGAGCGGAGAGCCGAGAGGCTTCTCTGTCGCGGCCACGGGTTGGCCGGTCTGCCATGTCGTGCGCTGGTGACTTGGGTGCTTCCTCCTCTGATTGAGGCAACGACCTGCGTTTGGGGTAGCTTTTGGAGGGGCGTTCGAGTTCATACTCTTTGGCTGCAAGGACTTCAGTCCATCTGTGAGCTAGCAGGTCTTGGTCAGCTCTACGCTGTTGCTGCTTTTTCTTGAGGCTGCTTGCCGTTGGTATAAGCCTACGTTTGAAACGCTCCTGTTCGGCGGGATCCTCAGGCACGACAAATTCGTCGTCGTCGAGGCTTGCCTCATCTTCGGAGGGAGGCGCATAATTATCGTCCTCGACCTCTCTTTCTGTCTCACTGTCGTGCGGACTTGCTTCTCCCTCCTCCTACCTGAGTCCTGCTGGAGGGGGTTGTCTTCGGCACTGTCCGGGGTGTTATTATCTCCCGTGCTGGAATCACCGTTTTTATTGTTGCGGGATTTAGAGTGGCGCCGCTGACGTTGGCGCTTCGGTTGCTTCTTGGAGGGGTCATCCTCCGTTGTTCCATCGCTGTTCCCATCTTTTGGGATGTCCACCATGTATATGTCATATGACGAGGTGGCCTTCCAGTGCCCTGTAGGCGCTGGGTCTTGGTAAATCTCCGCATCGTTGTCCATACCGTCGATGTCTTCGGAGTCGAAGTCGAGCATGTCGGTTAAATCATCGACAGTGGCTATAAAGTGGGTGGTGGGTGGGCGTTGAATTTCTTCGTCGTCCGTATCCCAACCTTCCTGACCGTAGTCTGGCCAGGGCTCTCCGGATAAAGAGAGAGACTTTAGTGAATTCAGGATGTCGCCAAAGGGCGAGTGCTGAAAGATGTCCGCGATGAACTCCATGACGGCGCCCAATCGGATTCGATTGGCGGGGCGCGGAGGTTGAGTCCGGAGAGGAGTCCGGCACCCTGGAGTCGAGGTCTTCGCAAAGGACAGGGATGGAGTTCGGCTCAATCGCCGTAGAAATCGTAGCCACCGAGGCGGTGTCCAACCACACGTCCTCGATCGGGGAATCCGGCTCCGAATTAAGGGTTGGAGTGGATGCTGGTGCGGCCTCCAGGGCACTGTTCGGCTTCAGAGCTAGATCATGCCCATCGAGACAGTGCGGCACGCTTGGCTGCGGCTCGAATCCTTCGAAGCTCGAGTATCCGTAGATATCGACCGTATAGTTCAAACTTCCATATCTGACACGATGGTCGAGCGAAGCTTCGATCTGCTCGGATGGCCAGCTTAATTGGCCCGCAGTGCAAAGCCGCCGAATACGAAGATTTGTCCGGGGAGAAAAGTCTCACCCTGGACCGCGTTGTTGTTTATGATCGAAGGAGCCATCGGGCCTATCAGTGACGACACAGAGGAACTCTCAACGAAAGCACCAATGTCGGTGTCGAAACCGGCGGATCTCGGGTAGGGGGTCCCGAACTGTGCGTCTAGGCGGATGGTAACAGGAGACAAGGGACACGATGTTTTTACCCAGGTTCGGGCCCTCTCGATGGAGGTAATACCCTACTCCTGCTTGATTAATATTGATGGTATGGGTAGTACAAGAGTAGATCTACCACGAGATCAAGGAGGCTAAACCCTAGAAGCTAGCCTATGGTATGATTGTTGTTCGTCCTACGGACTAAAACCCTCCGGTTTATATAGACACCGAATAGTTTAGGGTTACACAGAGTCGGTTACAATGGTAGGAGATCTACATATCCGTATCGCCAAGCTTGCCTTCCACGCCAAGGAAAGTCCCATCCGGACACGGGACGAAGTCTTCAATCTTGTATCTTCATAGTCTTGGAGTCCGGCCGTGATGATAGTTCGGCTATCCGGACACCCCCTAGTCCAGGACTCCCTCTGGCACGCTCCAAGACAGCAGCAGGAGTAGAAGAACCAGGGATTTGAGGTGCAGCAGTAGAAGGAAGCGACATCGCCACCAGGGCTTGGGAGACCGCGGGCCGCGGAGCAGCTGGGACCTCGTCAGCCGCGCCAAGCGCCGGAACCTCCGGAGCCAGTGAGGCCATGGGGGCTGATTCCACGCGGCGACGTTCCTCTTGGCCCCGCGAGGAAGACAGGGCTGGGGAAATGCATGCGCTGCTGCCTCCTTTCTCTGCGGAGGGGGGCACGGCCGCCGTATCTTCCTTCCTCTTCTTCGCCGAAGATGTCGGCCTGATCAACCAAGGGCGAGCGTCAGGAAATAACAAGTACCAGCAGGGATAAAGCGAAGCTCGAGGCACCTACCGGTCCACCACGAAGTACTCCACCTTTCGCTTGGGAAGCTTGAAGCCTGATAGCATCGGGGCCTGAGCGGCAGGCGTTCGGGCTCCGGCGGCGCCAGGCGGTGCGGAGGCAGAACCAGATCCAGCCCCAGGAGGTGTTAGGGTGGAGGCGGCACCACGGGCCACCAGCGATGACCTACCCTTCGTCGGGATGAGGGGTTGCTCCCTCTCCCCTTGGTAGGCGTCGGCCTCGGCATCATCAAGAAGGGCGCGGGGAATCTCGACCTTGCTCAGAGGGGAAGTCTCCCCCACCTCTTCCAGGGTCTTCTCCGAGTCCACCTCCTCTTCCCCTTCAATGCGGGATTCGCCAGAAGACACCTCCACCGGTTTCTGCGCCGAAGGAGCTCCCGGAAGCGCCGGCGGCACCAGCCCGCGCGCATCAAAGGTCGGCCTGGAGGCGACGAATTCCTCCCGGTCTCTGCGTTGGAACAGGAACGAAGGCGCTAGGCGGGTACTCCTAGTTGTCCCGGACTATGAGGCGCAGGACGACGTCCAATTCATCTCCAGGTAGGTCCCCTGGCCTCAGGCGAGGCTTTTCTCCATGACGGTGGGCGCCTCAAGGGCTGGCTCATACCAAGCTGGTGCTGAGGAAGTCTTCACTTTGCGCGGCGCCATGGATTGCGGGTGCAGTATGAGATTGGAGTGGATCTGGAGGTAGCGGTGGCGAGGAGCAAGAAAGGGGATCTGGAGCGAGGCAAGGAAGAAGCAATGAAGGCAAGTGCTGCCTGCGCCATCCTTTTGTCAGGTCAAGCAGTTGCCGAGGTAGTGTGGGAAAGCGGAGACGCCCACGTCTGATCAACTGCCACGCGTCAACCGAGGCCGCAGGCTTTTGGGTCCCGCGGTGCTCCGACCTTGACCCTTGGCTTCTCCGCGAAGCCAAGCCCGAGCACACCTTGGGCCCGGGGGCTACTGTCGGCGTTCTGGGAACGGGGGTCCCCAGACTTGCCTGCCTGCGGCCCACAGCGTGGCTAAGCCAGCAGGCCATACGGGCCATCTTCATCAACAAGGCATCCAAGACCCTCGCGAGGGTCCAAGCCTCGCGAGGCGGACGATGCAAGACCTCCTTTGGAGTGGCCTAGCCAGGCAGGCTCACGAGGAGCGGAGATATCAAGGCGGGGAAAACCTCACGAGGCTCTCCTGTAAACCAAACAGTGAAGAACACACCCCCTGTACTTTTGCGCATGTTCTTTCTATCTCCTAAATTCTATGCTTTCTGTGATGAGCATGCTTGGTACTATATATATACTGCTGTAGTAGTTCTAATACAATATATTACAAGAATTCATTGACAAAAAAGGTGTCAGTTCATATATGTATGCATAAACTGTTCTGATACTACTTCAGTAACCAAAAAAACACAGAAGTTCAACTATACTTGTACAAAATAGTTCAATATTTTATTCTATGACAATCTAGAAAAACAGAAAAAAAAGAGGTTCATTGTGTGATGAACAATAGTCCCAACAGTGTGGTAGAGATGCAAAAAATTGATAGCATAGTCGATGCTAGTTTTCAATCACTTTCTGAAGAAAACTGAAGTTGATCAGAGTACCTGTAGAATAATCTGTTAGTTCTCAAGTATGTGTAATTCTGCCATTTTACTGTGCATTTGATTCCATTGAGATGGATGTATTACAAGATATGCTTGTATTATTATGTTGAATAAAAATGCCATTTTGCTGCAACATTTTCTGTCAGCTCCTGTCAAGTTATACATGTATGTGAGGACCTTCTATGTAGTAAGTTCATTTTAGAGAAGTCAGGGACTTAGTAAAGAACGTGAACACCAAAAAACCATTAAAAACCCTAAACCTTATGTTAGGGGAGTTCAAGAAGTTCATGGCTAGCTGTCCGTGTTGTGTATTCTTATCACCTCATAATCGAGAAGACATGTATTCTTATCAGTTTGTCTATCTAGCCGGTTGTGCTGTGTATTTTGGTCTGTTTGCGTGTGTATGTGTTGCCCTCGCGGTGTACGAGAGGCCGCCGGTGAGGAAGTCACCGATCTGGTCGAGGCATGCTGCTATTCTCTATTTCCGGTATCACAAACATTTAAAAGTTCGAACACCAAACCCTGGTAAGTTCGTCTTGACAAAAACACATCTCTCATATTTGTTCCTTTTTCGTAGGTTGAAGTTAAAACAAGATGCACAAGTTCATCTTTTGTATGCTTTTCAGTTCATCTACTTCCCGATGGTGAGTCTGATTTCCTTTGTGTTTCCATCTTCATATAGCACAAACAAGTACTTGTCATTGTGCTTGAGAATGAGCACCATACTGTCACTTTGGTTAATGAATTTTGTAGAAAGTTCTCTGGGAATTTTAATGTAGAATTGTTGCTATCTTAACAATTATACAGATCATGCATGCTATCCAATGAGCCATCAATTGAAGCAATTTCAAATACAGAGAGGAAAATACACAGGATTCCCAACTAATAGATACTAATGTTCTTTTAGCACATTGATAGTAGTTGTATCAGTTACCTTTCTTTTGGAGCTATGTAATTGATAAATAACAAAGAGGGAAAGTGCACCATCACAACCGCTCGCCGCCCCCACGCGTGGTTGCTTTCCTCCTCCCGTGCGCGTATGCCACCTCAGCTGCTACAAATTCTTGTGTGGGTCAACGTTCCTCACTCCGGCGTGTGTCACCACCGCCATGACCTCCCCCGGCCAGCCCCCACGGCCTGTCTCAATGGTGCCAGGCATGCTCTCGAGCCGGTCAAGAACCACCACGACGTCCAACACCGTTCCCATATATATGTGAGGTGCTCGCGTGTTGGGGTGTTGCATCTACGGCGAGGTCGCAATACTGCACCAGCTCCATGACACTAACCTCATCTCTGGTTTCTCTTCTATACTACCTATAATAGTTCTTCACTGGAGGTTCAACAAAATGACCAGCATCAGTTCATGCCTCCATCTTTCTTTTTCCTTTGTGCTTCTGAAGAGCTTCATTTTTTCAGTTCAACTTTTGAATGTGTTTCAGTTCATCTACTTCCTGGTCGTCCTATGTTAGCTAGATCGGTACTAGTGCTCAGCAGTACGACAAGTAGCAGTACTGATCCATACGACATACACAGTACTATTACTGATCAGTAATATTCTTAATGTTAAAAGTAACATCCATATAGGAAAAATGCTTCTATTCTAACACACAA
Source organism: Aegilops longissima (assembly GCA_021605205.1). Classification (NCBI taxonomy): domain Eukaryota; kingdom Viridiplantae; phylum Streptophyta; class Magnoliopsida; order Poales; family Poaceae; genus Aegilops; species Aegilops longissima. The sequence goes on from CM038677.1 coordinate 306,484,026, forward strand.
TTTTTTTGGAAAAAAGAACACTAGTACTGATGGGTCGTACTGACAAGGATGCCGGCAACCGGTGATGCTCCTCCCGCTGCCACTCTACCTCCTTCTTGATGGGGCTACGCCGCCGCTGCGTGCAGGAAGTCCATCGCCTCCACCCCAGGCCGTTCAATGCCACCCGTCGTGGACGTGCTCCGCTCTAACGCCATGGCTTGCGATTCAGCGGCAAATAACTGAGCCTGCAGAAGGAGCCGCCGGGTCGAGGACCTCCAGTTCGTCAGTCCAACAAAAGGCTATAGAAAGTTGATACTAGTTTGCATTAAGGTTATCCCCTTTGTTTATTCATTAGTACAAGTTATTTAGTTCCACTTAGATTATGTTCAGCAAATTGCGTTCCTTCTATGTTTGGCACAATTCGATGCTCACCCTGTATTGTGCTACTTCTTCCTACTCACAGCAGGCATTGCGTCTTATTTGCCACTGACAACAATCTTTACACACCAGGCACGTTCTTGTTCATGCTGAAATTACGCCGTGAAAGAAGTCATCCCGTCTACTTCTCTAGGCCTAGAAGTTCTTGCTATTTCCCTGCAAAAAAAAACAATTGTGTAAATTTGCTCCTGATTTCGTTTAGTTCATGCTGATTTTAATTGCAAATCTCATTTTGTGATTGATTAAATTTTCGAGCACCATACTCCCATGATGTAGGTCTACCATATTCCATCGCTGGACTATGCCTTCTACCGGCAGCCCCTGAACAGACCTCAAGTTTCATACTTGTTCCTATTTTTTGCAGGATGCAGCAAAAAGCAAGATTCACAAGTTCATCTTCTGGATGCTCTTCAGTACATCTACTTCCCGTTGGTAAGTTAAATTTATTTTGTGCTTCCATCTTCCTATAGCACAAATGGCTTATGGGACATCAGGATAATGTGTATACAAATTATTTTTGGTTAATATTTTTTATGATCCATTTGACAGAAAAGATTCTTGTTATTTGTGAAGTTATACATCTCTTCTGTGATCATAGCTTATTCATGTTGGTAGTCAAGGTGCAAACACAAAATATCAGTTCAATGGATATGTTGTATCTGTCTATCACATATACTTGCGAAAGAGTTCGAAATGTTCTTCCCTTTCTAGAAATTACATGTGATTATTCATTTCTTTTTGGGCCATACAAAGAACAATAACTCATTAGGCTTGTATGGCTGAATTTCTTTTCATTTGCTCGTATAACTAGAATCCATCTTTGCTTGTATTATCTCTTGTAACACTAAGATATTTTTTATGTTGGCATGTCTTTAGGAGAGCCCTGGCCGATCACAGCCGCCATTGCAGGCTGTTCAACGCCACCTCCGTCAATAAATGTTCCGTTGAAAATCAGGTTTTGTGACTCCTCTCCCTTTCTCTTTTCATGTAACGCATTCAAGACAAGTTCAAGTATAAGTAAGAAGATTCTCAGCAGAGAAATTGATCTGGAGCTCTTTGGTTTGGCAGTTTTTCAGTTTGTGTAGAGCTTCTCAAATCGATAGTTCTTCAGTTTGTGTGGAGCTTGTCATAGTCTTATGCAGATAAAGCTTTATAAAATGTTGTGTTCTGTTTTTTTGGTATCTCATGGCTGTGTGTAGCTATTATATGTCTTTTGAATCATGATGCTTGTTTTCCTTTTGTACATATCTTTAGTGCGCGTGTCGAAGGCCAGTAAGTTCTACTGCTGGTATACGCCAAGTTTATTGATGTTGCCGCTGACAGCATGGAGCGAGCCGCGTCTTGCACCTCCACCAGCTGCAGTTCACGGCCTCCACCAGCTAAAGGTCCTGAGGATCATTTTTCTCTGATGTCAATGTATCGAGATATGATATCTGATTAGTTCCACAAATATTTGGAGCTAAATAGCTTAGCTAGTTCGGTCGTACTGACCAATTGGCATGTTTTACCTCTCTAAATAAAGTTGCAAGAATGACTAACACATGAAATAGGAATTAATGTGTATACCGGTACATGCTCCTTGTTGATAAAATCTAGCACATTCAAAGTAGTCATGATTGGACTAGTATTCTATGTTTCATCGTTATCTAATAGTGCATACATCATTATCTAAGTGCAGTACATCATTATCTTACAGTACAGTATGTCGTTATCTTACAGTGTAGTACAGTAAATCATGATCTAACATTTTTACATGAACTGCATGCTATATACAGAATTACTATAGAAACTGTTGCAGATACATGACTTATGAGGCTACCAGAGGCTACTACACCTCTAGATTATTGACAGCCTGCAACTTACTTGCTTCCAACACACTAGTAACACATTCTAAGGTCCCAAATCGGCTACTTCAGAGCGCTGTTGCTATTCTGTGGGTAAAGGTCCTCATTTTGTTGATGGCGGCATCTTACAAAGAAAAGGTAACCTGCTTTACTTATTACTCTTGTACTTTGCCCTTCAAATACGGAACTAGAATCAATGTCAATAAGCATTTTCACAACTTCTCTTATTGTCGGTCACTCAGAAGGTGCTCGAATAATTCAATTAATGGCAAATGTTAAAGACCTTTATTATAACTTTTGATCCATAGTTGCCAACTTTTAGATCACAAACTGCTGTAGTATTTCGGTCTGAACAATGGGATCAAACCCATTTTGATCATGACATGATAAAATATGGAATGGTGGGAACTAGTAGGTCCAGTTTCTAGTAAATGGGATCATGGGCAGATGCATAATAGTCCTATCCTATGATCTGCAGTTTTCAGAATAAACTGGATCAAATGGCTAATTCCCTAGACCACGGTCGACCTTCTGCCCGGGCAAACCCCTTCTCTTCCTCCCAGGCACAGCCGCGACATCCTTTTCCGTCCAAATTGACCGCTGACTGCGGTCTAAGTTCAGCAAATAATTTTTTAGTTCAGTCCAACCTGGCCGCCCCAAGTAGTTCACAGTCGCAGCTACTAGGCCGATTGCGTCGAGCCTCCTGCCACTGCCGGTGGGGCTCCATCGCCGTACTGCCCATACCGTTCACCGCCACCACACCGGATCATTCAACGACACAACCTGAAGCAGTTTGACGCCGCAGCTCGGGAGGCACACACTTCGCCCCTCCATCCTAGGAGAGCAGTATATCTCCTTGTGCACGATCAGTCCTTTGCCGATGTACACGGCTGCTCTAAGGTCTTTGTCCACTTCTCCAATATGTCCAACGCCGTCCCCAGTCCAACCCCGTGGCGTCTGTACGGTCGAGTTCATGCCGAGCAGCAGTCCATGGCCGTCAGCTCCTATTTCCACTATAGTGGTTGGGTTGCCGTTTTCCTCATCCTTCCCAGTGCGCGACAACCCAGCCCACATGTTGCTGCTGTCCGCCACCCCAAAATAGCTTGTCTATGTAAATGCTACTAAATCAGTGGTTTGATTCAACAGGCTGCTTTAGTTCAAACACATGAACAAAAGTAATCAGAGAAGAACAATATACTGAGTTTTTTTGTTAATCAGCGAAGAAGAATATACTGAAATGTCCGAGGATAACACAATGCAGTGCTAGTCACTGTCATTAGTACTTAATGTGAGTCAAAGAAGAAGTGTTGGACAGTGGTTCATTGTTAATCAGTGATCAGAACTAGTGTACTTTGGATTATACTAGTGCAAATGTAGCCTCAACTTCCTAGTACGTGCGAACATGCACACATCTGACAGAAAATGGGTCCATGAGAAAATGAGGTTCTTATGATCATATTTATTGTTAAATTATTCAGAAGAAATGCTATTAATTTATATCATTAGTGGAAACAAAGTTCACTTATTAAAAAATAATTGTATTAGTTCAGACTCGAGAGGGTGTAAGTGCAGAAGAAAAAATTGGTAGCTGTAAAGGGTCATGATTGAAAAGGTTATAACTTCAACACGAGATCTTAGATAAGTTCGTGAATCAAACAAAAAAGAAACCCCAAATGGGAATTCAAATGGTAAAAGTTCAAGTCACAAAATTCTACTTGGCCTAGATAGCTCATATACACTTCAATCTTGTAATTTAAAAGGTCAAGTCACAAGTTTGGAGATGATAGTTCGCAAGTAGTTTGCTTTGATGAATCTGTAATTGCATCAGGCCATTACAAAAAATGGCTCTAGAAGTTCATTATTTATTTCAATTCATGAAATTGATAAAGTGCGCCACCCCGCCCGCAACGTCGTTGTTGCTTGCTAGCTGCCGGTGGTTCGTGTGCCCTGGTCGCTGCTGCTGTAGGGTAAGGTGAGTGAGAAAGAGATTACTGAGATGGATTTGTTGTTGCTTCTATTCCTTGTATTGATAGAGGATTGTTGAATCTAAGGCCAGCTGCACCTTTGCATCCTATGCACTGTCACATATGAGTTGGTGCTCCTGTAGTGTTCTAATTAGCAAAAGAACAATGAGAAGATAAAGAAGATGGTGATTAAATATTAACTAAATAAGGACTGATAGAATGAGGATAACATAAAACAGTGCGTGACTGAGAGAAATTAAATATTTTGGTGCGAAACTTTGTTGCTTTTCTCTGGTGTTGTAGTTCAATTTACTACAACCGTTCTGCTTGTAAAGCATCTTCTGCAGGAAGTTCGAGATGGGAACACTTGTTTCAAATGCTCACCTCCGACTCGCGATGCTGCCAACAAGGAAAACCTCTGGGAAGCTCTGATGGTAGTCCAATCTCCTATCCATCCCAGCTCCAACTTACTGCTGCTAATCAACTGTATGCATGTAATAAAAAAGTAGGTGTTTGTTGCATAACTTCGAGTTGTCGCTACTCGGAGATGCTACTACTATTGCAAGCTTTGGGGTTCACATGCTACAACCCATGGATCCAACGACAAATAATTAATATGAGAGATAATTTGGTTGTGTCATGCTCTTTAGTGTTTGTTTCTATTCCTGTTAGCACCAAATAGTGTTTGAATTTTTTTTTATTTTGTGCTCTCACATATTTGTTTGGGCAGTACAAACACATCAACATAGTGAGTAAGGATGCGAAACCTTGGGGAATAATGCCTACAATGCGCAAGCCCAGGATGATGACGCTGATCACTAGCACGAAGGATACCAACCAGGCTAAGGATGAAGTACACGATGCAGGCAATGAGGACAATGAAAACATGCAATCCGTAAACATAGCAACAGCTGCAAGTTCTGTGTATGATGATATAATTTCTATTTTTTTAAAGAAAGTGTATATGATAGTTTGATGTTTCTGCAAGAAAGGAAAAAATGGTTTGAATTAAAAATATTGATCAGTATGAATAAAAAATAGTTATCAGATCGAGTGCTCTCTCCTTCCTATTTTGGTTGATGTCCACGGACAGAAAAAAATTGTATGAAATGTTTGATTATTATTAGCATATATGTTTAAATAATAAATACCGGTTAGTTCTTCTATGGAATTTGAGGAAGTTCGTCTATGGACCTGAGGAATATATGCTCAAAGAAAAACAAAGAAAAAGCACATCACATTTTTATTTTAGTTCAGCTATATAAACTATGTTGGTTCGATGATGAAAGTTTGACTGCTCCACCCAAAACATTTTCGAAATGGCGAAAATGTGAAAATACCTCAGTACAAACATATAGATATATTAGTACAAGTACTTTGTTTTCCGGACATACAGATATATTCGTATAAGTACTTTGTTTTCTGGACGGGAAAAACACACGAAATTTTTTATTTTTGAAAAAATATCATCCAGTTCAACGACATAACCTATGCAAGTTTGAAGACTATGGTACCGTAAACAGTTGAAAAAATTATGAGAAAAATTAAAAATGATATTAAAAAACAGAGTAAAGTCTAGTCTATAAAAACACGTTCAGTACAAACGCAAAATGGAGATCAGTTTGAGCACTCGGTTTTTAGAAGAATTCAAAATTAATCTATAAAAAATACCACAGTACAAACACACAAATAGATTAGTACGAGTACTCTGTTTTTTGACAGAAAAAACAATGCGATGGGTCTCCACCGTGGTTGCATAACACTTATAAGGACATGGTTGCATAACCAACTTAAACATCCACTTACCAAGGTGGCTACTACAGCCATGGCAGTTGCACACACCAAAGTAAACTATTACATCCATAATTACATAGGTGGCTACTACACACTTGCCATTTCCACACACCAAAGTAAACTATATATTACATGCATGATTAACTAGGATAAACGATCATCTGATCATCATGTACTTCTTGTGATGCTTGCTCTGGTTGTGGCTCGATCCGGCCTCAATGATCTCCATAACAAGGAACTTCCTCATGTCAACGATCCTCCTATGCATCTCGTAGCATGTGTACACGCTCTTGTCCGCGAACCTGAGGTGAGGTTCATCTAGTTGCCAAATCCAGGCCCCGTGCTAGGATAAGGGATGTGTTTTGTTGGCATCCTGTTTCATATTTTCGTAGTATGGGTCGATGATGGCCGAGGTGAGTTCAACCAGGGGGTCCTTCTTCGTGCTGCCACAGACCCTCTAGTGCTCACTGATTTCGACAAGGTTCTAGTAGGCCAAGCCCGTAACCCTGAGCGTTTTTACATCGTCGGTGGTTTCCACCATGGCGAACTTGTAGTCGGTGTTGTTGACAAACCTGGTCAAACAGTCGCAAGGCTCTGTGGCCATGCAGTAGTGGTAGATGAGGACATGACGGCGCATGCACAAGTGGGCGACGACAACCTTCTAATCTATGTCGGGACGACCGGCGGTGTACTGGAGGTCAATGCCGACCACCTTGTACTTGTCTCAAGCAAGCAACTGCTCAACAGTGTTGATGTAGTCGTCCACCACGCCTGGGTCGATGGTGTACACCAGCGAGAGATCTGTCTCCCTCACGTGGGTCTCCACTTTATGCTCGCCGAACTCCATAGGAGCACCGCTAGACATCCCCTCTCTATGTGCCATCGTGAGTGTGCTTGTTGTGTTGTGGGGTGCGGTCGAAAAGTTGAAGAGACTAAGGTTATAATGGCCGCGCGAATTAAAGGGGAAGCCGGACGGCCTGGAATATCGGCAGGCCCTGATGGCAGTTCTAATTTGCAGCGCGTAACTCCATCATGCCGCACGTAACTGCATCGCGTGGCAACACGGGTGATTGCATGCATATGGAGCCCCTGACGTGATCGTGCGCACGCCCGACCACTGGCAGAGCATGCACGGAGGGACGCGAGCAGAGCGCTCTGCAGTCGCCTCAAAGACGAGCAACCATATATATGCATGTAGTAGTTGAACACGCAGGAAAAACTGTCCACAAGCTGAGCGCGGTGACGGAGGCGATTAGAGCGCGCTGCGGCGCCTAACGGAGAGCACAGTGCATTGCGGCGCCTAACAGTGAGCAGATCTTGCCGAGGGGCACGAGCAGAGGCCGGCACAGTGATACATGGCAAATAAGATGAACTGTGTGAACGATGTCGGAGATATCAAACCCAAATCAGATTAGAGTTGCGTGAGCGAGCGATACATGGCATACAATTGATCCATCCGAGCTGTTTGTGATGGAATAAGCCGTGTGTGTAGCGGGCAAACTCTTGCTGGTATATAACCTTAAATTTAACCAATGCTGCCGTAGACTTTTTTTTGTATTAACCATATGTGTACGTGTCCTTTCGTCCTCCTCTCGCACATCTTGTCACCCCGCTGCCGCAGACGGCTTACAGCGCAAGCTTGCGCAGCGCACGGGGGCATTCTTTTGGCCAAACGGTGGCTCAAAGTGGCACCAATGAACCGTCGGTGAGCCTGTTCCCGCGCAACCTCGCAGGTTCCCGTGCAAGCTTCCCGCCCGACTCGGTGAAATCTGCCAAAATACCAATGCGTATCGGCCTGCTATATAAACCCTCACGGCCAGCGAGTCCTATGACGCATTTTCCCCTCCCGCCCTGTAGCTTATCTCGTCTGCTTCACCCACAATCGCCAATGGCACCGGTTCGTCGTCGTCGCTCAGCCACTCCGCCATCATCAGAGGACAACTCTAGCTGGGAGGCTACACCGCGGCGACGGTGCAGTCCCCAGCGTAGTGTAGTGCATGTGGTGTCCCTGTTGGGTGTGCGTGGAACACCCACCACATGCTCCGCTGCCGCTGCCCGTCGGCAGCTGTTGCCGGCCGCCGTTACTGCCACACCACCTTCGAAAGCCAGGGCCATCGCCTGCTCCGCTGCCGCGGCTAGAAGACGGGAGGTGGCTGTCATGGCCGCCACCCCACTGCCCGCCACCGTGGCCATCACCCGCTCCGCCACCGCGGCCCGAAGGTGGGAGGTGGTGGTCGTGGCCGCCACCCTATTGTCGGCCGCCGTGGACGCCAGCCCACCGTCGACCGCCGGGATCATCACCCGCTCTGCCACCACCGCCCGAAGGAGGGAGGCGGAGGTGGAGGCCCGCACGTGCGTCAGCGACCTTGCACGCTACATCGAGTTCCTGCGAGAGGAGGAGGAGCGCCTCGTCGAGCACACAAAGAGCCTAACCGCAGTCGTGGCCGCAGCACACGCCAATGTAGAGGCGAGGAATCAGGAGATCTACGAGAAGTCCGACTGCTTCGAGAGGGGTCGTCTGGAGTGGCAGAGGGCGTTCGAGCTGGTGATCGTCGCTGAACATGCAGCAGCAGCAAGCACCGTATTGCAATTGTCTAGCTCATCGGTAGGCTCCTCCTCCTCTGCCTCTTACTAAGCATGCTCGGCAGAGGAGAGGCTGCCGGAAGTAGTACAAAGCCCCTCAGTAGTAGTAGTATTTAGGGCTATTTTGTTCAGTTCATCTGACTATAGATGTGCTGGAACTGTACAACGTACTTAAAATTAGCTAGTATATATAGTGGAACTTGCTATTTCAGTACATGGTTAGCAACAGTTGGGGAAAAGTTTGGTCGGTTCAGCTGTCGAGTTGAGCTGTTTGTATAAATTAAGAACGACTGCTTAATCTATGAATGAAATCTATGCTTAATTACTGAATTTTAGTTGCAAAAATTGGATAGTGCTAGTGATTTTTAGCTGCATATTTTGACAAATCGTAGTGTTACAAGGATTGACAGATGGCAATGTTACTGGATCAACAAATGTCAATCTTTCCAATTTGACAAATGTCAACATACCCAATATGACAGATGCAAATCATACCAAATTTTTTGTACGTGGTTGCACACGGGTCATCCAAAATAACCGTTTGCATTGAAGGGATGCACAAATCTTGCACTGGGAATTTTCCCTCGACTTAAGGGGGAAGACCATAGCTCTCACTTTGCGACGGGTGTTCTATCTAAAACATTTACAATCAAGAGCTGTAGAAATCCTACTGGGAACATTTTCTCTTGGCTTCCTTTGGAAGCTGTCGGTTTGCATACGGGTGTTCTAACTAAAATGTTTGCGATCAAGAGCTGCACAAATCCTGCTCGGCACATTTTCCCTTGGCTTCCTGGGGAAGCTGTCGGTTTGCATATGGGTATTCTAACTAAAACGTTTACGATGAGTGTTTTATATTTAAAAACCGTATTAAACCACGGCATGGGCGCCATTAATGGAGAGGATGCAAGCAAGGCGGGGGGACATGGAAGTCAAAGGGCTCGCTTTCCGGTGAGCCTGCGCGGCATACAGCTCGCATGCTTCCCGGTGAACCTTCGCATTGGAGTACATCTCGCACGCCTCCCGTTTAGTCAAGCACTCAAGCACCTGTCCGCACGGCACCTCCTAGCCATTAAAAGAGAGGCGTGGCATCACGTGAATGGTTAACAGAATGCATATGATTTAAATTATACAAAACATTTGAGATGTTACAGTGGCAGCTATTTGTTTCAAATTGGCTTTGTTGGTTGTTATTCGAGTGCGCCTTCGCTCAAAATGGACACGGAAAATACCACAACATGTCGGGTGCCATTCCATGATAGCATGCCAAGTTTCATGAATTTCAGACTTGTTTTGGATTTACTAGAATTTAAAAACAAAGTATCTCAATGTTTTGCGAGCAATCTACAGTGCCCTGGTGTTTGAAATTCATTCCAATTTCTTGCATGGGACTTAAGAATGCACCAAAGTACACAGATTTGATATGTCAACCAATTTATATGCAGTCGAGCATGTGCATGTAGTTCAAATTTGAATTATGCACATAAAATGCCTAGAAAACCCAGTTAATGTATAAAAATGTCCAAACTACCCCAAAAATTCCAAATTTTAACACAACACTCCTGTTGTTCTATGTTGACACTATAAAATTTTCGAAAGCAATAAGAGGCAACGGATATCGTTTCATCCCCAAAGGTGGCACGTTTCGTACCGAAACCATCACGCTTGTTATGAGAAGGTATGGTTTGTGAGAAGCTTATACCCAAACCTGCCCCAAATGGGACAACAAAATTACCACGGCATGTTGATGCCGCTCCATGATAGCATGCCATGTTTCATGAATTTCAGACGAGTTTTGGATTAGTAGAATTTAAAAACCAGGTATCTCAATGTTTGTGGCCGAGTGACGGTGGTAGGATGTTCGACATTCATTCCCATTTCTTGCACGGGACCTAAGCATGCAACCAAGGACACAGATTTGTTTTTCAACCAATTTATATGCACTGGAGCATGTGTATGTAGTTCAAATTTGAATTATGCACATAAAATGCCTAGAAACCCAATTAATGTATAAAAATTGTTCAAAAGAACATCGAAAAATTCCAAATTTAACACAACACTCCTGTTATTCTATGTTGACACTAGAAATTTTTTGAAAGCAATAAGAGGCAACGGATATCGTTTCGTCCCCGAAGGTGGCACGTGCCCTACCGTAACCATCATGCTTGTAGTGAGAAGTTTATAGACAAACCTGCCCCAAATGGGACAAAAAATTTACCACGACATGTTGATGCCGTTCCATGATAGCATGCCAAGTTTCATGAATTTTAGACGAGTTTTGGATTTCCTAGAATTTAAAAACCAGGTATCTCAATGTTTGCGACCGAGTGACGGTGGCATGGTGTTTGACATTCATTCCCATTTATTGCATGGGACCTAAGCTTGCAACAAAGAACAAACATTTGATTTTTCAATCGAATTATATGCACTGGAGTATGTGCATGTAGTTCAAATTTTAATTATGCACATAACCCAGTTAATGTATAAAAATGTCCAAACGAATCCCAAAAAATTACAAAATTTAACACAACACTCATGTTGTTCTATGTTGACACTAAAAAAATATTGAAAGCAATAAGAGGCAACGGTTATCGTTTTTCCCTACCAAAACCATCACGCTTGTTGTAGAAGCTCTGGTTTGTGAGAAGCTTATACCCAAACCTGCCCCAAATGGGACAAAAAATTTACCACGGCATGTTGATGTCGCTCCGTGATAGCATGCCAAGTTTCATGAATTTCAGACGAGTTTTGGATTTACTAGAATTTAAATACCAGGATCTCAATGTTTGTGTCTGATTGACGGTGGCAGGGTGTTGGATATTCATTCACATTTCTTGCATGGGACCTAAGCATGCAACCAAGGACACAAATTTGATTTTTCAACCAATTTATATGCACAGGAGCATGTGCATGTTATTCAAATTTGAATTCTGCACATAAAATGCCTAGAAAACCCAATTAATGTATAAAAATGTCCAAACGAACACCTAAAAAATTCCAAAATTTAACACAACACTCCTGTTGTTCAATGTTGACACTAGAAGGGTTTTGAAAGCAATAATAGGCAACATATAGTGTTTCATCCCCAAAGGTGGCACGCTCCTTACTAAACCATCACGCTTGTTGTGAGAAGGTCTGGTTTGTGAGAAGCTTACACCCAAACCTTCCCCAAATGGGGCAAAAAATTACCACGGCTTGTTGCTGCCGCTCCATGATAGCATACCAAGTTTCATGAATTTTAGATGAGTTTTGGATTTACTAGAATTTAAAAACCAGGTATCTCAATGTTGGCGGCCGAGTGAAGGTGGCAGGGTGTTTGACATTCATTCCCATTTCTTGCATGGGACCTAAGCATGCAACCAAGGACACAGATTTGTTTTTCAACCAATTTATATGCACGGGAGCATCTGCATGTAGTTCAAATTTGAATGATGCGCATAAAATGACTAGAAAACCCAGTTAATGTATAAAAATGTCCAAAAGAACCCCAAAAAATTCCAAAATTTAACACAACACTCATGTTGTTCAAAGTTGACACTAGAATTTTTTTGAAAGGAATAAGAGGCAACGGATATCGTTTCGTCCCCAAAGGTCGCACATTCCCTACCGAAATCATCACGCTAGTTGTGAGAAGCTCTGGTTTGTGAGAAGCGTATACCCAAACCTGCCCCAAATGGGACAAAAATTTTACCATGGCATGGTGACGCTGCTCCATGATAGCATGCCAAGTTTCATGAATTTTAGATGAGTTTTGGATTTACTAGAATTTAAAACCCAGGTATTTCAATGTTTGTGGCCGAGTGTCGGTGGAAGGGTGATTGACATTCATTCCCATTTCTTCCATGGGACCTAAGCATGCAACGAAGGACACATATTTGATTTTTCAACCGAATTATATGCACTAGAGCATGTGCATGTAGTTCAAATTTGAATTATGCACATAAAATGCCTACAAAACCCAGTTAATATATAAAAATGTCCAAACGAACCCCAAATAATTTCAAAATTTAACACAACACTCCTGTTGTTCTATGTTGACACTAAAAAAATATTGAAAGCAATAAGAGGCAACAGATATCGTTTCGTCCTCAAAGGTGGCACGTTCCCTACCGAAACCACTACGCTTGTTGTGAGAAGCTTATACCCAAACCTGCCCCAGATGGGACAAAAAATTTACCACGGCATGTTGATGCCGCTCCATGATAGCATGCCTAGTTTCATGAATATGAGACGAGTTTAGGATTTACTAGAATTTAAAAACCACGTACCTCAATGTTTGCGGCCGAGTGACGGTGGCAGGGTGTTTGACATTCATTCCCATTTCTTGCATGGGACCTAAGCATGCAACCAAGGACACATATTTGCTTTTTCAACCAATTTATATGCAGAGGAGCATGTGCATGTAGTTTATATTTGAATTATGCACATAAAATGCCTAGAAAACCAAGTTAATGTATAAAAATGTACAAACGAACATCGAAAAAATTCCAAAAATTAACACAACACTCCTATTGTTCTATGTTGACACTAGAAGGTTTTTGAAAGCAATAACAGGCAACAGATATTGTTTCATCCCCAAAGGTGGCACGTTCCTTACTGAAACCATCACGGTTGTTGTGAGAAGGTCTGGTTTGTGAGAAGCTTACACCCAAACCTGCCCCAAATGGGGCAAAAAAATTACCACGACATGTTGGTGCCGCTCCATGATAGCATGCCAAGTTTCATGAATTTTAGACGAATTTTGGATTTACTAGAATTTAAAAACCAGGTATCTCAATGTTTACGGCCAAGTGACGGTGGCAGGGTGTTTGACATCCATTCCCATTTCTTGCATGGGACCTAAGCATGCAACCAAGGACACAGATTTGGTTTTCAACCAATTTATATGCACTGGAGCATGTGCATGTAGTTCAAATTTGAATGATGCACATAAAATGCCTAGAAAACCCAGCTAATGTATAAAAATGTCTAAACGAACCCCAAAAAATTCCAAAATTTAACACAACACTCTTGTTCTATGTTGACACTAGAAATTTTTTGGAAGCAATAAGATGCAACGGATATCGTTTCGTCCCCAAAGGTGGCACATTCCCTACCAAAATCATCACGCTAGTTGTGAGAAGCTCTGGTTTGTGAGAAGCATATACCAAAACCTGCCCCAAATGGGACAAAAAATTACCATGGCATGGTGATGCCGCTCCATGATAGCATGCCAAGTTTCATGAATTTAAGACGAGTTTTGGATTTACTAGAATTTAAAAACCAGGTATCTCAATGTTTGCGACCGAGTGACGGTGGAAGGGTGTTTAACATTCATTCCCATTTCTTGCATGGGACCTAAGCATGCAACGAAGGACATAGATTTGATTTTTCAACCGAATTATATGCACTAGAGCATGTGCATGTAGTTCAAATTTGAATTATGTACATAAAATGCCTACAAAACCCAGTTAATGTATAAAAATGTCCAAACGAACCCCAAAAAATTTCAAATTTTAACACAACACTCCTGTTGTTCTATGTTGACACTAATAAACTTTCGAAAGCAATAAGAGGCAACAGATATCGTTTCGTCCTCAAAGGTGGCACGTTCCCTACCGAAACCATTATACTTGTTGTGGGAAGCTTATAGCCAAACTTGCCCCAGATGGGACAAAAGATTTACCACGGCGTGTTGATTCCGCTGCATGATAGCATGCCAAGTTTTATGATTTTTTGACGAGTTTAGGATTTACTAGAATTTAAAAACCACGTACCTCAATGTTTGCGGCCGAGTGACGGTGGCAGGGTGTTTGACATTCATTCCCATTTCTTGCATGGGACCTAAGCATGCAACCAAGGACACATATTTGATTTTTCAACCAATTTATATGCACAGGAGCATGTGCATGTAGTTCAAATTTGAATTTTGCACATAAAATGCCAAGAAAACCCAGTTAATTTATAAAAATGTCCAAACGAACACCGAAAAATTCCAAAATTTAACACAGCACTCCTGTTGTTAAATGTTGACACTAGAAGGTTTTTGAAAGCAATAACAGGCAACGGATATTGTTTCATCCCCAAAGGTGGCACGTTCCTTACTGAAACCATCACGCTTGTTGTGAGAAGGTCTGGTTTGTGAGAAGCTTACACCCAAACCTGCCCCAAATGGGGCAAAAAATTTACCACGGCAGGTTGCTGCCGCTCCATGATAGCATGCCAAGTTTCATGAATTTTAGACGAGTTTTGGATTTACTAGAATTAAAAAACCAGGTATCTCAATGTTTGCGGCCAAGTGACGGTGGCAGGGTGTTTGACATTCATTCCAATTTCTTGCATGGGACCTAAGCATGCAACCAAGGACACAGATTTGTTTTTCAACCAATTTATATGCACTGGAGCATGTGCATGTAGTTCAAATTTGAATGGTGCACATAAAATGCCTAGAAAACCCAGTTAATGTATAAAAATGTCCAAACGAACCCCGAAAAATTCCAAAATTTAACACAACACTCCTGTTGTTCTATGTTGACACTAGAAATTTTTTGAAAGCAATAGGAGGCAACGGATATCGTTTCGTCCCCAAAGGTGGCACACTCCCTACCGAAATCATCACGCTAGTTGTGAGAAGCTCTGGTTTGTGAGAAGCGTATACCAAAACCTGCCCCAAATGGGACAAAAAATTTACCATGGCATGGTGATGCTGCTCCATGATAGCATGCCAAGTTTCATGAGTTTTAGACGAGTTTTGGATTTACTAGAATTTAAAACCCAGGTATCTCAATGTATGCGGCCGAGTGACGGTGGAAGGGTGTTTGACATTCATTTCCATTTCTTGCATGGGACCTAAGCATGCAACGAAGGACACATATTTGATTTTTCAACCAAATTATATGCACTAGAGCATGTGCATGTAGTTCAAATTTGAATTATGCACATAAAATGCCTAGAAAACCCAGTGAATGTACACAAATGTCCAAACGAACCCCAAAAAATTTCGAAATTTAACACAACACTCCAGTTGTTCGATGTTGACACTAAAAAAATATTGAAAGTAATAAGAGGCAACAGATATCGTTTCATCCTCAAAGGTTGCACGTTCCCTACCGAAACCATTACGCTTGTTGTGAGAAGCTTATACCCAAACCTGCCCCAGATGGGACAAAAAATTTACCACGACATATTGATGCCGCTCCATGATAGCATGCCAAGTTTCTTGAATTTGAGATGAGTTTAGGATTTACTAGGATTTAAAAACCACATACCTCAATGTTTGTGGCCGAGTGACGGTGGCAGGGTGTTTGAGATTCATTCCCATTTCTTGCATGGGACCTAAGCATGCAACCAAGGGCACATATTTGATTTTTCAACCAATTTATATGCACAGGAGCATGTGCATGTAGTTCAAATTTGAATTCTGCACATAAAATGCCTAGAAAACCCAGTTAATGTATAAAAATGTCCAAACGAACACCGAAAAAATTCCAAAATTTAACATAACACTCCTGTTGCTCTATGTTGACACTAGAAGGTTTTTGAAAGCAATAACAGGCAACGGATATTGTTTCATCCCCAAAGGTGGCACGTTCCTTACTGAAACCATCACGCTTGTTGTGAGAAGGTCTGGTTTGTGAGAAGCTTACACCCAAACCTGCCCCAAATGGGGCAAACAATTTACCATGGCGTGTTGATGCCACTCCATGATGGCATGCCAGCATGGCCGTTGTCGAGTCTAGAAGAAAACTTTTTTGGAGTCTAGTTATATCGGAGAGTAAGAATTCTTTTTACTCCTTAGTCCCATAGTCGCTCTGGTGAGAAATCTTGATGTACGTGTTTTATATACTCCTCTTCCCCTTCAAATTTTTTTAGGATCACGCGGTTAGTTTCTGATTGTTGTGATGTTAGCTCTTTTAATCCATTGCACTTCTCTTTGAGTCATTCAATCCTCGTCGTCTTTTTGCGAGATCGTTCCTCAGTTTGTTCTCAACAACGTTGTTTCTCCGTCCGAAGATAAACAATGTCGTCTGAAGTTGTCTTTCTTTTTCCCAACCGCCCACCCTTTTTCTTCTCGGATGCGGAGTTCGTAATCGAATATCCATCCTACTCGTGCCAAGCCTTTGCATTCTTTCCTCAATTATTTCAATCGGTGCTTTTCTCTTCAAGTTATTCGTCGGTTCACCGTTCCAAGTTTTCTTTGTTTTTTCCGCCCTCCCACCCCTTTTCTTCCAGGAGTTTGAGCCTCTATTTGAGCATCAATTTCATTCGTACGGAGCCTCTTCAGCCTTTCCTCAATTGTCTCAACCGGTGAATTATCGTCTAGTTTATCATTGTTCATCTCATTTTCCTTTCGGTGGATTCAAGTCAAGTTTTCAGGTTATTCATATTCATTTCCTTGGTTCAAATGTTTCCCCTTGCTCGTTCGCCTCTCGCCAGTTAATTGTTCCGGAATGATGAAGACATCTTAGAAGATTCGTGTTTGCATTCAATTATTTTGAGGTTGTCACCCCATCCATGTCTGTCAGTTGTTCTGGTGCGTCATCTCTTCTTTAATCCCTCACAACGGTGTTTCTTTTGAGTGGGCCCTTACCCACAGGTCTATTCCCAGGATCTTACCTGGCTCTTCTAATTTTCAGGAGTTATTCTCGAATTCTTTTCGAAGTTGGACGTAAGAATGAATTTCATTAGCCAGATGCTTTTTCAAGATCGATTTCAAATTATTTTCATTGTCGGCTCAACCTCTTCGTTTTTCATTTTCCCGGAGTATCTCAACAATTTTTGTGGTGTTCCTCGTCTTCATTATCAGCATTGAAGACCGAAGTAGAATTTCTCTTAAATCTTGCTCCGTTCTCTTGAAGATTAGTGGTGCTAGCTCGTTGTTATCCTCTCAAATTTGTTTCCAATCGTGTGATTCGTTTCTTACCCATCCAGAGTATTTCAGGAGTTGTTTTCCATTTTGATTATCCGGAGACCTTCATTTCTGAATATTTCTTCGCTCCAAGTTTTCAAGTTCGTTCTCCAGTTATTCTAAACTGATTCCACTTCATTTGTCTCCATATTCGTACCGGTGCATTGTTCAAGAATTCTTTAGTTAGCTTGTGATATCTTCATTCTTTTGCATCTAAATCTGCTCAAACATATTTGTTCTTCTAATTCTTCCCGGTGATTCATTCTCTTTTCTTCGTTTGTTTCATTCCTTATGGTCGTTCATGAAGACCTTCCCAAATTTTTCCCTATATCTCCACTTAATCTTTTCCAACGCGAATAAGTAGTATGCAAATCCATTGCTTCTCATCAATTTAATTGGTAAAGGATAAGCATAACATAATTCTTATTCTTCTTTCGTCAAGTTGATTAATCTATTCTTTTCGGAGTTTGTTCATGATATCACATTCTCAGTTTGATGTTTTTTCACCTTTTCTTTCCCGGAGTTCAAAGTTTCCTCGGACGTCTCGTCGGAACCTCCATCTAAATCGCTACAAAGCTTTAATCTTATTCTTTTCATCCTTCAATTATATCTCATCATCCTTTTGTTACCGGAGTTCTTCACGGTGGTTCGCAAGGATTTAATTCACCCTTCAAGTGTTCATCAAGGTTCTTGTTGGAGGAGCTCAAGTATCTTTTCCTCTTTGCGATCCAAGTCCTATTCTTTTGAAGTGGAGTTTTGCATTTCTTCGTTCTTCTCAGCCATTCAATCATTTAGTAGTGGCAGAAATTCACCTCAAGTTTTGAGATGTTTACATAAGCCCACGCAAATCAATTCTTTTGTTGTTGATTTTATCAACAACTCCGTTCAATCCTTCCTTCTAAGGATGCTTTTCATTCCACTTTTTCAATTCTTCCGGAGGCATTGTGTTGTTCCTCTTGTCAAGCATCGTCCCATCTTGTCAAGATCATGTTCTATTCTTTCCATGTTCAGCAGGAGTGCTGCCTAAATTCTTTCATTCTTGTTCCTTTTCTAACTTGTTCTAACCGGAGTGGCCTTTGATTCTCATCATAATTGTCATTCCTCTTTCTACCCGAGTGCTCTCAACCTTGTTCATCTCTTGCGCTCTTGTTTTACCTCATCCTCGTTTCCCCTTCCGTCTCGTTCCTAAGATCTCAGGAAGAGATCTTCAATTAGTGGAGGAGAGTTGTAACGCCCCGAGACCAATGCGCCAAGTGTATTACTTTTATTCGCCGTCGTTGCCATGTCATTTTCTTGTGTGTTGCACTTGTCCATGTCATTATCTGCATTTCATCTGCATGTTGTCAAAACTTGCATCCGTTTGGGTCTCTCAGTTCTCTCCGTTGTCCGTTCTGAGCCCAGACACTCTCACATGCACCTGTCGCACCTCCCAGATCTTGTTTCGTGAGCGGGAGAAAAACGTTCTCATAATGGGCGAGATTTGACGAGCGGTCTTGGTATATCACCAGTAGACCGCCTGTCAAATTGCGTTCCATTTGGAGATCGTTTGATGCCCCAACGTGTCGGTGTTCTAGAATAGGGGTACCCTAGTATCCCGAACTTGTGCACGGGCAGTTGCAGCACCCCGTGGCGAGCCTTGCCGCGGTGACCGCCTAGCTCCTTCATGGTTCCTTTGTAGCCATTCAAGAACAAAGTATTTAAGTCAAAGAGACAAGGACCCGGCAAGAGGAGCTTGCCGGGAAGGCCACTCAAGGCACCTAGAAGACAAGGCCCTGGCAAGAAGAGCTTGCCGGGAAGGCCCGGTGAGCGACAAGCTTCCGGACGCGACAAGGCAACAACCGCGGCAAGGCGCTTGCCGCGGCAGACTACCTCCCCGCTCCTGTGCTCCAGCACACCCACCAACGTGTCGCCATGGGACCTTTCCAGGCGCACGTGGCAAGAGGCTGTGCGTCCAGCAGAGCGTGGTGGCAAGCGGTGCTGACAAGATCGCCATCGTGGCAAGCAATGGCGCCCCTGACGGTCCCTTTCCGCATTGTTTAGTCGACTTAGACGGGCATTTAATGCCTTTGTCCCCTGCCGTTAGGGTTAGGTATGGGACACTGTACAAGTAGCTGTACCAACCGCAACTCATTTTCCATTTCTACCCTTGTCTACGTTGCCACCTGTCGGAGACCCCTTTATCATATAAAAGGAGGCCCATGCGCAACGTAGAAGGGGCTCGACTCATTCGAAACTAGAGAACTCCCACGCTAGGTCTTGTAGCTCTCAACGCTCCCTAGCAAGAACACAATACAATCAGACAAGCAGCAGTAGGAGTATTATCTCTCCGGAGAGCTCCGAAGCTGGGTAAACTGCTCGTGTGCTTCGCCTCGATCTGCTCTTCGTGCAATCTCTGCTCCCCACCGAACCGAAAGGGGCTCGGTCCGCCGGCCCCATAGGTGTTCGTGGGTACGATCAACTTCCCCGACATCTTTGGCGCGCCAGGTAGGGGGCGTCGAGGCTGTGTGAACCTGATCCGGCGTTCACACGAGCAACATCTTCATCGTTTTCATCGACATGCCACCGAAGAAGAAGGCTTCGGCGGCAGCAGAGCCGTCCGCGTCGAACCCACCACCACCGGAGCAGACGAGTGGTGGGGTAGACGCCGGCGGAAGAACGGGCGTCGACGAGGGAGCCCATGTTGCTACTAAGTCCAAGGACAAGGCAGCGCAAACCTCGGCGTCCATGCACGCACTGCGTCCATCTCAGGAGGCGCGGGACCGACAGCGTCATGGTGCTCGCAGCGCCATACGTTCGTTGGGCCAAGATTGAGCTGGTGGATCCAGGGACGCTCAAGACCAGCATACGCGCCAACAGGCTGGTGCGAGTGGGGCACGGTCGCCTGGACGGGATACTGCTCCTTCTAACATATTTAGAAGTCCGAGCATATCCCGCTCCTCGCACCGTTTGCCACTGCCGCCCACCACTCAAGCGGAAGCTTTGGCGCATGCTCAACTGCTCCTGGATTACCCTTCGACGGCGGACAAGGTCGACGAATGGAGGGCCACCATTCAAAGTCTCATCGGCTTTGCCAGCGGCGACACTCGCGGACACCGAGAGCACATCACTGCCGCGGCGGGGCGACAAGGCATGAGCGGTGGCGGCAGAGACCTGTGGGGTGCAACCACCATGCACTCTCCACCCGAAGGCCAAGATCGCCGACTCGTCGGATCCACCTCGGCAGTGACTCCACGCGTCGCCGGATCCACGAGCTCGTCGCGATCGATGCCAAGTTCTTCACGACGACAACAAGAAGGCGCTCGAACTCGCGCCGGCGCCAAGAGAAGCGCGGCGTCAATCCGACCAGCGGCTGGGCCCTCTGTCGACATGCATGCGCCAGGGGAACCAAGCGACTTGCCGTACGCGGTAGGTTGCCCTGTGTTCACTCGAGAGCTGCGGCAAGTCCAGTGGCCCAGGAAGAAGAATTTCAAGCCAGATGTGCCAGAGAAATACGGCGGCAAGAGCGCACCCGTCGGAGTTCCTCAGCATCTACACCATTGCGGTGCAAGCTGCGGGGATGAGGCGACAAGATTCGGCCAACTACTTCCCGCCGGTGCTCAAGCCCAATGTCGATCTTGGCTCATGCACTTGCGGACAACTCCATATCCTCTTGGACAGATTTGTGCCATCGGTTTGTCGGCGCCTTCACGGCGGTCACAAGCCCCATGGTCAAGAGAGCGATCTTCATCTGCTCTCCCAGAAGGAAGGAGAACCCCTGCGCAAATACATTCAGAGATTCAGCCGTGTGCAGCACAACATCCCAGATGTCCACCCTGCCGCAGTGATCAGCGCATTCCATCAGAACGTGCGCAACCGCAGGATGCGGGAGGAGATGGCGATGTGCAAAATCAGAGACGTCAGTGAGCTGTATGCCCTGGCCGACAAGTGTGCACGTGCTGAGGAAGGGAGGAGACTCCCCGGAGAGAATGCAGAAGCAGGAGGATCTGACAGTGAGGAGGCAGCCCCGGCAAAGAAGAGCCGGCGGCGGAACAACAGGAAGAAGAAGGGCAAAGACGTACTAGTTGTCGAGCAGTCCGGCAATGGAGGTGGCGCCAAGAAAGCCAAAGTTGGTAGCTCCGGCAAGGAGGTAGCCGCGGGAATCAACTGCCAGGCTGTGGCAGTCGCCGACAAGCAAGACAGCTCCAACAAGCAGTACTGCAAGATCCACCGCACCAAGGGCCATGACCTCCAGAGCTGCAAGAAGGTCGAGCAGCTTGTTGAACAGCAAAAGGCTGAGTACGAAGGCGCGACAAGGAGAAGGCCAGGAAGGTGCAGGAGGAGTCAGCAAGAAGCGCCCAGCCGGGGACGCCTTGTGGCAAGGCCAAGCAGCGGCAAGGAGATCGACCTCCCAGCGGCGCGACAAGGATGAAGATGAAGGCGGCGGCAGCGAAGACATGGATGATGACGAAGCCGATGAGCAGAAGTTCCAGAAAGCCACGGAGGTCTTGTGCGTTGACGGCGGTGCTTCTCTGCATACTTCACACCGCCTATCATCTTTGACGTAGATGCGGGAAGTCAATGCAGCGGAACCATCCGTAGAGTCGCGCAAGCCTCTGAAATGGTCCAGCACGCCTATCATCTTTGATATTGAGGACCACCCTGATCGCATAACTGCGGTCGGGTGCTTGCCGATGTTGGTGTCACCAACTATCCGCAACCTCAAGGTCACTAAGATGCTAGTTGACAGCGGGGCCCGCTTGAACCTGATCTCCTCCGCGGTGCTCCAGAAGCTTCAGATCCCTGACAGCGAGCTCGAAGAAACCGGCACATTCCAAAGAATCAATCCGGGAAGGAGCAAGCCAAAGGGAAAGATCACGTTGCCGGTGATATGTGGCAGCGAATTGAACTTCAGGACTGAGAGGGTCACTTTTGATGTTGCTGATTTTCCATTGCCTTACAATGGGATACTTGGCCGTCCAGCACTCGCCAAGTTCATGGCAGCCTCTCATTATGCATACAACTTGCTCAAGATGCCCGGCCCGATAAGTGTCATTTCTGTCCCTGGCGACAAGAAGGATGCTCTTATCTGCGCCGACAAGATCTACCGGGAAGCAGCAGCCGCAGCGGATCACAAGTCACTTGCCGCTGAAGCTCCCGGGGGAAAGAAGAAGACCAAGTCCGGCAAGAGCTCTGATGCCCACTCCGGCAAGCGCACCTCTTCGGAGTGCTGCGCTACCGTCGAGGACGCACCATCGAGCTCCACCGGCAAGTGTAAGAAGATGATGGCAGCTCCAGAGACCAAGAAGGTGTCCGCCAAGGAGGACGGCACTGGTGGTACCTTCACCATCAGTGCCACGCTTGACCCTAAATAGGAAAGCGCGCTCGTTGCTTTCCTGCGGGAGAACGTTGACGTGTTTGCATGGCAACCATCTGACATCCCCGGTGTTCCCAGGAAAGTAATTGAGCACCATCTCACTGTCTGTCCTCATGCGCGACCCGTCAGCGAAAGTCGAGAAAGCAGCGGTGGGCGCCAGAATTCATAGCGAAGAAATCAAGAAGTTGGAAGCAGCAGGCCTTGTCAGAGGAGTGCTCCATCCTATGTGGTTGGCCAACCCTGTAGTTGTGCACAAGGCAAATGGGAAATGGAGGCTTCGTATCGACTTTACCGATGTTAATAAAGCTTGTCCCAAAGACCCATTTCCTTTGCCGCGTATCGACCAGATTGTTGACTCCATGGCCGGATGTGATTTGCTTTCATTTCTTGATGCATCTTGAGATATCATCAGATCTTCATGGCGAAGAGGACGAAGAAAACCGCATTCATCACCCCATGTGGCACATACTGTTTTGTACGGATGCCTTTCGGATTAAAGAATGCCGGTTCAACATTTGCAAGAGTAGTCCATCACGCTTTTGAGCCGCAAATACACAGAAATGTGGAAGCCTACATGGATGACATAGTGGTCAAGAGCAAGGACATGGCAACTTTGATTCAAGATTTGCATGAAACCTTCTCAAATCTGCGCAAGATCAACCTCAAGCTCAACCCCGAGAAGTGCGTATTTGGAGTCCCTTCCGGCAAGCTTCTCGGGTTCTTCGTGTCTCAGCGGGGAATTGAAGCCAATCCCGACAAGATCAAGGCCATTGAGCAGATTGAAGCACCAAAGCGCGTCAAGGATGTGCGAAGACTTGCGGTTCGCGTAGCTGCTCTCGGCAGGTTTATCTCTAGGTCTGCTGAGCGCCTGCCATTTTCAAAATTTTGAAAAAGCGGGTCCAATGAAATGGACTCGAGCGGAGGCTGCGCTGCAGAGACTTGAAGAGATACCTGTCCTCCACTCCAGTACTTGTCGCACCTAAGCCACAAGAGAAGTTGCTGCTATATTTAGCGGCGACCAATCAAGTGGTTAGTGCTGCGTTAGTAGTGGAGAGGGAGGCAGATGATGACCTGGCGACCATGGCAGAGGCATCCAGCGACAAGCAGGGGGCTTCACCGACAAGCTCTGGTCCCGACAAAGATGGATCTGCGCAGGAGGATGAGAAGATGCAGAAAAGGATGGTGCAGCGCCCAGTTTACTTTGTCAGTTCCCTTCTGCAGGGGGCTAGGTCGAGGTACTCTGGTGTGCAGAAGTTGCTTTTCGGCCTTCTCATGGCCTCGAGAAAGCTGCGCCATTACTTCCAAGCACATGAGATCACAGTTGTCACTCGCTTTCCGATGAAGAGGATACTGCAAAATCCGGAAGCAACAGGCAGGATTGTCGAGTGGGCGCTGGAACTGTCAAGCTTTGGTCTCAAGTTTGAGAGCACTTCAACTATCCAAAGCAGAGCATTGGCAGAGTTCATAGCAGAGTGGACGCCAACACGGGGCGAAGAAATTCCGTAAGCGAGCATCACGTCAAGGAAACAAGCAAGGAGTGGCTTATGTACTTCGATGGTGCCTTCTCGCTGCAAGGCGCCGGTGCGGGCGTGCTACTTGCCGCACCCACCGGAGAGCACCTCAAGTACGTAGTCCAGATGCATTTTCCCAAGGAGCAAGCAACGAACAACACCGCAGAGTATGAAGGTTTCCTTGCCGGTCTCAGGATCGCAGCGGACCTTGGGATCAAGAAGCTCATTGTCAGGGGTGACTCACAGCTTGTCGTCCGCCAAGTGAACAAAAATTATCAGAGTCCATTGATGGAAGCCTATGTTGAAGAAGTGAGGAAGTTGGAAGAGCACTTTGACGGCCTACAAATGGAACATGTTCCAAGAGCTCAGAACGACATTGCTGATGGCCTGTCGAAGTGCGCCGCACTTAAGTTACCTGTGGAACCAGGGATCTTCGTGCTCAAGCTGACTCAACCAACTGTAGCACCATCAACTGGACAAAGCAAGAAGAGGAGGTTGGTTTCGGTGACTACTTTCCGGCAGAGCTCCCTGAAGCCGCCACCAAGAAGGTCCCCAAGATCAACGCTAAGAGTCTTTGAGGAGCGATCTGCTCCGGCGAACCCTATGGTTTGTTCCGTTGAAGCGAGACGCTCCCGACAAGTTCTGCTCCGGCAAGCTTGCCGGAGAACATCAAGCTCCGGTTGAGCCACTAGTCTTCGCCGTCGAAGCAGATGTTCTCGCAGCAGCAGATGTGCCTTTAGTCCTGCTTGTCGAGCCACAAGCTCCAGCATGGGCATAGCAGATCGTCCATTTCCTTGAGCAGGAGAACTTCCGAAGAGCGGAAGAAGCGGAAAGAGTAGCCCGGCGGTCAAGTATGTACCAGTTTGTCGACAACATTCATGCATGAAGAAGACTCAACGATGTGAAATTGAAGTGTATTCATCGGGAAGATGGATGAAGCTGTTGGCGAGAGATACATGGAGGCATATGTGGTCACCACATTGGCGCAAAACACTTGCCGGCAAAGCATTCCGGCAAGGTTTCTTTTGGCCAACAGCCCTCCGGATGCAACTGCACAAGTAACCAAGTGTGAAGCGTGCGGTTCCATTCAAGCAAATACACCAGCCAGCTCAAGCTCTCCGGACGATCCCTTTATCACGGCTATTTTGGTCAGGGGCTCGACATCCTCGGCCCCTTTCCCGAGCTGTCGGGGCTTTGAGTACTTATGCGTTGCAATCGACAAGTTCACAAAGTGGCGGAAGTGGAGGCAGTGAGGAAGGTGACAGCACGGTCGGCGATCAAGTTCTTGGATCGATTGTTTGCCGTTTGGGATTCCTAACGGGATCATCGCGACAACGGCACGCAATTCACGAGCTGCACCTTCATGCGATCGTCCAAGATCTTGGCGCCAAGGTCTGCTTCGCCATTGCTCATCCGAGAAGCAGCGGTCAGCGGAGAGGGCAAACGCTGAAGTGCTGCGAGGGCTCAAGACCAGAACTTTCGACAGGCTGCACAAGTGCGGAAGAAACTGGATTGAGGAGCTGCTGGTGATTCTTTGGTCGATCAGAACAACGCCAAATCGAGCCACTGGCCAGACACCTTTCGCTCTAGTCTATGGAGCAGAGGCAGTTATCCCCACGGAACTCGTATACGGGTCACCTCTCAGTGCTCGCTATGATGAGCTTGAGCAAGAGCAGCTGCGACAAGATGACATGCTGCTCCTTGAGGAGGACCGTCTTGAGCATTTGTCTGAGCTGCTCGTTATCAGCAAGCTTTGCGCCGCTACCATAGCCGCAAAGTTAGTGCGAAGTCTCGAGGAAGGCGACCTTGTTCTTGGCGTGTTCAGTCCGCCAAGAATTCCAACAAGTTGAAGCGAAGTGGGAAGGCCCTTACGGGTGAGGCGAGTCACTAGGCTGGCGCTGTCCGCCTTGAGACCGAAGATGGCATTCGGTGAGCAACTCCGGAATATTGAGCATCTTCGTAAGTTTTACCGTGAGGGCGCGGTTGCGGAACCTGTTTGACAACCACCTTTTATACAAGTCTTGCCCATGTTGCATGTAATCCTTCATTACAAAGCCGGGCGCAGACCCCGTGCATCAGTAAAGCTCATGTGCTCCGCACATCTTGTCAATTTCATGCTTTCTACTTTTTACTTTGCATGTATTGTCTGACACTTTGTGCAGCACCTATTCCGGTAAGCAATAACGAGCCGCTAGGCTCCATATCTTTATTTTCTCTTCTTTCTCTTTCTCAAAGAAAAGAAGGTTCCCTCGCCCACAAGTTTGCCAGAGGGGAAGGAGGAGAAGATAATGCTGTGGACCAAGCGTAGCTCGAAGAAGTTTCGCCTTACCGAGAAGAAAACGACAGAAAAGCTAAGTTGCCAAAGCTTGAGCAATTAGTTTTAAATTTTTAAGTTATTTTCCTCGAACGACCGTGCTTTGTATGGAAAACCTGTGCGCAGAGGAACCAACTCATAGCTAGTTTGCGCCCTTACTTTGTTTCGAGTCCGCTCAACAACTTAAGTGAGCTGCAACTAGTCGCGACAAGGTTGCTTGTCGGAAGCAACACCGCCAACAGGCTGCTGACGTTCCGCATCAGCGCTCGCGGCAAGGGTGCCCGCGCCGACAAGTTCCCTAAAAGCGTAGGGCTGAAACATACAAAGGAAGGACCCAAGTAAAGGAAATAACATAGCAATCACTAACTGAAATAGAGTTATATTACAAGATAGCTTGTCGCAGCTCGAATAAATTGTTCTCCTAACATGATCAACAGCGACAAGGAAAAGATAAAACGAGCGGCCTAGTCTACGCGGTCGCCATCAACCCTCTTGATCCCGCTCACCCTGTCCACAATGGGTGCGACAAGGGCCTTGAGCGCTTCAACATCAGCAGTCGGCGGCAAGGACTTGAGGACGTTGGCGAAGCTAATACCTGGATTGCGGAAGGCCACCTTCATCAACACCTTCTGAAGAGCTCCCGCACAGATCTGGCGCGACTCGTCGGCCAGCTGCTTTGGGATCTCTTCTCGGAGTCATTGGAGAGACGTCACCACGCCCTTGAAGAACAAGCTGAGCTTGGCGCTGGGTTGGAGATGCTCGTCGGAGGAGTACCCGAGATCCACCATCCCCAGCTCCATCAGCTCCCTATCGATGGCGGCGGCAATGTTCACAAGACCCTCGGTCCAGTGCTCCACGTTCTCTCTGAAGGTGTTCTGAGCGGTCGTGGCACTCGCCAGCAGCGCCTCGTCGGTCTTGATCTTCTCCAACAAGGCCACCTCCCGCTCCTTGGCGCCGTCCAACGTCTGCATCAAGGTGGTCAGCTTCAGCTCAAGATCTGCCTTGGAGTCCTTGGCGGCGCTGAGCTCCTTGCCCCTCTCGGCGAGACGGCCCTACAGCTCGCCAAGAGTGTAGGCGTCCTTCTCGCGCTCATGCTTGAGTGCGGCAAGCTCTTCTCCGCTCTTCTTCAGACTGGCCTCCAGCTGCGTCACTTTTGTCTCCAACTCCTTCTTGGCGGCCTCGGCAGCTGCGGCAGCATCCCCCGCTTCCTTAAGAGCTCCGCCAAGTGTTTGCTCGCGCGCGGCAAGCTCTTCCTCATAGCTGTCAAGATTGATCTTCCGCTGCGCCAGCTCGCCTTCTTGCGCAAACAGCTTCTCGGCAGCAAGCCGCTGCTGCTCCTCAACCTCAGCCTTCTCGAGGATGAAGGCTGTGCGCTCTTCAGCGAGTCGCTCCCGCTCTTCTGCCACGCTCCGGAGAGCTTCTTGGTTGAGGCCCCGGAGCTCTTCTGCGCGCTTCTCCATGTCTGCTCCCGCCCTCGCGACAAGTGCTTCTCGGGATTCCAGTTTGGCTTGTCGGGCGCGGTAGAGCGACAGCAGCTTCCGCAACAGCTCCTCCTCCTCAGACTCGCCACTGCTGCTGCTTGGCGCGTCGACCAGCGTCAGCCCAGCGGAGGCGAGCAGCTCTTCGTCGAAGGTCTCTCCCTCGAACGGCGCCCTGGAGCTCGACGCCCAGGGGAGCTTGATGAAGACGCCATCGCCGGCCTTCAAGTAGGCGCCGGGCTGGGGCTCCTCGGAGCTTGGCGCTGCGGCTGCGGCGGAGGGATCGGCGGTCGGTGTAGCGCCTGGCGCTCCTGCTGGCCTCGTGGTCGTCGGTCGATCGCGGACCCTCGCCAGCTCTGGGCGGCGGCCTTGGCGGCCTCTTCGCCGGCCGGGCTCGTCGTGGCGGTCTCCTCCTCGGCGGCAATGGCGTCGTCGTGTTACACAAGCGTCCTCCTCACCGGCGACCTCAGTCTCCATCGGCTCTGCGGTGGATGGATCTGACGACAAGAGAAAGAAAGAAAAATCAAGCAAATATCCAAAAAGAAGATTGGAAGAAGAAGAACTCAAGGGAAGCTTACAGGCAAGAGGATTACCTGCGATAGGATCTGCAGCCATGGTCTCGGCTGCCGGGGGGTCGCTGGTGTCGTCTCTTGCCGGAGAGCCGCCCCTTGTCGGAGAGGCCTCCCTTGTCAGAGAGCGCTCCCTTGCCGGGGGGTCCTCCTTTGGTGGTGTAGTTGAAGCGGACGGCATGTCAGGAGCGGCTTCAGGGAACTCCTGATGGGGCTGCTCTGCTCCTACTCAAATCAACAATCAGATATCAGCAAATGAAGAGCACCCATGCACGCCTAACAGCAGGAAAATAGACCATATACTTACGCTGGGGGCTGCGCTGGGGGCTGCTTTGTGGAAGAGTCGCCGGGTCCGGCAAGGAGGTCTCGGGCGCACCTCCCGTTGCTGCGGTGGGTTCGTCCTCGATGACAATCACCGGGGCCTTGGCTCTCTTCGAAGCTCTCTGGGCCAGCGTCCTGAAAAGGAAAAGAGTTCAGAATGAAGCAAATCAGATACAAGACAAAGCAACAAATTGAAGAATTACAAGTACAACAACAAGATCTTACTCTTCTTCTTCCTCGGAGCTGAGCGCAGAGAGGTCGAATTCCGGTTCACCTCCGGTGCGACAAGCTGGAAGAGTAGGCTCCCTTGGACGCTTGGCGGGTGCAGGAGCTGTGATCCCAGAAGGTCCTGCTCCAGTTGCTGCAGCGGCGTGAGGTGCTCCCACGGCGACAGTGCTTGCCGCGGTGGAGCGCGTCGCACGGTGCGACAGCTGTTGGCCCGTCTGCCGCCCCTCCACTTCCCCGGCCTTGCGGAGACGCCTTCTCGGTGGAGCTGTGGGCTCCGCTCACGGCAAGCTACTTGAAGGTGGGGAGGAGGCGCCCTCAGCGGGCTCGCTCGGCTCAGGTTCGGGCTCGGCAGGCTCATCCTCGCCGACAAGCTCCTCTCGATCGACAAGGCTTGCCGCTTCTGCTGCCTCCGCCTCCTCCACAGTAAACCCAAATTCGCCCGCGGCGGCAGCTGCTGCCGCCTCCTCCAACCTGGTGGCGATGCGCTGCATCTTGTCATCGGTAGTTTCACGGGTGAGGCCCCTCTGCTCGTCGGGGCGGATTGACACTTCTTCCAAGCTATCAAAGAAATGCCGCACGACGTCATCGGCAGGATCTTGCCAAGTTGGAACGATTCCATGCGAATCGCACAACGGCATCATTGCGCGGATGCGGTCGAGCGAAGAATTGTTGCACAATGGAACGACTCCCCTTGGCAACCTGAACAATTCGGGATGATCAGGGTCATGCTTGAACAGTTCCAAGAGCATCGCGTCAAGCTCCAGAACAGTGAAGTTGAAGTTAAGGCCCGGGCGCAGCCTCATGATGTCTGCCGCGTTCTGGAACTCCCAAGCAGGTCTCCTCCTCTCCTGCAAGGGGGTGGTGCGGCGGCGAAGGAAGTCTGCGCCAACTGCGCCTACAGCGAGTCCGGCAAGCCTGAGGCGCAAGATCCGGGTAACGGCAATCTTCAGTCTAGCATCCTCCGGCGCCAAGTTGCTCCAATCGTTGCCGCGCACTATTGGAGTTTGGCGCTGAGCAGTGAATGGCTGCGGGTTCTCCTCTACGATCCAGCACCAGTCTGCCCTCCACTCCTCCCACTTGCTACGGAGCTCTCCTTCTAGATAGGCCTCTTTCTTGCCGATCCTTGAGATCCAGGCGATCCCTCCGGCAAGAGGCTCTCCTCTCTCTACTCGAGGCATGAAGAAATGGCGGAAGAGGGCTACGTTTGGGTGGACTCCGACAAAGTTTTCACAGAGATGTGAAAACTGCCATGGTCGAGACAGCATTGGGGTGAAATCAAGGAGGCGAAACCCGTAGGTGTTCATGATATCGCAGAAGAATTGAGAGAAGGCGGGCAGAGCCCGCAATAGAAAATCTTGTGAAGAAGGGTACCCTCGGAGCCAATTCAGATCGGCGGTGAGAGTACCTTCGTGCCCGGATGCGCTCGCGTCTCCGTCGACCAGAAGAGGTAGTACCATTCCCTCAGCTCCTTTGCGGCGAGCTGAGGGGGGAAGATGGCCCGCTCCTTCTGCAGCGCCGCGAGCCACTGCGCCTCGGCCGACTTCACGCCCTTCCCCTTGTCGGCTTTCGGAGCCATGGCGAAGGTGGTGGGGGAGACCGACGGCGTTGGTGATGCTGGTGGCGATGGGGGGGCGGAGCGCTGCTCTCTTCAGAGTGGGGAAGAGGAGGGGGGCAGCGGTGGTTTTTCGAGATTAGACAGCAAATGGCGAGGTGGGCGAACTGCCCCTGTTTCCCCTGTTTATAAGGAGGGAGAGGGGGCGGACGTTCCGCTTTGCCGAATAAAGAAACCCCCCACGATCTCTCCCACGACGCTGCAGTCGATGCGTACCGTTCGTGGGAGACGTGGTGGGTCCGGAGCGAGTTATGGCGTAACCAAGGCCGCATGTGCCCGTGCCCTGTTTTGGGCCTGGCCCAACAACACTCGGCACCGTGTATGGCCCAGGCCCGGGGGCTCCTGTCGGTGTACTAGAATAGGGGTACCCTAGTATCCCGGACTTGTGCACGGGCAGCTGCAGCACCCCGCGGCGAGCCTTGCCGCGGTGACCGCCTAGCTCCTTCATGGTTCCTTTGTAGTCATTCAAGAACAAAGTATTTAAGTCAAAGAGACAAGGCCCCGGCAAGAGGAGCTTGCTGGGAAGGCCACTCAAGGCACCTAGAAGACAAGGCCCCGGCAAGAAGAGCTTGCCAGGAAGGCCCGGTGAGCGACAAGCTTCCGGACGCGACAAGGCAACAACCGCGGCAAGGCGCTTGCCGCGGCGGACTACCTCCCCGCTCCTGCGCTCCAGCACACCCACCAACGTGTCACCATGGGACCTTTCCAGGCGCGCGTGGCAAGAGGCTGTGTGTCCAGCAGAGCGCGGTCGCAAGCGGTGCTGACAAGATCGCCATCATGGCAAGCAGTGGCGTCCCTGACGGTCCCTTTCCGCACTGTTTAGTCGACTTAGACGGGCATTTAATGCCTTTGTCCCCTGCCGTCAGGGTTAGGTATGGGACACTATACAAGTAGCTGTACCAACCGCAACTCATTTTCCATTTCTACCCTTGTCTACGTTGCCACCTGTCGGAGACCCCTTTATCATATAAAAGGAGGCCCATGCGCAACGTAGAAGGGGTTCGACTCATTTGAAACTAGAGAACTCCCACGCTAGGTCTTGTAGCTCTCAACGTTCCCTAGCAAGAACACAATACAATCATACAAGCAGCGGTAGGAGTATTATCTCTCCGGAGAGCTCCGAAGCTGGGTAAACTGCTCGTGTGCTTCGCCTCGATCTGCTCTTCGTGCAATCTCCGCTCCCCACCGAACCAAAAGGGGCTCGGTCCGCCGGCCCCATAGGTGTTCGTGGGTACGATCAACTTCCCCGACACAACGGTAAACCGCGTTAACCGCCGGACCCCTCTCTCTTTGCAGCCCAACACCCCTCCACAACAGCCCACTAGCCTATCTAAACCCACTCCATACTCTTCGCTGTTAGATCACGATCGTCTGGGTGAAAACCGCACCTCCATAGCCCTCTCCTAGCTCCCTCTACCTATAAGTAAGCACCTCCCCCTCCATTTTCAGGCAAAACCCTAGCCTTCCCCACCCCGCGCCGCCGGACACGTCCACCGCGCAGCCGGATCCGTCCGCCGTCGGCCACACCAATCGCCCGCCGCCGGACACATCCCCGCGCAGCCGGATCGCCCGCCGTCGCCGCACCTGTCGCCCACCGCCACGTGTCTCACCACCGCACGCCGCCCGCGGCAGCCGCCACCCGCCCGCGAGCCAACGCAGGCTCGCTCTTCACCACCGCCATCGTCCGCCGCTTCCCCCTGATGCTGCTTGCTGCCGCCCGCGCCGCCGGGATCCCGCCGCCGTTGTGCTGCGCCGTCGCCTCGCCTTCGCCGCCCGGAGCCGCCCCGCGCCTCCTCATCCATCTCAAGGATCCGCGCCGCTCGCCGTCGCCGACTCCTGCCGGAACTGGGCCGGCACCGCCCGGATCCGTCCTCCCTTGCTCCTCCGGCGTCCTCCCCGAGGTCCTCCGCGCCGCCTATCGCAGGCGTCGAGCTCGCCTCGGTTCGCGCGCCGCCGAAACCCTAGATCCAAAGATTCCATCATATGTGTGCATGTTTTACCTAACATAACTCCGTGCTTGTTTCTCCATTTTGCATGCATGATATGTCAAAATGTTCATCTCTGAATACACAACATGATGGTTGCATTTGCATTCACGTCATTGTTCATCTAGATGCCATTATCATCGTCGCAAAAGTGCTATGTGTCATTAAGTACTGAAAACTGATACAACTTGCTCTTTTGTCATTTTCGTGTCATTTAACGCATGCATAATATGGGCATCTTGTCAACTTGAATTTGTTGCATTTTTTAGTCCTATTGCTTGTGGTATTTATCTCATGCTATGATATGCCCTGCGGTGACTAGCAAAAACTTGCAAAGTAGGGTACTTGCTGCTACTACCATCCATTCTATGCATAATCTGGAGAGGTTCTGATAGAGTCTAAGGTGTCCCATCTTTCGATGAGATGGTGACTATCGTTGTAACGCCCTCGATGCGGCTATATCTCCCACGTGTCGAAGCACGACTTAGAGGCATAACCGCATTGAAAGCAATGTCGCAAGTGAGGTAATCTTCACACAACCCATGTAATACATAAGGGAAAGAGATACATAGTTGGCTTACAATCGCCACTTCACACAATACATGAGTAAAACATTACATCATACAGATACAATCAAGGTCCGACTACGGAACCAAAATAAAAG
The DNA here is from genome assembly GCA_021605205.1 of Aegilops longissima. Classification (NCBI taxonomy): domain Eukaryota; kingdom Viridiplantae; phylum Streptophyta; class Magnoliopsida; order Poales; family Poaceae; genus Aegilops; species Aegilops longissima. The sequence goes on from CM038677.1 coordinate 306,517,547, forward strand.
AAGACTACCCCAAATGCTACACAGATCCCGATCGTCCCAACTGGCTCCACTCTGATCAACTGAAACGAAACAACACAATGAACAAGATCTTCATTGAGCTCCTCCTTGAGCTCGGGTGCGTCACCTGCACGGTTTCATCGGCACCTGCAAACTGGTTTTGGAAGTATCTGTGAGTCACAGGGACTCAGCAATCTCACACCCGCGAGATCAAGACTATTTAAGCTTATAGGTAGGACAGGGTAGTGAGGTGGAGCTGCAGCAAGCGACTAGCATATCTGGTGGCTACAATCGCAAAAGAGAGCGAGAAGAGAAAGCAAGGCACGGTCGAACAACTATGATCAAGAAGTGATCCTGAAACTACTTACGTCAAACATAATTCCAACACCGTGTTCACTTCCCGGACTCCGCCGAGAAGAGACCATCATGGTTACACACGCGGTTGGTGTATTTTAATTAAGATCAACTTCGAGTTTTCTACAACCGGACATTAACAAATTCCCATCTGCCTCATAACCGCGGGCACGGCTTTCGAAAGATAATACCCTGCAGGGGTGCCCCAACTTAGCCCATTATAAGCTCTCACGGTCAACGAAGGATATTCCTTCTCCCCGGGAAGACCCGATCAGTCTCGGAATCCCGGCTACAAGACATTTCGACAGCAATAAAACAAGACCAGCAAAGCCGCCCGAATGTGCCGACAAGTCCTGATAGGAGCTGCACATATCTCGTTCTCAGGGCACACCGGATAAGCGAAGCGTACAGGTACCGACGTAATCCAAGTTGCCAAGGAATGGTCCCAAGACGGCGCCCTAGTTTGGACCAACACTGAGGAGCACCGCCGGGGGTAAAATAAAGATGACCCTTGAGTCTGCAGAACCCAAGGGAAAAAAGGCTTAGGTGGCAAATGGTAAAACCAAGGTTGGGCCTTCTTTGGAGGAGTCTTATTCAAAGCGAACTGTCAAGGGGTCCCATAAATCACCCAACCGCGTTAGGGACGCAAAATCCGGGAACATAATACCGATATGACGGAAACTAGGCGGCAAGAGTGGAACAAAACACCAGGCATAAGGCCGAGCCTTCCACCCTTTACCAAGTATATAGATCGTTAAATAAATAAGATATATTGTGATATCCCAACAAGTAAACATGTTCCAACAGGAACAACATCTCCATGTTCAACAAGGAACAAACTTCATCTTCACCTGCAACTAACAACGCTATAAGAGGGGCTGAGCAAAGCGGTAACATAGCCAAACAACGGTTTGCTAGGAAAGGATGGTTAGAGGCTTGACATGGCAACATGGGAGGCATGATATAGCAAGTTGTAGGCATCGTAGCATAGACATAGCAAAGGAGCGAGTAACTAGCAAGCAAAGATAGAAGTGATTTAGAGGGTATGGTCATCTTGCCGAAATCCCATAAGGAAGAAGAACGAGTCCATGAAGAAGACAAGCGGACGAAGTCGAACGAATCCTCACAACTCCGGAGCGAAACCAAGGCAACCGGAAAGAAGCAAACAACATGGTAAACACACAAGCATAATCATGGCATGATGCACAAACAAATATGATGCATGACCGGTTTAATGAGGCATGGCATGGCAAAGTGCAACAAACAATACTACAAGTTAAGTGGAGCTCAATATGCAACAAGTTGCATATTGACGAAACACCACATGCAAGTATTTAGTTCTCTCTCGGTTATGTACCCAACAATATTAAATGTTGATTATCAAGGCAAGGGGTGAAGCACAACAAAACTACCTAACTAGGCAAGTTTAAATGAGGCCGGAACAACAAACAACAATTCCGGTAAATCCTCATGTGCATATTTATGGATTAGGTACTGTTCTGCCCTAAACACAATTTTAGAGTTGTTAAACATGCAAAGCAAGTACACCGTGTTAAACTAGGCATTTTTCTACCCCATTTACATATATACTTTATTTAGATCCGAGCTACGGTTATTTAGTTATGAAATAAATCATTTTAGCATGGCAATTATGCAAAATAATGCAAACAGCAATGTTAAACATTTCAAACATGGATGAGAGTGGCATATTATGAAACTAGACAAAATTCTAAGCATTTTACATATATAATGTTTTTACATATGATGCACTGTTAAAAAGTTATTATATGCATGATGAACAGGGGGTTTTCTGCAAAACAGTAATTTACTGGATAATAGACAAATTCGCAGATCTGAAAAAAAAACAATACTGGGCCGAATCTATGTGGCCCAAAGTGCCTGAGAGAGGAGGGGTCTGCTCACCTGGCCAAGGCCCGCTGGAAGCGTAAGAGGCCGACGGGCTTGGTGGAGAGGGAGGCTGCAGGGCGCTGAGCCTTGGGGAGGCGCTGGGCAGCAGCCTTGCTGGATGCGACCTGTGCATAGTCAGCGCGACGACCCGGATTAGGCTGCGCTGCTCGTCTCGCTTCGGGCAAAACAAGGCGCGACGGCGGACCTCAGTGAAGGGATGGCAGCGGGCGAGGGCGCGGACGACGCGGAACTTGGCGCGGCGGCGAGGAACTTGGCGGACGGCGGCGAGGCAAGGGACTTGGCACGGTCAACGAAGCAGGGGAATCGAGCGGGCCTGGAGCGCTGCTCGACCTGAAGCAGCGGGGATGCAGGGGAAGCAGGGCGGCGACGCTCGCTCGAACCGGATGAAGCAGAGGCGATGGCGAGGAACTTGGCGCGGGGGTCGTAGGGCTCCGGTAGCAGGGAGGCGCGTCCAAGGCGAGGCAGCGAGGAGCTCCTTCATCGGCCATGGCGTGGGGCGGCAGCAGAGGCTGGGCGCGCGGAAGGTCAACGCGGCGGCACCGGCTGGGACCTTGGCGGCGCAAGGAACGGAGGGGCGCGGATCCAGGCGCGGGGGAGGACTTGGCGAGCTAGGCGTCGAGGAAGGAGCTCCGGTGAGGTGACAAGCGGGAGGAGGTGGTCGGCGCTCGAACGAGGAGCTCCTGGCTCGGGGACGACGGGCCCATGGTTGACGACGGGAGTGAGGAGGCGCGAGGTGGCTCTGGTGCTGCTGCTGGAGGTAGAGGTTGGAGCGGGAGGCAGACGCGGCAAAGCAGGGGATCGAGGGGATCCACAGGAGGACGAGCTCGGGAGGCGACGAAGGGCACGGGACTTGGGGCTCCGAGGGTGTTGTGCTCCGGCGAGGTGAGGTGGTCGTGGACGAGGAGGCTGCGGCCTCGGACGCCGGCGGGAAAGAAGCAGGGAGCTCGGGGCTGCTTGGGGTCGAGCCTTTGCTCTCCCGAGCAAGGAGGCGACGGGATCGAGTGGAAGCTTCGGGCTGGTTCTGGTTGGTGGGATTGGATCGGTGGAACGAGGGGATCCCGAGGAAGAAAGGTAGGTGGGGTGGCGGCGGCTTGATGGGACAAACTCCCTAGAAGCTAGGGTTTGGTCCAAAATGGACTAGGGGTAGACTATATATATATGGAAAAGAGAGGAGTTAGATCATCCGATCAAAATCCGACGGTCGGGAAAAGATAGGTTAGGAAAGTCTAAATAAGAAACGGAGATGTTTTATAGACGTTAGGGGATGATCCGGATCCAACGGTGACGACAGCTCGGGTCGGGTTCGGGGAAGATTTCGGACGCACGAAAGAGGGGGTCGGAGAGAGGTTAGGTGGTCGGACAAAAGGGAAATGAAAACGCGGTTGGTCTCGGGGCGGTCAACAAAAGCAAGGGGGGACGCGGCAACTACGAGCGGATGCAAGTTTTAAAAACAATGACGGCAACGAGTGCCGGTGCAATGCGAATGATGCCATGAGATGAGATGCATGACATGAACAAAATGCAAAAACAAAATACAAAGACCCAACCACGAAGGAAATATTATATCGCATCTCCGGAAAAGGCAAGAGTTAGAGTTACGAATATGGAAAGTTGCATCCGGGGCGTTACAATCGTTTTGGAGGAAGTCAACTTTGACGATCCGACTACGAACGTGCAAGGACGTCGCGCCTTAGCAATCGCTAAACCAACTTCGAGAGGTTATTGACCATGCGGGAGCATGATCAACCTGACCACGAAGGTCTGTTTCCTGCAGGTAAATGAAGAACAAGCAACAAACTAAGATTGCAATCTGGATATTGCGAATATAATAGGAAAGCTTTATCGATCAAGGTGGGGTTCTGTGACGCCTTTGTCTGGTCGTTGAACACAAACAAAGTACGCGAAGTTGCAGCTATGGCGAACTTTAATATAAACAAATCCCAAAGTCTAAACGGTGCCCTAAGAGATGTATATATGGAGGAAGAGGGGGGGAATTTCGTGGTCCTTGGGGAAGGGGTCCGAAACCAACCCTATCTCTTGTTTCCCCACACATACGGACTCTAAAAACAGCCTATACTTATTAATTTCGAAATTACATGGGCCTGGCCCAATAATAAGGTGACGGAGCACCTAGAATAGCCTATGGACGAAATTTATGAAGTGGCATCTTGTATATTTCATCCAAGGCTTCATGCACTCCTTATGGTGGCTTCAAAGTCCTGAAATCATCACTTGTAACTCCGTTCTTGTTCCCCTTGCGCATGCCATCAACTCCATGCTTGTTCTTGCTCCAATGTTCATCCTCCAAGCTAGGCCCTTCATTTGTAAGCAAAACAAATGTATCCAATTTAGGCCTCATCATATTCTCATGAACATTAGAATCATTACAAAGAAACGAAAGTACCTGATAATTTAATTGGCATGCGCGAGCTCTAGTAATTGGTCCAGTATGTATAGCAGCAAGGGCCGTGGGTGTAACAATGTTATTAATGTCCTCATCATCCTCCCCTTCTTGAAATGAAGTCGTCCTCGACGGAAGCTCATCTTCCTCACCCAAATAAGGCTTCAAATCTGCAATGTTAAAAGTGGGACTAACCGTAAAATCTGTAGGTAGCTCAAGTTTATATGCATTATCATTTATTTTTTCTAACACCTTAAAAGGACCAGCAGCACGTGGCATTAGCTTTGATTTCCGCAAATTGGGAAATCTATCCTTACGCAAATGTAACCAAACAAGATCTCCAGGTGCAAACACAACATGTTTTCTACCCTTATCTCCAGCAAGTTTATATCTAGCATTCATACGCTCAATGTTTTCCTTAGTTAACTCATGCATTTTTTAAATCAATTCAGCACGTTGTTTAGCATCAAAATTAACCTTCTCCGAAGATGGAAGAGGCAACAAATCAATAGGTGCACGAGGTAGGAAACCATACACAATTTCAAAAGGGCACATCTTAGTAGTAGAATGCAACGAACGATTATAAGCAAATTCAATATGAGGCAAGCATTCTTCCCACATTTTCTTATTATTCTTCAAAATAACCCTAAGCATAGTAGACAATGTTCTATTGACTACTTCAGTTTGTCCATCAGTTTGGAGGTGACATGTAGTACTAAAAAGCAGTTTAGTCCCCAACTTAGCCCATAAACATCTCCAAAAGTGGCTAAGAAATTTAGCATCACGATCTGAAATGATAGTATTTGGCACACCATGCAAGAGAATAATTCCATGAAAGAACAAATCAGCAACATTAACATCATCATTTCTTTTATGACATGGTATTAAGTGTGCCATTTTCGAGAATCTATCCACGACAACAAATATGCTATCCCTCCCCTTCTTTGTTCAAGGTAAACCTAAAAAAAGTCCATAGATATATCCTCCCAAGGAACACTAGGTATAGGGAAAGGCATATATAAACCATGAGGATTGAGTCGTGACTTAGCTTTTTGACATGTAGTGCAGCGAGCAACAAAATGCTCAACATCCCGTCTCATCTTTGGTGAAAAGAAATGTGTAGCAAGTATATCCACCGTCTTCTTCACGCCAAAGTGCCCCATTAGTCCTCCTTCACGCGCCTCCTGCAACAACAAAAGACGAACGGAGCTAGCTGGAATGCATAGCTTGTTAGCACGAAGCACAAATCCATCGTTAACGACGAACTTGTTCCATGTTCTACCTTCATTAAAATTATGCAATACATCTTTAAATTCAGCATCATGCACATATTGATCTTTGATGGTCTCCAAACCAAATATTTAAAGTCAAGTTGTGAAAGCATAGTATAATGACGAGACATTGCATTAGCAATAACATTTTCTTTACCCTTCTTGTGTTTAATGACATAAGGTAAAGTCTCAATGAATTCAACCCATTTAGCATGTCTACGGTTCTTGTGTTTAATGACATAAGGGAATGTATAACAAATTCTTTGGGCCATAAATAATGTTGCCATGTTTCTAAGGTCCGAACAAGAGCATATAATTCTTTATCATAAGTAGAATAATTCAGACTAGGCCCACTCAATTTTTTCAGAAAAGTATGCAACAGGTTTGCCATCTTGTAATAACACACCTCCTAATCCAATTCCACTAGCATCACTTTCAAGCTCAAAAGTCTTATTAAAATCAAGAAGTTGGAGTAAAGGAGCATGTGTCAACTTATCTTTCAATACCATGAAGGCTTCTTCCTGTGCGGTACCCCAAACAAAAGGCACATCCTTCTTTGTAAGCTCATTGGGAGGCGCAGCAATGGTGCTAAAATCTCTCACGAAACTCCTATAGAAACCAGCGAGTCCAAGAAAACTCCTCACTTGTGTAACCGTTTTGGGCTGCGGCCAACTCTCAATAGCTTCAATCTTGGCTTTATCAACTTCAATTCCCTATGGAGTAACAACATGGCCAAGAAAAGACACTCGGTCGGTGCAAACTTCGTTCATTAGTCTCATGAAAGTACTAGGTGCATTAGTTAACCCAAAAGGCATGACTAACCACTCATATAAACCAAACTTATTATTAAATGTCGTTTTCCATTCATCTCCCAATTTCATACGAATTTGATGGTACCACTATGCAAATCAACTTTGGAGAATATTATAGAGCCACTCAATTCATCAAGCATATCATCTAGCCTAGGAATAGGATGATGATAACAAATAGTAATATTATTAATGCCTCTACAATCAACACACATACGCGACGTACCATCCTTTTTAGGCACTAGTATAATAGGAACATCACAAGGACTAAGAGATTCGTGTATATAACCTTTGTCGAGCAGCTCTTGTACTTGACGCATAATCTCCTTCGTCTTCTCTGGATTGGTATGGTATGGTGCACGGTTGGGTAGCGATGCACCGGGAATTAAGTCAATTTGATGCTCAATCCCTCGAATAGGTGGTAATCACGGTGGCACGTCTTGTGGAAAGACGTCAGCGAACTCCTGCAAAATGTTAGTAACAGCAGGAGGCAAAGAGGAAGGTACGTCCTCGAATGAAAATAATGCCTCTTTGCACACAAAAGCATAGAAAACAGATTTGCTGAAATCTAGATCGTCAATATCACATTTGGTGGCAAGTAAACATGCACTTTTCAATTTAATTTCAGAAGCAACACTAGATGGTTTATTATCAGGCTTCATTTATTGCTCACATTCTTTTGCCACAATCTGATTTTCACTCTTATTTTTCTCCTGTTTTGCTTTATTAGCTCTATTAATATCATCTTTCAAAATGGAATCAGGAGACATAGGAAGTAAAGTGATATGTTTATCCTTATGAACAAGAGTATACTGATTGTTTCTACCATGGTGTACAGAGTTTTTATCAAATTGCCATGGTCTACCAAGTAATAAGGAACATGCTTGCATAGGTACCACATCACAATCAACATAATCAGCATATGTAGTGATACTAAAATGCACATGAACAGTACGTGTTATCTTAACCTTGTCGCTATTGTTGAACCATTGGATGTAGTAAGGATGTGGTTGTGGTCGTGTGGTGAGAGATAGCTTCTCCACCGTCTCCATGCTAGCAAAGTTGTTGCAGCTCCCTCCATCTACGATGACGCGAACAGAACGTTCCTTCACTACTCCCTTTGTATGGAACAAATTATGCCTCTGATTTTTCTCAGCTTGTGTGACCCGCACACTCAAAACACGTTGAGCAACTAAACATTCATACCTGTCAGCATCTTCAGGAGCCATATATTGCGTCTCATGATCAGAATCATCTCCACCATGTTCTTCACGTGTAATAAGAGCCAAAGTATCCTCATCATAGTCACTAGCGGACTCATACCCACCATCCCCAGTAGCAATCATCACATGCTAAGATTTGCATTCTCTCGCGTAATGACCTCATCCCTTACAACAACGACAAATAATATCACTTGTGTGCCCTGTTGATGCCATGGAAGAAGAAGAACTCTGTGCAGCCCCAATAGGTGTGCTCTTGGCAGATAGTGGTGGTTGTGCCTACTTCCTTGTATCACGGCTAGAGGTGGCAGCTGATGGAGGTGTCGGTGCAGTAGAATGTGTGGAAGTAGAGTATGCACGCGGTGTCCATGATGAAGGTCGACCTGCAGAAAAGTTAGTCCGCGCCAATGCCTGTCGATCCTGCACTTCACGTTTAGCTTTACAAGCAAGATGGAATAAATGAGTGATATTATTATACTCCTTATACTCTAGAATGGTCTGAATCTCTCTATTTAATCCACCCATAAAACGTGCAAGCATAGCTTCATTCTCCTCAACAATACCACATCGAATCATGCCAGTTTGTAATTCCTGATAATATTCTTCTACATAATTTTTTCCTTGTCTTAAGCACAACAATTTTTGAGGTAATTCGCATTGATAATAAGGTGGAACCCAACGAGTACGCATAGCAGTTTTCAAAGCAGCCCAAGTAGCTGGAATGGGATATAATCTACAATGTTCAGACCACCAAACACATGCAAAGCTAGTGAAAGCACAAACAGCAGCAGGAACACGTCTCTCCTCAGGATATTGTAAACATGTAAACCGTTGTTTAGTTTCTAACTCCCAAGTAAGATATATATCAGGAACATATCTACCCTCAAATGGTGGAATATTCAATTTTAGTTTAGGAAGATGGTCATGAGCATGTACCTCAGGTGGTGGTGTAGCCCTACCGTTGTGATGATATGCATGAGGATGACCTGGTGGTGGTTGCACGTAGTTCTGATTTTGATCAACCTCATCCTCATAATGGTCCTCCACCTCTGCAGTAGCAGCAGGAGCTACAGAAGCATCAACAGTAGGTACACCGGCACTAGAAATTTGACCAGGCTCAAGGGGAACGTGATGTGCTCGTCCCACTTGATTTGGAAGGCGATTTTGTTGTTGTTGTTGTTGTTGTAGACGTGCGACAGGTGCAGCAGGCAGTGGAAGACGCGCAAGAAGTTCATTAAATCTATTATCGAGCTTTGTTTCGAACGTCTTCTCAAGGCCAGTGATCTTCTCCATGGCCTCTTCAAAATTGTTCAACACATCTTGCACCTGTTCAGTCATCATTTGCTGAACACAAACGAAGAACAAGCAAGAAACTAAGATTGCAATCTGGATATTGCGAATATAAGAGGAAAGCTTTATTGATCAAGGTGGGGTTCTGTGACGCCTTTGTCTGGTCGTTGAACACAAACGAAGTACGCGAAGTTGCAGCTATGGCGGACTTTAATCTAAACAAAACCCAAAGTCTAAATGGTGCCCTAAGGGCTGTATATATGGAGGAAGAGGGGGAATTTCGTGGCCCTTGGGGAAGGGGTACGAAACCAACCCTATCTCTTGTTTCCCCACACATACGGACTCTAAAATCAGCCTATACTTATGTTTTTCAAAATTACATGGGCCTGGCCCAATAAGAAGGTGACGCGGCACCTAGAATAGCCTCTGGACGAAATTTATGAAGTGGCATCTTGTATATTTCGTCCAAGGCTTCATGCACTCCTTATGGTGGCTTCAAAGTCCTGAAATCATCACTTGTAACTCCGTTCTTGTTCCCCTTGCACATGCCATCAACTCCATGCTTGTTCTTGCTCCAATGTTCATCCTTCTCCAAGCTATGCCCTTCATTCGTAAGCAAAACAAATGTATCCAATTTAGGCAGCATCATATTCTCATGAACATTAGAATCGTTACCAAGAAACGAAAGTACCTGATAATTTAATTGGCATGCGCGAGCTCTAGTAATTTGTCCAGTATGTATAGCAGCAAGGGCTGTGGGTGTAACAATGTATTGATGTCCTCATCAGGTTCAGTAATCATGTTTTGAAAAATAATGTTATGCTCTATCCGTCTATGCCCTTGTTTGCAATTATGGCCTACCGTAGCTTGTTGTTACCAGGGTCTAAAGTTGCTAAATAATGTTTCTATCAGCCTGTTAACAGTAAGTTCATTTTTTCCATGTGAATAGCTAGTGTTCTATCCATCCTATGACCATGTTCTTGCCATTAGTATTCCACAAACATGTCTTTTTGCAGTTGGTTATATTCGCATGTCATGATATATGCTTTGAAATGTATTGCACAAGGTTGCACACATGCCTATTTGTCGATGTTTCTGCTATGATCAGTTTATTTCACGAAGTCTGAGAATCTGTTATGACTTGCTTACTTGTCTTCATGAATTCCATTGAACTAGAGGTTATATGGAGATACTTAGTAATCATATTGTCGGTTTACGGGTTCCGCAGACCCTTTAGAGGTTCGAACTCTGACGTGCGCATGAAGAACACTCTCTCCATGCCCGCCCGCTCGACGATCCCACGGCCTAGCTCGACGAACCCAAAGAACGAGAGACACAAGTATTTATCCTGGTTCGGGCCACCTTGCGGTGTAATTCCCTACTCCAGCTTTGTGGTGGATTGCCTTAAGGGGCTGAAGATGAACTAGTACAGTGGATGAACAGCCTCAGGAGGTGAGGTTTCTTGAGCTTGATGAACTGGTCGGTGTGAGGATGATCTGAATGATCCGTCCCCCCGCTACGGTGGTGGCTAGGTCCTACTTATACTGGCCTTGGTCATCTGCCCAAATTTAGGAGGGAAGGGATCCCACAACAGTGAAATTTGAATGGAGACAACTATTACAAGCTATCCTGACAAAAGTAGTCTTCGCCTTCAAAGGCTCTGGTGGTGACGCCGCGGTGGGCTCCGCGATGACCTCCGCCCTGCCGTCCTGACGGTCTTGGTCTTATTGCACCGATAAGGAAACCTTTGCTTCATTCCTCGGGACTCCGCGCCTGCACTTGCCTCGTTAGCACCAAAGAGGAAACTGGTACACTGCGCCCGCTGGTGCCCGCCTGGCCTTGGTCGCCATGGCTCACGTCACATTAACGTCACGAGGTGCACCTTGCATAGATATCTCCGCTCCTTGGGATCCAGCCTAGTGAGGCTGCCCCAAGGAGGTCTTGGTGTCGTCCGCCTTGCGAGGCTTGGCCCCTCTCGAGGGTTTTGAGCTGTTGCTGTTGAAGCTGGGTCATACCGGGGCGTTGATGGAGCCACGCTGCAGGCCGCAGGCAGGCAAGTCTGGGTACCCCCATTCCCAGGACGCCGATTGTAGCCCCCGGGCCAAAGTCATGCTCGAACTCGGCTTCGAGGCGAAGCCAAAGGGCAAGTAAGGTGCACCACGGGCCCCAACCGCCTGCGGCCTCGGGTGACGCGTGGCGATTGATGGGACGTGCGCACCTCCGCTTCCCCATGCTGCATCGGCAACCATTCGACTTGACGAGACACTGCTGCATGCAGAAGAAAACCATCATTACTTGCGATCATGGAGGCCGGCGGTCGGCCTCCTTCTGGCTATAAATGAGGGGAGGGGCAGAGCCCACCTCGCTCATCTCTGTCTTATCGCCACCCGCCCCTTCTGCTTCCTCCTAGCCTTGCCATCTTGCCGCGATACTCATGGCGCCGATTAGGAGGTTCTCTGCCGCAGAGAAGGGAAAGATCCCCCTTGAGGAGCCTGAGCTACTCTATCGGGACCCCGATCCTAAGTCACACCGATCTAGCATGTAACATATCATATCACTTTGCGGCCTCACGCACGGTATTCCCACGGGTGTCGCCTTACCATGGCCCGGGACCGTTTGCGTCTTTTGGCTCACGTATATGATAGTGTCGCTAGCATCCATATGACAAAGAACCCGGGCCGACATGGCTAGTCGTGAACCCAAAGCGGCGCTAACCTATGGGAACAGGCATACATGAATCACATCGAGCATGTCAGTCATCAACGTATAAACTCGGGCTGTAGCACTGGGCTAACAGGACTCCGAATAACACCACGTGACATTTCCCGAAGGACGATATAGGGCGAAGTGAAACACATGCCGCCAGTCAAGTGTCCAAGCAGTAGTGCTGGGCTAGCAGGACTCCGGTGAACCGGGCTGTAGCGGACTACTATCGCTCAGAAGCACGAGACTACATTTCCCCATAAGAGAGGCTACCAAGGATAAACAACTAGGTTGTCGGATCCCACACATAGCAATGCAAGTCACACGTACGCATAACAAGCAAGTATGTGCTGTACAACATGGCATCACAATATAACGCAAACTCATATAGGTAAAAGCTCAGAAGAGCCACATAGCATTAAATACAAACAGGGGTCACATGACCCATCATTGAAGCATACAAGCAACAAGCGGAAGCATTACATGTCCGAGTACGCATAACTACAAAAGAAAAAGGCTGAGAAGCCCGACTATCTACAAGACCTCCTAAGGGTACAAGATCGCAGCTGAGGTAACAAGCTACTCGTCGAAGTCCAAGCGGAACTACTAGTAAGACCGAAGTCTCTGCTGCAAAACATAAATAAAGCAACGTGAGTACAAAGGTACTCAGCAAGACTTACATCAGATCCTATTATACATGCAGTAGTATCAAGAAGGTAATGTGGAGTTTAGTTGCAGCAAGCTAGCTTTGACTCTATGGCTATCCTGTTCTACGACTACCAGAACTTCTTGAGGTGATATGGTGCACACGAGTCCACTAGTCACCACACAATACACTACTATGGATTCATTCCCGTCTCCAGACGAGAAGGCCATCCATAGCACTCACAGTTGTCTTGAGCATTTTAGAGTATCCACTTCAAGTTGTCTATGTACCACGTAAGCATCCAAGAAGTCCATAACCGAGGACACGGCTATTCAATAGATCATGATAACCTTGCAGGGTGTACTTCTTCACACACGCCTCGCCACTTACCGCCATATACACGCCATGTATCTCGAAACCTTCAAGCGAAGCTTTGGCGAGGGTGTCGGCCACGACCGACTAACCACACAAGACTCTAGTCCGTGCTTATCGCCTATTCGGGTTCCATCCGCAAGGAGATCCGGCGGGTGTCGCCACGGCCCCAAACGATGTGAGCAGGGTTCCCAAGCCCACCATCCGGGTGCCACTTGGTACACCGTGCCACCTGTGCCTAGTCTGTCCCAAGCCCACCCTGCCGGGTGCCACTCGGTAGAAAATAGCACTACCTACAAACACCAGAAACTAGTTGCGACTCCTAGACAGAGATCAAGTCGGTTAATAAGTCGAGAGGGCTTGGAGCACCCGGAGCCCAATGTGTGGTAGTATCGAGTCATTGGACAACGTACATAGAACTCAGTGCTTAAGGACGGTTCCAGTGAGACAACCCACCATGTACTCCTACATGGCCTCTCACCGCTACCTTTACCAAATCGTGTTCACACAGTTCACTCTCAGCATCAGAACATAGGACTGCACTCCAATTAATTCCCAATGAATCAGACCTGACACAACTCTAAGCAATAGCAGGCATAGCATGGTAGGAACACAACATGGCTCAATCAACTCCTACACATGCTAGTGGGTTTTCAACTATTTACTGTGGCAATGACAGGTCATGCAGAGGAATGGGTTCAACTACCGCAGCACAAAGTAGCAGATGAATCGTTGTTGTCCTAATGAAATAACTGAGAGCAGGAGCGAGAGAGTAGGATTGTATCGGAATGAACAAGGGGGTTTGCTTTCCTGGTAAATCAACAAGGGAGGCACTTCTTCACAGACAGGTACTCTGGAACGTCTCCGGAGCAGGACCTATCGAGAAGGAACGGTGCCGGCAATCAATACACAATCATATGCAACAATATGATGCATGAACATGGCATGTAGATGTGATGCTGTTTGAGCTAATGCAACTGGTATTCAATTTGAATGAAGTCCATTTGAACCAAAGGTTCAAATGCAACTCCAAAATAAGCTCTTATAAATGCCATTTTAGTGTTTCACTTATACAGCAAGTATAAGTTGTTTTGTCATGAATGAAACTAGTACAGATGGATAGATTGAATTTTTCTGATAATTTTTCATATATAAATTATTTCAATCTGAGCTACGGTTGAATTTCTATGAATTTTTGAAGTTTTGAATATATTCTGGAATTTCCTGATTTATTTTAATTCCAGAAAATATAATATTGCGCCAGCATGACGTCATGCCTGCGTCTGCAGGTCAACCGGGGCTGACCAGGGTCAAACCTGATGTGTGGGGTCCACACGTCAGTGACACGGGGTTAAACAGGGGGTTATTTTAATCCTAATTAAAAGATTAGTGGCGCTGGGCCCACTGTCAGAGAGACAACTAATTAACTGAGTTAATTAGCGCTAACTAAACTAACACCTAAACTAAACAGGGCATGGCCCACGTGTCAGTGACCCTGGGGGGGGTCAAACCCCAGGTCAAACTAGTCAAACCCGTCGGCGGTTAGTCGCCGGCGAGACCCGCGGCGTACTTGTGCCCCGGGTTTCCTCTGTGGTGCTCCAAATGACGCACGGCTAGGCGCGTTGGAGAGCTAGCTCGATGGCGCGTCGGCCGGTGGCCATGGCTGGGCCTGGGATGGCCGGAGTCGACGGCGGCGAGCTCGGTTGCGGCCGCCGGAGTTCAGTCGTGCACGAGAGCGCGTTTGGAGCTCGAAGACGAGCGAAGCAAAGCGCTAGGGATGCTCTACGGGGCCTTACGAACTTGTTGGACTTGCCGGGGTGACCAAATGGTCACCGGAGCTGCTTCGACGGTGAGCTCGGCGGTGGCGAAGGTTCGGCCATGGTGGGGAGGAGGGTTACGGCGTGCGGCCAGCTACACGGAGAGAGGGGAACGGTGGCGGAGCTCACCACGGTTGCAGCGGGCGTCGAAGCGGGCTCGGGGACGACCGGACGGCGACGACGCGGCGATGGCGATATGCGGCGGCCGGAGGCGAAGACGATGGCGATGGCGGCGCTCCAAGGCTTCCCGCGTCACGTGGCTCGACGGGGAGGTAGCAGACGGCGGCGCGGAACTTGCAGACACGGAGAGAGAGCGAGGGGGAGACGGTGGCCACGGCGGCGCAGCAGCGACGCCTCCGGCAAGGCCGGTGAAGAGAGGGAGAGGGAGCCAGAGGAGGAGGGGGAAATGAGAGAGAGGGAGAGAGGTGCGGGGCGGCGCGTGGCGTCATTCCAGGGCATCCAGGGCGACGGGGAGGACGAAGCAGGAGGTGGCCGGGCACGTGGCCGCACTGGCTATGGCGCGGGCACGCACCTGCTTGGCGAGGGGGGGAAGACGACAGAGGGGGAGGCGGGCTGGGCCGGGGCTGGCCAGCTGGGCCGACCAGGCCGCACAGGAGCTGGGCCGCAGGGGAGGTAAGTTCAGGTAAGGGTTTTATCCCCTTTTGTTTTCTTTTCTAATATTCTGACATTTGTTTGATTTATTTAAAATACTAAATCATTTTATTTTCTTATGCCAATTTTTGTAGGAGCTATTTATATTATTCCAGGGCTCCTCAACAAAAGGCACAACTTTTGGACAATATTATATATATATAATAATATATATCCAAGGCAAATAATTACTGCATTAATTCCAGATGGCCAAAAATAAATACTTCTGAGCTCCCAAAAATATTAGTTGGAATTTTACCTCTGACCAATATTTTTAGAGAAAACAGGAACATTTTCTTGGGCCAAATTGAAGCAATTTTTATTTGGGTCATTTCCAAAAATGATTCTGAGGGTTTCAAAATTCCCCATTTCAATATTAAATGGAATTTAAACATGATGCACAAATGACTAGCTAGTCTAGGTCATACTAGACTAGGGATGTGACAACTCGCCTCACTTGAAAGAATCTCGCCCCGAGATTCTGTGGGTCGACGGAAAGAAAGCGGGTACTCAATGAAGACAATCTTCTCGCCCCTGTGGCTTTCTCTCGGAATGATGAGACCATCGAACCATGAGAAACTTGATGTTTCGACGTCGGGTAACACGCCCGCTTGATCAAGAATGCGAACCGGGTACTCTCGGTATGTGAGGTTATCTTGGAGATCAAGCGTTTCATGGTCCACTCCGCGGATGGGATCCGAGAAGCAACGCCTGAGTTGAGAGACGTGGAAGACATCATGAACTCGAGAAAGATGTGGGGGTAGTTCCAATTGGTAGGCAACCTCTCCTCGTTTAGCGAGAATGCGAAAGGGACCAATGTAACGAGGAGCCAACTTGCCCTTGATACCGAAACGATGGGTACCCTTCAAAGGAGTAACCCGAAGGTAAGCCTTGTCGCCAACTTCATAAGCCACTTCCTTATGACGACGGTCATACTGGCTCTTTTGACGAGATTGGGCTGTTTTCAAATTCTCACGAATGATGCGAACTTGCTCTTCCGCCTCTGGATCATATCCGTCCAAAGAATTGTCTTTCACGGTTTGACCAGTTCAAAGGTGTTCGACATCTTCGCCCATAGAGAATCTCAAAAGGAGCTTTCTTGAGACTGGATTGATAGCTATTGTTGTAAGCAAACTCGGCAAAAGGAAGACATTTCTCCCAATCCATACCGAATGAGATAACGCAAGCTCTAAGCATGTCTTCGAGAATTTGGTTGACCCTTTCCACTTGACCACTTGACTGAGGGTGGAAAGCGGTACTGAAGAAAAGATGGGTTCCCATGGCAGTTTGGAAACTCTCCCAGAAATGAGAAGTGAAAAGACTGCCACGGTCTGAATTGATCTCTAGTGGAACACCATGAAGTGATACTATTCGAGAAATATATAAGTCAGCGAGCTGACTAGCAGTGATGCTCTCTCGAACAGGCAGGAAGTGAGCCACTTTGGAGAGACGATCAATGACTACGAAGATAGCATTATTCCCTTTCTTGGTCCTGGGAAAGCCGGTGATGAAGTCCATACCAACTTTATCCCATTTCCATTCAGGAATAGCTAAAGGCTGAAGGGTGCCAGCAGGTCTTTGATGCTCTGCCTTAACGCGACGACAAACATCACAGATAGCAATAAACTGAGCGATTTCTCTCTTCATCCTAGTCCACCAAAACCTCTGGCGTAGGTCCTGATACATCTTAGTACTACCGGGATGAATTGTGAGAGGAGATTCATGCGCCTCCTTAAGAATCAATTGTCGCAGATGTTGATTCTTGGGAACCACCAAACGATTCTCAAAGAAGACAACCCCACGATCATCCATAGAGAAACAACCACCCATTCCCTTCTTAATGTTTCTCTTGATCCGAGAAATTCCCGTGTCTTGCTTTTGAGCAGCGACAATCCGATCTTCAAGATCAGGTTTCGCCACCAAGGTAGAGAGGAATCCGTGGGGAGCAATGTGAAGATTAAGCTTACAGAATTCCTCATGAAGAAGTGGTTGGCCTTGCTGCAACATGAGATTGTTGCAATAGGATTTACGGCTTAACGCATCAGCCATGACATTGGCTTTGCCTGGGGTGTAGGTAATCCCTAGATCATAATCTGTGATCAACTCCAACCAACGCCTTTGCCTAAGGTTCAAATCTGGTTGGGTGAAGATATACTTGAGACTCGTGATCGTGTAGATCTCGCAACGCGTTTACCAAGAAGGTAATGTCGCCAGTCTTGAGTGCATAGACTACGGCCGCAAGCTCTAGATCATGTGAAGGATAATTCTCCTCATGTGGATGCAACTCGACGAGATGCATAGGCAATCACATGACGATCCTGCATAAGAATGCAACCTAGTCCCCTGTCGTGAGGCGCCGCAGAGATAACAAAGTCTTTAGTGAAACCGTGGCACCAAGTATGGGAGCAGAAGTCAGGCGTCTTTTCAGTTCCTGAAAACTGTACTCACACTGTGGGGACCACTCAAACTTTTTATCTTTCTTGAGAAGTTCCGTGAGGGGTTTAGCTACTTTGGAGAAGTTTTCAACAAAGAGGCAACAATAGCTGGCTAGACCAAGGAAACTCCTAACTTGTTTAACGGCTTCAGGTGGAGTCCAATCAAGAACGGCCTGAACTCTCTCGGGATTGACAACAATGCCCTTACCAGAGATTACGTGGCCTAAGTAGGTCACTTCTGGCAACCAATATTCACACTTGGAGAACTTGGCATAAAGGCGGTGCTCTCTGAGTTTTTCTAGCACAAGTCTAAGATGTTCGGCATGCTCTTCCTCATTCTTCGAGTAAATAAGAATATCATCGAGGTAAACCACGACAAATTTATCTAAGTACTCCATGAAGATCGAGTTCATCAAGCGGGAGAATGTAGCTGGAGCGTTGGTTAAACCAAAGGACATGACGGTGTACTCATACTGGCCATAACGAGTAACAAAGGCTGTTTGGGGAATGTCTCCATTCTCGATCTTGATTTGATGGTAGCCTAACCTCAAATCCATCTTGAAAAGATCGAGGATCCAGCGAGCTGATCATACAGATCGTTGATCTCGGGAGCGGATACTTGTTCTTTATCGTGACCAAATTAACGGACGATAATCTACAACCATCCGTCCGTACCATCCTTCTTCTTGACGAAGAGGACGGGCAAGCCTAAGGAGAAGAACTAGGACGGATGAAACCCTTTGCAAGGACTCATCAAGTTGTTTCTAAGCTCGGCTAGTTCTAAGGGTGCCATCTTATAAGGTCTCCTAGAGATTGGGAAGGTTCCCGGATAAGATCTATGATTAACTCTACATCTCCGCTGTGGAACACCGGCAGTTCCTCCGAAAACATCCGGAAAGTCACGGACTATCGGGATATCTTCCAGTGTCCGGAAGAGGGCTGGCATTAAGAGAATAGAGTTGACGCTTGCAACTCTAGTGGAGACAGTGACTATCTTGCCGATGGGTGTGTAAGCTGAAGCAGACCTAGTGAAAAAATCAATCTTGGCATGATGAGCTGTCATCCAGTCCATACCCAAGATGATGTTAATATCTGAAGACTTGAGGGCTACAAGTGAGGCAAGGAATACAAGTCTGTCAACAAGGATTTCATTACCATGGCTTACACAAGAAGTTTGCCATTTGGATCCAGGAGTTTGAATGACTAGCGGAGAGGGCATATCACAAAATGATATGTTGTGCAAGTTAGCATAGCTTTCAGAAATGAAGGAATGAGATGCTCCAGTATTGAATAGAACTGAGGCGGGATGACAGTTGACAAGGAGGGTACCAAGAACGACATCCGGATCATCATGAGCGTCCTTAGCTGTGACGTGATGCACACATCCACGTTCAGCGGGAGCTGACTTGACACTGATCGTCTTGCTTGATGGCTTAACACAGCCAACAGTCTTCTCGGGCTGGGGTGGAGCATAACTGGCTTGAGAGCAGTCACGTGCATAGTGTCCTGGCTCTCCGCATGTGAAGCAAGTCCCTGAAGTAGGACGTGGACCCGCATTGACAAGTGGTCTACCAATAGGCCTGGGTGGAGCATATAACTGAACTTGGTGAGGCGCCATATGGGAAGGCCTCGGTGAATATTCACGGTTGTGCTTACGAGACTCCTCGTAAGTGAGCTGAGATGTCTCTGCATTAATGGCCTTGTTCACAAGAGCCTGGAATGTATCACAATGGTGCAGGTGGAGGTCACGACGCAACTTGGGGTTGAGACCCTTCCGGAATCTAGCCTGCTTCTTGGCGTTCGTGGACACCTCTTCTGTGGCATAACGGGCGAGGTTCTCAAACTCTCGCTATAAGCATCAACAGCATCTTACTGGGTGAAACTACAAAACTCTTCTCTCTTGCGATCGATGAGGGCTTCAGAATGTGATGCTCATAAAAGCCTCGAGTGAAATCCTCTAGGTTGAATCGACCAGCTGGAAGCATAGCCTCATAGTTCTGCCACCAAAGACTAGCATGACCTTCCAAGTGGTATGCAGCATAGGTGACCTTGTCACTTTCAGCTACGTCGCAGAGCGGAGCTATGCGTGTGATACTACGGAGCTGGGCCATCAGCATCGAGTGGCTCGATGGAATGATGAAAGGTAGGTGGGTGCAAGCTTAATGAAGTCATGAATGGTTGCGACACTTTGGACTGATGTGCGGTGTTCTCTTCGACACGTGCTAACAAACGGTTAGACTCACGCTTGTTCCTTCCATCCCTAACATAAACTTTGCCAATGAAGGCTGGTCGGAGGATCCTCATCCCTACCACCTCCGTGGTTCGCTACGAGCAATGTAACTTCGCTTGACCGATGACATCCCGAGAAACGAAACCAAGGACGGAATCAACATCACTACATCTTGAAAAATGTAGGACAATCAAATTAGTAACTCTCAAACTCCTGGGGCAATTCTGGCAGCATAACGGCAGTAAAATGCTCAAATGAGACATTCTGCAAAAGACGGGGTAGCACCATACTCAACATCATCATTCAAAGGTTCTGGGATAATACTAAACAGGCTACACCGAAGGTAATCAAAAACTGGGGTATGACTCTGATCAACCAATCCTATGGGACTACGGAATAGTAACACGTGATCCTGATAGACAGAAGAGATAGCCTAGTTCCTTAACCCCGTAGGAAAGATAGGACGACTCAGATCGAGGCCATGAGGTAAAGAAGTAAAAGAGCCTTACGCTCCCTACCACAATCAATTTCTATATAACTAAAGCATTTCTAGACTCAACTTCACCAGGTTGGCTTGGAAATCCTACAGCAGTCAAAGCTCGATACCAAAGCTGTCGGGACCCCGATCCTAAGTCACACCGATCTAGCATGTAACACATCATATCACTTTATGCACTCACGATCAGTATTCCCACGGTGTCGCTTACCATGGCCCGGACCGCTTACGCCTTTTGGCTCACGATATGATAGTGTCGCTAGCATCCATATGACAAAGAACCCGGCCGACATGGCTAGTCCTGAACCCAAAGCGGCGCTTAACCTATGGGAACCGCATACATGAATCACATCGAGCATGTCGGTCATCAACGATAAACTCGGGCTGTAGCACTGGGCTAACAGACTAATAACACCAAGGTGACATTTCAAGGGATGTATATAGGAACGAAGTGAAACACATGCCGCCACCAAGTGTCCAAGTAGTAGTGTTGGGCTAGCAGGACTCCGTGAACCGGCAGAAGCGGACTACTATCGCCGTAAGCGAGACTACATTTCCCCATAAGAGAGGCTACCAAGGATAAACAACTAGGTTGTCGGATCCCACACATAGCAATACAAGTCACACGTATGCATAACAAGCAAGTATGTGCTGTACAACATGGCATCACAACATAACGCAAACTCATATAGGTAAAAGCTCAGAAGAGCCACATAGAATTAAATACAAACAGGGGTCACATGACCCATCATTCAGAGCATACAAGCAACAAGTGGAAGCATTACATGTCCGAGTACGCATAACTACAAAAGAAAAAGGCTGAGAAGCCCGACTATCTACAAGACCCTCCTAAGGGTACAAGATCGCAGCTGAGGTAACAAGCTACTCGTCAAGTCCAAGCGAACTACTAGTAAGACCAAGTCTCCGCTGCAAAACATAAATAAAGCAACGTGAGTACAAAGGTACTCAAGAAGACTTACATCAGATCCTATTATACATGCAGTAGTATCAAGAAGGTAATGTGGAGTTTAGTTGCAGCAAGCCAGCTTTGACTCGTGGCTATCCTGTTCTACGACTACCGAACTTCTTGAGGTGATATGGCGACACGAGTCCACTAGTCACCACACAATACACTACTATGGATTCATTCCCGCTCCATACGAGAAGGCCATCCATAGCACTCACAGCTTGTCTTGAGCATTTTAGAGTATCCACAAGTTGTCTATGTACCACGAAGCATCCAAGAAGTCCATAACCGAGGACACGGCTATTCAATAGATCATGATAACCCCGCAGGGTGTACTTCTTCACACACGCCTCGCCACTTACCGCCATATACACGCCATGTATCTCGCAACCTTCAAGCGGAAGCTCGGCGAGGGTGTCGCCACGACCGACTAACCACACAAGACTCTAGTCCGTGCTTATCGCCTATTCGGTTCCATCCGCAAGGAGATCCGCCGGGTGTCGCCACGGCCCCAAACGATGTGAGCAGGGTTCCCAAGCCCACCATCCGGTGCCACTTGGTACACCGTGCCACCTGTGTTTAGTCTGTCCTAAGCCCACCTCGCCGGGTGCCACTGTAGAAAAATAGCATTACCTACAAACACCGAAACTAGTTGCGACTCTCGGACAGAGATCAAGTTGGTTAATAAGTCGAGAGGGCTTGGAGCGCCTTGAGCCCAATGTGTGGTAGTATCGAGTCATTGGACAACATACATAGAACTCAAGGCTTAAGGACGGTTCAAAGGAGACAACCCACCATGTACTCCTACATGGCCTCTCACCGCTACCTTTACCAAATCGTGTTCACACAGCTTCACTCTCAAAGATCGTAACATAGGACTGCACTCCAATTAATTCCCAATGAATCGCACACGACACAACTCTAAGCAATAGCAGGCATAGCATGGTAGGAACACAACATGGCTCAATCAACTCCTACACATGCTAGTGGGTTTTTGAAGGAAATATGCCCTAGAGGCAATAATAAATGTTATTATTTATTTCCTTATATCATGATAAATGTTTATTATTCATGCTAGAATTGTATTAACCGGAAACATAATACATGTGTGAATACATAAACCTACAGAGTGTCACTAGTATGCCTCTACTTGACTAGCTCGTTAATCAAAGATGGTTATGTTTCCTAACCATGAACAAGGAGTTGTTATTTGATTAATGGGATCACATCATTGGTTGAATGATCTGATTGACATGACCCATTCCATTAGCATAGCACCTGATCGTATAGTTTGTTGCTAGTGCTTTTCTTCATGACTTATACATGTTCCTATGACTATGAGATTATGCAACTCCGCTTGCCCGAGGAACACTTTTGGTGCTACCAAACGTCACAACGAATCGGGTGATTATAAAGGTACATTACAGGTGTCTCCGAAGGTACATGTTGGGTTGGCATATTTCGAGATTAGGATTTGTCACTCCGATTGTCGGAGAGGTATCTCTGGGCCCTCTCGGTAATGCACATCACATAAGCCTTGCAAGCATTGCAACTAAATGTGTTAGTTGTGAGATGATGTATTACGGAACGAGAAAAGAGACTTGCCAAGAACGAGATTGAACTAGGTATTGATACCGACGATCGAATCTCGGGCAAGTAACATACCGATGACAAAGGAACAACGATGTTGTTATGCGGTCTCGACCGATAAAGATCTTCGAGAATATGTAGGAACCAATATGGGCATCCAGGTCCCGCTTATTGGTTATTGACCGAGAGGTGTCTCGGTCATGTCTACATAGTTCTCGAACCCGTAGGGTCCGCACGCTTAACGCTTCGATGATGCTATTATGAGTTTATATGATATTGATGTACCAAGGTTGTTCGAGTCCCTGATGAGATCACGGACATGACGAGGAGTCTCAAATGGTCGAGACATAAAGATTGATATATTGGAAGCCTATGTTTGACTCCGAATCACTCCGGTGAAATTGGGAATTTTACCGAGTACCGGGGTTACCGGAACCTCCCGGGGGTCAATGGGCCTTGATGGGCCTTAGTGGGAAAGAGAAAGGGGCCATATGCTGGCGCAGCCTTCCCCTTCCCTAGTCCTATTAGGATTAGGAGAAGGGGTGGCGCCTCTCTCCCTTTCCCTTGGTCAAACCCTAGTTGGACTAGGATTGGGAGGAATCCTTACCCGGTGGGAGTAGGACTCCCAGCGCAGCCATAGGTGGCCGGCCAGCCCTCCCTTCCCTCCTTTATATACAGGGCAGGGGCACCCCATGACACACAAGTTGATCATTGAGATCGTTCTCAGCCGTGTGCGGTGCCCCTTCCACCAAACTACACCTCGAATATACCGCTGCGGAGCTTAGCGAAGCCCTGCGCCGGTGGAACATCAACATCGCCACCACGCCGTCAGGTCGACGAAACTCTCCTCAACACTCGGCTGGATCGGAGTTCGAGGGACGCCATCGAGCTGAACGTGCAGAACTCGGAGGTGCCGACGCTCGTACTTGGATCGTTGGATCGGGAAGAAGTACGACTACTTCCTCACGCTATGCCAACGCTCTGCTGCTGGTCTACGAGGGCACGAGACAACACTCTCATCTCGCTGCTATGCATCACCATGGTCTTGCGTGATCGTAGGAAATTTTTGAAATTACTACGCTCCCCAACAAAGGGTATCGAGCCTGGTTTTATGCGTTGATGTCATATGCACGAGTAGAACACAAGTGAGTTGTGGGCGATACAAGTCATACTACCTACCAGCATGTCATACTTTGGTTCAGCGGTATTGTGAGATGAAGCGCCCGACCGACATTACGCAGACGCTTACGCGAGACTGGTTTCACCGCTGTGAGCACTCGCTGCTTAAAGGTGACCGGCGGGTGTCTGCTCTCTCACTTTAGTTGAACGAGAGGGCTACGCCCGTCCTTGAGAAGGTTAAACGGAGTCTATTTGACGAAGTATCGCTGTGGTTTTGATGCGAGGTAAGAACGGTTCTTGCTCAGCCCGTAGCAGCCACGTAAAACTTGCAACAACAAAGTAGAGGACGCCTAACTTGTTTTTGCAGGGCATGTTGTGATGTGATATGGTCAAGACGTGATGCTATATTTTATTGTATGAGATGATCATGTTTTGTAACCGAAGTTATCGGCAATCGGCAGGAGCCATATGGTTGTCGCTTATTGTATGAAATGCAACGCCATGTAATTGCTTTACTTTATCACTAAGTAGTAGCGATAGTCGAGAAGCAATAGTTGGCGAGACGACAACGATGCTACGATGGAGATCAAGGTGTCGCTACCGGTGACGATGGTGATCATGACGGTGCTTCGAGATGGAGATCACAAGCACAAGATGATGATGGCCATATCATATCACTTATATTGATTGCATGTGATGTTAATCCTTTATGCATCTTATTTTGCTTTGATTGACGGTAGCATTATAAGATGATCCTTACTAAATTATCAAGAAGTGTTCTCCCGAGTATGCACCGCTATGCGAAAGTTCTTCGTGCCGAGACACCACGTGATGATCGGGTGTGATAGGCTCTACGCTCAAATACAACGGTGCAAAACAGTTGCACACGCGAATACTCAGGTTATACTTGACGAGCTATGCATATAAGATATGACCTCGAACACGGAGACCGAAGGTCGAGCGTGAATCATATAGTAGATATGATCAACATATTGATGTTCACCATTGAAACTACTCCATCACACGTGATGATCGGTCATGGTGTAGTTGATATGGATCACGCAATCACTTAGAGAATTGAGGATATTTTTCTAAGTGGGAGTTCTTAAGTAATATGATTAATTGAACTTAAATTTATCATGAACTTAGTACCGATAGTATCTTGCTTGTCTATGATGTGTAGATAGATGGCTCGTGCTGTTGTTCCGTTGAATTTTAATGTTCCTTGAGAAAGCAAAGTTGAAAGATGATGGCAGCAATTACACGGACTGGGTCCGAATTTGAGGATTATCCTTATTGCTGCATTAAAAGAATTACGCCCCGAAGCACCGTTAGGTGCCGGCCTGGTGCAAGGGCTGCGCCGAAGTTGTGAACGTCCGCAAAGCAAAGCTGATGACTACTCTATAGTTCAGTGTGCCATGCTTTACGGCTTAGAACCGGGACTTCAACGTCGTTTTGAACACCATGGAGCATATGAGATGTTCCAGAGTTGAAGTTAATATTCCAAGCGTAATGCCCGGATTGAGAGATATGAAGTCTCCAATAAGTTCTATAGCTGTAAGATGGAGGAGAACGGTTCACAAGTGAGCATATACTCGTAATGTCCGGATATAACAATCACTTGATTCAACTGGGAGTTAATCTTCCGGATGATTGCGCCATTGATGTAATTCTCAATCACGCCACCAAGCTACAAGAGCTTCGTGATGAACTATAATATGCAAGGGATGACCAAAACAATGCCCGAGCTCTTCGCGATGCCGAAAGTCATGGAGGTAGAAATCAAAAGGAGCATCAAGTGTTGATGGTTAACAAAACCACTAGTTTCAAGAAAAGGGCAAAGGAAAGAAAAGGAAACTTCAAAAGAGCGGCAAGCAAGTTGCTGATCAAGAGAAGAAACCCAAGTCTGGTCCTTTGCTCAAACTCGAGTGCTTCTATTGCAAGCAGGCTGGTCATCGAAGCGGAACTGCCCCAAGTATTTGGCGGATAAGAAGGATGGCAAGGTTAACAAAGGTATATGTGATATACATGTTATTGATGTGTACCTTACTAATACTCGCAGAGCACTGGTATTTGATACTGGTTACATTGCTAATATTTGCAACTCAAACAGGGCTACGGATTGCTTAAGATTGGCTAAGGACGAGGTGACGATGCGCTGTGGAAATGGTTCCAAAGTCGATGTGATCGCAATCGGCACGCTACCTCTACATCTACCTTCGGATTAGTATTAGACCTAAATAATTGTTATTTAGTACCATCGCTGAGCATGAACATTATATCTGGATCTTGTTTGATGCGAGACGGTTATTCATTTAAATCGAGAATAATGGTTGTTCTATTTATATGAATAATATCTTTTATGGTCATGCACCATTGAAGAATGGTTTGTTTTACTTAATCTTGATAGTAGTGATACACATATTCATAATGTTGAAACCAAAAGATGCAGAGTTGATAATGATGGTGCAACTTATTTGTGGCAATCGCCGCTTAGGTCATATCGGTGTAAAGCGCATGAAGAAACTCCATGCCTTGATGGACTTTTGGAGTCACTTGATTATGAATCACTTGGCACTTATGTAACCGTGCCTTATGGGCAAGATGACTAAAACACCGTTCTCCGGAACTATGGAGAGAGCAACAGATTTATTGGAAATCATACATACCGATGTATGTGGTCCAATGAATGTTGAGGCTCGTGGCGGATATCGTTATTTTCTCACCTTCACAGATGATTTGAGCAGATATGGGTATATCTACTTAATGAAACACAAGTCTGAAACATTTGAAAAGTTCAAAGAATTTCAGAGTGAAGTGGAAAATCATCGTAACAAGAAAATAAAGTTTCTACGATCTGATCGTGGAGGAGAATATTTGAGTTACGAAGTTTGGCCTACATTTGAAACAATGCGAATAGTTTCGCAACTTACGCCACCGGAACACCACAACGTAATGGTGTGTCCGAACGTCGAATCGTATTTTATTAGATATGGTGCGATCTATGATGTCTCTTACTGATTTACCGCTATCGCTTTGGGGTTATGCTTTAGAGACGGCTACATTCACTTTAAATAGGGCACCATCTAAACTGCTGAGACGACGCCTTATGAACTGTGGTTTGGCAAGAAACCAAAGTTGTCGCTTTTGAAAGTTTGGGGCTGCGATGCTTATGTGAAAAGCTTCAACCTGATAAGCTCGAACCCAAATCGGAGAAATGTGTCTTCATAGGATACCCAAAGGAGACAGTTGGGTACACCTTCTATCACAGATCCAAGGCAAGATTTTTGTTGCTAAATTCGGAAACTTTTTGAGAAAGAGTTTTCACGAAAGAAGTGAGTGGGAGGAAAGTAGAACTTGATGAGATAATCTGTATCTACTCCCTTATTGAGAAGTAGTACATCACGTAAAACAGTTTCGTGACACCTACACCAAATAGGGAGGAAGCTAATGATGATGATCATGAAACTTCAGATCAAGTTTCTACAGAACTTCAGAGATCAACCAGAGCAAGATCCGCACTGAGTGGTACGGTAATCCTATTTTGGAAGTCATGTTATCGAACATGATGAACCCACGAACTATGAAGAAGAATGGTGAGCCCAGATTCCACAAAATGGCTTGAGGCCATGAAATCTGAGATGGGATCCATGTATGAGAACAAAGTGTGGACTTTGGTTGACTTGCCCGATGATCGGCAAGCAATTGAGAATAAATGGATCTTCAAGAAGAAGACCGACGCTGATGGTAATGTTATCGTCTATAAAGCTCGACTTGTTGCAAAAGGTTTTCGACAAGTTCAAGGGATTGACTACGATGAGACCTTCTCACCAGAAGCGATGCTTAAGTCCGTCTCGAATCATGTTAGCAATTGCCGATTTTATGATTATGAAATTTGGCAAATGGATGTTAAAACTGCATTCCTGAATGGATTTTGGAAGAAGAGTTGTATATGATGCAACCGAAGGTTTTGTCGATCCAAAGGAGCTAACAAAGTGTGCAAGCTCCAGCGATCCATTTATGGACTGGTGCAAGCCTCTCGGAGTTGGAATAAACGCTTTGATAGTGTGATCAAAGATTTGGTTTTATCTGAGACTTTTGGAGAAGCTCTGATTTACAAGAAAGTGAGTGGAGCTCAGAGCATTTCTCGATATTATATGTGGATGACATATTATTGATCGGAAATGATATAGAATTTCTGGATAGCATAAAGGGATACTTGAATAAGAGTTTTCGATGAAAGACCTCGTGAAGCTGCTTACATATTGGGCATTAAGATCTATAGAGATAGATCAAGACGCTTAATAGGACTTTCACAAAGCACATACCTTGATAAAGTTTTGAAAAAGTTCAAATGGATCGTGCAAAGAAAGGGTTCTTGCCGGTATTACAAGGTGTGAAGTTGAGTAAGACTCAATGCCCCACCACCGCAGAAGATAGAGAAAAATGAAAGATGTTCCTATGCTTCAGCCATAGGCTCTATCATGTATGCAATGCTGTGTACTGACTGATGTGTGCCTTGTCTGTAAGTTTAGCAGCAGGTACCAAAGTAATCCAGAGTGGATCATCGACAGCGGTAAAGAACATCCTTAAGTACTTGAGAAGAACTAAGGATATGTTTCTCATTTATGGCGGTGACAAAGAGCTCATCGTAAACGGTTACGCCGATGCAAGTTTTGACATCGATCCGGACGATTCTAAATCGCAAACCGGATACGATTTACATTAAACGGTGGAGCTGTCGGTTGGTGCAGTTCCAAACAAAGCGCCGCGCGGGATCTACATGTGAAGTTGAGTACATAGCTGCTTCGAAGCAGCAAATGAAGGAGTCGGATGAAGGAGTTCATAACCCATCTAGGTGTTGTACCTAGTGTATCGGGTCCAATGAAAATCTTTTGTGACAATATCGTGCAATTGCCTTGGCAAAGGAATCCAGATTTCACAAGAGAACCAAGCACATCAAAAGACGCCTCAACTCCATCCGGATTTGGTCCGGTGGGAGACATAGAGATATGCAAGATACATACGGATCTGAATGTTGCGACCGCTGACTAAGCCTCTTCCACGAGCAAAACATGATCAGCACCAAGACTCCATGGGTGTTAGAATCATTTGTGTAATCTAGATTATTGACTCTAGTGCAAGTGGGAGATCAAGGAAATATGCCCTAGAGGCAATAATAAATGTTATTATTTATTTCCTTATATCATGATAAATGTTTATTATTCATGCTAGAATTGTATTAACCGGAAACATAATACATGTGTGAATACATAAACCTACAGAGTGTCACTAGTATGCCTCTACTTGACTAGCTCGTTAATCAAAGATGGTTATGTTTCCTAACCATGAACAAGGAGTTGTTATTTGATTAATGGGATCACATCATTGGTTGAATGATCTGATTGACATGACCCATTCCATTAGCATAGCACCTGATCGTATAGTTTGTTGCTAGTGCTTTTCTTCATGACTTATACATGTTCCTATGACTATGAGATTATGCAACTCCTGCTTGCCCGAGGAACACTTTGGGTGCTACCAAACGTCACAACGAATCGGGTGATTATAAAGGTACATTACAGGTGTCTCCGAAGGTACATGTTGGGTTGGCATATTTCGAGATTAGGATTTGTCACTCCGATTGTCGGAGAGGTATCTCTGGGCCCTCTCGGTAATGCACATCACATAAGCCTTGCAAGCATTGCAACTAAATGTGTTAGTTGTGAGATGATGTATTACGGAACGAGAAAAGAGACTTGCCAAGAACGAGATTGAACTAGGTATTGATACCGACGATCGAATCTCGGGCAAGTAACATACCGATGACAAAGGGAACAACGATGTTGTTATGCGGTCCGACCGATAAAGATCTTCGAGAATATGTAGGAACCAATATGGGCATCCAGGTCCCGCTATTGGTTATTGACCGAGAGGTGTCTCGGTCATGTCTACATAGTTCTCGAACCCGTAGGGTCCGCACGCTTAACGCTTCGGATGATGTTATTATGAGTTTATATGATATTGATGTACCAAGGTTGTTCGAGTCCTGATGAGATCACGGACATGACGAGGAGTCTCAAATGGTCGAGACATAAAGATTGATATATTGGAAGCCTATGTTTGACTCGGAATCACTCCGGTGAAATTGGGAATTTTACCGAGTACAGGGGTTACGGAACCTCCCGGGGTCAATGGGCCTTGATGGGCCTTAGTGGGAAAGAGAAAGGGGCCATATGCTGGCGCAGCCTTCCCCTTCCCTAGTCCTATTAGGATTAGGAGAAGGTGGCGCCTCTCTCCCTTTCCCTTGGTCAAACCCTAGTTGGACTAGGATTGGGGAGGAATCCTACTCCGGTGGGAGTAGGACTCCCCAGCGCAGCCATAGGTGGCGGCCAGCCCTCCCCTTCCCTCCTTTATATACAGGGCAGGGGCACCCCATGACACACAAGTTGATCATTGAGATCGTTCCTCAGCCGTGTGCGGTGCCCCTTCCACCAAACTACACCTCGAATATACCGCTGCGGAGCTTAGGCGAAAGCCTGCGCCGGTGGAACATCAACATCGCCACCACGCCGTCGGTCGATTTAAACTCTCCTCAACACTCGGCTGGATCGGAGTTCGAGGGACGCCATCGAGCTGAACGTGTGCAGAACTCGGAGGTGCCGACGCTCGGTACTTGGATCGGTTGGATCGGGAAGAAGTACGACTACTTCCTCTACGCTGCGCCAACGCTTCCGCTGCTGGTCTACGAGGGTACGAGACAACACTCTCATCTCGTTGCTAT
This sequence comes from Aegilops longissima, assembly GCA_021605205.1. Taxonomy (NCBI): domain Eukaryota; kingdom Viridiplantae; phylum Streptophyta; class Magnoliopsida; order Poales; family Poaceae; genus Aegilops; species Aegilops longissima. The sequence goes on from CM038677.1 coordinate 306,548,628, forward strand.
GCATCACCATGGTCTTGCGTGATCGTAGGAAAATTTTTGAAATTACTACGCTCCCCAACAGTTTTCAACTATTTATCGTGGCAATGACAGTCATGCAGAGGAATGGGTTCAACTACCGCAGCACAAAGTAGCGATGAATCGTTGTTGTCCTAATGCAATAACCGAGAGCAGGAGCGAGAGAGTAGGATTGTATCGAAATGAACAAGGGGTTTGCTTGCTCGGTAAATCAACAAGGGAGGCACCGCTTCACGCATGTGTACTGAACGCCTCCTGAAAGGGACCTATCGAGAAGGAACGGTGCCGGCAATCAATACACAATCATATGCAACAATATGATGCATGAACATGGCATGTAGATGTGATGCTGTTTGAGCTAATGCAACTGGTATTCAATTTGAATGAAGTCCATTTGAACCAAAGGTTCAAATGCAACTCCAAAATAAGCTCTTATAAATGCCATTTTAGTGTTTCACTTATACAGCAAGTATAAGTTGTTTTGTCATGCATGAAACAAGTACAGATGGATAGATTGAATTTTTCTGATAATTTTTCATATATAAATTATTTCAATCTGAGCTACGGTTGAATTTCTATGAATTTTTGAAGTTTTGAATATATTCTGGAATTTCCTGATTTATTTTAATTCCACAAAATATAATATTGCGCCAGCATGACGTCATGCCTGCGTCTGCAGGTCAACCGGGGCTGACCAGGGTCAAACCTGACGTGTGGGGTCCACACGTCAGTGACACGGGGTTAAACAGGGGGTTATTTTAATCCTAATTAAAAGATTAGTGGCGCTGGGCCCACTGTCAGAGAGACAACTAATTAACTGAGTTAATTAGCGCTAACTAAACTAACACCTAAACTAAACAGGGCATGGCCCACGCGCTGCTGACTCGGGGGTCAAACCCAGGTCAAACTAGTCAAACCCGCCGCGGTTAGTCGCTTGGCGAGACCCGCGCGCATTTGTGCCCCGGTTTCTCTCGTGGTGCTCCAAATGACGCGCGGCTAGGCACGTTGGAGAGCCAGCTCGATGGCGCGTCGGCCGGTGGCCATGGCTGGGCCTGGGATGGCCGGAGTCGACAGCGGTGAGCTCGGTTGCGGCCGCCGGAGTTCGGTCGTGCACGAGAGCGCGTTTGGAGCTCGAAGACGAGCGAAGCAAAGCGCTAGGGATGCTCTACGGGGCCTTACGAACTTGTTGGACTTGCCGGGGTGACCAAATGGTCACCGGAGCTGCGTCGACGGCGAGCTCGGCGGCGGCGAAGGTTCGGCCATGGTGGGGAGGAGGGTTACGGCGTGCGGCCAGCTACACGGAGAGAGGGGAACGGTGGCGGAGCTCACCGCGGTTGCAGCGGGCGTCGAGGTGGGCTTGGGGACGACCGGACGGCGACGACGCGGCGATGGCGATCTGCGGCGGCCGGAGGCGAAGACGATGGCGATGGCGGCGCTCCAGGGCTTCCCGCCTCACGTGGCTCGACGGGGAGGTAGCAGACGGCGGCGTGGAACTTGCAGACACGGAGAGAGAACGAGGGGGAGACGGTGGCCACGGCGGCGAGCAGCGGCGTTCTCCCAAGGCCGGTGAAGAGAGGGAGAGGGAGCAGAGGAGGAGGGGAAATGAGAGAGAGGGAGAGAGGTGCGGGCGGCGCGTGGCGCTGCTCCTGTATGCCCAGGCGACGAGGAGGACGGGCAGAGGTGGCCGGGCACGTGGCCGTGGTGGCTGTGCGCTGGCACGATCTGCTTGGCGAGGGGGAAGACGACAGAGGGGAGGCGGGCTGGGCTGGGCTGGCCACTGGGCCGCCCAGCCGCATGAGAGCTGGGCGCAGGGAGGTAAGTTCAGGTAAGGGTTTTATCCCCTTTTGTTTTCTTTTCTAATATTCTGACATTTGTTTGATTTATTTAAAATACTAAATCATTTTATTTTCTTATGCCAATTTTTGTAGGAGCTATTTATATTATTCCAGGGCTCCTCAACAAAAGGCACAACTTTTGGACAATATTTTATATATATAATAATATATATCCAAGGCAAATAATTACTGCATTAATTCCAAATTGCCAAAAATAAATACTTCTGAGCTCCCAAAAATATTAGTTGGAATTTTACCTCTGACCAATATTTCTAGAGAAAACAGGAACATTTTCTTGGGCCAAATTGAAGCAATTTTTATTTGGGTCATTTCCAAAAATGATTCTGAGGGTTTCACAATTCCCCATTTCAATATTAAATGGAATTTAAACATGATGCACAAATGACTAGCTAGTCTAGGTCATACCAAACTAGGGATGTGACAACTCGCCCCCACTTGAAAGAATCTCATCCCGAGATTCAGGGGTCGACGGAAAGAAAGCGGGTACTCCAATGAAGACAATCTTCTCGCCCTGTGTGGCTTCTCTCGGAATGATGAGACCACTGAACCTTGAGAAACTTGATGTTCGACGAGGGTAACACGCCCGCTTGATCAAGAATGCGAACCGGTACTCTCGGTATGTGAGGTTATCTTGGAGATCAAGCGTTTCATGGTCCACTCATGGATGGGATCCGAGAAGCAACGCTCGAGTTGAGAGACGTGGAAGACATCATGAACTCGAGAAAGATGTGGGGGTAGTTCCAATTGGTAGGTAACCTCTTCTCGTTTAGCGAGAATGCGAAAGGGACCAATGTAACGAGGAGCCAACTTGCCCTTGATACCGAAACGATGGGTACCCTTCAAAGGAGTAACCCGAAGGTAAGCCTTGTCGCCAACTTCATAAGCCACTTCCTTATGACGACGGTCATACTGGCTCTTTTGACGAGATTGGGCTGTTTTCAAATTCTCACGAATGATGCGAACTTGCTCTTCTGCCTCCTGGATCATATCCGGTCCAAATAATTGTCTTTCACCGGTTTCTGACCAGTTCAAAGGTGTTCGACATCTTCGTCCATAGAGAATCTCAAAAGGAGCTTTCTTGAGACTGGATTGATAGCTATTGTTGTAAGCAAACTCGGCAAAATGAAGACATTTCTCCCAATCCATACCGAATGAGATAACGCAAGCTCTAAGCATGTCTTCGAGAATTTGGTTGAACCTTTCCACTTGACCACTTGACTGAGGGTGGAAAGCGGTACTGAAGAAAAGATGGGTTCCCATGGCAGTTTGGAAACTTTCCCAGAAATGAGAAGTGAAAAGACTGCCACGGTCTGAATTGATCTCTAGTGGAACACCATGAAGTGATACTATTCGAGAAATATATAAGTCAGCGAGCTGACTAGCAGTGATGCTCTCTCGAACAGGAAGGAAGTGAGCCACTTTGGAGAGACGATCAATGACTACGAAGATAGCATTATTCCCTTTCTTGGTCCTGGGAAAGCCGGTGATGAAGTCCATACCAACTTTATCCCATTTCCATTCAGGAATAGCTAAAGGCTGAAGGGTGCCAAGAGGTCTTTGATGCTCGCCTTAACGCTGACGACAAACATCACAGATAGCAATAAACTGAGCGATTTCTCTCTTCATCCTAGTCCACCAAAACCTCTGGCGTAGGTCCTGATACATCTTAGTACTACCGGGATGAATTGTGAGAGGAGATTCATGCGCCTCCTTAAGAATCAATTGTCGCAGATGTTGATCCTTGGGAACCACCAAACGATTCTCAAAGAAGACAACCCCACGATCATCCATAGAGAAACAACCACCCATTCCCTTCTTAATGTTTCTCTTGATCCGAGAAATTCCCGTGTCTTGCTTTTGAGCAGCGACAATCCGATCTTCAAGATCAGGTTTCGCCACCAAGGTAGAGAGGAATCCGTGGGGAGCAATGTGAAGATTAAGCTTACAGAATTCCTCATGAAGAAGTGGTTGGCCTTGCTGCAACATGAGATTGTTGCAATAGGATTTACGGCTTAACGCATCAGCCATGACATTGGCTTTGCCTGGGGTGTAGGTAATCCCTAGATCATAATCTGTGATCAACTCCAACCAACGTCTTTGCCTAAGGTTCAAATCTGGTTGGGTGAAGATATACTTGAGACTCTGGTGATCGGTGTAGATCTCGCAACGTTTACCAAGAAGGTAATGTCGCCAGGTCTTGAGTGCATAGACTACGGCTGCAAGCTCTAGATCATGTGTAGGATAATTCTCCTCATGTGGATGCAATCGACGAGATGCATAGGCAATCACATGACGATCCTGCATAAGAATGCAACCTAGTCCCTCGTCGTGAGGCGCCGAAGAGATAACAAAGTCTTTAGTGAAACCGTGGCACCAAGATGGGAGCAGAAGTCAGCGCCTTTTCAGTTCCTGAAAACTGTACTCACACTGTGGGGACCACTCAAACTTTTTATCTTTCTTGAGAAGTTCCGTGAGGGGTTTAGCTACTTTGGAGAAGTTTTCAACAAAGCGGCAACAATAGCTGGCTAGACCAAGGAAACTCCTAACTTGTTTAACGGTTTCAGGTGGAGTCCAATCAAGAACGGCCTGAACTCTCTCGGGATTGACAACAATGCCCTTACCAGAGATTACGTGGCCTAGGTAGGTCACTTCTGGCAACCAATATTCACACTTGGAGAACTTGGCATAAACGCGGTGCTCTTTGAGTTTTTCTAGCACAAGTCTAAGATGTTCGGCATGCTCTTCCTCGTTCTTCGAGTAAATAAGAATATCATCGAGGTAAACCACGACAAATTTATCTAAGTACTCCATGAAGATCGAGTTCATCAAGCGGGAGAATGTAGCTGGAGCGTTGGTTAAACCAAAGGACATGACGGTGTACTCATACTGGCCATAACGAGTAACAAAGGTTGTTTTGGGAATGTCTCCATTCCTGATCTTGATTTGATGGTAGCCTAACCTCAAATCCATCTTGGAAAAGACTGAGGATCCAGTGAGCTGATCATACAGATCGTTGATCCTAGGGAGCGGATACTTGTTCTTTATCGTGACCAAATTAACGGGACGATAATCTACAACCATTCGGTCCGTACCATCCTTCTTCTTGACGAAGAGGACGGGGCAAGCCCAAGGAGAAGAACTAGGACGGATGAAACCCTTTCGCAAGGACTCATCAAGTTGTTTCTTAAGCTCGCTAGTTCTAAGGGTGCCATCTTATAAGGTCTCCTAGAGATTGGGCGTTCCGGATAAGATCTATGATTTAACTCTACATCTCTCGCTGTGGAACACCGCAGTTCCTTCCGAAAACATCCGGAAAGTCGCGATCACCGGATATCTTCAAGGTCCGGAAGAGGGCTGGCATTAAGAGAATAGAGTTGACGCTTGCAACTCTAGTGGAGACAGTGACTATCTTGCCGATGGGTGTGTAAGCTGAATGCACCTAGTGAAAAATCAATCTTGGCATGATGAGCTGTCATCCACCCATACCCAAGATGATGTTAATATCTCAAGACTTGAGGGCTACAAGTGAGGCAAGGAATACAAGTCATCAACAAGGATTTCATTACCATGGCTTACACAAGAAGTTTGCCATTTGGATCCGTGGAGTTTGAATGACTAGCGGAGAGGGCATATCACAAAATGATATGTTGTGCAAGTTAGCATAGCTTTCAGAAATGAAGGAATGAGATGCTCCAGTATTGAATAGAACTGAGGCGGGATGACAGTTGACAAGGAGGGTACCAAGAACGACATCCGGATCATCATGAGCGTCCTTAGCTGTGACGTGATGCACACATCCATGTTCAGCGGGAGCTGACTTGACACTGATCGTCTTGCTTGATGGCTTAACACAGCCAATAGTCTTCTCGGGCTGGGGTGGAGCATAACTGGCTTGAGAGCAGTCACGTGCATAGTGTCCTGGCTCTCCGCATGTGAAGCAAGTCCCTGAAGTAGGACGTGGACCCGCATTGACAAGTGGTCTACCAATAGGCCTGGGTGGAGCATATAACTGAACTGGGTGAGGCGCCATATGGGATGGCCTCGGTGAATATCCGGGTGGAAGAGCAGAGTTCGGAATCCAAATCCGGCGCTTCTGCGAACAAGAACCGGAGGAAGAAACCAATTCACGGTTGTGCTTACGAGACTCCTCGTAAGTGAGCTGAGATGTCTCTGCATTAATGGCCTTGTTCACAAGAGCCTGGAATGTATCACAATGGTGCAGGTGGAGGTCACGATGCAACTTGGGGTTGAGACCCTTCCGGAATCTAGCCTGCTTCTTGGCGTCCGTGGACACCTCTTCTGTGGCATAACGGGCGAGGTTCTCAAACTCTCTGCTGTAAGCATCAACAGGCATCTTACTCTGGGTGAAACTACAAAACTCTTCTCTCTTGCGATCGATGAGGGCTTCAGGAATGTGATGCTCGCGAAAAGCCTCAGTGAAATCCTCCGTGTTGAATCGACCAGCTGGAAGCATAGCCTCATAGTTCTGCCACCAAAGACTAGCATGACCTTCCGTGGTATGCAGCATAGGTGACCTTGTCACTTTAGCTACGTCGCAAAGCGGAGCTTGCGGTGATACTACGGAGCTACCATCGCATCGAGTGGCTCGATGGAATGATGAAAGGTAGGTGGGTGCAAGCGAATGATGTCATGAATGGTTGCAGACCCTTTGGACTGATGTGCGGTGTTCTCTTCGATACGTGCCAACAAACGGTTAGACTCACGCTTGTTCCTCTCCATCCCTAACATAAACTTTGCCAATGAAGGCTGGTCGGGAGGATCCTCATCCCTACCACCTCCGTGGTTCTGGCTACGAGCAACAGAACTTCGCTTGACTGATGACATCCTGAGAAACGAAACCAAGGACGGAATCAACATCACTACATACTGAAAAATGTAGGACACCGAAATTAGTAACTCTCGAACTCCTGGGGCAATTCCGGCAGCATAATGGCAGTAAAATGCTCAAATGAGACATTCTGCAAAAGACGGGGTGGCACCATACTCAACATCACCATTCAAAGGTTCTGGGATAATACTAAACAGGCTACACCGAAGGTAATCAAAAACTGGGGTATGACTCTGATCAACCAATCCTATGGGACTACGGAATAGTAACACGTGATCCTGATAGACAGAAGAGATAGCCTAGTTCCTTAACCCCGTAGGAAAGATAGGACGACTCAGATCAGAGGGCATGAGGTAAAGAAGTAAAAGAGCCTTACGTTCCCTTCCACAATCAATTCCCCTATATAACTAAAGCATTTCTAGACTCAACTTCGACCAGGTTGGCTTGGAAATCCTACAGGCAGTCAGGCTCTGATACCAAAGCTGTCGGGACCCCGATCCTAAGTCACACCGATCTAGCATGTAACACATCATATCACTTTGCGGCCTTACCATGGCCCGGGACCGTTTGCGTCTTTTGGCTCACGTATATGATAGTGTCGCTAGCATCCATATGACAAAGAACCCGGGCCGACATGGCTAGTCGTGAACCCAAAGCGGCGCTAACCTATGGGAACAGGCATACATGAATCACATCGAGCATGTCGGTCATCAACGATAAACTCGGGCTGTAGCATGGGCTAACAGGACTCGAATAACACCGCGTGACATTTCCTCAAGGGATGTATATAGGAACGAAGTGAAACACATGCCGCCACCAAGTGTCCAAGCAGAGTGTCGGGCTAGCAGGACTCCGTGAACCGGCTGTAGCGGACTACTATCGCCGTAGAACGAGACTACATTTCCCATAAGAGAGGCTACCAAGGATAAACAACTAGGTTGTCGGATCCCACACATAGCAATACAAGTCACACGACGATAACAAGGAAGTATGTGCTGTACAACATGGCATCACAACATAACGCAAACTCATATAGGTAAAAGCTCAAGAGCCACATAGCATTAAATACAAACAGGGTCACATGACCCATCATTGAGAGCATACAAGCAACAAGCGGAAGCATTACATGTCCGAGTACGCATAACTACAAAAGAAAAAGGCTGAGAAGCTCGACTATCAACAAGACCCTCCCAAGGGTACAAGATCGTAGCTGAGGTAACAAGCTACTCGTCGAAGTCCAAGCGGAACTACTAGTAAGACCGAAGTCTCCGCTGCAAAACATAAATAAAGCAACGTGAGTACAAAGGTACTCAGCAAGACTTACATCAGATCCTATTATACATGCAGTAGTATCAAGAAGGTAATGTGGAGTTTAGTTGCAGCAAGCCAGCTTTGACTCTGTGGCTATCCTGTTCTACGACTACCAGAACTTCTTGAGGTGATATGGCGCACACGAGTCCACTAGTCACCACACAATACACTACTATGGATTCATTCCCGTCTCCATACGAGAAGGCCATCCATAGCACTCACACTTGTCTTGAGCATTTTAGAGTATCCACTTCAAGTTGTCTATGTACCACGTAAGCATCCAAGATTCCATAACCGAGGACACGGCTATTCGAATAGATCATGATAACCCCGCAGGGTGTACTTCTTCACACACGCCTCGCCACTTACCGCCATATACACGCCATGTATCTCGCAACCTTCAAGCGGAAGCCTAGCGAGGGTGTCGGCCACGACCGACTAACCACACAAGACTCTAGTCCGTGCTTATCGCCTATTCGGGTTCCATCCGCAAGGAGATCCGCCGGGTGTCGCAAGACGGCCCCAAACGATGTGAGCAGGGTTCCCAAGTCCACCATCCGGGTGCCACTTGGTACACCGTGCCACCTGTGCCTAGTCTGTCCCAAGCCCACCCTACCGGGTGCCACTCGGTAGAAAAATAGCACTACCTACAAACACCAGAAACTAGTTGCGACTCCTGGACAGAGATCAAGTCGGTTAATAAGTCGAGAGGGCTTGGAGCGCCTGAGCCCAATGTGTGGTAGTATCGAGTCATTGGACAACATACATAGAACTCAAGGCTTAAGGACGGTTCCAAAGGAGACAACCCACCATGTACTCCTACATGGCCTCTCACCGCTACCTTTACCAAATCGTGTTCACACAGTTCACTCTCAAAGATCGTAACATAGGACTGCACTCCAATTCATTCCCAATGAATCAGACCGACACAACTCTAAGCAATAGCAGGCATAGCATGGTAGGAACACAACATGGCTCAATCAACTCCTACACATGCTAGTGGGTTTTCAACTATTTATCGTGGCAATGACAGTCATGTAGAGGAATGGGTTCAACTACCGCAGCACAAAGTAGCGTATGAATCGTTGTTGTCCAAATGCAATAACCGAGAGCAGGAGAGAGAGTAGGATTGTATCGAATGAACAAGGGGTTTGCTTGCCCGGTAAATCAACAAGGAGGCATCGCTTCACGCATGTGTACTGAACGTCTCCGGAGCAGGACCTATCGAGAAGGAACGGTGTCGGCAATCAATACACAATCATACGCAACAATATGATGCATGAACATGTCATGTAGATGTGATGCTGTTTGAGCTAATGCAACTGGTATTCAATTTGAATGAAGTCCATTTGAACCAAAGGTTCAAATGCAACTCCAAAATAAGCTCTTATAAATGCCATTTTAGTGTTTCACTTATACAGCAAGTATAAGTTGTTTTGTCATGCATGAAACTAGTACAGATGGATAGATTGAATTTTTCTCGATAATTTTTCATATATAAATTATTTCAATCTAAGCTACAGCTTGAATTTCTATGAATTTTGAAGTTTTGAATATATTCGAATTTCCTGATTTATTTTAATTCCGAAAATATAATATTGCGCCAAAGATGATGTCATGCTCAAGGCTCGCAGGTCAACCGGGCTGACTAGGGTCAAACCCGACGTGTGGGGTCCACACGCCGTGACACGGGTTAAACAGGGGTTATTTTAATCCTAATTAAAAGATTAGTGGCGCCTGGCCCACTGTCAGAGAGACAACTAATTAACCGAGTTAATTAGCGCTAACTAAACTAACACCTAAACTAAACAGGCATGGCCCACGCGCTGCTGACCACGGGGGTCAAACCCAGTGTCAAACCAGTCAAACCCGCCGGGCGTTAGTCGTCGCGAGACCCGCGCGCATTTGTGCCCCGGTTTCTCTCGTGGTGCTCCAAATGACGCGCTGCTAGGCGCGCTGGAGAGCCAGCTTGATGGCGCGTCGGCCGTGGCTATGGCTGGGCCTGGGATGGCCGGAGTCGACGGCGGCGAAGCTCGGTTGCGGCCGCCGGAGTTCGGTCGGCACGAGCGCTGCTTGGAGCTCAAGACGAGCGAAGCAAAGCGCTAGGATGCTCTACGGGCCTTACGAACTTGTTGACTTGCCGGGTGACCAAATGGTCACCGGAGCTGCATCGACGGCGAGCTCGGCGGCGCGAAGGTTCGCCATGGTGGGGAGGAGGGTTACGGCGGCGCCAGCTACACGGAGAGAGGGAACGGTGGCGGAGCTCACCGCTGTTGCAGCGGGCGTCGAAGCGGGCTCGGGGACGACCGGACGGCGACGACGCGGGCGATGGCGATATGCGGCGGCCGGAGGCGAAGACGATGGCGATGGCGGCGCTCTCAGGCTTCCCGCCACGTGGCTCGGACGGGAGGTAGCAGACGGCGGCGCGGAACTTGCGTACACGGAGAGAGAGCGAGGGGAGACGGTGGACACGGCGGCGAGCAGCGTGTGCTCTGGTGCGCCGGTGAAGAGAGGGAGAGGGAGCGAGGAGGAGGGGAAATGAGAGAGAGGGAGAGAGGTGCGGGGCGGCGCGTGGCGTCGTTCCAGGGCGTCCAGGGCGACGAGGAGGACGAAGCAGGAGGTGGCCGGGCACGTGGCCGCGGTGGCTGTGGCGCGGGCACGCACCTGCTTGGCGAGGGGGGAAGACGACAGAGGGGGAGGCGGGCTGGGCCGGGGCTGGCCAGCTGGGCCGACCAGGCCGCACAGGAGCTGGGCCGCAGGGGAGGTAAGTTCAGGTAAGGGTTTTATCCCCTTTTTTTTTTCTTTTCTAATATTCTGATTTTTGTTTGATTTATTTAAAATACTAAATCATTTTATTTTCTTATGCCAATTTTTGTAGGAGCTATTTATATTATTCCAGGGCTCCTCAACAAAAGGCACAACTTTTGGACAATATTTTATATATATAATAATATATATCCAAGGCAAATAATTACTGCATTAATTCCAAATGGCCAAAAATAAATACTTCTGAGCTCCCAAAAATATTAGTTGGAATTTTACCTCTGACCAATATTTTTAGAGAAAACAGGAACATTTTCTTGGGCCAAATTGAAGCAATTTTTATTTGGGTCATTTCCAAAAATGATTCTGAGGGTTTCACAATTCCCCATTTCAATATTAAATGGAATTTAAACATGATGCACAAATGACTATCTAGTCTAGGTCATACCAGACTAGGGATGTGACATACTCCCACCGAAGAAGAGGTCCAGGTCCTCACGACATCGGGGAGCGGGGGGAGGTGACGTGGCCTTGGTACGAGCGGCCACCGCCTGGCTACCCGCTCCCACTGTACGACCAAGCGCGGTGCTCCGGAGGAGGCGGGAGTGCCCCGCGCTGCGCGAGCCGCGGCCGCAGTGGTCAGGCTATGGTAGCACTAGCTGCCGGCTCGCGAACCCATGCTGAGGGCTCCTCACACGAGTTCGTGGTGTCGGCGGCAATGCCTCCACATACGTGGATCAAGCTCCCATGGTTCTTTGCCGGAGAGATGCCGCCGAGAGGGCCGCTCGAGGTGTGGTTGCAGCACGCCGAGTGCAGCACTCTGTCCACGGGAGCGGACGTCGAGGTCGTCTTCCCGGGCAAGATCTTCATGACCTGCAGATGGGGCGAGGTCGCCCGCGCTAGCCGCGCGGAGGGTGCCCTCGCCTTCCACTTCGAGTACGATGGCGCCTCCATGCTGTTCTTCAAAGTCTTCGACGTGGAAGGTCGTCGCCTGGAGTGCTGCCCTGGAGGAAGCAGCCGAAGGGGCGCGGCAGCAGGCGCCGAGCCTGCCCCCGGTACTGCCGGTAGCTCCTCCAGGAGCGGTGACGACTCCTGGGGGTCCAGCGACTCTCACGAGCCGAGCGAGTCTCCGGAGACTAGCGACGACAGCTACGCACCACCAAGCTCCCGCCGTGTCGGGAGCGCGACAACGGCGTCCGCCTGTCGTCGCCGATGACCTGGATGGGTGAAAGTGAAACTATCCCTAGGTGGTTTTCATAATTCATAACAACATATAGCTCATTGAGCTAATGCTATTCCAATACAAATATTTCAGGACAGCTCAATGAATGGCATGGCATGGATGATGAAAGTGGATCCCTCAAAATATCAAGGACAAAGGATTGGCTCAAGCTCAAATGCTCAAGACTCTACATTTTACATTTTAGTGATCCAAGATCACATTGAGTCTATAGGAAAAGCCAATACTATCAAGGAGGGATGAGGTGTTGCTTAATGAGCCTTTTGCTTCATGTGCTTAATGATATGCTCCAAAACCCTCCACTACTTTCTCACATCCACATATGATCTAAACCTAAAGTCAAACTCGGCCCTACCGATTCTTTCTATCCGCGCCACCGAAGTTCGGATGTCTTAGCCACGCCACAAACCCTAGGAAAATCGGTCTCACCGAGATGGGATTGTAATCTCCGCTTCCTTCGTAACGCTTTTGGTCTAACCAAAGTGAGCGATCGGTCCCACCGAGATTACAATGTAAACTCTCTGCTTCCCTTTGTAACTTTTCGTCTCACCAAAAGAGCAAATCGGTCCCACCGAGTTTACTCCGACCAACTCTCCGGTTAACTAATTACCAAATTCGGTCTCACCGAAGTTTGTGTAATCGGTCTCACCGAGATTGCGTTATGCCCTAACCCTAACCATATCGGTCCTACCGAGTTGCATGTCGCCCCCATCAAAACCCTAACGGTCACTAGGTTTACTAAATCGGTCCGACCGAGTTTGATGATTCGTCCCACCGAGTTTGGTAAATTGTGTGTAACGGTTAGATTTTGTCCGAGGCGATATATACACCTCCACCTCCTCTTCATTCGTAGAGAGAGCCATCAGAACAAACCTACACTTCCAACTTACCAGTTCTGAGAGAGAGCCACCTACTCATGTGTTGAGGCCAAGATAGTTCATTCCAACCATATGAATCTTGATCTCTAGCCTTCCCCAAGTGGCTTTCCACTCAAATCTTCTTTCCACCAGATCCAAATCCTATGAGAGAGAGAGTTGAGTGTTGGGGAGACTATCATTTGAAGCACAAGAGCAAGGAGTTCATCATCAACACACCATTTGTTACTTCTTGGAGAGTGGTGTCTCCTAGATTGGCTAGGTGTCACTTGGGAGCCTCCGACAAGATTGTGGAGTTGAACCAAGGAGTTTGTAAGGGCAAGGAGATTGCCTATTTCGTGAAGATCTACCGCTAGTGAGGCAAGTCCTTCGTGGGCGACGGCCATGGTGGGATAGACAAGGTTGCTTCTTCGTGGACCCTTCATGGGTGGAGCCCTCTGTGGACTCGTGCAACCGTTACCCTTCGTGGATTGAAGTCTCCATAAACGTGGAGGTACGATAGCACCACCTATCGGAACCACCACAAAAACATCTGTGTCCCCAATTGCGTTTGAATTCTCCAAACCCTTCCCTTTACATTCTTGCAAGTTGCATGCTTTATTTTCCGCTACATATATACTCTTTGCATGCTTGCTTGAATTGCGTGAAGATCGCTTGACTTGCTTAAAGATAGCTAAAATCTGCCAAAGTCTAAAATTGGGAAAAGGTTAAGTTTTTATTTGGTCAAGTAGTCTAATCACCCCGCCTCTAGATATACTTCAAGGTCCTACAAGTGGTATCAGAGCTTTGGTCTCCATTTGCTTTGATTTCCATAGCTTTTGGTGGTCATAGCCTTGGTTTCACAACCTAGGAGAGTATGGCGTCTAGCGAGGGAAATTATCACCATAGAGGTCCTAACTTTGATGGCACCAGTTTTGCTAGTTGGAAACATAAGATGAAAATGCATATTCTCGGACATAACCCCGCCGTTTGGGATATTGTGTGTATTGGCTTGCAAGGTGAATTCTTTGTTGGGAGAGAACCAAATCGTGAAGCTAGAGCGGAAGAGTTGAAGATGTTGCAATACAACGCTCAAGCTTGTGATATCCTCTTCAATGGATTGTGCCCCGAAGAATTCAACAAAATCAGCCATCTTGAGAATGCAAAGGAAATTTGGGATACTTTGATTGATATGCCTGAAGGTACCAACTCTATCAAGGAATCCAAGTTGGATGTGCTCCAAAGTCAGCTTGACAAGTTCAAAATGAAGGATGGTGAAGGTGTCACCGAAATGTACTCTAGGCTTGCTCTTATCACAAATGAGATTGCCGGCTTAGGAAGTGAAGAGATGACCGACAGATTCATCATCAAGAAGATCCTAAGAGCATTGGATGGAAAATATGATACCGTGTGCACATTGATCCAAATGATGTCAAATTACAAAGAACTCAAGCCAACGGAAGTCATTGGAAGAATTGTTGCTCATGAGATGTCACTCAAGGATAAGGAGGAACTTCACAACAAGTCAAGTGGTGCTTACAAAGCCTCATGTGAAGCCCCCACATCATCAAGTGAGAAACAAACCTTCAATTAAGAATTGAGCTTAATGGTGAAGAACTTCAACAAATTCTACAAGAGTAGAAGCAAAGAAAGAAGCTCCAAGTCAAGGTCCTACAATGACAAAAGATCTTCTAGTCGAGAGCGCAATTGCTACAATTGTGGGAGACCTGGACACTATTCCAATGAGTGTACGGCACCCTACAAAAGAAGAGAAGATTATCCCAAGAGAAGAAGTAGAAGAGAGGAATCACCACCCAGAGAGAGAAGGAGTAGAGATGATCGTTATGAATGAAGACCCTCACGGAGAAGCAAGGATTCTGAAAGGAAGGACAAGTCATCAAAGAGCTACACAAAACGAAGACATCAAGCTCATGTTGGTGAATGGGTATCCGGCTCCGACTCCGACAATCACTCCGAGATAAGCTATCACCCCGACTCCGAACACACTCAAGATGAAGGTGTTGCCGGTTTAGCACTTGTGTCAACCAACTCCTACGACATATTTAAATCACCAAATGAAGGAATTGGAAGATGCTTCATGGCCAAAGGTCCTAAGGTAACACACCCCGAGTATGTTGATTTTAATAGTGATGAAGATGACTTGCTAGGTGATGATGATTTACTTGTTGACAACTCTAGTGATGAATACTATGATGAAACGTCAATAAATCATGCTAATCAAGATGAAACGAATGACAATGATAAGAAGAAAATTGAGCGTCTAACTAAAGAACTAAACACTCTTAAGTTAGCTCATGAAACTATCTTCGAAAATCATCGAGAACTTTTAAGGGCTCATGAGAAGTTACGCTTTGAAAAGATCAATCTTGAGCAAGAGCATGAGTTCCTAAAAGCGATCAATGATGATCTTCGTAAGAAAAGTTCTTCTTACATTGCCAAGCGTTTACTCTTATCTACTTACATGCCTCAAGTCAAGTCTAGTAACAAGAACAAGAAAGATTCTTCTTCTAGTAGTAACAATAACAATGCTAAACCCAATATTGTTGCTTCTAGTAGTTCTCTTGATTCCACTAATGATTCTCTTAGCCAAGTTACACTTGAGCAAGAAAACAGCTTATTGAAGGGAATTATAGAGAAAGGTGTATACAAGAGCCTTGCCGGGAGTAAGCAATTTGAGGAAATTGTACGCAAGCAAGGAAGGCACCGGAAGAATCAAGGTGTTGGTTTTGAACAAAAGTTCAATGCCAATGGACTTGAGTGGGAAGAAGATCAATACCCCAAGACGAAGTTTGTACCTCAACAAGAGAAGTATGATCCTACTTCCTTCAAGGGAACACAAGCACAAGATGATCTTCCACCACAAGACCACAAGAACAAAGGAAAGGAAAAGCTTCAAGAGGAGATTGATGCATTTGAAGAAGCACCTAAGGCCTTGGTCAAGTGGGTTCCCAAGACTACGTCAAGTTCTACTTCATCAAGCACAACTACTACACCAAGGATTCCCATCAAGAGGATGTGGATCCCGAAGAAGAAGAACTAGAGAGTTCTTGAGGGTGACTCCGCCAACATTTTTCACTCATATCATTATGGCGAGGACAAGTGCAATCAACTTCCATACCTTGCACTAGTTCAAGGAGTCACAAACCCTCATGTTGGTAAAGCAAGGGACAAGGTGACCTAATGTTTTCATGGACATCATTTTGTGTGTGCATCACTCTATGTCTATGGATATTCTTGTTTGTTCCTTATGGGACTAACCCGTGTAGGTATTGAAAGTGCAACTCGCTCCAAAGGATTGCTCCAAAAAATCTACATCAACATTGAGCATCCACATCTTCAACACCTACATGAAGTCATCAACGACAACCCAAGGTTAGTTTATCCCTCTAAGGGGGGATCTCACATCTAGGCAGAGCTTAACTCTAAGAATTGAGTCAAAGAAACTCTAATGATGTGAACACATAAATGCTTTATGTAAAAGTGGTAACCCCACTTGAGCTTAAACGATGAGTATGACCTATGATCAAATGTTCTCATTTGACTCCTAAGTCAATATACTAATATATAGATGACCTAGTCATCGCCTATTGTTTGATAGATGCTAGAATTGGTTGTGCATGCTTTGTCACATATTTCATTTGTCATTTTATTGTGTGAGCATGTTGGTTGCATATTTTACTCATTCGAGGACATCCACTTGTTGTTTGATTGATTGGTTTCTTTTTCTTTTGCCAAGTGGATGGACAAGAATGCCTAAGAACCTTATCTCGCTATCTATGCTTTTCTCGTCTCAAACTCTATTCATGCTACATCACAAAATTTGATCAAGTCAGATTCGAACCACTCTGTGTGAGGAGCACTCGGAGTCCCCGATTCGTCATATACTTAAACTTCCAAAACTTCTTTGTGATTTTCGGTCTGACCGGTTCCTCCATTTCGGTCATACCGAGATTACTAAGTCGATCTAGGTTTTCAATCTCGGTGCAACCAATTTTAACTTTTCGGTCACACCGAGTTGCTGTAACTGTTAACAGTTATGCATCTCGGTGCCACCGAGTTGTTCAACTCGGTCACATCGACAGTGTCGGGCTATATATACACACGGGAAATTTTTTGGAAAACTATCTCCGAAACTTCTCGCCGGCGCATAGCTCGCTCTGCCTACCAGGTCTACGGATCGTCGACTTCGTCGCCAGCCGCCTCCCGTCGCTAGTCTCCGCCGCCGTCAACGGAATTCTCCTCCTCTGTTGCCGCCGTAGCGAGTTCACCGCTGAACTAGGGTATGAACTCGATCACTGTGCTATTCTCGTCCGATTCTCAGCACATTGTATTTGTAATGCCTCTTGCCACGATTGAAACACTTCTATTCAGTCAAAACAATCCTTAGAATAGGTATGATTCGAAAATTTAGGGTTAGGTTTCCGCCGAAACCATCTCGGACCTACCGAGTTGAAAAACTCGGTCCCACCGATTTGGCTAACGCCATTGCACTAGTAAGTCTCGGTCTGACCGAGAATTACAAATCGGTGTGACCAATTTTAGAACTTTGTGAAACCCTAGCAGTCTCGGTGCCATCAACTGCGTGACTCGGTCTCGACCGAAGTTCACTAGTTTAGGTTCCAAAACTTCTTCGGTATCACCGAGTTTAAAAATCGGTAGATCCGAAATGCTTTCCGTGGAAAACTAAAACTAAGTTTTTTGAATCATTCTTTTGCAAAAATCTCTGCATTTTGTGATGCTCATCCACTCTACCTCATCTATAACTATTCACAGGGTCAGCAGTCAGTGAAAGCAGCATGTCAGACCAAAGTGACAGCCAGAACAGGTCAGAAGAGCAGATTCACATGAGTGAGGGCACTAGTCCCTCTAGCAGCTCAGATGAGGGGAGCAGAAGCACTCCCAGCAATTTGCCCAAGGCTGCCACAAGGACAAGGAAGAAGAAGACCTCAGAGTCTGAGGATGAGGATTATGTGGCAGCTGAGGATGAGGCCAGTTCCAAGAAGAAAGTGCTCAAGAAGGAGTACAGCTCGACAGCAGTTAAGCCTGGAATGAAGATCAAAAGGATAGCAGGTAGACAACCAATGTCCAAAGCCAGAGTCTCCACTCAAGCTTCTTTGGAATCCCAACCCAAAGAACCTGCTGCTGCTAAAGGAAAGAAAAGGAAGGAAAGGGTCAAGAAGACCATGGCCAGAGTGATTGGGAAACCTTCTATGATGGAGGAAGAGGAAGAAGAAGAGTTTGCTGAGCTTGCACCCAAGGCACAAAAGCTGATGGGTGAAGCCATAAAGTCAGGGGCTGCAATTTCAAAGCCCAAAGCTGCCCCCAAGCCCAAGAGTGCACCAAAGAGGAATACGAGGAGTATACCAGCAGCTGAGAAGAACAAGGCTCCAATGCCTGAGGCTGATGCTAAGGAAGATGAAGAAGGGCAGGTCCTAAGGAAGCTCAAACCCAAGATCCCAGACCACAATGATGCTCATCCTGTGGCTGAGAACATGAAGATCAGGAGAGATCAAGGGTTGAGGCTATGGAGAGAGTCAGATCCATATGCCACCAGGAGAAGGACCGTTGTGGATTACAGGTTCCACACCAAGGAACAACAGGACTTCTATGAGACCATCCTATTGAATAACAAGCCCATAGTTTGTGATATGAGTGTTGGGGAACGTTGCAGAAAATTAAAATTTTTCCTACGGTTTCACCAAGATCCATCTATGAGTTCATCTAAGCAACGAGTCAAGGGAGTGAGTTTGCATCTACATCCCACTTGTAGATCGAAAAGGAAGCTGCTCAAGGGATGGTGATGATGGAGTCGCACTCGCCGTGATTCAGATCACCGATGACCAAGTGCTGAACGGACAGCACCTCCGCTGCTCAACACACGACAGTGCACGGACGATGTCTCCTCCATCTTGATCCAGCAAGGAGGAAGGAGAGGTTGAGGAAGACAGCTCCAACGGCAACACGACGGCATGGTGTTGTTGGTGCAGCAGTACTCCGACACGGCTTCGCCAAGCACGTACGGAGGAGGAGAGGTGTTGGGGTGGGGAAGGGCTGTGCCTTGGCTTGTGTGTTCAGCCTCCCTCACCCCTCTATTTATAGGGGAAGGGGCAGGGGCTGCTCCTCTAGATGGGATCTAGAGGGGGCGGCGGCGTGGAGGGGAACTTGCCCCTGCAAGGGGGCGCCCCTCTAGGGTTCCCCCAA
This sequence comes from Aegilops longissima, assembly GCA_021605205.1. Taxonomy (NCBI): domain Eukaryota; kingdom Viridiplantae; phylum Streptophyta; class Magnoliopsida; order Poales; family Poaceae; genus Aegilops; species Aegilops longissima. The sequence goes on from CM038677.1 coordinate 306,567,738, forward strand.
CCCTAGGCGCAAGGGCCCAAGGGGGGGGCGCCCAGCCCACCAGGGGCTGGCTCCTGCCCCACGCAGCCCATGTGGCCCCCCGGGAGGGGTGGCCCCTCCCGTGGACCTCGAACCCTTAGGTGGCCCCTGACAATACCGATATGCCCCGAAACCTTCCGTGTCCGTATGACAACTTCCCATATATAAATCTTTACCTCCGACTATTCCGAACTCCTCGTGACGTCCGGGATCTCATCCGGACCAACAACATTCGTAATCACATACAAGTCTTTCTAATAACCCTAGCGCCACCGAACCTTAATGTGTAGACCCTACGGTTCGGAGACATGCGATATGACCGAGACGGCTCTCGTGTCAATAACCAACAGCGGATCTGGATACCCATGTTGGCTCCTACATGGTCCTCGATGATGTCATCGGATGAACCACGATGTCGAGGATTCAAGCAACCCGTATACTATTCCCTTTGTCAATCGATATGTTACAAGCCCGAGACTCGCTCGTCGGTATCCCAATACCTCGCTCAATCTCGCATCGCAAGTCACTTTACTCGCATCAGTAATGCATGATCCCGTGACCAAACACTTGGTCACTTTGAGCTCATTATGATGATGCATTACCAAGTGGGCCCAGAGATACCTCTCCGCCATACGGAGTGACAAATCCCAGCCTCGATCCGTGTCAACCCAATGACACTTTCGGAGATACCTGTAGTGCACCTTTATAGTCACCCGATTCGTTGTGACGCTTGGTACACCCAAAGCACTCCTACGGTATCCGGGAGTTACACGATCTCATGGTCTAAGGAAGAGATACTTGACATTGAAAAGCCCTAGCAAAACGAACTACACGATCTTGTGCTATGCTTAGGATTGTCTTGTCCATCACGTCATTCTCCTAATGACGTGATCCCGTTGTCAATGACATCGATGTCCATAGTCGAAACCATGACTATCTGTTGACCAACGAGCTAGTCAACTAGAGGCTTACTAGGACGATTGTGGTCTATGTATTCACACGTGTATTACGATTTCCGGATAATACAATTATAGCATGAATAAAAGACAATTATCATGAACAAGGAAATATAATAATAATGCTTTTATTATTGCCTCTAGGGCATATTTCCAACAGTCTCCCACTTGCACTAGAGTCAATAATCTAGTTACATTGTGATGAATCGAACACCCATAGAGTTGTGGTGTTGATCATGTTTTGCTCGCGAGAGAGGTTTAGTCAACGGATCTGCGACATTCAGATCCGTATGCACTTTGCAAATTTCTATGTCTCCATCTTGAACATTTTCACGGATGGATTTGAAGCGACGCTTGATGTGCCTGGTCTTCTTGTGAAACCTGGGCTCCTTGGCAAGTGCAATAGCTCCAGTGTTGTCACAGAAGAGTTTGATCGGCCCCGATGCGTTGGTATGACTCCTAGGTCGGTGATAAACTCCTTCACCCAAATTGCTTCATGCGCTGCCTCCGAGGCTGCCATGTACTCCGCTTCACATGTAGATCCCGCCACGATGTTTCACTTGCAGTTGCACCAGCCATCGCTCCACCATTCAACATATACACGATCCGGTTTGTGACTTAGAGTCATTCAGATCTGTGTCGAAGCTAGCGCCGACGTAACCCTTACGATTTGAGCTCTTCGTCACCTCCATAAACGAGAAACATGTCCTTTGTCCTTTTCAGGTACTTTAGGATATTCTTGACCGCTGTCTAGTGTTCCTTGCCGGGATTACTTTGGTACCTTCCTACCAAACTTACGGCAAGGTTTACATCAGGTCTTGTACACAGCATGGCATACATAATAGATCCTATGGCTGAAGCATAGGGGATGACACTCATCTCTTCTTTATCTTTTGCCGTGGTCGGGCATTGAGCCGAGCTCAATCTCACACCTTGCAATACAGGCAAGAACCCTTCTTGACTGATCCATTTTGAACTTCTTCAAAATCTTATCAAGGTATGTGCTTTGTGAAAGACCTATGAGGCGCCTCGATCTATCTCTATAGATCTTGATGCCTAATATATAAGCAGCTTCTCCAAGGTCCTTCATTGAAAAATACTTATTCAAGTAGGCCTTAATGTTGTCCAAGAATTCTATATCATTTCCCATCAAAAGTATGTCATCTACATATAATATGAGAAATGCTACTGAGCTCCCACTCACTTTCTTGTAAACGCAGGCTTCTCCATAAGTCTCAAGATAAACCCAAACGCTTTGATCATCTCATCAAAGCGAATGTTCCAACTCCGAGATGCTTGCACCAGCCCATAAATGGATCGCTGGAGCTTGCATACTTTGTTAGCATTCTTAGGATCGACAAAACCTTCCGGCTGCATCATATACAGCTCTTCCTTAAGATAACCATTAAGGAACACTGTTTTGACGTCCATCTTCCATATCTCATAATCATAGTATGCGGCAATTGCTAACATGATTCGGACGGACTTAAGCTTCGCTACAGGAGAGAAAGTCTCATCGTAGTCAATCCCTTGAACTTGCCGATAAACCTTAGCGACAAGTCGAGCTTTATAGATGGTGACATTACCATCCGCATCCATCTTCTTCTTAAAGATCCATTTGTTTTCTATCGCTCGCCGATCATCGGGCAAGTCAGTCAAAGTTCATACTTTGTTTTCATGCATGGATTCTATCTCGGATTTCATGGCTTCTAGCCATTTGTTGGAATCTGGGCCCACCATCGCTTCTTCATAGTTCAAGGTTCACCGTTGTTCAACAACATGATTTCCGTGACAGGGTTGTCGTACCACTGGTGCGGAACGTGTCCTTGTGGACCCACGGGTTCAAGAGCAACTTGATCCAAGTACCTTGATCATCATCATTATTTTCCTCTTCGCTGGTGTAGGCATCACAGAACATTTTCCGAGCTGCACTACTTTCCCGCTCAAGAGGTAGTACTTCATCGAAGTTCTACTTTCCTCCCACTTACTCTTTCGAGAGAAACTCTTTTTCCGTAAAGGATCCGTTTGGCAACAAAGATCTTGCCCTCGGATCTTAAGTAGAAGGTATACCCAATGGTTTCTTTAGGGTATCCTATGAAGACGCACTTTTCCGACTTGGGTTCGAGCTTTTCAGGTTGGAGTTTCTTGACATAAGCATCGCATCCCCAAACTTTTAGAAACGACAGCTTAGTTTCTTCCCAAACCATAATTCATACGGTGTCGTCTCAACGGATTTAGACGGTGCCCTATTTAAAGTGAATGTAGCTGTCTCTAGAGCGTATCCCCAAAATGATAGCGGTAAATCGGTAAGAGACATCATAGATCGCACCATATCCAATAGAGTGCGACACGACGCTCGACACACCGTTACGCTGAGGTGTTCCAGCGGCGTGAGTTGTGAAACGATTCCACATTTCCTTAAGTGTGTACCAAATTCGTGACTTAAATATTCTCATCCACGATCTGATCGAAGAACTTTATTTTTCGGTCACGCTGATTCTCTACCTCATTCTGAAATTCCTTGAACTTTTCAATGGTCTCAGACTTGTGTTTCATCAAGTAGACATACCCATATCTACTTAAGTCATCTGTGAGAGTGAGAACATAACGATATCCTCCATGAGCCTCAACGCCATTGGACCGCATACATCGGTATGTATGATTTCCAACAAGTTGGTTGCTCGCCCATTGTTCCGGAGAACGGAGTCTTGGTCATTTTGCCCATGAGGCATGGTTCGCATGTGTCAAATGATTCATAATCGAGAGACTCTAAAAGTCCATCAAGATGGAGCTTCTTCATGCGCTTGACACCAATGTGACCAGGCGGCAATGCCACAAGTATGTGGGACTATCGTTATCAACTTTACATCTTTTGGTATTCACGCTATGAATATGTGTAACATTACGTTCGAGATTCATTAAGAATAAACCATTGACCATCGGAGCATGACCATAAAACATATCTCTCATATAAATAGAACAACCATTATTCTCGGATTTAAATGAGTAGCCATCTCGTATCAAACGAGATCCAGATACAATGTTCATGCTCAAACTTGGCACCAAATAACAATTATTAAGGTTTATAACTAATCCCGTAGGTAAATGTAGAGGTAGCGTGCCAACGGCGATCACATCGACCTTGGAACCATTCCCGACGCGCATCGTCACCTCGTCCTTCGCCAGTCTCCGCTTATTCCGTAGCTCCTGCTGTGAGTTACAAATATGAGCAACGACACCGTATCAAATACCCAGAGTTACTACGAGTAATCTTGGTAAGGTACACATCAATTACATGTATATCAAATATACCTTTGGTGTTGCGGCCTTCTTATCCGCTAAGTATTTGGGGCAGTTCCGCTTCCAAAGTGGCCCTTCCTTTGCAATAAAAGCACTCTGTCTCGTGCTTGGGTCCATTCTTTGACTTCTTCCGACAATTTGCTTGCGGGCGCGGCAACCTCCTTGCCGCCCTTCTTGAAGTTCTTCTTGCCCTTGCCCTTCTTGAACTTAGTGGTTTTATTGACCATCAACACTTGATGTTCTTTCTTGATTTCAACCTCTCACGACATCAGCATTGAGAATACTTCGGGAATGGTCATCACCATCCCCTGCATTTTGTAGTTCATCACAAAGCTCTTGTAGCTTGGTGGGAGCGACTGAAGGATTCTGTCAATGACCGCCTTGTCCGGGAGGTTTATGTCCAGCTGGGACAGGCGGTTGTGCAACCCAGACATTTTGAGTATGTGCTCACTGACATAACTGTTTTCCTCGATCTTAAAACTATAGAACTTGTCAGAGACTTCATATCTCTCGACCCGGGCATGAGCTTGGAAAACTAGTTTCAGCTCCTCGAACATCTCATATGCTCCGTGTTGCTCAAAACGCTTTTGGAGCCCCGGTTCTAAGCTGTAAAGCATGCCGCACCGAACGAGGGAGTAATCATCAAGACGAGACTGCCAAGCATTCATAATGTCTTGGTTCTCAGGGACGGAGCGCCACCTAGCGGTCCTTCTAGGACATATTGTTTCTGGCAGCTATGAGGATGATCTCGTGTTCGGACCCAGTCCGTATAGTTGCTGCCATCATCTTTCAGCTTGGTTTTCTAGGAACGCGTTGAAGTTCAGGTTGACATGAGCGCTGGCCATTTGATCTACAAGACATATTTGCAAAGGTTTTAGACTAAGTTCATGATAATTAAGTTCATCTAATCAAATTATTTTAATGAACTCCCACTCAGATTAGACATCCCTCTAGTCATATAAGTGTTACACGATCCGAGTCGACTAGGCCGTGTCCGATCATCACGTGAGACGGACTAGTCATCGTCGGTGAACATTCTCATGTTGATCGTATCTTCCATTCGACTCGTGTTCCGAGGCCATGTATGTACATGCTAGGCTCGTCAAGTTAACCCTAAGTGTTTTGCATGTGTAAAACTGTCTTACACCCGTTGTATGTGAACGTAAGGATCTATCACACCCGATCATCATGTGGTGCTTCGAAACGACGAACTTTAGCAACGGTGCACAGTTAGGGGAGAACACTTCTTGAAATTGTTGTAAGGGATCATCTTATTTACTACCATCATTCTAAGTAAACAAGATGCATAAACATAATAAACATCACATGCAATTATATAGTAGTGACATGATATGGCCAATATCATAAAGCTCCATTGATCTCCATCTTTGGGGCTCCATGATCATCTTGTCACCGGCATGACACCATGATCTCCATCATCATGATCTCCATCATCGTGTCTTCATGAAGTTGTCACGCCAACGACTACTTATACTTCTATGGCTAACGTGTTTAGCAATAAAGTAAAGTAATTTACATGGCGTTCTTCAATGACACGCAGGTCATACAAAAATAAAGACAACTCCTATGGCTCCTGCCGTTGTCATACTCATCGACATGCAAGTCGTGATTCCTATTACAAGAACATGATCTCATACATCACAATATGTCATTCATCATTCATCACAACTTGGCCATATCACATCACATGACAATTGCTGCAAAAACAAGTTAGACGCCCTCTAATTGTTGTTGCATCTTTTACGTGGCTGCAATTGGGTTCTAGCAAGAACGTTTTCTTACCTACAAATAACCACAACGTGATTTTGTCAACTTCTATTTACCCTTCATAAGGACCCTTTTCATCGAATCCGCCCAACTAAAGTGGAGAGACAGACACCGCCAGCCACCTTATGCACCTAGTGCATGTCACCGGTGGAACCGGTCTCACGAAGCGCACGTAAGGTTGGTCCGGCCGCTTCATCCCACAATACAGCTGAAGCAAGATAAGACTAGTAGCGGCAAGCAAGTTGACAAGATCTACGCCCACAACCAAATTGTGTTCTACTCGTGCAATAGAGAACTACGATAGACCTAGCTCATGATGCCACTATTGGGGAACGTTGCAGAAAATTAAAATTTTCCCACGGTTTCACCAAGATCCATCTATGAGTTCATCTAGCAACGAGTCAAGGGAGTGAGTTTGCATCTACATACCACTTGTAGATCGAAAGGAAGCGCTCAAGGGATGGTGATGATGGAGTCGCATCGCCGTGATTCAGATCACCGATGACCAAGTGCTGAACGGACAGCACCTCCGCATTCAACACACGTACGGTACGGATGATGTCTCCTCCGTCTTGATCCAGCAAGGAGGAAGGAGAGGTTGAGGAAGACAGCTCCAACGGCAACACGACGGCGTGGTGTTGTTGGTGCAGCAGTACTCCGACAGGGCTTCGCCAAGCACGTATGGAGGAGGAGAGGTGTTGGGGTGGGGAGGGGCTGTGCCTTGGCTTGTGTGTGCAGCCCTCCCCTCACCCCTCTATTTATAGGGGGAAGGGGCAAGGGGGGCCGGCCCCTCTAGATGGGATCTAGAGGGGGCGGCGGCCAGGGAAGGGGGACTTGCCCCCCATGCAAGGGGGCGCCTCAGGGTTCCCCCAACCCTAGGCGCAGGGCCCTGGGGGGCGCCCAGCCCACCAGGGGCTGGCTCCTGCCCCACGCAGACCATGTGCCCCCCCGGGAGGGGTGGCCCCTCCCGGTGGACCCCCGGAACCCTTCCGGTAGCCCCGGTACAATACCGATATGCCCCCGAAAGCTTCCGGTGTCCGTATGACAACTTCCCATATATAAATCTTTACCTCCGGACTATTACGGAACTCCTCGTGACGTCTGGGATCTCATCCGGACCAACAACATTCGTAATCAAATACAAGTCTTCCTAATAACCCTAGCGCCACCGAACCTTATGTGTAGACCCTACGGGTTCGGGAGACATGCGCACATGACCGAGACGGCTCGTGTCAATAACCAACAGCGGATCTGGATACCCATGTTGGCTCCTACATGCTCCTCGATGATGTCATCGGATGAACCATGATGTCGAGGATTCAAGCAACCCCAGATACTATTCCCTTTATCAATCGGTACGTTACAAGCCCGAGACTCGATCGTCGGTATCCCAATACCTCGTTCAATCTCGTTACCGGCAAGTCACTTTACTCGTACCGTAATGCATGATCCCGTGACCAAACACTTGGTCACTTTGAGCTCATTATGATGATGCATTACCGAGTGGGCCCAGAGATACCTCTCCGTCATACGGAGTGACAAATCCGAGTCTCGATCCGTGTCAACCCAACAGACACTTTCGGAGATACCTGTAGTGCACCTTTATAGTCACCCAGTTACGTTGTGACGTTTGGTACACCCAAAGCACTCCTACGGTATCCGGGAGTTACACGATCTCATGGTCTAAGGAAGAGATACTTGACATTGAAAAGCCCTAGCAAAACGAACTACACGATCTTGTGCTATGCTTAGGATTGTCTTGTCCATCACGTCATTCTCCTAATGACGTGATCCCGTTGTCAATGACATCTGATGTCCATAGTCAGGAAACCATGACTATCTGTTGACCAACGAGCTAGTCAACTAGAGGCTTACTAGGGACATATTGTGGTCTATGTATTCACACGTGTATTACGATTTCCGGATAATACAATTATAGCATGAATAAAAGACAATTATCATGAACAAGGAAATATAATAATAATGCTTTTATTATTGCCTCTAGGGCATATTTCCAACAATGAGGTGGGTCGACTGGACCTACATTTAGGAGAATGAAAAACACTATCCTAGAGTGTATGACAGCTTCAGTGCTTGTGGAGTTGCAGATTTTGTTGGGAAGAAGCTCACAAATTGGAATGACGAGATCATAATGCAATCTACTCCACAGCACATTTCTATCCAGATGGCTGGATAGTTTGGATGTCTGAAGGAACGCGATACCAGTCAACCATAGAGGAATGGGCAAGTCTGATCAATGCCCCAAAGGAAGATGAAGATGACCTGGACATTTATGCCAAGAAGAAGATGGGTCACAACTCAATGTCACAGATGTACAAGGAGATACCTGATGATGCACTTGAGTCCTTCAAGTTTGGATCAGTTCATTTTCTTCTGTGAGGGCTGCCTACAATCAACTGGATCCTAAGGCACAATCTTTTGCCCAAATCAGGTGACCACAACATGATCAGAGGGCATGCAATCAATTTGCTTCACATTTTTGATGTGCCTCAAAAATTCAAAGTCATGAGCCTCACATTTGAAACTATCAAGAGGACTGCAGCAGACCAGAAGAGGAGCTGTGGATATGCCCCACAGATTCAGGAGTTGATTAACTCAAAGATGGGCACAGGGAAGTATCTGTTGGATAAGGAACACATGGTTCTCTATCCTGACTTTGAGGACAATCAAGTTGTCATGACTGAGAATGAACCATCATCAGTACAAGCACAAGAGAAGAAGGAGAAAGCAAAGAAAGAGAAGGCTGCCAAGATGCCAACTCAAGAGAGGCATCTGAATACTTTCTGAAGAACAAGTAGGAGCAGCTTGGTTACTTGATATCATCAACTCTGCGGATTGAGAAGGGGTTAGTGTCGGTGTCAAACCGCGGATCATGGTAGGGGGTCCCGAACTGTGCGTGTAGGCGGATGGTAACAGGAGACAAGGGACACGATGTTTTACCCAGGTTCGGCCCTCTCGATGGAGGTAATACCCTACTCCCTGCATGGTTAATATTGATGATATGGGTAGTACAAGAGTAGATCTACCACGAGATCAAGGAGGCTAAACCCTAGAAGCTAGCCTATGGTATGATTGTTGTTCGCCCCACGGACAAAAACCCTCCGTTTATATAGACACCGGATAGGGTTAGGGTTACAGAGTCGGTTACAATGGTAGGAGATCTACATATCCGATCGCCAAGCTTGCCTTCCATGCCAAGGAAAGTCCCATCCGACACGGGACGAAGTCTTCAATCTTGTATCTTCATAGTCCAGAGTCCGCCAACGGTGATAGTTCGCTATCCGGACACCCCTAATCCGGACTCCTCAAGAGCTCCCGAACCAGGCTTCAATGACGATGAGTCCGGCGCGTAGTTTGTCTTGGCATTGCGAGGCGGGTTCTTCTCCAAATTCCATATACTTGTCTAATAGTGTCCGCTTCGATAAATGCTGCGCCCTTGGCTTCTACGGCCAATAATGGCCATCTTCCACACGGTTTGAATGAATGCGAAAAGCCAGGTATTTTTACATTTACCCCCTAGCTGCGCAAATGAGCCGCCTATAAAAGGGACGAGGATCTAGATCTGAGTCACACCATCCCCTTCATGAAGCTTTCATGGAGCGCCTCGAGAAAGACCCATTCCATCATGGGCGGTCGACGGCTCCTCCTTCTCGCACTCCCAGCCCTCAGCCTGGAAATTGGGAGAGATGCTCAGTCCCGATAGCGAGCTAGTTATACTTCAAACAAAGGGATTTCTTCCCGGCCTTCATGGTTCGGTTCGAGCAGACTTGCCACCTATAAGGGCGGAAAGCAAGCGGAGAGTGTTCCGATCCTCTAAAGGAGAGCGGTATGCTTTATCTCTTATCTAGTAAGAGGACTCAATTTCAATCCATCCATTTCTCCGGGGCTCTTGGAGTTCTCGGCCTCAGATTGCACCACCTTACCTTTGCCTCCATTTTGCACATCGCGTGCTTCGTGGCCCTGTCAGTAACTGTTCTTGGGCATCGAGGCTCATTTTGCGCTGTGGAAGAGATTATTCTGCCTAGTACCCCGCTCTCATGAGGGGTCAATATATGAAGTGGGCGGAGCGAACTATGGCGATCGCGGGACCGGATATCTATCCGAAACCTCAAGAAGGCGTCCCAAGACTGGCCTTCGTAATGGTTTTACATGCAGGACGCCCCGCTGCCGGATCCTATTCGGATCGGCCTTCCGGAGTTTAGCAACGCCCTCTCCAAGAAGCGCCTAAGCTGGTGCCCTTGGAGCTCCCGGAGGAAAATGACCGACGCGTCCTTACTTGATGAGCCGAATAAGATTATCGGTTCATGCGGATTGACCATGACTGGAGTCATGGCAATCTGCATTATGAGGGGAGTGCAGCCGCTCCAATATAGGGGCCACCCCATGTGGGACTTCAACGGGGAGGACGATGCCACCCGCCATGGCCGCAGAGGGCCGGGATCGGTCACCGAACTGGTGAAGACCTTGTCCGCCATGTACAAAGGGTAAGAGGAGGATTTTCTCCGCGTCAATCCACTGAGTGGGTTTTCTTCGAATAATCCTCGAAGTTGGGTAAGCAAATATCTTTGTGGCCTGTCCGATCCATGTTCCCGTGGTTAAACATCTCATTTCATGGTTTCTACGCAGGAACTGCGCCGGGCTGTGGAGAAGATACATAGCCCGCTTCACAACCCGAGGATCCGAACGGTCCTCGATCCGCCTCCAAGAGGACCCGGATATAAAGGTGGAGCTGATCGACGGGTGTTCCACCAACTTAGCATCGATAATGCTTTGTTGCCATTACGCCGACTACCCCGGATTATTTCCGCCTCCCTGTAACCGCGACCGAAGTCCGGATACCATGACCCATCCGTGCTTATTATTTCTAATCACCACGTATTTGATGGTGTTTCGCAGGGGGTGCCTTCGAGGCAGGAGGCCGAGCCCGCGGCGGCTAGCCAACAAGGGGCAGTACGGCCCCGCAGGCTAAAAAGAAGTGCGGTCCGGATCGAAACTCCACCGCAATGGTATGGCGTGTCACCATATTCCCAGGATTGATTCCTGGAAGGCGTAGTAACGCTGGTGCTCTTTTCAGGAAAAAGAGCGCTCGCCGGACTGTGTCCGGAGAGGTTGCCAATCGAACCTCCGCCGGCGAGGCTCCAAAGCCGTGTCCGGAAGCGGAGGCGAGCACGAGGCGTGCGTGGGATGCTCCTCCGACAGAGGATGCCGACAGATTGTCCGCCACCAACTCCGAGGTGGAGAGCACCATGAATCACAGGCGCCACGGACAGTTCTTCGTGATTTATGTTTTCCCAAGAGGCCTTGAATGCCTTCAATTGGAGATGCGCACCTCCGCGCCGCCAAGATGGTCTAGCCAGAGCTACTTGAGCAGTATGTAAAGGACATACGGGTGAGGAAATTTGATGCTTATATATGCCAAGAGCCCTGCACACTTAAAATAGTTAGAATAACTGATTTAAGGATCATTTGTGATGCAGGATCTTACAAAAAGAATACCCGACTGTCCCTGTGAGCTTGAAGAATGCAAGGCCCAACTTGAGGCCGCACTAGCCGCCTGTGGGGAGCCACAGAGACCCCTCCGTAATATATGCTTCAAAAGATAAATAGTTTATGAAGTGCGGCGGGTGTGTAAATCTGACAATAGTATTGCAGATGGCGCCGACTAGATCCGACAAGCAACAGCTCTGCGCCAGCTAAAGGCTGGCGAGAGCGTGCTTACGAGGGTGCGGCAGGAGAAAATAACCTCCAAGATGCCAACACCCAACCGGGTGAGGAACTAAAGGATGTTCGTGCTCAGCTTGTCCGACCAGAAGGAGAATCGACGGCTTCGCGGCATTTTCAAGAAGTGCTTGAACGAACTTTGAAAGAGTTCGGCGAGGAAGGCGACTAACATAAACATGTATGTAGGTTTGCTCACAGGTCGCCCCGAGGAGGAGATGCCCAGTTCTTCGGTGATCTTCTTCCCGAACTCGCTACCTGCACGAACGAAGTTCGGCAGGTGATGAAAGGCGCCGGTCAGGCCTTGTGGCCATCTATCTCCTCGTCAAGGCATTGGGGAGCTGGCAGAGCGGTTTCAAGGAGCACGGCGGCGCTCCGACTATGGAAGATATCGGCCTGCCATCAAGGCGCCAGGAGGCCTCGCCATGGTAAAGACGCTGCACACGAAGGCTGACCCAAGCCACATGGCCAAGGTCGGACCTGTGGGGCCTGATGGGAAGGAGATCCTCAGAAGCTTAGTGTACCACCAAGTAGAATTGGCCGCCAAGTATTCCCAGCAAGATTGTAAATTAGATAGCCTATTAGATGGCATTGAGGAGGAATACAATGAGTCGAGTTGACTATGTAATTGAATATGACATGAAAATGTCTTCTAGCCGGATTGTAGATCGCTTGTCATAGCGGACCTTTTCGCTTTGACCTCGGGACCCAATAGTCCGGAGTGTGTCCGAATACCCTCGCGGTTATATAAGAACCGGGGCATGCATGGAGACAAGGCGTAGGGTTCATTATTGTTGTATCAGACAAGTGCCCAACTAGTTATGTTATATTAAATGGATAGTAAGAAACATCTTCCAGGGAGAATAGTTTCGTTAAGGGTTCCTTTCGCTGGGAGGCATGCCCTAAAGTGCATGTCCAAACTACTAAGAAAGCAGAAAATCATCTGGGGGCAGATGGATAGATAGTTAAAAATCATCTTTCAGTTCACCAACCGAATATTCCCTTAAGAACGCTAGTTTCCGGCTTCACCCAGTCTGAGGTACACATCCGGCTGACCCGGTAGTAACAATCACAGAGGTGCTCCCTTTACCACCTAGCCAAAAAATCGAGAACGTAGGGGTAAGCACAGGAGCCAGGCAACCCAGCTTGGCCAAAATTTAAGTCATATCGATGCATATAATGGTGAGAAAAAGGTACATGCGGAAGTTTGACACATGTGTTGGGCGAAGTTCAGATAAATAAGCTTCTATTAAAGAAGCCCCGTGTATAATGAGCGTGGATAGCGCGTCAAGTGTGTGCGAAACAAAGCGCAAACGAGCCTCTAAAGGCTTCAAGAAGAAGGAGGAGGAAGGAGAGAAATAAAAGATAGAAAAATAGAAAATGTGGACGGAGGAAGGAGACGAACTCGAGTCCGCGCTTAGGCGAGAATCTTCGTGAGACGGGTTATGCTCCATGGGTTCGCCTCGACTCGGTTATCCGATGCGCCAGAGCGGTATGCTCCGCCGGTCAGGACCTGGTCGATTATGAAGGGACCTTCCCATTTGGGCTTGAGTTTGTCCTTTTCTTGTCCGTAGGCGAGAACTAGTTCGCCAACGCTGTAAGCTTTGGCCCGCATTTCCTCGCTTTGATATCTTCGAGCCTGCTGTTGATAAAATGCGGAACGAGCTTTTGCCACGCCGCTCCTCCTCCAATGCATCCAAACTGTCCCGCCAATCGAGCTCGGCTTCTCTTTCTTCATACATGCGCACGCCGAGGTGAGTCATGAATTATGTCGCAGGCAAGATCGTCTCGCGCCGTACACCATAAAAATGGTGTGAATCTGGTAGTACGATTCGGTGTGGTCCGCAGCCCCAGAGTACGGAGTCGAGCTCCTCAACCCAAAGGTGTGTTAGATTCCTTGAGGGACCGCACTAGTCCGGGTTTAATGCCGCCATGATTAGACCGCTTGCTCGCTCGACTTGACCGTTGGTTTGAGGGTGATAGATCGAGGCGAATTGAGCTTGATGCCCATGTTTTTGCACCATAATTTGACCTCATCGGCCGTGAAGTTGGTGCCGTTATCGGTGATGATATCTGTGTGGGGACACCGTAACGGTGCACTACCCCGATATGAAGTCTATCACCGGTCCGGATTGGCCGCTTTAACAGAGCTTGGCCTCTATCCATTTGGTGAATTTATACACCATGACTAATAGGTATTTTTGCTTGTGGGTTCCTCCTTAAGGGGTCCAACCATGTCAAGCCCCTGCACCATGAACAGCTAGGTGATGGGTATAGTTTTGAGGGCGGTGGGTGGCATGTGGCTTTGGTTAGCAAAAAGCTGGCAACCGACTCATCGTTGGACTAAATCCTGCGCATCTGCCCGGGCCGTCGGCCAATAAAATCCTGTATGGAAGGCCTTGCCTACAAGGGCCCGGGCTGCGGCGTGGTGCCCACCCAGTCCGGCATGAATTTCAGCCACGAGGTTTCGCCCTTCCTCTTCGAAGAGACACCTTTGAAGGACTCCTGTTGTGCTTTTCTTATAAAGCTCTCCCTCATGGACTTTATAGGCTTTGGATCGCCGTACTATGCAGCGAGCCTCATTTTGGTCTTCGGGAGTTCCTGCCTAGTTAGGTAGGCTAGGAATGGTTTCGCCCACGGGCGATAACCGCCATTATTTCGTGAGCGGAGGTGTTATCTCGGTGGGAGAGCCTCCATTGTGTCGAGTGTTCGTGTCGCAAAGGCGGTTGGGTCCGGATTGTTATTTCCGACTTCTTCCCATAGTACGGATGGCTTGAACAGCCGCTGCAGTGAAGATGTTGGCGGGACGGCATCGCGTTTTGCACCGATGCGTGCCAATACGTCCGCCGCTGGTTGTTATCCCGGCTATATGATGAAATTGAGCCCTTCAACCGTGCGGACATTTTAGGACCGCATTGCGATACGCTGCCATTTTCGGATCTTTGGCATCAAAGTCTCCGCTTATTTGAGATATCACGAGGTTGAATCGCGCACCTCTAGGCGTTTAATGCCCATAGAGACCGCCATCCGAAGGCCGTGCGAAGGGCCTCAGATTCGCTGCGTTGTTGGAGTCCATATACATTATCTCGAAGGACGATGGACTGTGTCCCGGTTGGGGACGTCGGGACGACGCCAGCCCCCAGCCGCCAACATTTTGGAGCCGTCAAAGTGCATGATCCAATTGAGTATGCACCGTACTCATTTTAGGGAGTTCGCTTCGTCCATTCGCCGAACGGTCGGCCAAAACCTGCGACTTAATATCTCGCCGTGGCTTATAGGTTATGTCGAATGGAAGGAGCTCTATGGCCCATTTAGCAATCCGCCCATCGCGTCGCGGTTGTTTATAATGTCGTTAAGAGGTACTCGGAGGCTACCGTTATCGAACACTCTTGAAAGTAGTGTCGCAGCTTCCGGATGCCATGAACACCGCGTATGCTATCTTTTGATAATGTGGGTACCGGACTTGCATGGAGTTAGGACGGTGGACACATAGTAAACCGGTTTTGAAGAGGGAACTGTGTCCGTCCGCTTTCGCTCGACGACAAGCACCGCACCGACAACTTGATGTGTTGCGGCGATATATAATAGCATTGGTTCGCCACATGCTACGGGCCAGACCGAATTTGTTGCCAATATGGCTTTTATTTCTTCGAGTCCGGCCGTGGCGGCATCGGTCCACTCGAAGTGTTCGGTGCGCCGGAGGAGGAGGTAAAGGGGTAACGCCTTTTCTCCCAAACGGGAAAGAAAGCGGCTTAGAGCCGCTACGCATCCAGTCAATTTTTGTATTTGTTTGAGGTCTTTTGGAATATGCAATTGTGACAGAGCTTGGATCATGGCTGGGTTTGCTTCAATTCCTCTACCGGACACAATGAAGCCCAGGAGCTTTCCGGTTGGAACGCCGAAGACGCATTTTTCCGGATTGAGGTTAATGTCATATTTTCGGAGATTGTCGAATGTGAGCCTCAAGTCGTCTACTAGAGTTTCAACATGCTTGGATTTGACGACCACGTCATCTACATATGCTTCCACCGCTTTGCCGATCTGGTTTGCGGACATGTACGAATCATGCGTTGATATGTTGCGCCGGCGTTTTTGAGCCCGAAGGGCATTGTGTTGAAGCGAATGGGCCGTGTGGAGTGATGAATGTTGTTGTTGCTTGGTGCGGCTCCGCCATCTTGATTTGGTGGTAACCGAGTACGCGTCGAGGAAGCACAATGAGTCGTGTCCTGCTGTAGCGCCGATAATTTGATCAATGCGAGGGAGGAAGGATCCTTTGGGCAAGCCTTATTAATGTCTTTGAAATCAACACATAGGCGCTGAGATTTATCCTTCTTTGGTACCATCACCAGATTTGCTAGCCGGTCCGGATGTTTTATATCTCGATGAATCCGGCTTCCGAAGTTTGGCTAGCTCCTCTCCCATGGCCTGTCTCTTGGGTTCGAAAAGCGCCAAGAGCCTGTTTGATGGCTTGAATCCTTTTAGGATATTTAGGCTGTGCTCGCCAACCGGCGTGGGATTCTGGCATGTCTGAATGGTGCAGCAAAATGTCCCGATTTTCGTAGAAATTCTCGTAGTCTGGCGTCTACATCAGGGTTTAATTGTGCCCCAATGGAGGCCATCTTTGCGTGGTCCGTTGGGTGGACTTGGAATTTGACTATTTCATCCGCTGGTTTAAAAGAGGTGGACTTGGATCTTTTATCAAGTATTACATCGCCCCTGTTCACCGTGGAGCGCATCGCAGATGAGTTCCTCGACCGCTAGGGCTTCGGATAATGCCTCGAGGGCTAGTGCGGCTGTCTTGTTTTCGCGCTGAGTGCTATGTTGGATCACTAGCGAGAGTGATGATTCCATTAGGTTCGGGCATTTTAAGCTTCATGTACCCATAGTAGGGTATAGCTTGAAAAATTGTGAATGCCTCTTACCCTAATAAAGCGTGATATCCGCTGCTGAACGGGGCCACTTGAAATGTGGCCTCCTCGGACCTGTAATTGTCCGGCGAGTCGAACACTACGTCCATTGTGATTTTTCCTGTGCAGCATGCTTCCCGGCTAGGGATTATTCCTCTAAAGGTTGTGCTGCTTCGCTCAATGCGGTTCCAGTCTATTTCCATTTTTCGGAGGGTTTTCTCGTAGATGAGGCTTATTCCGCTGCCGCCATACATGAGTACCTTATTAAGGCGAAAGCCGTCCACTATTGGACTGAGAACCAACGCGGCTGGTGCTCGGGCTGTTCGGAATTTGGGTTCGTCACTGGCATTAAAGATAATAGCTGTGTCACTCCATGGATTTATTGTTGCTACTTGGTAGACTTCGACAAGATTGCGGAGTGTTCGTTTCCGCATATTATTTGATGCGAAAGTCTCAAGACTATTAATACCGTCGGTGTTGTTGGGCTGGGATTACGAGGCTAGAAGCTCTTCGCCACTTTTGGCCACCTACCGTAGTATCCAACATGCTCAAGGCTATGAGTTGGAGTGGCGCCCTCTGTGCTATGAATTTTGCAGGTCCGCTTGGCCAACCCTCCAAGATGGTTCCGCACTTTAGGGGTTTTGTTTTTGATGTTTAATCCAGTGCTTGGTAGTGATGCACCCTTTTATTTCAGACTAGGGATGTATTGGGCGGATTATCCCAAAATTTACTTTCGGTTTTCCAAGCACACTCCATCGCGCAGTACTTTTGTACTATGGTCACCAAGTCAGCAAAGCGTGTAATTTCGCGACGACTTGTGGCGTTTAGGATTCCCTTGTCCATGCAAT
Source organism: Aegilops longissima (assembly GCA_021605205.1). Lineage (NCBI taxonomy): Eukaryota > Viridiplantae > Streptophyta > Magnoliopsida > Poales > Poaceae > Aegilops > Aegilops longissima. Next base: position 306,585,294 of record CM038677.1, read on the forward strand.
TATTGCGGAAAAGTGAGATTGCGTCCTCCTCTCGGCAGTCCTTTATCCTGTCCATAACCAGGAGGAATCTGGCCCAGTAATGATGTACTGTTTTCAGCGGGCTCTTGCCGAATTCGGGATAGATCGCAAATCTTTGGGTGGGCGGGTGGAACTAGATCCGGAACCCCGTCCGAATTACGACTCAGGGGCCGAGAAGTTTCCGAACTTGGAAGTTTGGATTTTTGAATGCTATCCAATGAATCCAACCCGCCGCCTGACTTTAGGTTCAGGGCTTGATCGGCATCCGTCCCTCTGCGGGAATCCGGCATGGAGGGATCGGGAATCCGGACGTAGCTAGTCCTTAAGATAGAAGAAGAATCTCCGTATTGCTCCTTTATCATAGCAACATGATGGGTAGCCTCGGGAGAGTTGATCTCCCTCAGATCGGTTTTAGGCCCAATCTGGTCGTAGTCTGTGGCGACTCCTGTGCGGTGATGCGATCCAAGAGCTCGTTCACGGAGGAGAGCTCGAAAAGTATGTCATCTACATATAATATGAGAAATGCCATGAGCTCCCACTCACTTTCTTGTAAACGCAGCTTCTCCATAAGTCTCAGATAAACCCAAACGCTTTGATCATCTCATCAAAGCTAATGTTCCAACTCCGAGATGCTTGCACCAGCCCATAAATGGATCGCTGAGCTTGCATACTTTGTTAGCATTCTTAGGATCGATAAAACCTTCCGTCAGATTATACACTTCTTCCTTAAGATAACCGTTAAGGAACGCTGTTTTGACGCCCATCTGCCATATCTCATAATCATAGTATGCAATTGCTAACATGATTCGGACGGACTTAAGCTTCGCCACGGAGAGAAAGTCTCATCGTAGTCAATCCCTTGAACTTGCCGATAACCCAGCGACAAGTCGAGCTTTATAGATGGTGACATTACCATCCGTGCTCCTTCTTCTTAAAGATCCATTTGTTTTCTATCGTCACCGATCATCGGCAAGTCACCAAAGTCCATACTTTGTTTTCATACATGGATTCTATCTCGATTTCATGGCTAGCCATTTGTTGGAATCTGGGCCCGCCATCGCTTCTTCATAGTTCAAGGTTCACCGTTGTTCAACAACATGATTTGGTGACAGGTTGCCGACCACTGGTGCGGAACGGTCCTTGTGGACCCACGGGTTCAGAGCAACTTGATCCAAGTACCTTGATCATCATCATTAATTTCCTCTTCGCTGGTGTAGGCATCACAGAACATTTTCCTGAGCTGCACTACTTTCCCGCTCAAGAGGTAGTACTTCATCGAAGTTCTACTTTCCTCCCACTTACTTTTCGAGAGAAACTTTTTTCCGTAAAGGATCCGCTTCTGGCAACAAAGATCTTGCCCTGATCTAAGTAGAAGGTATACCCAATGGTTTCTTTAGGGTATCCTATGAAGACGATTTTCCGACTTGGGTTCGAGCTTTTCAAGTTGAAGTTTCTTGACATAAGCATCGATCCCCAAACTTTTAGAAACGATAGCTTAGGTTTCTTCCCAAACCATAATTCATACGGTGTCGCCTCAACGGATTTAGACGGTGCCCTATTTAAAGTGAATGTAGTGTCTCTAGAGCGATCCCCAAAATGATAGCGGTAAATCGGTAAGAGACATCATAGATCGCACTATATCCAATAGAGTGCGACACGACGCTCGACACACCGCATTACCGAGGTGTTCCAGCGGCGTGAGTTGTGAAACGATTCCACATTTTAAGTGTACCAAATTCGGACTTAAATATTCTCCTCCACGATCTGATCGAAGAATTTTATTTTTCGTCACGCTGATTCTCTACTTCATTCTGAAATTCCTTGAACTTTTCAAAGGTCTCAGATTTGTGTTTCATCAAGTAGACATACCCATATCTACTCAAGTCATCTGTGAGAGTGAGAACATAACGATATCCTCCATGAGCCTCAACGCCATTGGACCGCATACATCGGTATGTATGATTTCCAACAAGTTGGTTGCTCGCCCATTGTTCCGGAGAACGGAGTTTGGTCATTTTGCCCATGAGGCATGGTTCGTATGTGTCAAATGATTCATAATCGAGAGACTCTAAAAGTCCATCAAGATGGAGTTTTTCATGCGCTGACACCAATGTGACCATATGCAATGCCACAAGTATGGGACTATCGTTATCAACTTTACATCTTTTGGTATTCACGCTATGAATATGTGTAACATTACGCCGAGATTCATTAAGAATAAACCATTGACCATCGGAGCATGACCATAAAACATATCTCTCATATAAATAGAACAACCATTATTCTCGGATTTAAATGAGTAGCCATCTGCATTAAACGAGATCCATACAATGTTCATGCTCAAACTTGGCACCAAATAACAATTATTAAGGTTTAAAACTAATCCCGTGAGGTAAATGTAGAGGTAGGCCGACGGCATCACATCGACTTGAACCATTCCCACGCCAAGATCGCCACCTCGCCCTTCGCCACTCGCTATTCCGCAGCTTCTGCCAGAGTTACAAATATGAGCAACGGCACCGTATCAAATACCTGTGAGTTACTACGAGTAATGGTAAGGTACACATCAATTACATGTATATCAAATATACCTTAGTGTTGCTGCCTTCTTGTCCGCTAAGTATTTGGGGTTCCGCTCAAAGGTCCTCTTCCTTGCAATAAAAGCACTCCTCGTGCTTGGGTCCATTCTTTGACTTCTTCCCGCAATTTGCCACTGGCAACCTCCTTTTTGCCCTTGAAGTTCTTCTGCCCTTGCCCTTCTTGAACTTAGTGGTTTTATTGACCATCAACACTTGATGTTCTTTCTTGATTTCAACCTCTCACGACTTCAGATTGAGAATACTTGGAATGGTCTTCACCATCCCTCGTGATATTGTAGTTCATCACAAAGCTCTTGTAGCTTGGTGGGAGCGATCAAGGATTCTGTCAATGACCGCCTCGTCCGGGAGGTTAATGTCCACCGGGACAAAGGGTTGTGCAACCTGCATATTTTGAGTATGTGCTCACCGACGTAACTGTTTTCCTCCATCTTACAACTATAGAACTTGTCGAGACTTCATATCTCTCGACCCGCATGAGCTTGAAAACAGTTTCAGCTCCTAACATCTCATATGCCCGTGTTGCTCAAAACGCTTTTGGAGCCCCTGCTCTAAGTTGTAAAGCATGCCGCACCGAACGAGGGAGTAATCATCAAGACGACTGCCAAGCATTCATAATGTCTTGGTTCTCCGACGGAGCTGCCACCTAGCGGTCCTTCTAGGACATATTGTTTCTGGCAGCTATGAGGATGATCTCTGTTCGGACCCAGTCCGATAGTTGTGCCATCATCTTTCAGCTTGGTTTTCTAGGAACGCGCTGAAGTTCATGTTGACATGAGCGCTGGCCATTTGATCTACAAGACATATTTGCAAAGGTTTTAGACTAAGTTCATGATAATTAAGTTCATCTAATCAAATTATTTAATGAACTCCCACCTCAGATTAGACATCCCTCTAGTCATCTAAGTGTTACACGATCCGAGTCGATTAGGCCGTGGTCCGATCATCACGGAGACGGACTAGTCATCGCGGTGAACATTCTCATGTTGATCGAGATCTTCCATTCACCTGTTCCGAGGCCATGTCTGTACATGCTAGGCTCGCCAAGTTAACCCTAGTGTTTTGCATGTGTAAAACTGTCTTACACCCGCTGTATGTGAACGTAAGGATCTATCACACCATCATCACGTGGTGTCAAACGCATTTAACTTTAGCAACGGTGCACGCTAGGGAGAACACTTCTTGAAATTGTTAGGGATCATCTTATTTACTACCGTCATTCTAAGTAAACAAGATGCATAAACATAATAAACATCACATGCAATTATATAGTAGTGACATGATATGGCCAATATCATATAGCTCCATTGATCTCCATCTTCGGGCTCCATGATCATCTTGTCACCGCATGACACCATGATCTCCATCATCATGATCTCCATCATGAAGTTGTCACGCCAACGACTACTTCTACTTCTATGGCTAACGTTTAGCAATAAAGTAAAGTAATTTATGATGCTTTTCAATGACACGCAGGTCATACAAAAATAAAGACAACTCCTATGGTTCTCGCCGTTGTCATACTCATCGACATGCAAGTCGTGATTCCTATTACAAGAACATGATCTCATACATCACAATATGTCATTCATCATTCATCACAACTTTGGCCATATCACATCACATGACAATTGCTGCAAAACAAGTTAGACGCCCTCAATTGTTGTTGCATCTTTACGTGGCTGTTGGGTTCTAGCAAGAACGCTTTCTTACCTACAAATAACCACAACGTGATTTTGTCAACTTCTATTTACCCTTCATAAGGACCCTTTTCATCGAATCCGCCCAACTAAAGTGGAGAGAGACACCGCCAGCCACCTTATGCAACTAGTGCATGTTAGTCGGTGGAACCGGTCTCACGAAGCGCACGTAAGGTTGGTCCGGCCGCTTATCCCACAATACCGCTGAAGCAAGATAAGACTAGTAGCGGCAAGCAAGTTGACAAGATCTACGCCCAACCAAATTTGTGTTCTACTCGCAATAGAGAACTACGATAGACCTAGCTCATGATGCCACCATTGGGGAACGCTATAAAATTAAAATTTTCCCACGGTTTCACCAAGATCCATCTATGAGTTCATCTAGCAACGAGTCAAGGGAGAGTTTGCATCTACATACCACTTGTAGATCGAAAGGAAGCGCTCAAGGGATGGTGATGATGGAGTCGATTGCCGTGATCCAGATCACCGATGACCAAGTGTCGAACGGACAGCACTCTCCTGCTCAACACACGACGGTGACGGATGACGCCTCCTCCGCTCTTGATCCAGCAAGGAGGAAGGAGAGGTTGAGGAAGACAGCTCAACGCAGCACGACGGCGTGGTGTTGGTGCAAGAAGATCTCGGCTGTGGCTTCGCCAAGCACGCATGGAGGAGGAGAGGTGTTGGGGAGGGAGGCTGGCCTTGGCTTGTGTGTGCAGCCCTCCCTCACCCCTCTATTTATAGGGGAAGGGGCAGAATGCCCCAGATGGGATCTAGAGGGGCGGCGCGAGGGGACTTGCCCATGCAAGGGGGGCGCCTCTAGGTTCCCAACCCTAGGCGCAGGCCTGGGGCGCCACCACCAGGCTGGCTCCCCCCCCACGAGCCCATGGGCCCCCCGGAGGGGTGGCTCCTCCTGTGGACCCCTGAACCTTCCGTGCCCTCCATACATACCATATGCCTCAAACTTTCCCGTGTCCGTTGACAACTTCCCATATAAATCTTACCTCCGACCATTCCGAACTCCTCGACGTCCGGATCTCATCCGGACTCAACAACATTCGTAATCACATACAAGTCTTCCTAATAACCCTAGCCCACCGAACCTTATGTGTAGACCTACGGGTCGGGAGACATGCGACATGACCGAGACGCCTCAGTCAATAACCAACAGCGGATCCGGATACCCATGTTGGCTCCTACATGCTCGATGATGTCACGGATGAACCACGATGTCGAGGATTCAAGCAAACCCAGATTATTCCTTTGTCAATCGGTATGTTATTGCCCGAGACTCGATCCGCAGATCCCAATACTCGCTCAATCTCCAGCACGCAAGTCACTTTACTCATGACAGAATGCATGATCCGTGACCAAACACTTGGTCACTTTGAGCTCATTATGATGATGCATTACCGAAAGTGGGCCCAGAGATACCTCTCCGCCACACGGAGTGACAAATCCTGCCTCGATCCGTGTCAACCCAACAGACACTTTCGAGATACCAGTGCACCTTTATAGTCACCCAGTTACGCCAGGACGCTTGGTACACCCAAAGCACTCCTACGGATCCGGGAGTTACACGATCTCATGGTCTAAGGAAGAGATACTTGACATTGAAAAGCTCTAGCAAAACGAACTACACGATCTTGTGCTATGCTTAGATTGTCTTGTCCATCACATCATTCTCCTAATGACGTGATCCCGCTTGTCAATGACATCCAATGTCCATAGTCGGAAACCATGACTATCTCGTTGACCAACGAGCTAGTCAACTAGAGGCTTACTAGGACATATTGTGGTCTATGTATTCACAATGTATTACGATTTCCGGATAATACAATTATAGCATGAATAAAAGACAATTATCATGAACAAGGAAATATAATAATAATGCTTTTATTATTGCCTCTAGGGCATATTTCCAACAATGAGGTGGGCTCTAATCGGACCTACATTTAGAGAATGAAAACATCCTAGAGTGTAAGGATAGCTTCAAAGGCTAGGAGTTGCAGATTTTGTTAAGAAGCTCAAATTGGAATGATTTGTGATCATAATGCAATCTACTCCATATTGCCACATTTCTATCCAGATGGCTGGATTTGCTAACAAAGCGCAAATGAGCCTCTAAAGGCTTCAAGAAGAAGGAGGAGGAGGAGAGAAATAAAAGACAGCAAAATAGAAAATGTGGACGGAGGAAGGAGACGAACATGGAGTCCGGCGCTTAGGCGAGAATCTTCAGAGACGGGCTGTGTTCCATGGGTTCGCTCGAGTCGCTTATCCAATGCATTTCAGACACGGTATGCTCCGCCGGTCGACCTGGTCGATGATGAAGGGACCTTCCCATTTGGGCTTGAGTTTGTCCTTTTCTTGTCCGGCAGCGAGAACTAGTTCGCCAACGCTGTAAGCTTTGGCCCGCATTTCCTCGCTTTGATATCTTCGAGCCTGCTGTTGATAAAATGCGGAACGAAGCTGCCACGCCACGGCCCTCCTCCAAGGCGCCCAACCATCTCCGCCGATCGAGCTCGGCTTCTTCTTTCTTCATACATGCGCACGCCGAGGTGAGTCATGAATTATGTCGCAGGCAAGATGCTCGCACTGCATAACCATAAAATGGTGTGAATCCGTAGTACGATTCGGCGTGGGTCCGCAGCCCCCAGAGTACGGAGTCGAGCTCCTCAACCCAGTGCTTGTTAGATTCCTTGAGGGACCGCACTAGTCCGGGTTTAATGCTGCTCATGATTAGACCGCTTGCTCGCCGACTTGGCCGCTGGTTTGAGGGTGATAGACTGAGGCGTAATCGAGTTTGATGCCCATGTTTTTGCACCATTATTTGACCTCATCGGCCGTGAAGTTGGTGCCGCTATCGTGATGATACTGTGGGGACACCGTAACGGTACACTACCCCCGATATGAAGTCTGTCACCGTCCGGATTCGCCGCTTTAATGTGCTTGGCCTCTATCCATTTGGTGAATTTATCCACCATGACCAATAGGTATTTTTGCTTGTGGGTTCCTCCTTAAGGGGTCCAACCATGTCAAGCCCCTGCACCGCGAACGCCCTGTGATGGGTATAGTTTTGAGGGCGGTGGGTGGCATGTGGCTTTGGTTAGCAAAAGCTGGCAACCGACGATCGTTGACTAAATCAAGATCTCGTCCGCCGGCCGGCCAATAAAATCTCTGTACGGAAGGCCTTGCTTACAAGGGCCCGGGCATGCGTGGTGCCCACCCTGTCCGCATGAATTTCAGCAGGAGGTTTCGCCTTGCTCTTCGGATATACACCTTGAAGGACTTCGTTGTGCTTTTCTTATAAAGCTCTCCTCATGGACTTTATCGGCTTTAGATCGCTGCATTATGCAGCGTAGCCTCATTTTGGTCTTCGGGAGTTCCCGCCTAGTTAGGTAGGCTAGGAATGGTTTCGCCCACGGGCGATAACCGCCATTATTTCGTAAGCGGAGGGTGTTATCTCGGGCGAGCCTCCGATTGTGTTAGAGTGTTCGTGTCGCAAGGCGTTGGGTCCGGATTGTTATTTCCGACTTCTTCCCATAGTACGGATGGCTTGAACAGCCATTCCAGTGAAGATGTTACGGGACGAATCGCTTTTGCACCGACAAGCGCTAATATGTCCGCCGCCTGGTTGTTATCACCGGCTATATGATGAAATTCGAGCCTTCAAACCGCGGCCGACATTTGTAGGACCGCATTGCGGTACGCTGCTATTTTTGGATCTTTGGCATCAAAGTCTTCGCTTATTTGAGATACCGCGAGGTTCGAATCCTCGCGCACTCTAGGCGCTTTGATGCCCATGGAGATCGCCATCCGGAGGCCGTGGAAGGGGCCTCAGATTCGCTGCATTGTTGGAGTCCGTGATACATTATCTCAAGGACGATGGACTGTGGTCCTCGCTTGGGGACGCCAGACGACGCTCTTCCCCAGGCCGCCAACATTTTGGAGCCACAAAGTGCATGATCCAATTGAGTATGCGCCGCATTTTTAGGGAGTTCGCGCCGTCCATTCGCCACTAAGTCGGCCAAAACTCTCGCACTTAATAGCTCATCGTGGCTTATAGGTTATGTCGAATGGAAGGAGCTCTATGGCCCATTTAGCAATCCGCCCGCCACGTCGCGTTGTTTATAATGTCGTTAAGAGGTATTTTGAGGCTACCAAGCATCGAACACTCTTGATAGTAGTGTCGCAGCTTCCGGGATGCGAACACCGCCAGATGCTATCTTTTTGATAATGTGGGTACCGGACTTGTATGGAGTTTGACAAGGGACACATAGTAAACCGTTTTTGAAGAGGGAACCGTGTCCGTCCGCTTCGCTCGACGACGACGCAGCACCGCTCGACAACTTGATGTGTTGCGCGATATATATTAGCATTGGTTCGCCCATCGCTGGGCGCCAGACCGGATTTGTTGCCAATATGGCTTTTATTTCTTCGAGTCCGGCCGGTATGCATCCGGCCCACTAAGTGTTCAAAGCACGGAGGAGGCGGTAAAGGGTAACGCCTTTTCTCCCAAACGGAAATAAAGCGGGTTAGAGCCGCCACGCATCCAAATAATTTTGTATTTGTTTGAGGTATTTCTCGGAATATGCGCCAAGGTGTGCAGCAGAGCTTCCGGATCTTGTGACTTGGGTTTGTTTCAATTCCTCTACCGGATACACAATGAAGCCCAGAGCTTTCCGCTGGAACGCCAAGACGCATTTTTCCGGATTGAGCTTAATGTCATATTTTCGAGATTGTCAAATGTGAGCCTCAAGTCGCCTACTAGAGTTTCGACATGCTTGGATTTGACGACCACGCCATCTACATATGCTTGCACTATTTTGCCCGATCTGGTTTGCCGGACATAACCGAATCATGCGCTGATATATTATGGCGGCGTTTTTGAGCCCAAGGGCATTGTGTTGAAGCAGAATGGGCCGTATGGAGTGATGAATGCCGTTGCTGCTTGGTCTGCTCCGCCATCTTGATTTTGTGGTAGCCGATGTAGCGCCGAGGAAGCACAATGAGTGCGTGGTCACGCTGTAGCGCCGATAATTTGATCAATGCGAGGAAGGGAAGGGATCCTTGGGCAAGCCTTTATTAAGGTCTTTGAAATCAACACATAGGCGCTTGGGATTTATCCTTCTTTGGTACCATCACCAGATTTGCTAGCAGGTCCGGATGTTTTATATCTACGATGAATCTGGCTTCCAAAGTTTGGCTAGCTCTCTCCCATGGCCTCGCCTCTTGGAGTTCAAAAGCGCCAAGAGCCTGTTTGATCGGCTTTAATCCTTTAGGATATTTAGGCTGTGCTCGCCAGTCGACGTGGGATTCCTGGCATGTCTGAAGGGTGCCTGTGCAAAAATGTCCCGGTTTTCTGGTAGAAATTCTCGTAGTCTTGGCGCCTACATCGAGGTTTAATTGTGCCCCAATGGAGGCCGTCTTTTGCGAGGAGTCCGTTGGGTGGACTTGGAATTTTACTATTTCATCCGCTGGTTTAAAAGAGGTGGACTTGTATCTTTTATCAAGTATCACATCGTCCTGTTCACCGTGGGAGCCCATCGCAGATGAGTTCCTCGGCCGCTAGGGCTTCGATGAGTGCATCGAGGGCTAAGTGCGGCTGTCTTGTTTTGCCTGCAGTGCTATGTTCGGATCACTAGCGAGAGTGATGATTCCGATTGGTCAGGCATTTTAAGCTTCATGTACCCATAATGGGGTATAGCTTGAAAAGTTGTGAATGCCTTCGCCCTAATAAAGCGTGATATCCGCTGCTGAACAGGGGCCACTTGAAATGCTGACCTCCTCGGATTCAGAATTGTCCATGAGCCAACACTACATCCAAGTGTGATTTTTCCTGTGCAGCATGCTTCCCTGCTAGGGATTATTCCTCTAAAGGTTGTCTTGCTTCGCTCAATGCGGTTCCAGTCTATTTCCATTTTTGAAGGGTTTCCTCGTGAATGAGGGTTTAGTCCATGCCGCCATCCATGAGTACCTTAGTAAGGCGTAAAGCCGCCCACTATTGGACCGAGAACCAATAAATTTGGTTCTCGGGCTGTTCGGAATTTGGGTTAAATCCTTTGGCATTAAAGGTAATAGCTATGTCACTCCATGGATTTATTGTTGCTACTTGGTAGACTTCGCAAGGTTATGGAGTGTTCGTTTCATATATTATTTGATGCAAAGTCTACAAGAAGCGTGAATACTGCATCCTGGTGTTGCTCGGCTGGGATTTCGAGGCTAGAAGCTCTTTCGCCACTTTTGGCCACCTGCCGTAGTATCCAACATGCTCGAAGGCTATGAGTTGGAGTGGAGCCTCTACGTGTTATGAATTTTGAGGGTCCGCTTAGCCAACCCTCCTAGTATGGTTCCATTACCTTTAGGGGTTTTTGTTTTTGATGTATAACCCTGTGCTTGGTGATGATGCACCTTTTATTTAGGACTAGGAGGGCTGTATTCAAATGGATTATCCCAAAATTTACTTTGAGTTTTCCAAGCACTCTCCATCGCACATTACTTTTTGTACTATGGTCACCAAGTCAGCAAAGCGTGTAATTTCGCGACTAACTTATAGGCGCTTAGGATTCCCTTGTCCATTACAATTATTGCGGAAAAGTGAGATTGTGTCCTCTCGGCAGTCCTTTATCCTGTCCATAACCGGGAGGAATCGGTGAGAATGATGTACTGTTTTCATGCGGCTCTTGCCGAATTTGGGATAGATAAGCTAATGTTTGGGTGGGCGGGTGGAACTAGATCCGGAACCCCGCCCAAATTAAGACTCGGGGTTTAGAAGTTTCTGAACTTGGAACTTTGGATTTTTGAATGCTATACAATGAATCCAACCACTGGCGACTTTTAAGTTCAGGGCTTGATCGACATCCGTCCCTCCGGGAATCGATCGTGGAGGGATCAGGAATCCGGACGTAGCTAGTCTTTAAGATAGAAGAAGAATCGCCATATTGCTCCTCTATCACAGCAACATGATGGGTAGCCTCGGGAGAGTTGATCTCTCTCAGATCGGTCTTAGGCCCGATCCGGTCGTAGTCTGTGGCGACTCCTGTATGCAAGGCGCGCATCCAAGAGCTGCGTTACGGAGGAGAGCTTCGATCGGATCTAACTAATCGGCAAGTTCCGAATTAACGTGAAGATTGGTTTCGATGAATTGAGAAGTCATCGTCGGCGCGGTGGCCGAACTGGCGGTCATAAGAAAACCACCTAGCCGAAGAGTCTGACCAGTGGCCAAGGCTCCTTTGGCGATAGTATCGTCTTTAAAGACGGGATGAGGCATCCTTCCCTAACGGCGACGGCGCAGAGGAACTCTCAATGAAAGCACCAATGTCGATTGTCAAAACCGGCGGATCTCGGTAGGGGGGTCCCGAATCGTGCGTCTGAGGCGATGGTAACAGAGACAAGGGACACGATGTTTTTACCCGAGGTTCGCCCTCTCGATGGAGGTAATACCTTACTCCGCTTGATTAATATTGATGATATGGGTAGTACAAGAGTAGATCTACCACGAGATCAAGGAGGCTAAACCCTAGAAGCTAGCCTTATGGTCAGATTGTTGTTCGTCCCACGGACTAAAACCCTCCGGTTATATAGACACCGGATAGGGTTAGGGTTACAGAGTCGGTTATAATGGTAGGAGATCTACATATCCGTGATCGCCAAGCTTGCCTTCCACGCCAAGGAAAGTCCCATCCAGGACACGGGACTAAGTCTTCAATCTTGTATCTTCATGGTCTAGGAGTCCCGCCAACGGTGATAGTTCGCTATCCGGACACCCCTAATCCGAGGACTCCCTCACTCACGCTGGCTTCCCCTTCCTCGCTCATCTAAATTCTTCAAGGCCTCGGGTCCCGACCTCGAGCGAAGCTCACCAGCCCGCTGGGTATGCCGGTCGCGATGCCATGGTCAAGGCAAAGGGGTGAGGCTGGAGGGTCGATGGGAGGCTCCGAGGCCATCGATCCTCGAGAGCCCCGCTAATCCCCAAGCGAATCGCGAGAAAGGGGGGCAGCTAGTGGAACCCACCCATAGCTAAGCTCCTGTAGATTCCTGCGAGGTTAGTTTGATGGGAGAGCAGAGCTCATAATCACGTTTGTTGTCCTGCCGCTGATCTTTCACGAAGGAGATTAAAAGCACCGAGGATCTGGTGAGGTGGCATGCAGGCGGCGCAACGAGCGAGCTTCGTCTGTTAGAGTTGTTCGGCGTACAGGTGGATGGATGACGAGCACAAGCACTGCCATGATGTGTAGCCCCTATCAAGCGGGATGAGCAAGAGGTCGGTCAGCAACTTGCGGAGGCCGCCAAGTGTAATAGGAAACCATGTGGATAATCGTAAAGGTAATCTCAATGGAGGAGAGCAAAGCTAGTTAATTAAATGCAAGAACGATACATGCCGCAGGGCGGACGAGGCGGCCTGGGGTTGATGCATCTCGATGAGGAGCCCCCAATAGTGTAGTTAAAGATGCAAAAGGATACATGTCATAGGGACAGGCACATGCGACCGAGGATAATGCAGCGATGGGCACCTTCTAACTAAATAAACCGAAAAGAGTCACGCACACGTTCTTTGGAGAGAGGTTGGAGCAGTTAAGAGGCGTGTTCTGAGCATTGGGAGGTCTAGGGGCTGGGAGAATCGCGCGAAGAACCATCGCCATCTCGCGCCAGACCACGTGATGCCTCGCCTCCTGTGAGCTGCTGAAGCGATCCGCATGTGACGCTGGAAGGTAATAACCACGCTGGGCAAGCCGAATGGCATGCAAACATGTAGCCGGAGGTGGACCCTCGCACCGCCAATGTGCGAGGCCGAAGCGGCTCACTGGATGCGGCCCCGCTGAGCCCTAGGATGTTGACCGGAGCAGCGCCAGCAGGCTCCTGCGTCCCCGCCCAGGACGAGGAGGCTGCGCCATAGTGGTGGGAGGCGCCCCGTGCATGGCTCTTGCCTCTTGAAGCTCCTCCACGCCATGGTGACAAATCCCTGAGCACTGTGCAATCCATGCCTTGTGCCCTCATGAGGGAAGCCTTGCGATGAAGCATGCCTCCATGTGGTGCCCGAAGCGCCTCCCTCATGACAATTGTTAAGTCGTGAGGCCCTCTAGAAGAGAGCACCCTTGAGCCCGCCTGAGGAGGGCGCCAGCGCCGCCTTCCTATGTGAGAGAGGAGGCACCCCGATTCGGGCGCTGGTCCCGAGGTGGTGCCGCTTGAGACACAGCTCTTCCCGAGGCTCTTGGTGGAGCAACTACTTCTTCTTCTTGGGGACTGCCTCAGGAGAGTATATGGCACCGCCGTTGTTCAGGTCTTCAATTGCAGCAGCTTGGTAGGCGTGCTTTGTGGGAGCGCATCAGCTGCCCTTCTCCTCAAGCAGTAACCGCGGATGACGCCGCAACTTCCCGGCATCTTGGGACGTTAGAAGTGGGTGGGTCACCGCCATAGAACTTGGCCAGGGCCGATACCCAAGGATGGCATTGTAGGGCAGGTGGATGTGGGCGACGCTGAAGTCGATGAGCTCGATCGCAGTAGTTGTCTACGCTGGCGAAAGTGACGTGGAGGTGAATCTGCCCTATCGGGGGTGGTGGAGCCGTCGGATTACTCCCTGAGAAGGTTTGGTGGGTTGCAGCTGATCATATGGCACTTGGAGGCGGCTCGAACGCCTCAATGTATAGAACATTGAGTCCCCGCACCGCCATCGGCGAGGGTCTTTGTGACAAGGACATTGTTGATGACGGGTGAGCGTAGCATTGGAAGGGCACCGCGTTGCCGCAAGACTCAGATCTGGTCGGGACGAGATGAAGGTGATGGTGCATTTGGACCACACAATGGCGTGGCCTCGAGCCTGGGAAGCCGCGTTCACCTCATGAGCAAACTCTTGAAGATGCGCTAGAGGCGGGGGGCTGGCGCGCCCAGAAATCTGGCGATGGCGAGGTTCTGAAGCCCAGCCCCTACGTCACAGGTGATGGTCATTGTTCCTTCTTGGTAGGTGGCCCGGCGGAGGGGCGGCGTTGCCACGGGGCCGGTCCTCATGAGAGCTGGTCCCTCGAGGCGCCCTCGCGAGGCTGGTCTGCCAGTGGTCCTCCCAGGCTGAGTCCCGCCCTCTGGCGAGTCATGGTCGTCCACGTCCTCACTTCTACCTCCTCCATGATCGTGGCGTCGGTCGTTCTTGGTGAACCTCGGCAGCTCCGTCGTGGATAGCCTGAGCTCTGACGATCGTTGGTGTTATGGTTGTGTACATTGTGGAAGCGCGAAGCGGTAGGCTGGCCTCGTCCGACTCTATGTGGTCACATCTGGCGTTTCATCTCAGTTCCGCCCGCTTGTCGATTGTTACGGGAAAGGGGTCCCCGAACCTGCACTGCCTCTTGCCCAAGCGTGCTCCTCCAGCCAGTATAGCCCATAAATCACCAACAAACACTCAAGACCCTCGCGAGGCGAGCCTCGCAAAGCGGACGACACAATACCTCCTCGAAGGCGTCACTAGGTTGGCTCGCGAGTTAGAGATCAAGCGAGGGCGCCGTGAGGTTCCCGATGAGCCATGATGACCAAAGGCCAGGCAAGCGCGTGATGCCAGCAGGCATGAGTACCCGCTGCCTCTTTTGTGCTAAAGGGAAAAGCGAGCGAGGAGTCCCAAGAGCATCGTGCAAAGGTTTCCAAATCGGTGCAATGAGACCAATACCGGTGAGGGACGGCGGGAGCGTAGAATCATCGCGAGCCCACGGGCGGCATCACCGGCGGAGCCTTTTATAAAAAGCGAAGACAACCTTTTGTACGGATAGCTTGTACTAGCCGTCAACCTTCAAATTGGCCGTCGTGGGATCCCTTCCCGCCTAACATTTGGGAAGAGGACCGGGGCCTATATAAATAGGACTAGCCACCACCTTAGCAAGGGGACGGATCATTCAGATCACCCTCGACCACACAAGCTAACCGAGCTCAAGAGCACCTCTCCTTAGGAGGCTGTTCTTCCCTTGTACTTGTTCATCCTTAGCCTACAAGGAAATCCACCACACCACACTGGAGTAGGGTATTACACCACATCGGTCGCCCGAACTAGTATAAACTCTTGTGTCCCTTGTTCTTCGAGTTCGACGTGCTGAGCTTTGAGATCGTGGGTGAGTGAAGCGAGCTTAGGAGGAGGAGATCTTCGTGCGCACCTGTGAGTTCGAATCCATAATGGTTTTGCCGGAACCCACAATCCGACTATTTAAGCGCGCCCACAAGCTTTCCTTTCATCGATCCACGCCCACCACCTCCATGCTTTGTCCTCCTGGCCGGCGTTAAGCTTCTCCAGTGGGATGACGGACTGACCACGATGGCGCCAAGGAGCTTAGAGTGGTTCTCGCCTTTGCGGCGCGGTAGAGGGCCCTGTGTTCAAGCAGAGATGCCACCGCTACGACAGCGCTGGGCGGACCTGGCCGGCCTTCTGGCTGGCATACGAAGAGGCCGGCCCCGAGGCTGGGGGCGACGACAAGGTCATGGCCGATCGGTTTCCCATGGCCCTCGCTGGCGCACTGCTACCTGGCTGCTCACCCTCCCCGAGATCCTCAGTGGCATCTTGGGAGGAGTTGTGCGACCTCTTCATCACAAGGCCAAGGCTCCTGCGCCCATCATCGTCACGAACCTCCCGGCGGCTCACAAGCACCGCCCTCGGACCATCCACCAAGCAGTTCTTCCGCCAGTTCGGGAGCCGCCTCCATGCAGCAAGAGTTTCCCAGGTTGGTCGGGCGCCCAAGGCCGACCTCACCTTCGACTTTGGGACCACCCCATCACTACCACCAGCTCGCAAGGTTCCCAATGATTTGCACGCCCACCATATGCAATGTAGCCGCCACTAAGACCCTCATCGATGGCGGTGTTGGCCTTAATGTGCTCTCCAGGAAGCTTTCGCTTGTTCATATGCCACTAACGAACGACTTCGGCCCCACCAAGCCCTTCTTTGGGGTCGACGGTGGCTCCGCTTAGCCCTCGGGAAGATCCGCCTTCTGTGATCTTCGACACTCACGACAACTACCGCACCGAGCTGATCGACTTTGACATCGCTCGCATTGACTCCCATACAAAACCATCCTCGGTACACGGCCCCGCTCAGCTTTATGGCGGCAACTCATCCGGCCTACAACCTCATGAAGATGCCGGGAGCAAGGGCATCCTCAAAGTAGCCGGAGACACCAAGGAGGCTCGGCAGGCGCCAAGCTTGCTCCTCAAAGCTGTCGCAGCAGCCCGCCCGCCGACGAGGCCACCACCGAGCTAAGGAGGCCGCACCGCAATAAGAAGCAGCTTGTTCACTCAAGATCGGGCCGAAACTAAGCAAGTGCCGATCGAGGAAGGTGGACCCTCGTGAGCCACCTTCACCCGGATCAAGAGGAGGCATTGGTGAGGTTCCAGCCAGGCGTAACAAGGAGGTATTCACTGGGAACCAAAGCAGCTGGTAGGGGTACCAAGGGGGTGATCGAGCATCACCTAAGGGTGTGCCCCAATGTGCGCCTGTCGGAAGGTAAGACGGCGGCAATCCACGGAGAAGCAAGTTCTTCATCATCCGGTGAAACGTGCAAGTTGAAGCTGCAGGTGTCACTCATGAGGTCCTGCACCGGAGTGGCTGGTGAACCCCTGCTGTCGTGCCAAAGAAAGGCGGAAGGAGCGCATGTGTGTCGACATACACCAACCTCAACAAGGCCTTCCCCCAAAGACCTGCTCCCGCTTCAAAGGCATCGACCAGATTGTCGACTTCACCGCCGAAAGTGTGACCTGCTATCCTTCCCGGACGCTGCTCGGCTTTCCCGACCCCATGTGGGTGTGCACTACACTTGCATGCCGCTCAGCTCCGCGAACGCAGGTGCAACCTTTCCAACGCTGATGCACATCGCCTGGGTCAAGCAGCTCGAGAAACGCCAGCCTATGCCGATGACATCATGGTAAAATCTAGGAGGTGAGAACCTTGATTCCGGACCGAGGAGACCTTCGAATCCTGGCGCCCGGTGGACCCGCTGCTCAACCTGAGAGAAGTGCATGTTCGGTGTCCTCCGAAAGCTGGCTGGGCTTCCTCGTGTCCCACAGTGGGGATCGAGGCTACCCCAGCAGAAGGTGAAGGCGAGAAGACATGAGCCCACCGCAAACTCTCAAGGAAATGCAGAAGCCAGGGTTGCGTGACTCGGTAGGGTGCTTCATCTCCAAGCCGGGGAGCGACATTGCCGCTTCTTCAAGCCGATGAAGAATAAGAGCCTGCTCGAGTGGACCTCGGAGGCCGACTGGCTTTCAAGACCTCAAGAGATACCCGACTAGCCCCCAGTGATGGTGGCGCCCGCCCCTTGAGCCCATGGTGGTTTACCTTGCCGCCACTCCCTACTCCGCCAATGCCAAGGCGCTAGTGGTGGTAATGAGGAGCGCCAGCCAAGAGTACACCGCGCCTCAACAAAAAAGCGAGGCGACAACAAGAGGATGCTGCAAGGTCCGCCACAATGCCAACGAACGATCGGGTCTAGCCAGACGGGTTTTCAGCCTGCAGAGACCCCAATGGATGGCCAGGCTCGGGGTCCCATCACCCGTGGAGTTCCCCAACCCCTAGCAGTATGCAGCTCCATTAGTGCTCCCACTGTCGAGCAGCCAATGTACTTCATCAAAGACATTGCTAAGGGACGCGAGGGCACGATACCCAATGCCTCAGAAGCTCTTGCTCGCATTCTTGGTGGCCTCGCGTGAATCTGGCGCCTGCTTTTTCCAAGGTCACCCAATCAAGGTCGCCTTAGCCTACCCAAGGAGAGGGTACTCCAAGCCCCAACGCTGCGGAAAGAGTTGCTGAAGGAACATTGAGCTGCAAGCATTCCAGTGGAGTTCAAAGACAACCAGGTCATCAAGGAGCCGCACTCACCGACTTCTAGGGCGGAATGGACCGACACCCCGGGCTTGAAGCAAAGCGAGGACCGATCCGCCTCGCCAGAAGTGAAGCGCCGATGGTTGGGTCATGTATTTCGATGGCTGTCAAGATGCTGGCGCTGGGCCGGAGCAAAGGCTCATCTCGCCCACTCAGACAAGCTCTACTACGCTGCAGCTCTTGCTTCAAAGAGGGCGTAGAAGGTCTCCAACAACATCTCGGAGTATGATGGCCTCATCGCTGCCTTAAGGCTGCGGTGGCCCTGGGGTGAAGCACCACCATCGTGGGCGCACTCGCAGCCTCCTCGCCAACTTGTCCAACAAGGTATATGAGCCGAGGGATCTAGCATCATGGAGGCATACCTCGCGGAGGTACGCAAAATGGAAAAGCAGTTCTTGGGCCTAGAGTTGCAGAGACGGCGCCGTGGCACCAACAAGGAGGCCGATGACATCGCCAAAGGGCATCCAAGCGCCAGCCCCAAGAGCTCCCGGGCTTCAAGAACGGGCAGTTCAAGCCTTCGGCAGCAGACTCCTCCGCCGGGCCGGTGCCGCCGGAGGAACTCCCCATCAACCTACCTCGAGCCCCGTGTCGTGTCAAAACCGCGGATCTCGGTAGGGGTCCCGAATCAGCGCCTAGGCGGATGGTAACAGAGACAAGGGACACGATGTTTTTACCCAGGTTCGCCCTCTCGATGGAGGTAATAACCTACTCCTCGCTTGATTAATATTGATGATATGGGTAGTACAAGAGTAGATCTACCACGAGATCAAGGAGGCTAAACCCCAGAAGCTAGCCTATGGTATGATTGTTGTTCGTCCTATGGACTAAAAACCTCCGCTTATATAGACACCGGATAGGGTTAGAGTTACACAGTAGTCGACACAATGGTAGGATATCTACATATCCAGATCGCCAAGCTTGCCTTCCACGCCAAGGAAAGTACCATCCGGACACGGGACGAAGTCTTCAATCTTGTATCTTCATAGTCTAGTAGTCCGCCAAAGATGATAGTTCGCTATCCGGACACCCCTAGTCCAGACTCCTCAAGAGCTCTCTAACCAGCTTCAATGACGACGACGAGTCCCGCGCGATATTGTCTTCGGCATTGCAAGGCGGGTTCTCCTCCTAATACTTCATAGAAGATTTTGAACACAAGGATAGTGTCCGCTCGCAAAACAAGTTCCACATACTACCGAGAGAGAATAACTTTTGCACAGATCGGCTGACGATTCCGCAAGGGCGTGACATCACACCATGGCCATGCCTTTATATGAATCGCTTTTACTGCTCCACCTTAGCGCTTAGCGAGGCGGTTTCTTGGCATGTCTTTATCAAAGCGTAGATCGCGCCTCTTATTCAGGATTCTCATCAATACGGACGTTGGTAACCCAACCGCGTTCGCTGGCACGCCTCTATCAAAGGCGAGTCCTAATCGACCACGAGGAGGGCTCTTGGTATTCAACCTCTTTATAATGAGACCAAGGCCCTCTTCTTTTTCCATCCTCCATCGAAGTTTGCCTCAAGGCCGAGTTCTAACACCCAAAGCTTCAGATTTAGGCACTTCGACCTTCGACGATGTCCGCTCCGACCAGCTCGGCCGATGGATGTCTTCTTCCGCCACGAGAAGAAGATGTGCTAAAGCTGCGAGACGCCTGTATCTAACCGGCGAGATTTAATAGGCTGCCTGCTCCAGGCAGGTCATTCCTACTCCCGAGCCCGGCGAGAGCATGGTGTTCGTGTGTCTCACTTCCTTTGGGGTTTAGGCTTCCGACGGATCCCTTTGTGCGGGGCTCTGTTTTATTATGGGCTGGATTTCCATGACTTGAATCCGAGTCCATCCTCCATATCTCGCCATTCATTGTCGATATGTGAAGCCTTCCTCCATATTACCCTCACTTTGATTGTGGCTCAAGACCTTCAAGGTGGAGCTGAAGATGATCGGGGCAACAAGCAGAGTGCGGAGGGGCGGTCATAAGCAAGTGAGCTGATGCTCCGTGGCCCGAGGGCTCTTTTCAAGACGATCTTGGTTTGTGGCAACGGAGTGGTTTTATATCACCGCCCTGTGGGCACCAAATGGGTGGCGCTCCCGCCTCCGCCAGTCCACCACAGCGGCCGGCATCATGGGTCAAGAAGGCTCGACTGGGGCCGCCCAAGGACGCTCTTGCAGGCCCGATTTGAGACCACCAAGAAAGAGAGATCAATCTGGTCGCAGTGGCGCAGGTTATGTTGATTCGGCGCCGCCTACAAGAAACGCCCCTCCGCTCTGTGGGAATTAATCCGAGGGACCATGAGCTCTCCAACATTTTATGGGTACGACGCCCATGGAGATGTATAAACTGTTCTTGGATCATAAGAAAAGTGTCCGGACCTGACCGAGGACGCAGGACTAAGCTGCAATCGCCTGATACTCAAGTAAGTAGTCCTATATCGGACAGGCTGTCCGCTCATTTATCATAGACTTGCCCTTAAAGGAGCTGTTTTTGAACAGAGTGGATAACGAAGGCAAAGTTGATAAGGTGTTCGACTCCCCTCCCAGAGACCACGCCGGATCCCATGCTGACCAAGATGTTGAAGGCCGCGCCTTTTAAAGAAGGCGAAGGGTGGAGCAGGGAAGCAACTGCCTCCATGAAGGAGGCTTCCGAGGAAGGAGGTATCAAAAGTCCCACCCTCCAAGGAGAGAAGAGGACCGCTTCGGAAGATCCAGAGGTCAAGGCCTCAAAGAGGGAAAGAAATTGCCGAGAGTCCGGCTGGGAAGTAACCCAGCCGCACTATTCCCCAAGGGATCAGCCTCCAATGAGCCGTAAGTAAAAAGAAGGGTCTTGTAAATAAGGAACATCCCTGCATTTATTTCCGAAGATAACCGAAATTGTACCTTGTAGTTCGGATCTCAGCCCTTCTCAGCAGAGCTCGTCTTCGGGGGATCTTCTTCCGGAGATGATGGAGAGCGAAACGCCCCACTGCCGCACCTCATGCAGGTGGACGACCCCGAGGTGTCGCCACGGAGGGTTCCTCAAGTCCGCGGGCCGGAAGGTCCGCGCCAATCGGCGTGCGGTCGGAGGAGTCAAGGATCTGCTGGGCGAAGCGGCTATCTCGTAAGATAACCGTGCATCGATGGGTATAGTGATTGAAAGAATTGCATCCGCGAGAGCGGATTGCATGAAGACGCCGAAGCTTATCGACGGGGTTCGAGGTACACAAAATGATGTACCTTCTAACAAAGGATGCATATAGAATGCGCCTCAGATAGATAGTAGCCCTCGAGACTCGGTATGTTGTCAAAATTGACAGCGTGCCGAGGATCATAATCTCAGTTATAACATTCGCCACTCCTAAATAGGTGGCGGGCGTCCGTGGCCAGCCGATCGATGAATTTGCCAACTAAAGCGGCAACTTGACGAGGCGGATGCGACATCGCGCTGGTCAATAAACGGTTTGACGAGTCACAAGGTATGCGACTTCTTCGCGGACACCTGGTAAGGGAGCTTGACGCCCATGCCTTACTACTTGTATGCTTTTTGATGCGCACGGTGCCGCTGGTTGGAGGAGCTGCGGCGGAACTCGCCGAGCAAAAGAGCAAGCCAGTAAATAGTAATACGGCCATTTTAAGGGCGGCCAAGAGCTAAAGTCGAACGGGCTGCTCACGCCAAGAAGAGGAAATGGCCGATATGGCCATAAAGTTGAAGAATGCTACCGACCGCCGCGAGGTTCTTGAAAAAGAACGCCAAGTGGAGCAAGAGGACCTGAAAAGGTCACCGCCGGTTAAGGATGCCCGCCCGCAATGAGAGCTGCAAAGGAGGAGCTGCGTCAGGCTGTGGATGTTGCTGCTGGGAAGCCTTTTCTGCTACGGAGGAAGTTCACGGATCCGAAGTATGCTCAGTTGGACAAGTTGTGGAGTTCGGAGGATGCTTATCTGGACTTAGCGGCGAGCGCTGCGGACGCGATGGAGCACTTCCGAGGCTAGAAGGAGCACAGAAGGGAAGAGCTATATTGGTCGCAATTCCATAGTCCGGAGCGTCCTCTTCCGTTGACCGATCGGTTGGCCAAATGGGCCGAGCTGAATCGATTATCCAGACTTGCCATGAAGCATGTCATGACTCATTTGTGGCCAGGCGGACCCCAGCCGAAGAGCTATTTTGTCTTAGTGCAGCAGTTCCTTGGTGCGGTATCGCAGACGACGCAATGAAGCGGTCGGCGTATAGAGGGAGCGCGGATGGCTCTTGCCCGTGTCAAGACATACTGGGCGGAGATGAAGGCCACCGACATTGCATCCCAAGATTCGGACAGGTTTAGTACCGCCGAGCACTATTTTGAGGAAGTCTCCGCAGGCGCTGCTTAATAGAGACACAGGTGCTCAAGGATATTATGTTTAAATGACATGTATGATTTGTGAAAACAATGTTTTAATATAATATAATAGCTTTTTATACTTGTGCTCAAGTATTAAAACGCCTCCGTAAGGCCGCTGATGTATATGTGTATATAACCTAAAAGATGGCAGTCTTTGGTTTCAGCCCCACGCACATAGTGCGGGGTGTTTCCAAAAAGGCGATTTTCACACTTAATCCAACGTCTTGGTCCTGTGAAGGAGGTGATAGCGTAGCAAGCTAGGCAACCAGACTATAATGCTTTATCACTTTCACTTAGCCATAGGAGCTCAATGGTGGGGCTACTATATACCACCTAGGGGCACCGCGCTCTCCCGAATTCGGGGCGCGTATGTGCCTGACCGGAAAACGGCCCTTCGTCAATGCGGGGGAATTCTAAACATTCCGCTGGGTCATCGAGTGGTTGACCAGTGTCATGCTATATCATGACAGTCAGTTTTAGCTTTCTCCACTGAGGTGCTCAACTGTCACAGCCCAGAATTGGTTGTAATTAGTGGCATCTGCATCCATGCATCATGTTTGATTTCAAAGGAAATTTTGAAGTGGGGATGACTAAACCCTAGCACCAGAATAAACCAAATAGGTTCAACCTCAAAATAATTTCAATGAACCCAAAATGCCTTTGGAAAAGTTCATCATTTTTGAATTGGTCCAGAATCCTCCGCCAAAAATGGTGCACATTTTTCTAGGCCATTCTGGATTTTTGAATTAATCCATAAAGTATTTGCATTTGGGCCTTTAATTACTATAAATATTTTAATTGCCCAAATAATTCTGAATGGTTGAGGGCTGTTGAAAACATTTCAACAATGCCCACAATTTATTTCAGGATTTTATAAAGTGGTTTAGTATTTTACTAAATCCAAATAGAAAACAAAGATGTAAAATAGAAAACAGAAATAAACAAAGATAGAGAGGAAGCCCACCTGGGCCATTTTACCTCGGCACAGTTCCAGGCAGCCCAGCCACCTCCCTTGCCAGCTTGTCTTCCTGCTCGCTCGCCAAGGCAGAGGGGAAGAAGCGACTGGCGGCCAGGCACAAGGCGGGCACGCAGCTGCCTGCTTGGCCCCTCCTTAGCCTGGGCCATGACACTCGGATCGCTCCCCGCGGCCTCTGGAACCGCCGACCCCTCGCTCACTCTCCCTCGCCTCCCTCTCTCGCTCCTCCCCATGGCCGAGCCGGTCATGAGCGCCGCCCGCCATTTCCAAGCCACCGCCGACCCGCTACTTCTTTTACCTCTCGAAGCTCCGCCATGACCTGCTCTTCGCCTCCGCCGAGACAAACATGCCGAGCGCCGCAGCGCCGCCATCGCTGTTTTCTTCGTCCTTCTGCACCGACAGCCGCTCGCCATCGATTCGCGGCAACCCGACCGCTTCGACCTCGCCGACGACGCTTCGGACGCCAGAGCACCCGTGATCGCCTCCCCTTCTCCTCGGTCGCGCCCGCCTCTACGCCAGAGCCCTCCATGGCCGAGAGCTTCGCCGGCGCCACATCGCTGTCACTAGCAAGCCCCAAAGACCAAACCGAGCTTGCAGATTTATTCCACATGATGTGTAGATGCCATCTAGGCTGTTTCAGCTCCCTCGCCATGAAGCTCTAGCCTCCAAGCCGCGAACCACGAGCTCCGCCGCCGCTTTGCCATCGCCACTGCCGATTCCGGTGGCCTCGCAACCCGCTGCCTCGCTAGATACGCAAGGGCAAGGGCAACCCCGGTGCCCTTAGTTGCCGCTGCCGTGGCCTCTAGGGTGGACGCCGCCTGCCTGTGGTGCTCGTCGGCGTTGAACTCCCGCGACGCTGACGTGGCACCGTCGTTAGGCACCATTACCCAGCTTAATTAACCTCCCCGACCCACTTACATATGGGCCCCACGCCTTAGTTAACCATTGTTTAAATTTCGCTTAGTTTTAACTAATCACCATGGCCCCACGCGCCACGGTTGACTATGCCGACGCGGTCCTCGACCGACCCCACCCGCCGCTGACTAAGCCAGAATGTGACACCGACCGGTGGACCCCACACGTCCAGTTTAACTCGACCCGCCATTTGACCAGCTGACGCAAGCATGATACAATCGCTGATGTCATAAATACATTTATCGACTTTCTTATTTAGAAATAATTAGGAAATTCCGAAATTGCCTAAACTTCTAAAAAATCATAGTAATTCAATCGTAGCTCCAAATCAAATAATTTATATATGAAAATTATCAGAAAAATTCAAGGAATCCATCTGTACCATTTTCATGCATGTTTGAGCAATGTCTGTCCTCTGTTTTGGACAAAACAAATAAAGTGCATTTAAATAATCCTATATGGAGTTGGAATTTGAATCATGTATTCAAACCAACTTCATTTAAATCATAGCTAGATGCATTAGCTCAAATCAACAGCATATTGCCATGTCATGATCATGCATCATATTGTGGCATTGCATTTATTGTGTTCTTCTCGAGTTGCCGTGTTTGTCCCTCTCGTTAGACGTGGGTCTGACGATGAGTCGATGACACCGATGAAGAACTATATTATCTTCGAAGTGCGTGCAAGCAAAACCCCTTGTTATTCGATATAATCCCACTCTCTCACTCCCGCTCTCTTTATCGCACTAGGACAACAACGATTCATCTCACATTTGTTGCATGTAGTTGAACCCTTTATCCTCTCTGTGATGACCTATCATTCCACAAGAATAGATGAAACCCACTAGCATGAGTAGGAGTTGTTTGAGCCCTCACAGCCTACTCATTCATGCTTGTTGTCATGCCTGCCATCGCTTAGAGTTGAGTCAGGTCCGATTCATCGGGAATGAATCGGAGGTGTGTGAACATGTCCCATCGTTGAGAGCTAAGTGTGTGAACACGATTAGGTAAAGGTAGCGATGAGAGGCCATGTAGGAGTACATGGTGGGTTGTCTCATTGCAGCCGCCCTCGTGAACTGAGTTCTGTGTTTGTGATCCATGAAACAGTTATTACCACGCATTGATCCCAAACCAATGGACCCTCTTGGCTTCTTAACCACCCTTCTTCTCTGTCCTGTGAGTTGCAACTAGTTTCGTGTTTGTAGGATATGTGTTGAGGTCGTATGAAGCGCTGACCCTAGGGGTGGGCTATGATGCGGTAGATACACCGTGGGTCTGCAAAATCAATGCCTGCTTGGTATCTCGGGAACCCTGACACATCGTCGGGGCCGTAGTGGAAACCTCGGCCGACTCCCTCATGGATGGAACCCGAATAGGCGATAAACCATGACTAGGGACTTGAGTGTTTAGGTAGGGCGGGCCGACACCCACGCTGGGCTTCCGCTTGAAGGTTGCCGAGTACATGTCGTGTAAACGGAGGTAAGTGGTGAGAGCATGTGTGAAGAAGTACACCCTCGCAGGTTGATATGATCTATTCAATAGCCGCTCATGAAAAGGACTTCTGGGTTGCCTATATCAGTTCATAGACAAGTGAAAGTGGATACTCTAAAATGCGCAAGATAAGCGTGAGTGCTATGGATGGCGTTCTCGTAGGGAGACGGAGCGGATCCATAGTGGTGTATTGATATGGTGAATATGTGGACTCGTAGCGCCACCTCAAAAGAGTTACTTGCAGTCATAGTTCAGGATAGCCACCAAGTCAAAGCTGGCTTGCTGTAGTTAAACCCCACCACCCCTTTGTTGATAATGATGCATATGTAGTTAGTTCGGATGTAAGTCTTGCTGAGTACAATTGGACTCACGTTTGCCTATTTTATGTTTTTGCAGAGAGACTTCAGTCTCGCTAGTAGTTCCGCATGGACTTCGACGTTTAGCTTGTGACCTCAGCTACGATCTTGTGCCCTCGGCAGGATCTGGTAGATAGTCAGGCTTCTAAGCCTTTTTCATTGGTAGATGTATGTACTTAGACATGTTAAGTTTCCGCTTGTGCTTTGACTTGTATGCTCTGAGTGTTGGGTCGTGAGACCCATGTTTGAAATATCTCGCTTCTCGGAGCCTAATGAATAAATATTTGAGTCGTAGAGTTATGTTGTGATGCCATGTTGTATTTACACATATTGAGCATATTGTGTGTATGTTTGAAATGCTTGGTATGTGTGGGATTCGACGATCTAGTTGTTTATCCTTGGCAGCCTCTCAAATGGGGAAATGTAGTATAGTGCTTCCTGAGCGATAGTAGTCCGCTACAGCCCGGTTCACCGGAGTCCTGCTAGCCAAAGACTACCGCTTCAACACTTGACTGGCGGTATGTTTTTCACTTCGTTTTGTGTCCGTTCCCTTCGGGAAATGTCACGCGGTGACATCCGAGTCCTCGCTTAGCCTGCACAGCCCAAGTTACCATACCTCATAGCCCAAAGGCTACAGCCCGGATTCATACGCTGATGACCGACATGCTCGATGTGATTCATGTATGCCTATCCCCATGGGTTAGTGCCGCTTTGGGTTCACGACTAGCCATGTCGGCCCGGTTCTTCATCATATGGATGCTAGCGACACTATCATATACGTGAGCTAAAAGGCTTAAACGGTCCCGGCCATGGGAAGGCGACACCCCGAATACTGCATGAGGCCGCAGCGATATGAGGTGTTACCGCTAGATCGATGTGACTTGGAATCGGGTCCCGACAGCTTTGGTATCGAGCCTGACTGCTCAGAGGATTACCAAGCCAAACTGGTCAAGTTGAGTCTAGAAATGCTTTAGTTATATAAGGGAATTGATTGTGAAGGAACGAAGGCTATTTTTACTCCTTATACCTCATGGCCTTCTCGATCCGAGTCATCCTCTTCTCTTCTACGGGTTTAAGAACTAGGCTTTCATCTATCTATCGTGATGACGTGTTAGTAATCCATAGACCTTTAAGATTGTTGGTTTTAAGCCCGCCAGTTCCTACTATTTCAGATGTTAACCGTTGATCTCGGAACCTTGTTATGATGTTGTAGAGTGGTTATGCCACCATTTTGCATGATGTCTCAAATCTTTTGAGCATTTACAGCCGTTATGCTGTCCGAAGTCATCCCAGTGTTTCTAAAACAATCAAGCATTTACAAAATTCCTTCCTCTCATTTTGATGTTCCTTTGGTCAGAATAAGCACACTAACCGGTGCGTTGAGGTAATTTATTGCCTTGACATATATGTTGGAACTATTATTATGACCCTAGGTGTTTTAGGGAGTCACCTAGTAATCTAGCAATGTTTTGTGTTCCCCGTGTGATGATTCTGGCCATCATTTTCGAAAGCATCCCGTGATGCCATTTAGTAGTAGGTATTCTATTCCTCGGTTCTTGAACCCGAGATTCACCCTACTTACTTCATGTTGATAGTAATTGCTAGCTCCCTTTAGGTTATTAGTAACCTTTGCATTAGTCCTCGAGGTCCGTGGTATTTCTTTCTTTCAATACCATGAACCAATAAGGCGAAGTCTTTGAATTAAAAGATCACAACCAGTGGTGCTCTTAAGGAGTACTCCATTCTCAGACAGACTCGCCAGCTTCTACCTCTCTCGCATGGATTATCCGGAAGAAATGTTGAGCTTTGTTTGACATTCTAATCTATGCATCCACAACTCGAAAGTCATATGTTCTTTGAGTTGTCCCTCTTGGTTGTATTCTCGACCTTCGCCTCTCAATTGATAGTCAGAGTAATTGTGCATTCGTGTTCATCGATGCCTATTATTGTTGTGGTCCGTCGAGCCATTCTATTCTCAGAATGACTAGGAGAAAAACCCAGATTTTGTCCATTTCTAGGATTGGGTCAAAGCAGTTGTATTCAAGATCAAATGCCAATCCAGCTTTGTTCTGTTCTACCTTGGAGTGTTACCATCTTTATGTCAAGAATTTCATGAGAATTGCACCACCGCTTATGGATTCCTCGCCATGTTGATACCTCTCGCTATCATTATGCATTCCTCGGTCCCGTTGTCGTAAACCGAAAACCGACAAGTGAACTGTGATGTGTGAAATCAATACTTCTAGCAACCATGTTGCTTAGTAGTAAATGGACAATATTCTCATTCTTAGCGTGTTGGTTATTAAATCATCATCATAAGATTGATCGTGCTATCTAGTCCTTATTTCCGGTGTACTCTTCGATCAATGAGTTAGGACTATGCCAATTCCTCACTCTTTGGATCATATCGTCTTGCCCTGAAAATCAAGATTGTTCTCGACCCTAGTAATATATCGGTGGTTCGTGACTTTCCAAATATCTTCTTGGAAGTGTTACCTGGTTGTTTACTGACTGTTATGTTGAGCTCGTGATCAAGTTGGTTTCTTGTGAACCACCCTTTCTCCAAGAATCTGTGTTGGATATCCCTGAGCTAGTTGGTTAAGCTAGACAACAACTTGGAGAGTTGGAAGATAAAAGCCTACCTGACTTAATTCATCTCCAAGGGATATCCTGGTGTGGGTGTGTTGAAGAAAGATGATATCTCCATTGATCGGTCCTCGTGATCAGTTGTTGGATCTGTTGTCTTGCCAAAATATTGACTTGAGTATGGGCTATCGTAAAGTCAAGTCAGAACAAATGATATTCCAAATGTTGTCTTACTCGTGGTTGATTCCTCGGGCATACACCATTATATCTTTTGGCCTGACCAATGCTATCACCGTGTTCACATGATGGTGGAAGTCCAATGATATGGAAATCCCGATGAGTTGTTGTTGAGCCCAACAGCAGCATTTTGTCTCCCCCAAGATTCATGTTGAACATCAACCTAGTGTTGGAAACTTTGTAAGCAATGCCTTCATGTTCCGTTCATGAAGCTTATGCTTGGATGGAAGAAGTGACTTCCTCTAATTCACGTGCATTAGGTGCAAGTTGCCGCCATGAATTTGAGAAAGGTTTGTTTTTGTTTTCCTCTGGCACCATCCCAAGTCAGTTATGCATGTGCGAATGTATTCTATGGTTTGGTAGATTAATTACCTCCACTCCATATGTATTCCCTAGCACACCAAGCCACTGATTGACTTGTTCAAGGAAAATAAGTCTATGCTTGGGATCTAATCCATGGACTTGCGTAAAGACTTCGAAATCCTTGATGATGGTTCCCGACCAGAACTCGATAGTGTTTTATTATAAGACTACTATGTGGCCATTCTTGTCTTGGACAACATGCTCACATATATGTAGCAGAACCAGCTCATGTTTTGGAGCTTGCTATCGTAGTTCACTCCCCGAGAATCTCGCAACGTCATCTCGTCGATTTGTGTTGCAAACCTTCATTTTTCTTTCTAGACTTGATGAGTCTGGAATATCCTGACACCAACCAGATCTGAATCTCAGGCAGATATGATGGTTGGAACATTCCCAACAGTTGCATTTTGTGCCCAGCTTGCACCCCAGAAATTGTTGCCCAGGATCATATTCAAAGCGGTCCTACCATGGGTCCCATCCATTTCCGATGATAAGCAAAAATCATCCATTGCGTTGTCTTCAACAAGGTAGTCCACATCATCCATTCTATTCCGGGTATGCCATCCCTTTGTACTCCACCAAACGACTGTTGTGAATTGCCTTAGGCAGGTATAAAGAGTTTCAATGATCTCTGAATCAAAAGTAATTCTTTTGCCACATAAGGAATGGTTCTTCGAGTCACCTTTTTCCAAAGTGCCCGTTCACGGGATCATGGCAATTATTTCTCGCCACCTTGACACCATCCACCATCTTTCTAAGCGTGGAATTGTTACCCACCAAACCAACCCCGTCGATTGTTCTTCCATCCTCTCGATGTTTCATGTCTCAGCTCGAGAGATGTTTCAATGTCTCACTCGATGAGTGATCATGAGTTGTTCGATCTTCGAGAAGATCGATCCTTCTGGAGTTTTCCTTTCCTCTCGTTATCATATTGGATGAAGTTCTCAAAGCAAGATGTCAAGATCAAGATGATGATCGAATCAACGTTCTTTACGGTGCAAGTTGGATCATGAGGATCAAGTTAGCTTTGTATCCCCTCTGTCTTCTTACCTCACGTCTTGAATCTCGGGACGAGATTCTTGGTTAGTGGGGGTGAGTTGTCACAGCCCAGAATTGGTTGTAATTAGTGGCATCTACATCCAGGCATCATGTTTGATTTCAAAGGAAATTTTGAAGTGGGGATGACTAAACCCTAGCACCAGAATAAACCAAATAGGTTCAACCTCAAAATATTTTCAATGAACCCAAAATGCCTTTGGAAAAGTTCATCATTTTTGAATTGGTCCAGAACCTCTGCCAAAAAATGGTGCACATTTTTCTAGGCCATTCTGGATTTTTGAATTAATCCATAAAGTATTTGCATTTGGGCCTTTAATTACTATAAATATTTTAACTGCCCAAATAATTTGAAAATGGTTGAGGGCTGTTGAAAAACATTTCAACAAAGGCCTACAATTTATTTCAGGATTTTATGAAGTGGTTTAGTATTTTACTAAATCCAAATAGAAAACAAAGACAGAAAATAGAAAACAGAAATAAACAAAGAGAGAGAGGAAGCCCACAGGGCCCTTACCTCGCCCAGCCTGTGCAGCCCAGCCACCTCCCCGCCATTGTCTTCCTCCTCTCGCCTGGAAAGCGAGGGGAAGCAGCGGCACAGCGCGCTGCAGCGCGGGCACGCAGCTGCCTGCTTGGCCCCTCCCTAGCCAGCGCGACACTGGGATCGTTCCCCCGTGGCCTCTGGAACCGCTGACCCCTCGTTCACTCTCCCCCTCGCCTCCCTCTCTCATTCCTCCCCATGGCCGAGCAGTCATGAGCCGCCGCTGCTTCCAAGCCACCGCCGACCTCACGCTTCTTTTCCCTCTCGGGAAGCTCCGCCATGACCTGCTCTTCGTCTTCGCTGAGACAAACGATGCCGGGGCGCCCCGCAGCGCCGCCACCGCTGTTGTCTTTGTCCTCTGCACCGACAGCCGTTGTCGTCGATTCGCGGCAACCCGACCGCCCCCGACCTCGCCGACGACGCCTTCGGATGCGCTGTGAGCACCCGCATCGTCTCCCCCTTCTCCCCTGGTCACGCCCGCCCTCTACGCTGTAGCCCCACCATGGCCGAGAGCTTCTCGCCGCTGCGCTCGTCACTGCTGTCACTAGCAAGCCCCAAAGACCAAACCGAGCTTGCAGATTTCTTCCACGTGATGTGTAGATGCCGCTGCGCTGCTCAGCTCCCTCGCCCGCGAGCTCTAGCCCTCCCAGCCACAACCACCGAGCTCCGGCCGCCGCCTTTGCCATCGCCGCCGTCGATTCCGGTGGCCTTGCAACCTACAGCTGCCTCCGCTAGATGCGCAAGGGCAAGGGCAACCACCTGGTGCCCTTAGTTGCCCCCGCCGTGGCCTCTAGGGTGGACGCCTCCGCGTCTGTGTGCTCGTCGGCGTTGAACTCCGGCGACGCTGACGTGGCACCGTCATTAGGCACTAATTACCCAGCTTAATTACCCTCCCTGACCCACTTACATATGGGCCCCACGCCCTTAGTTAACCATAGTTTAAATTCCTGTTTAGTTTTAACTAATCACCATGGCCCCACGCGTCAGCGTTGACCATGCTGACGTGGCCCTTGACCGACCCCACCCGTCAGTGACCAAGCCAGCAATGTGATGCTGACCGGTGGACCCCACACGTCAGGTTTGACCTGGACCCGCCCTTTGACCAACTGACGCAAGCATGATACACTGCTGATGTCATAAATACATTTACTGGGATTTTCTTATTTAGAAATAATTAGGAAATTCCAGAAATTGCCTAAACTTCTAAAAATCATAGTAATTCAACCGTAGCTCCAAATCAAATAATTTATATATGAATAATTATCAGAAAAATTCAAGGAATCCATCTGTACCATTTTCATGCATGTTTGAGAAATGTCTGTCCTCTGTTTTGGAC
Source organism: Aegilops longissima (assembly GCA_021605205.1). Lineage (NCBI taxonomy): Eukaryota > Viridiplantae > Streptophyta > Magnoliopsida > Poales > Poaceae > Aegilops > Aegilops longissima. The sequence continues at coordinate 306,617,658 of CM038677.1, forward strand.
AAAACAAATAAAGTGCATTTAAATAATCCTATATGGAGTTGGAATTTGAATCATGTATTCAAACCAACTTCATTTAAATCATAGCTAGATGCATTAGCTCAAATCAACAGCATATTGCCATGTCATGATCATGCATCATATTGTGGCATTGCATTGATTGTGTTCTTTCTCAGTTGCCGGTGTTTGTCCCCTCTCGATAGACGTGGTTCGACGATGAGTTCGATGACACCGATGAAGAACTATATTATCTTGAAGTGCTGTGCAAGCAAAAACCCCTTGTTCATTCCGATACAATCCCACTCTCTCGCTTCCCGCTTCTTTTACTGCATTAGGACAACAACGATTCATCTGTTACTTGTTTATGTAGCTGAACCCTTTATCCTCTCGTGATGACCTATTATTCCACAAGAATAGATGAAACCCACTAGCATGAGTAGGAGTTGTTTGAGCCTCACAGCCTACTCATTCATGCTTGTTGTCATGCCTGCATCGCTTAGAGTTGAGTCAGTCGATTCATCGGGAATGAATCGGAGGTGTGTGAACATGTCCCACTTGTTGAGAGCTAAGTGTGTGAACACGATTTGGTAAAGGTAGCGGTGAGAGGCCATGTAGGAGTACATGGTGGGTTGTCTCATTGCAGCCGCCCTCGTGAACTGAGTTCTGTGTTTGTGATCCATGAAACAGTTACTACCACGCATTGGGCCCGAAACCAATGGACCCTCTCGCTTCTTAACCAACCTTGTTCTCTGTCCAGAGTTGCAACTAGTTTCGTGTTTGTAGGATATGTGTTGGAGGCCGTATGTAGCGCTGACCCTAGGGGTGGGCTATGATGCGGTAGATACACCGTGGTCCGGTGTATTTAATGCCCGCTTGGTATGTCGGGAACCCTACACACATCGCTCGGGGTCGTCGGTGGAAACCTCGGCCGACTCCTGCGGATGGAACCCGAATAGGCGATAAACCTGGACTAGGGACTTGAGTGTTTAGGTAGGTCGTGGCCGACACCCACGTTGGGCTTCCGCTTGAAGGTTGCCGAGTACATGTCGTGTAAACGACGGTAAGTGGTGAGAGCGTGTGTGAAGAAGTACACCCCTGCAGGGTTGATATGATCTATTCGAATAGCCGTGTCCGCGGAAATGGACTTCTGGTTGCCTATATCAGTTCATAGACAAGTGAAAGTGGAAACTCTAAAATGCGCAAGATAAGCGTGAGTGTTATGGATGGCGTTCTCGTAGGGAGACGGGAGCGGATCCATAGTGGTGTATTGATATGGTGAATACGTGGACTCGTGAGCGCCACCTCAAAAGAGTTACTTGCAATGTAGTTCAGATAGCCACCGAGTCAAAGCTGGCTTGCTGCAGCTTAAACCCCACCACCCCTTTGTTGATAATGATGCATATGTAGTTAGTTCTGATAAGTCTTGCTGAGTACAATTGTACTCACGCTTGCCTATTTTATGTTTTTGCAGAGAGACTTCGGCCTCGCTGGTAGTTCCGTGGACTTCGACGCTTAGCTTGTGACCTCAGCCACGATCTTGTGCCCTCGGCAGATCTGGTAGATAGTCGCTTCTAAGCCTTTTTCATTGGTAGATGTCTATACTGACATGTTTAGTTTCCGCTTGTGCTTTGACTTGTATGCTCTGAGTGTTGGGTCGTGAGACCCATGTTTGAAATATCTTGCTTCTCGGAGCCTAATGAATAAATATTTGAGTCATAGAGTTATGTTGTGATGCCATGTTGTATTTACACATATTGAGCATATTGTGTGTATGTTTGAAATGCTTGGTATGTGTGGGATCCGACAATCTAGTTGTTTATCCTTGGCAGCCTCTCATATGGGGAAATGTAGTCCGGTGCTTCCCGAGTGATAGTAGTCCGCTACAGCCCGGTTCACCGAGTCCCGCTAGCCAAAGACTACTTCCCGAACACTTGACTGGCCGGCATGTGTTTCACTTCGCTCTCGTGGTTCCGTCCCTTCGGGAAATGTCACGCGGTGACATCCGGAGTCCTGCCTAGCCTGCTACAGCCCGGTTACCGGAGTCCTGTTATCCCAAAGGCTACAGCCCGGATTCATACGTTGATGACCGACATGCTTGATGTGATTCATGTATGCCTGTCCCCATGGGTTAGTGCCGCTTTGGGTTCACGACTAGCCATGTCGGCCCGGGTTCTCTGTCATATGGATGCTAGCGACACTATCATATACGTGAGCCAAAAGGCGCAAACGGTCCCGGGCCATGGTAAGGCGACACCCGTGGAATACCGTGCGTGAGGCTACAAAGCGATATGAGGTGTTACCGGCTAGATCGATGTGACTTGGAATCGGGGTCCTGACATCAACCCAGCTCAACTGGGGAACAATCGCAGTGGTTCTCCCGCTGCTACCTTAGCCGATATAACGAAACGTAAGGTACCAAAACATGGGAGCCGGGCAAACCCAACATTTGACCAAAGACATGATTCGGAGCTGATGCATATAAGGCCTAACTCGAGACGCCGAACACTCCCTAAGGTATTTGGTCTTTATGAAAACGGGCAGAATAATGCCCTAAGCCCCTGGTGTCTAGGTACGTGGAAAAATTCTGGTGCGGCCGATGCCAAAACGCCAGCCTCCTCCTCGCTTATAGTAAGAAACCGGGGATGTGTATCAACAAGAGACAGTAAAAAAGGTTTACGCAGGGTCTTAATCTGAAAAGAATCCTTGCGACGGGTCCCTGCTGCACGTCTGCGCCTGTGTCTCCGTTGTGCCGTATCCTGGACAGGTGTAGCACGGTGTTCATCTGTAAAAGGAAAGAACTTAGTTGAAAAGAAAAAATATCATGCGAGAAATGTACTTTGTATTAAATAAGCAGAGTACGGTTTGGAAGGTGAATAAAATTGAGCTTTATTGTCTCTTGTTGTACGTGTGTGCAGCCCCTTGTATGGGGGTATGCCGCTAGTAGGCGCCGGACTCGTCTAGCCGTGTCCGGGGTTTGAATGACCTATTCAGGTGCTTTGATTAGCGGAGCCGGATTGGTGTGGGGCTGTCAAAGCAGTCTCACGTTCTTACGTGCTCGAGTAACACTTAATACACCCTTTTAATGAGATGATGCCGCGTGGACCGGGCATTTTAAGTCTAAGAGATGCATAATGCGGTATTGCATTAAAGCGGACGAAAGCTTCACGCCCCAGTAGTGCTTGATAGCTACTTTCGAATGGGGCGATGTGGAAGGTTAACTTTTCGCAGCGGAAGTTGTCGGATGAGCCAACACAACTTCTAGCAGTAGGGAGCCCGCATAATGGGCATACAGTTCTGGCATTACCCTTTGAAGGAGGTGTTGCTATGGCGAATTTTGGTTGGGTCTATCCCCATCCTCATGGATTGTGTCCTCGACATATCGGTTTATGTCATCGCCGCCATCCATGAGGACTTGTGTAAATTGAATCCGCCGATTATAGGATCCAATATCAAGGTAGTCCATCCCTGCTCCGGATACTTTCGAGTAGTCCCGATGGTCGAAGGTGATTGGTTTTGACAACCAAGTGTTGGTACTCGCTTAGGTAGTATGTGCGTACAGCATCTTAATGGCGCCGCTCTTTTTCCCTTTTATCACGTGAAGTGAGTTTACTGTTTAACCTCTTGTGGGAAATTCTTTTGTTTTCCGGTGCTCGGCTTGTGGGGTTCGTCATCATCCTCACTTGGTGTGTCGAGCCCCTTGTGTTCGGCGTTGAGTCTGCCAGACTTCTTGAAGACCGAACAATCTCTGTGGGTATGGTTTGCAGGCCTCCCGGGAGTACTGTGGATTTGACATATCTTGTCAAAGATTTTGTTTAAGTTGGATAGCTCATCGCTATTGTCCTTAAGGGGCAGTTTTTTATTGTTCTGCCATGAGGTTTTGAATCCGGCGTTGACTGCCGCGCTCTTTGGACCGTTCCCCTTAATCCGGCGCTGGTCCTTGTTGCGTCGTGGTTTCCTATTTCCATCCCTGACCTCGGATGTACTTGGGTCGCTGGTGCTGCATCTTGCTAGCCAGCTATCCTCTCCCGCGCAAAAGCGGGTCATGAGGCTTGTTAATGCGGCCATGGTTCGGCTTCTCCCGGCCGAGGTGTCTGGCGAGCCATTCGTCTCGGACGTTGTGTTTGAAAGCTGCTAAGGCTTCGGCATACGGACAGTCGACTATTTGGTTCTTTTTGGTGAGGAACCTGTTCCAGAATTTGCGGGCTGACTCTCCGGGTTGTTGAGTTATATGACTTAAATCGTCTGCATCCGGAGGACGGACATAAGTCCCTTGAAAATTTGCCCGAAAAGCATCCTCGAGCTCTTCCCAACTTCCAACGGTATTTTCAGGGAAGCCTTTGAGCCAATGCCGGGCTGGCCCTTTGAGCTTGAGGGGTAAGTATTTTATGGCGTGGAGATCATCTCCTCTAGCCATGTGTATGTGGAGGATGTAATCCTCAATCCGCACTCTGTGGTCTGTTGTTCCGTCAGATGCCTCTATGTTTACGGGTTTGAACTCACTGGGAATTCGTGATCCAAGACCTCATCGGTGAAACATGGGGGTGTGCGGCACCCCTATATTTGGGTGTGTCGTGATGTTCAGATATTTGGCGTGTTGCATTGCTTTTAAGAGTTTGCTTTTCGCCCTAGATGGACCTAATCGGGCCATCCTTTGATGTGAATCCTTATGCGGATCGCGCATCGGCTTGTGTGCGGTGCCATTTGCCGCTCTCTTTTGCCGTGGGGTCGCCCATCCGACCGGTGGTTTTCTTACTTTTTGATTGTGGGGCTCTATGGCCTCCTCATCAAATTCGGCAGTAGTTTTCTTTGGGTAGTTTTTGTTCGGCGATCGTCGCCGTATTTGTCTCGCGGTGTTGAATACTTTGCTCCATCTGATTCTGAGTGCATCTTCAGCTGTTTTGAGCTTCCGCTTCGCTTTTTCAGTTACGCGAGTGGCGGCGAGCCTTTTGTGGAGGTTATTCTGCTCCAACCATTTGTCCGCGTGAGATCGTCCGGACTGTTATCTTCGCCGGGACGGGTTGTTTATCAAGTTGTCCTGTTCGGACGGTTGCTCGACAAAGATATTCGCTGCCCACCGGTTCGCCTCTGCTCTATGGATGGGTCTTTGTTGAGGCGGGACTTGTGCGGCGCTTACGCTGCGCTTTGACTGCCGAGGGATTTATCCTTCGTAGCATCCCGCTGTTCCTCATCGTCACTTCCTTTAGGTGTATCCGCCATGTATACATCATGGGATGAG